>JBCNJP010000008.1:45872702-45926570 GCA_039602395.1 Deinandra increscens subsp. villosa | reverse complement strand
TATAATGCCAAAGTATATCGCGGTACGCGACGTCTGGCCCTCCTCCCCTTCGCGATGTGCGGCCCAAACTTGGACCAGATTCAGCCACATCTTGACTTTCTCTCCAAGTTTTGACGAATTGACCAACCTAAGTGTCGATTTCAGCCGAATTACTCACCCACTCACGTGTAGGAACATCGTGCGACCTTTGTGAGTATAAATAGAAGCCTAATCTCGTTCGAATTCCTCGCTAATTTCATAAATTTCCACCCAAAAACCCAAATACCGAGTTAATCGGATATTAGAAGTCCGTGGGGACCACAAGGGTAAGCGCCTGTACATTGGGGTTTCTTGCAAAGCGGGGGTGTCGCATAAATCCCAACTGGGACCTGACATACCTCATTGGGCGATCCCGGAGTGAGCGTTTACTTATAGGAATGTGTGTCTTCATATTACCAATAAAAAAGGGGTATTATGCCTATAAGGGCATTTTGGTCATTTTGACCTATAATATAGTTAATCTTTATAATTAGTTATTATTAGGATAATAAATAGTATAAGTAAACATAGGAAGTGTTTATAATGTAAAACCTTGCGTTAATGCCATACGATACGCAATTAAGTTAACCGAGGATTCTGTCGGAGGTTTTGTCCGAGTTTAACGAGTAAAGAGATAAGGTGAGTTCTGCAAGCCCACTTTAAAATGTTTTAATGTTTTAAATGTTTTTGGGCTGATATACATACTGAATTATGAAAATACATTCAAATTCTTTTATATGAAAGTTTGCTTATCTTAACTAATATATTGATGAACTATTCCGCGGTGATCTGTGTTATGTTATAAAGATGCTTATGAATGTTCATATGTGTTGGTAATGCATATGAAATGATTATTGAGGTTATGTGCTATATTTTCTTTGAAATTTCCTTTTAAAGCTATAAGACTTATGGTTCAATTTCCTTTTAAAACTAGTAATGTATACCACATATATGAGGGTTTTTTTTGGTGTGGTACACATGTGTATCATTAAAAAAACACAAAAAATGACAGAAATATAACACATATGGTGCGTCTTAGAGAAAACAAATATTAACTCATACTAAAGTATGAGTTTTTTTTTTGTGGTACACATGTGTATCACAGAAAAAAAATAGAAAATAAAAAAACGCTAACTTTTTATTTTTTGTTTTTATAGAATTAAAGATAACATAATTATAAGACTTTTGGTGAAATATATTTAAAAAATATATTAACGTATGAAAAAGTTATGTTGGTTTTAAGATGGTTTTCGCGTTTTCGCAAAATATATACGTTTTCGCATGATCCTTTCCCTATATATATATATATATATATATATATATATATATATATATATATATATATATATAGTCGAGTTATCCTACATCCAGCAAAAACGCTACATCCATTGCGGATTGATCTGGGGCGTCCATCAAGACTCATACTAATAGCCAAGATCTATGGTGTTTCTGCCTATGGCGTTTTCGGCTGGGGAGAAAAAAAACACCATCCACGGCGGAAACACCATAGATCATGGCTGTTGGATGATCTTGATAGACGCCCGAGATCAATCCGTAATGGATGTGAGCGTTTTTGTTGAATGTATTTTACCCTAAACCTATATATATATATATATATATATATATATATATATATATATATATGCATAGTAATATAATTTACCTGGTATATCGGAAGCGTAGAGGATATGCTGCTGGTAACTTGGGGGATGTTCATTTGTTGCAGTATATGAGTGCATTATCATGTTTATTAGCACACCTATGTCATCTGGGTATTTAACTAGAAGGGGGGTAGTTATCACACCCCGATGTTCCCGTTTACGTGGGCATGTGACGTCATGGGGTCATAGTCGTGGATACAAGGAACAACCTCTATCAGTTTTGTTTACGTTTGAAAACCAAGTATGTTATCAAAGTTGCAGCGGATTGTATAAAAGATAACATTGTCTTACAATACTGAAACGAGAACGTTACGATAAGAAATACGATTGTTCATGATTTATTTAGATAGTAACAGGTGACCATGACTCCATTGCTAATGCAACGCCCTGTTGTTTGACAGATTTCCCATTTGCACACCGAGAGCGATCTTAGTTACCTGAGAAATACATGAGTTTTGAAAGGGTCAACGTAATATTGGCGAGTTCACAGGTTTAGGACTCTACAAAATGTATTTGTAAAACAGTTGATGATATACAAGATATTATAATGGTTTACTCGTCGTTGCATTGAAATACCTGTTCCTTGATTTCAAACACTAACAGATTTACCCACCTATGGTAACTTCCCCTAAGAAATACCAATGGCGTAAAATAACTGACATGTACCCCCAGACATGTATGCATGGAGTTAGAATTGGAGCGACCAAATAGGACAGGGGTGTCAACCCAAATAGATCTATTCACTAGTTATCGTTTCGTTACAGGAACTAACTGAAATCAATTGTTGGTGGGATTTGTAGCAATATGTTGTATAACAAATTACTATGAAGGGGTATGAAATAACAGATAATCAATAAGGCGTAACAGTTGTATCATAATATCAAGTAAAAAGATTTGTTTGATCATAATTTCTCCCCCATAGTATTTAAATAGTTTTAAAAGAAAGGGGCCGTGAGACTCACGTGTTCTAGGTGAATGGTCGTGATAGCTGATATGATCTGTAAGTAACCGATGTCCTAATATTGATAATAATAATAGATATGATTTAGTTCCTTAGTTTAGTTTGAATAACGTTCAGTTACCTAATGATCCTCGTCGAGTCTTGAGAACTTATTCCCGTTTGTATGTTTGGAAAACCCGTTCATAACGTTTATTAGTTGAATAAATATTTAGACTTTCTATGATATTTAAAACAATAAGCATATGGATCGAAGTAAATAATTATTAGTCAAATAATTATTAAAAGTTTTGTAAGAATATATATGAACATATATATTTATTTTAGATCTCAAATATTACGATAAATAATATGTATCATTTATTCCGTTATTTGGTTTATATTTGGTCCTACGCTCGTAGTTTATCGTTAAATAGCTACGCGTATAAGTTACAAATTATTATTCAAATAATTGTTGTAATTTGTGTAAGAAAACGTTGATTGCTTTAGTCATAAGGAAGTTAATAACCTTTTGATGGAACTTTGATGAAAATAAAGTTTGTTTATTATTTTCGAGTTCGAATGTATATATATACTTGGTGAAAATAAATGTTTTATTTTCCTTGTATTTGGGTCGTTGATTCAAAGTACGTTAATAATAGTAGGTACTATTATTATTGCGGCTTCGAGAACTTTGTTTGATAAAGTTTTCTAACGGTTTGATTTATATAATTTTCTTTGAAATTAAATGATAAATCCAAAACTTTCAATGTTGAATCGAAACTTATATATTTTCAAGGTTTTTAGAAAATATAATCATGACACAAGATTTAGTTAAACCTTTATGACGAGATAAGATCGAAAGAGTTTCGGTCCGTCGCGTTCGTTTAGTTATCTTTGTCCGATCTTTAAAAATCTATATTCATTATTTTTAAACAAAGATTATTCGTTTATCCGGAACAAAACATTATAAATCTTTTGTTAAATATTTTTAATCTATTTTTATCTTGTAAAAGTGATTAATATTTTCAGAAAATTTTTGTTAGGTTCCGCCTATAAATAGGCTTCAAACCATGTCTTCGTGTCGTTTATTCCATCAACAAATCAAGTCATATAATGTCATTTAAGCTCGGTTTAACAATAATAATATAAGTATAAGATTAAACTTAGATAGTTGCTATCTTTGACTTTGTTGTTTTTAACCAATTTAGTAAACAATTAGTATATAAATAACATAAGTATAAGTTATCATTTTATGTGGGGTTTTAACCCGAGACGCGAGATGAATCTTCAAGACTCGTTAGGATCTTTCGGGTGTAACTAGAATCAAGAAAGAAAGAAGTGAATCGAGGATTCTAACCACTAGTGAGCTAGGAGGAGATGGTGGCGGTCTAGGGTGGCGGTGGCGGTTGCACTCGGTGACGGGGAGGAGGAGACAGCGGCTCAGTAGCGGTGGCTGAGGGTGTCGGGTCAGTGGCAGCGTCAGGTCAAGAAGGAGGGGCGACAGTGGTGGTTGATGGTGGTGATCGTGGCGGTGGTTGATGGTGGTGTTTGAGGTTGATGATGATGGCGATGGCGGTCAGAGATGATGATGAGAATCCTAATGGTGGTGGCGGATGATGATGATGATGGTGGTGGTGGATGGTGATAATGATGATGATGGTTGACGATGATGGGGATGGTAGTGGTGGTGATGGATGATAATGAGGATGATGATGGTGGTGGCAGTTCAAGGTTGCGACGGGAGAGGAGGCGGCGGTGTTCACCAGCGGTGGCGGCTGGGGCGGCGCCTGATTGGTGACGGCAGCAAGGAGCTGCGGTGGTGGTGGCTGGGGCCGGCGTCGAGAGGGAGGAGCGGTGGTGGTGTCACCGGTTGTGAGGAGGAGGATGTGAGGTGGTGGTTTTTGTAGGTGGTTTTGAGTGTGGAAATGGTTTTGGAGGAATGGGATGAATGTCCTTTAGACACGTGATGATATCTTATGCTTGATCTTGCAAGATAACCTAAACCATGGTTAGGTTTTGGGTTTAACCTAGGTTAGGAGTAGGGTTAAGGAGATATTTTGTGGGGTTTAGGTAATTAGGTGGTATTAGTTTTTTATAAAACTAACAACTTTACCCGGATATTTTATAAAATTACGAAATATAAAATATAGTGTTTCCATAAAATAATCACTAAAAAGTTAACGGAAACTTTGAACAGGCCGAAATAGTAAAAACGGTTGTCAGGCCGGTGTAGTTCGTGTCGGGCCGGTATGCTGGGCTTTCTCCGATTTTCACGCGGTTTGTTTTGTTATTCACCAAAATTAGTCGGGATCGATATGTTTGAGTTTTATATTGTCGGTTGACTCGTCGGGTCATGTTTTTGGGTTAGGTTTGTTTGTTTCACGTTATTGGGCCATGTCGGGCCTAATTCGGTATACGGGCGATTCATACCGAATCGTCCTACCGCTTTAGTCGAGACAGGTTTCTAAATTAGTTACGAGGATTCAATATTGTTAAACAATTATTGTTTTGGTCGTAAATTAATTATTTAGAAATTTTAGTTTTATTTATTTTATTTGCTCGCGTACCGCGTTCAGAAAATAAATAATTGTTTTGATCCGCTTCGAGCTCGAATATTTTATACTATTAATACTAACTAGAGTTTTGAATAAAATGTTCGCTCAAAGACCTTGTCGAGTGTCGGTGTGATTTCTCACGACACTGTTTTGGTAAAATATAAAAGTCATTTTATATTCTTAAATTTTCTTGTTATTATAGTTCCACCGATCTCGTGGTAAACTTTTGATTTTGTTATGGGTTTGTTCTTCCAGTACAAACGTGGGAATTTTTCAAGGGTGAACGTTTACGTTCATAATATTTACTAATATCACTACTAGTTCACGTTAGGCACATGTATATACGTATATATATATAGTCAAAGTATAGGTTCGACCCGGTATTTTTGGACGGGTTGTCATAGTAGTAGTACTGTGGTGGTTAAGAGCATTCACAACCCACTCCCTAAAATTATGTGTGTATAATCCCCAAAATTTAGGGTGTGGTTTTGAGTGGTTGTGAGTGGAGGAGAGAGAAAAAGTTACGGTTCACCCCTATATTTAGGGAAAAACTGATGATTTTCTTAAAATTTGGGGTTTTGTTGTGATTGAAAGAGAAAGAAAAGCAATAATAAGAGTATAAAACGTATTATATAATTGTGGTTGTGAGTGAAAGAGAGAGAAAAAGTAATGATTAAAGTATAAATTATAGGGATGGGGAATGGGCTGTGAATGCTCTAAGAAGATGTTTGATATAATAGAACGTCTTAAGAGGTAAAGTTAGGGTTTTCTGGTCAGAGATCAGATGGAGTCACCTGAAACAGTATTTGAAACTAGAGGTAATAAAGAAATAATGTAATTAGAACGGATGTCGGTACTGAGTGGAGGTCCTCCTGGTCAGAGATCGGATGGAGTTAAGGGTAGTGTAAGGATCCGCTGCTATGGATGCGTTAGGTGGAGCACTATCCTACCCGAAACAGTACTGAACCTAGAAGGTATAGAGGTATATGGAATTCAGGTCATAGGAAATGAAGGTTATCGAGGTTGATGTTTTTCTAAGAAAACGTGTTTGATTGTAATGTTATGTTATGTATGATTCTGTTATGTGTTATACTTTATAAATGTTTGTGAAAAAAAATGATTATGCAGGACCAAAGGTTTTAACCTCGCGAACGAGGTAAAGTTGTAAGAATGTAGAGCTCACCAGCGAAAGCTGACATTTTCCCAAAAATATATGTATGTTAGGTGAAGGTGAGACGTCTGGAAGCAAGAGTGGTACCCTCGTGATAAGAGACTGATCGGGCAAGCTATTAGAGGAGCGATTGGATGTGCTGGCTTAGATATAGATATCTAAAGACGGTTATAGTTAGTCATGTTATAGATAGATTGTAAATTATCTCACTTACTATAGTACTTGGCTTATAAATAAATAAAGTTTTAAATTTTCCGATGCTTCTCTATTGTGCCACGTGTTTATGAGTAAATCCGATGCGTGACCTCTCCTGGTGCCAAGTCTGGGAGTGGGCGTCACAAGTTGGTATCAGAGCCTTGGTTTAAGGGATTTAGGTACAAGCGCGGTATCTACACTTAAACTAGGACTCTAGGTAGAGTAAGTTAAGATAAGAAATATAGATGTCAGCCAGGATAGCTTGTGCCCATAAGGACGAATATGCATAAAGAACATATTAGAGAGGACTTATGGTATGCGTATATGGAAAGTACATAATTGCAATTAGCTACTGCAATTTGGTATTTACCATGTAAACATATCATAAGTACTAATTGTTGTGTGGCCAAGTACAAGGAGAACAAGAATGTTTAGAAAGGGAATCCAGGAATCGGTTTGACTTGGAGTTGTTGATGAAGATAGAGAGGCGAGGTGTGGACATTTGGGAAATGTGTGATAGAAGTAACTGGGTTGTGACGCCCGGCCCTTCGCGGGCCGACGCCACGTCGTCGGATTTACTCATCAACACATGATTTAATCAGATATCACAAAAATTGTGGAAACTAAAACTTTTATTTATTAACATCTCGATGTTTTATACAGCGGAAACGTAATAAAAACATAAGATATATTAAACATAACGTAGTTATCCAGCAACCAGCATCTTCACCATCTGCTCCTACATGGTAATCGTAGCTTGACCCATAGGTTCATTAGAACCTAGCATACATACTTTTAAAAAGTCAGCTTACGCTAGTGAGTTCTACCGTTTAGTTCAAAACCAGTTTAGGTGTTTACCTGATTTTCACAACACATGTATATCAAATATGAAATCCTAACACATAATCATATGATAATATACCCCACGATCTTAACCGTGACCCTAGGCTTAACATCTAGGTAACTATATTTAACCAACTCTTCTTATTTATTGTGAGAAGCCCTGCCACTGCATCCTCTAGGCCACCACCATTGGAGAACTAGCGTCGTCCGTACACGGTACTCTAGGTCACCACCATTAAAGAAGCAGCGACTCCTCATTTTTAAATCTTTTTTGGTAAGGTCCTCCGCTACTGCACACTCTATCACGGCACATATAGGATAGTTGTCGTATGCAGCCTCGCCGGTACACGGTTCTCTAGGTCACCACCATTGGAGAAGGAGCGGCCCTCCATTTCTAACCAACAACTTTATACTTAACTCTATTACGTCATTTACTCATCTTAATGACTTAATCTCCAATCAAGTATACTACCCACCCCTAGCTAAATAACCAGATGCTTTAGATTTTTTATTAAACAGTGATAAGTCATTCATATACCGCAACAAATGAACATCTCCTAATTTACCGTATGTGTAATTGTGTATGTATACAGGATGTACCAGCGGCGTATCCTCCACACTTCCAATATTACAGCAAATGTATCACTTGTTCTCATATATAAATACATATTCACTAACTACTTATTAACAACTCCCTAATCACTTGGTCATTTAATTTTAAAGTAAGTATATACACATCATATTGTAATCAAATATAATTGCATTACACGTATAAGCAATTAAAAGCAACTTTATCACATAACACGTATATATCAAATCACAATTATCAATTCAATATATTTTTATAATTTCAGTATGTATACTAGCCAGAAAAAATGAAAGCATTTAAAACATTTAAAAGTTGGCTCATAGAACTCACCTTATCTCTTTACTCGTTACTTGGACAGAATCTCCGTTATGGTCCACAATGTAACCTAATCACGTATCAGATTGCATTAATGTAAAGCTAGATATTATAAACATCTCCTATGTTTATTTATATGATTCATTATCTTAATGATATCTCTTTTATGAAGGCTAATCATTTTAAAGGCCATATGACCAAAACGCCCTTACAGGAAAATTAACCTTTTTATTGATAATGTGAAGAAGTGCATTCCTATAAGTAAATGCTCACTCCGGGATCTCCCAGTGAGGTACACCCCTGCTTTGCCAAAAACCCTAGTGTACAGGCGCTTACCCTTCCATTCCGCATGAACTTCTAAATATCCGATTAACTCGGTATATTCAATACTTTATTATTTATCAATTTTAAACTCATATATATCTATTATATATATAAACATGTTATAAGGCCAAAAACCAAGTCCCAATACCTCCCGAATTATTTAATACTAATTTAACTATATTTCAAAACCCTAATTTCACGTATTTCTCATTTTTATGATCAAAACTCATTTTATTATCAAATAAACTTGGGGCTCTTATTTATAATATCATTTTATGATGTACTTCAAAATATGAGACCTTAATACAATACCGATCATTCAATTTAAGCAAAACAACGTCTAGAAAACCCTAATTTTGACCCGTTTCTCAAAATCATACAAAATATTTTCTACTCATGAAATTAACTTAGCGATTTCTTGAAAACATGTTAATTTAAGCTTACATACAAAAAATCAGACATTAATTCCAAACATATTTCTCAATTTTAAAGAATCATGCTCAAGAACCCAAATTTCGGATCATCTTTAAAAAGCATATCTAGGTGTTATGAATCACAAAATTGATTGAGGGCTATTGTAATACATACCAAATAGTGCTTGAATGTAGAAAATTAGCTTCTAACACCTCCTGGATCAACTGATTTCGAGCAATGAACGTTCTTGAGCGTTTTAGGGTTTTCTAAGCTTTGATTTGTGATGTGCTCGGAACGACACTAAAAATACTAACTAAAATAAACACAAAACATAGACCTAAGACACACCTAATTTTACTGAACTAACCTAAACTGAACCGAACCCTAAGGCAGTGAACCTGTCGGATTGTAGCTTAGCTGAGGTAAAACCGGATTATCGTACCCTAGAGACACTCTATAGACAAAATTAAACCTAGACCTACGAATTGGAAATGCTAAGTAATTGATTTGGGTTTTTGATTTAGGAGTTAAATAAACTAACGCAACTAACAAACGGAAAGCAGGAGAACTTTGGAAACAATCAGACACGAGAAAGACACCACCTAGACCTAGAATCCCAACCAATACCTACAACTTAATATGGCTATGAAAACTCTGATGGAAGCTAATTCACCTTTTAAGTCCTTCTTAGCAATGTTCCTAACGTTCGGACAGGAGTTCACCTTATGGGTACATCCAACCTCAACTAGACCTAACCACCCTCGAAACAATCTAAGGCACCCTAGGCTAGCAGGAACTACCATTAATTAACACAACTGACACGGAATAACGAATTAACTAATATCCTAGGGCATCCCTCTCCCGATGGCGATGTGATCCTAATCCACTAGTCAACCTGACAACCCGACCTAGCTATCACCTTCCAGCTTGTCTAACTAGAGCAGCACACTAGATTCAAGGAAATCACTAAAATACTAAACTATGCTAATCAAGACAGACAATCAAATCAATCACAAACACACAGTCACGCAATCGATTACCCAACCCAAACCGAAAGACATTCGCAGGCTAAGCAGTTTAGTACGTTAATTCAAACCCTAATTCTAGTGGTCATATGCATACAATCATGTCAACAATGGAATTGAATAGGAACATAACATCAATCAAGAAATCATTGCCAAAACAAAGTCATAAATACTAGTTGTTCATCATAAACGGTCTAGGCGGTGAAAACGCCTAGCCTACAATCATGTCTAAATCAGAAAACATCATAAAAATCATGTTTTTAACAGAAAGCATAACTGAGTCTAGACTTCTAAACGAGAAATAAGAAAAACCGGATGAATCGATGATGATTGGATGATTGATTCTTGATCCCCCGATGATTCTCCTTGTTCCCAGGTCTCTCTCGTCTCTAAAAATCGCCTCTGGTCGCTCCTCTACCGTCTGGAAGTCGAGGTCTTGCGAATGGAACCCTAAACTCGAATTTATATCAATCGCATTAAGTTTTCCGGAAAAACGCCCTCCAAGCGTATCGCTTGGAGGTCTAAAAGCAGTAGGCAATACGCCTAAGGCCCCATATACGACAATTTAGTCGGTCAAACTGACTTACGGCCTTCGTTGACCTTCTGGCTCCAAGCGTATCGCGCGGCCATCATCCAGTCCCAGACGATACGCCTAGGACTTGTTGTTCAGCACTTGTCTTCTTTTCTTCTTCTAACTCCTAACTTTCTCTCGTGGCCTTGGGACTTGACCAAACACCTACAAAACATATAAAAACATAAATAAACGACTCCAAGACTCAAACTTAACTAAAAACAACTAAAACTAAACAAAACCCGACTCAAATTGACTCAAAAATATAAATAAAAGACTTGGAAAATAAGATGTGTTTGCAACACATCAATTTGTGAATTAGCCATGAAATATGATGAACTAAGGCTTCTATTTATAGTATAAGGTGTGAAATATGGTCTAGACACGTCCCATGGTGACTAATGATTGGTTTTGACACGTTTCAAGGCCCAAAATGGCGGCTGTTTGTGATAAGCTTGTTTTTTCCGACATTAGTTGACCTTCGAGTATCGCGCCAGTCCTCGATCCCACCCTTCGCGATACGCGAGCCTCCCCACAGTCACCATTTTTCATTTTCAGCCCTTATCTTTTGGTTTTATGCAATTCCACCCCTTATACTTTTAATGTAATATCATTTTAAGCCCTTAAACATACTAGGTTTTATTCCTAATTATTTCTAACTCTCAAGATACATAAAACGATGATTCTAATCACGTATATCATCACGTATTTATTCATTTCTTAACTTTGCAACTATGTATGCACATATATCTTTATGCACACATACATATAACTCATATATAATATATAAATATGTATTCCCTTTGTGTTAACATAAAAGTTGGGATGTTACATGGGTTTTGAACGAATCATAAATATATAGTTGTATCGGATCCTACACTTATATACGTATCATGAATTTAAAATTTAGAGACTTTACATCACACAAGTTCTGAAATGTCATCCATCTTAATTTAGAATCTGAAGATGTCTGCGAGACATGCACGTGCAAATGCGGAACCAGAGAATAACGCCAGAGCTAATGCGTTTACTAACGAGCAGAGAGCTGCTATGGCTGCAGAGGTGACACGCATACTATAGGCACATTACCCGGCTTATTAGTTCAACTCGAAGGAGCTGCAAGAGCTGGTGCTGGAAGAGCAGGCGGTGGAGCCATAGGAAGAGGTGCTGTAGCTGCACAACCTAGAGTAGGATGTTCATTTAAATCATTTAGCGGTTGTCGACCTCGTTTGTTTGACGGCAATCAAGATGTGTTAGCTACGTTCCAATGGATTCATGAAATGGAAGCGGTCTGATGTGTGTGGTTTTGGATATGAAAATATAATTGATTTCGGGCTGAAAAACGTCAAAACAAACTTGAAAATATTAAATTATATTTGTTTCTGATGATTATTGTGAGTTTTCAGGTTAAAACAAGTTTGGGATGGAAAACGAGGTGAAAATGAAGAAAAGTCAAAGTTCGGGTCAACCGGTCAAACGCGGAAGTCAAAATAAAAAGTTGCAGAAAATCTTCACGGCTTGCATGCCTTGAAACACCCTTTCACGGCCTAGACCAAGTTGTGAAGCCCTTGATCAAGCTGTGATGCTGAGCCGCAGACCAGTCACCGGTGAAAACTGCTTCACGGCCTGAGCTACATGCTGTGAAAGACCCTTCACGGCCGTGAAGGACCCTGCCCAAGCCGTGAAAGCCCAGTCCAGGCCGTGTAACCGAGAACAGTGGCCAGAAAGCCCTTTCACGGCCTGATCTGCTGGCCGTGAAAGCCCTTTCACGGCCTGGAGCCTTTTTAGGAAATTTTTGGAATTTTTTGGAATTCGGCCCCTATAAATACAGGGCTCATTTCCACCATTTGGAACATCTTGGAGAGCAGAGAAAGAGCCAAGGGAAGACCTCATTGAAGTCCTTCGAAGATTTGAAGATTTGGAGCCTTCAACGAGTCGTAAAGTAGCGTTTTTCATCGTTTCGAGCTTTTATTCGGTATTGTACTTACATTTAGCCATGAATTCTATTTGAATCAGATTTGTTTTTGTTTAAACATTACCATGGTTGGCTAAACCAATCGAATCGTTTAGGCATAGACGACCCCAACCATGGTTTAATCATGTAATTGTGTCGGTTTTTACATACGATTATGGTTTGAAATAATAGTTTTGTTTCTTTGCTTCAATTGATGGTATTTGTGTTCTTGATTGTTCTTGGATACTTCTTAGCCTTGTGGGACCCTCATCATTAGGTTGCAGAGCACCGACCGATTAGGAATCCTATTGTATAGCCGAACCACAAAATCTGTGGCGTACGCGTGAACTAGCAATAGTCACGATCGTTAAGAACCCTAGTCACCAATCAGGAGTCCAACCCTTAGGGTTGAGTGAGAAATTACCTACCCTCTGCCAGTAGCCACCCTCGGCATTGTCAAGTAAACCAAGTGGTCACCGATAGGTCGGGTCTGCCCTTACTTAGTCGTGTCTAGGACCTGCTGGGTCAATTGATCCATAGAACTTAACCGCTTCACAACCCTAGAACCGTTAGGATCATCCATATCCTGACCCTTCGACCAGTTGTGAGTTGAGTCACCGATAACTCGGGACTTAGCCTAGGTCACTTCAAATCCATATCCAACTTGTCTACACTTAACCATGGACCATTAGTAACCATTTAAGGGCCTGTCTATAACCCTAATAGTGAACCAGTCCATAGGAATTAGGTCGCCTTGTCTTAGGAACCCAATTCACATAAGCGACAAGGCGCATGCATAAAACCGATACAATCGATTAAACCTGGGTGGGGGAGTCATTGCCTAAGCGATCCTCTTACACTACTGAATTAAACAAACCCAGTCTCCAATCTGTTCTTTTAAAACAATCCACATCTCAATTTCATATTTTCAAAATACAAAAAAAATAAACCAGCTTAACTAAAGACCAGCTGTTTTGCATAAAACGTGTCCTTGAGGTTCGACAACCCGGTATTTACCAACACTATGCTATACATGGCAGGTATACTTGCCTACGTGTGTGTGTAGTCTCTAGGTGGATAACCGTTTTTATAAATTTAAAACCTGATAGTGTAAGACCATATTTTCATATACACTTTCACACACATCACGGTCATAGACATTAGTGAGTGTAGTGAGGCCCAAGCTGTGAAGTATGCTACCCACTCGTTTGTTTCAGAAGCACTACACTGGTGGGGGATAATCAAACAGACTGAAGTAGGAGGAGTTATTGCTGCAATGAAGTGGGACGATCTGAAGAAATTGGTTTTAGAAGATTTATGCCCTAAAGGTGAGCTGGAGCAATTGCAAAGGAGTTTTCTAACGCTGGAAAATGGGAACGTGACACATCAGGAATATACTTCAAAGTTCAACGCGATGGCGAGACTGCTGCCTAACTTAGTCACTCCCGAAGCTGAGAGGGTGAGGCGTTGCATACAGGGATTTCCGAGTAGAGTTAGGGAATTAATCAAAGCGATTGAACCAAAGACATTCAAGGCAACGGTAAATTTGAGTTCCAATCTCTACAGCGAGATGTTTGGCGCAAACGGTAGACCAGAAGGAGCTAAGATGTCACACCCCCAAAAATCCCACGCGCGACAACGCGCCGCAGGGAGCGTGACAAACCAGGATCGAACACATTAGCCATACGAACAGTCTATATGCAATGTAAAAGTAAAACCAGAGTAAATGCTTTTTTATAATGCGGAAGCATAATCGACAAAGTTGTAATAATTGTTCAAGCGCCAAAACATGCGCAAACCAAAAGTTAATAAGTTTGATAAATAAATAAGTCTATGATGCATGCATGGTAATAGTAATCCTTATGTGGTGCATCCTAGCTCGTGGCAGACAATCCAGTTTAGCGACCTGAGATATTACATGCTAAAGTGTCAACACAAAGGTTGGTGAGTTCACAGGTTTAATCAGTTCAACAGTTTAACAGTTCAGTAAAATCCAGATAATATATCAATAGCTAGCTAGGCTATTTTCAAGAAATCAGTGCACGTTCGACTAGTTAAACTAGCTATCCAGTTACTGAAGCTCGACAAGTTCAATTGTGCCTCGTTAAGATTAAGAAGTTTATAACACCCGTTCGATATCCAATCGTGCCAGAGCGACTGACCCGGGTGGGGCTGTCAAACCCAGTAGATCTACTAAATAAGTTCCCGCTGATGTCACATTGACAATAACTCTAAAGTGAGGACTTTATCATAAGTGTGCCACTATCATTCAGGTGATATAATTATCTAACAGTTCAAGTGTTTGCATGTTAATCTCCCCCAACAGGATTTAAAACAGTAAAATGGGGTCGTGAAACTCACCTTAGGTTGCTCGGCAAGGTTTCCAGTCATACAGTTAATTCAGGTAGCAAGAACGAGTCTTGTGCAAGCAATCAATCACCTAACGAGCATTCAAGTATAAGTGTGTGTTCTAAACTATTAAATCTAACGTAAGTGATAAAAACGAAGGATCGTGAAGTCCGGAATAAGTCGAGGATGGCACCTGTGCCAAAACCGAGCGATTATCGTATTGCGCGAGAAAATACAATATATACCAATATTATATATTATATGGTTCAAGGGTTTCGAAAATAAATAAATATTTATTTAACTAAATGTTCGAGTGACGTTAATAACGAATTTTGCGAGGACAAAGTATATTTATATATATTGAAGGTTATCATAAAATATTCGATTATTTCAATAAAAATCCCACGTCATAAGTTTATATATTTTAATCTACTCAAAATATATATATTTTTACCTTATTGTAAAACTAGAATTTTTATATCAATATATATACATAGGTATTAGAAATCTATTTTTAATTAAAGATAACAAGTTAAACATATTTTATAAATCCAAATATGATTTACGAGCCCTAAGTATCATAATTATATTTTTACGGGCTTAAGATACGACAAGAAACACATTTGGTACAAGATCTGGTGGTTAAATACTTCAAAACAACACAAAAACAATATAAACAAATATTATGGAGGTCACAAGGTTCGAAACCGTGACCTCCAGGAGCCAACATAGCGACTTAGCCACTGGGGCAGGGACCAGTTTGTGTTGAAGATCCGATTAGAAACCTTTTATGTATATGCGAGGCTGGGATTTGTTTATAGAAGAAAATAACAGAAAAAGGAAACGCATGGACCGAGTTTCGAACTCGCGTCCCCTGCGTATCAACCCAGCGCTTAAACCAGTTGTGCCAGCTTGGCGTCTGGTTAAGATTCAGTACCCAAAATATATAACCTGTACCTGTCCGACTTCATCTTCTTCATTAAGAACTCCGGTGGCCGGAGTTTTATTCCGGTCACCGGAAAATCGCGAAAATACACAATAACACAAAAAAATGTGCGATTAACAAGAAAACATGTTTACCTCGTGTCGGAGATGATTTACGAGATGATTTCGAAACCGAAAACGAGACCAAAAACGAACCACGAACACCGAGCACCGTTACGAAATCCAAATCCGATTGCTCCTGGACGCTCGTCAGGGACTCACGATCACAGGGACGTATAAAACAATGGTAACCAGTGACTGATTAGCGAGAATTTTTCAGAATTTAGGTGTTGCGGTTTGGTTTCTTGTTGCGACGAGAAACAGAGAGGGCGAGAGAGCAACAGTGAGTTATGTGTTTGATTTGTCGATGGATTCAATTATATGCGTATCATTTATCTCCATTGATAGCCTCTAAGGTAACCGACGAGTGATTGGGATCGGTCGAAACCGATGGGGGAATGATGGCGGTGTTCGGTTATGCACAGAGGGAGAGGACCGTCATTTACGTGTTCTCCGATTTTAATAGCTTTGAATTAAATTAAATCAACTATGAATGAATGGCAGAATGAGTCCCTCCTCTAATTACAATATAGGAACCAAGTTTGAGGTAATGGTAAAATAGTCCCTCCATGTTTTGAATGAATGGAAACATGTTTGATAAATGACAAAATAAACTCTTGAGGTTTTTTTTTTTATAAAAGCTAACGGCTCTAACGGAGGTTAACGAATGAACAAATAAACGACGAATATACGAGGAACGTCCAAATATATAAGTCGTATGATGTTAATGAGAAAGTATGAATTTAAATGACTACATAAAATCATAGAAAATAATTTCACTTCTCCATTTAATTTCACATAAAATCATAGGTTTTAATTCTATAACTTATATATTTAAAATACATAACTCTATGATTAATAACTTGTAATTAGGATCCTTAAATTACATAAAATCATAAATGTGATTAAATTATGTTTTATATATATATACATATATTTATATTTATTACCTAAAATCATGAGGTGTAATTGTCACATAAAATGACGCAACGTTCACATGAAATCGTAACGTATAATTTACATAAAATCATAGAACAAGAATATCAAACGTCGAACCTAAGTGCATGCTCGTTTAGTGATTACTACACAAAACCCTAATTGCTAAAGTCAATGCAGATAAGCACATAAATGTTCACACAACATTTAATACGTTTTACGTTCAGTTAATGCCAGGAAAATGACCTGAAAAGTCGGATTGTCACAGTATCCCCTTGTTGAAGAATTTTCGTCCTCGAAAATTGCGTAACGCGGTAAAAGTTAATGAGCTAGACACAAAGAAAAGAAAAGAAAAATTCTCAGTCGTCACATCATCCCCTTGTTGAAGAATTTTCGTCCGCGAAAATTAAACCTGTACCTGAACTAGACGAAGGCTGATCCTTGAATAGTCTGGGATATTTCTTCATCATCTGATCTTCGCGTTCCCATGTGAATTCAGGACCATGTCTCGAGTTCCAACGAACTTTAACGATTGGGATTTTGCTACGCTTTAACTGTTTAACTTCCCGGTCCATAATTTCTACTGGTTCTTCGATAAATCGAAGTTGTTCGTCCACATGCAACTCTTCAAGTGGAGTGATTAATGTCTCATCTGCTAAACATTTCTTTAAATTCGACACGTGGAAAACGTTATGGACCCCACTTAGCTCTGCTGATAAGTTTAGTTCATATGCTGATAGACCAACTCTATTAACAATCTCGAATGGCCCAATGTATCTTGGATTTAACTTACCACGTTTACCAAAACGCACTACACCTTTCCAGGGTGAGACCTTTAACAAGACCTTGTCTCCTTCCTCAAATTCAAAAGGTCTTCGCCGTTTATCAGCGTAACTTTTCTGTCTATCTCGTGCAGCTGCCATACGATTACGAATTTGCACGATTTTCTCTGTTGTCTCGAGTACCAACTCAGGACCTGTGAGTTGACTGTCACCAACTTCCGCCCAACAGAGAGGTGATCTACACTTTCGCCCGTAAAGTGCTTCAAACGGAGCTACACCAATACTGGTGTGATAACTGTTGTTATACGAGAATTCCACCAAGGGTAAGTGTTTATCCCAACTTTCACCAAAATCAATAGCACATGCTCGCAGCATGTCTTCAAGAGTTTGAATGGTCCGTTCACTTTGACCATCGGTCTGAGGGTGATATGCGGTACTCATATCCAATCGCGATCCCAAAGCTTCATGGAGAGATTCCCAACATTTGGATGTAAATCGGGCATCTCGATCTGATATAATAGAAACTGGTACTCCATGTCGCGAGACGATCTCTTTAAGATAAAGTTTGCCTAATGTCTCGGAGGTATCAGTTTCCTTGATCGGTAGAAAATGTGCCGACTTAGTTAAGCGATCAATAATTACCCAAATTATATCACATTTGCTTGCTGTACGGGGTAACTTTGTGATAAAATCCATGGCGATACCCTCCCATTTCCACTCGGGAATTTTTGGTTGTTGAAGTAACCCTGCCGGTTTCTGGTATTCCGCCTTAACCTTGCACGATTTTCTATAGATAGGATTGGTTTACAAAAATTATCAAGAAGTTTAAAAATGACTTATAAGTTGAAAAACCATTAGGGATTTAAATGACTGAATAAATTAGGATTCAAGCTTAACAAAAACTTAAGTTACCTGTCCTCTATAATTTACCTCAATCGACTTCTCGATTCAAACAATTATCTCTTCTTTCACCTCGTTTGGGATTCCTATGGGAATCCTGAATACACTTTTCTCGGCACTTGTCTCAATTTCCTCTAGAACCTGAAACAATCTTAAGAAGCTTCTTGGCCTCCGGCCGAAGCTAATGCTTCCGAGAGTAAGTTAAGTTTAAAAATAAGCTGGGGCTAAACCCGGGATTCTTGGGACTAAGCCAAAACTGGGGACAAGCCCGATAAACTTGGGACTAAGCCAAAACTGGGGACAAGCCCGATAAACTTGGGACTAAGCCAAAACTGGGGACAAGCCCGATAAACTTGGGACTAAGCCAAAACTGGGGACAAGCCCATACGTATGTGACATGAAAATGCCAAAACCTTAGATAACACGTCAGTGTTATAAACCTTGAGAATCCTCCCAGCAGCCTCCAGTGACAAGATTGTCAGCCACCCCTGGAGTGGACTGGTCCGGCCACCTTTAGCATACTGAGAGACAACGTGCGCTACTGGCGAGGGTCGTGCGCTACTGGCGATTACCCAAACTTAGGAGATGAGTCAGCCTCTCAAACCTTAGAAGGTATGCAGGATACCTTAAACGTAGGAGAGGTGGCCAACCTCTAACTGGGGATATACCCAAAATTCTCTAGGATTCTCAAAATCTGCAAAACACTCAATGCTTGGTGAGGGGTGGGTGTTAGCTTAGCTAACACCACTCCGATGCTTAAGTCAGTAATATGTCATAAAAATAATAAGAATAAATTGAAATAGGATTAGTATACGTACCTTGGAATATTCAGACAGTGAGGATCCTTGGGATTCTGCCTGAGATTCTCAATGGGATTATCACATAAAATACGCTTTAAGGTGGATGGCATTCCAAGCTCTTGGCAGAAGTTCTCCTTCCATATTCACCAAACGGTATGCCCCCTTTCCTTCTTCGGAATCTATAAGGTAAGGTCCTTCCCACTTGGGTGCTAACTTCCCATCAGCAGGATTGGTAGTATTCTGAAAAGCCTTCCTCAAGACCAAGTCACCTACTTGGAATCTTCTCAGCCTGGTGTTCTTGTTATAAGATTTTGCTATCCGCTGCTGGTAAGATGTCATCCGGATTCTGGCCATATCTCTGAGCTCCTCAACTGTTTCGAGATCCTGAAGGAGATTCTGGCTGTTGGTTTCAGGATCTTGGCAGTTGACTCTGGCTGTTGGGAGTACCATCTATGTAGGAATCACAGCTTCTGCCCCAAACACTAACGAGAATGGCGTTTTGCCAGTAGCATTTTTAGGTGTGGTTCTATCTGCCCAAAGGACAAATGGCAGCTCCTCAGCCCATTTCCTTTTCTTGGAGCCCAGCTTCTTCTTGAGGTTGTTGATTATGATCTTATTGCTGGATTCTGCCTGTCCATTAGCCTGAGGGTGGACAGGTGTCGAAGTGATCATCTTGATGCCCCAGCTTTCACAAATGCTTGTAGTTCTCTTGCCTATAAACTGGGAGCCATTGTCGCATATGATTTCTGCCGGAATCCCAAATCTGGTGAGGATGTTCCTTTTGATGAAGGATATCACTTCTTTTTCTCTCACTTGAACATAGGCTTCTGCTTCAATCCACTTGGAGAAGTAATCCGTCATGGCAAGCATAAACACCTTTCCTCTAGGAGCCTTTGGCAGCTTACCCATAATATCCATACTGTAGAGGCTAGATTATGAGGCTTGTAATATTAAATAAGTTGGGCTGGGCTTAGAGGGTTTCATTAGAATCATAGGCTAGTTTGCTATTGTATTTAGGCTAGTTTATGATTGGGTTTGGGTTTACTATTGGGTTTAAGATCCACAAGGGGCTCAATAGTAAACCCATTGGGTACCTATATAAACCCTTATGTTTATGATCAATGCAAGCTTTGATATTAGAGATTACGATTTCTGCCTTCTTTGGTGTTTACGATCCGTGTTCATCAAGCTTCAAGATAGTAGCTGTTCTTCATTCAAGACTTCATCTTTTACTTAGATCTAGTTTATTCTTCTACTATTCTTCTTGAATCGATCTTATACGAGGATTCCGCACTCGTGTTTGATTAGATATCGTGTGTTTGGGAGATTTTCAGGACCAACAATTGGTATCAGAGCTAAGAATCTTAGATTCGAGGCTCTCACGATATAGATTCAAGCAGTTTTCTGGGTTTTAGTTCTTGTTTTTGAAGATTTGAAGGGTTTCTGGGTGATTACGATTTCTGCTACTGCTGTTCTTCGCATTTTTTCTGGGTTTTCAGTGTGTTTACGACCTCATCTGTTGAATATCTTCGTCATCAGAGAGTTTACGAGATCAAGAATCAACTTTTACGGTGTTTACGATTTTGCAGGATCGTAATTGGGTGATTACGACATTTTTTCATCGGAAACAAGAGTTTACGATTTTGGTGGATCGGAAACAGGAGTTTACGACTTTCGGGATCGTAATCGGGCATCGTAATCAAGTTTACGATTTCTTCTGTCGGTTGTGTGTTTACGATCAGGAGATTACGACCAGCTATTTTGTCTCAATCGTAAACGGGTGTTTACGATCGGAAACTTTGTTTACGATCTGAAACAGGGTTTTGCGGCAAAAAGTCACTTTTTCACACTTTCACGGAAACGGGCGTAACTTTTGACTCGTTTGGAGTTAGAAGCTCAAATTTGAACACGACGTTCGTGACACCGAGCCCCAGAATTACCCCAGACTAACGTCTAGGGGAGCTCGTTTGGACCCCCAAATTCCACTCCGAAGGCCTCCGTTTTTCAGTTTTAAGTTTTTGACACTATTCTTTGAATAGTGATTTTGCCGATTTTTCAAAATTTTCAGAAGCTGCATATCTAATTAAGAAAATGAGTTCAATGGTTGAAGAAAAGAATATGGTTGATGACATGGATGCTTTCGCAGATGAAGTTGATGAAACTAAGATATGCCCGAATCCTACATGTGCTCGTTTAATTCCTGGACTTAGACAAATTTGTAAAAATTATCAGTCAGAATTGTTTTTGACAAAATGCGAGAGGAGTTCATTCAAGGGTAGATGGCAAAAGAATGAAGAGAAGGTAAAAGCTCAGAAACTAGACATTGTGAAATATCGGAAGCTAGCAACTGAGAACGCTTATCTGTATGACAACGCTAAGTTAGAAATAGCTGAGCTTAGTAAGCAGATAGATGACCTTAAGCATAAAAACAATGAGTTGCAAGTTAAACTTGATATGAATGAAATGAGAAGCAAAAGAATGCTTGATGCTGGAAAGGAATTGTCACATGCTGTTGTGACTGGTCAAGTTGGGAAACACACACCTGGATTTGGGTCAGAAAAGACTGATAAGGCCTTGGCTGCAAACAGCATTATTCCTCCACCAGTTCCCAGAGACATTATAGGAATACTTCTTAGTGAGGATCAAGTTGAACGAACCAAGTCTGATTATAAAGAAGCTGCTCCTCCTATTGATAGTGTCTTGGTTGGAACTACACCAATGACTCAAGAAGAAATTGACAATGAGACAAAAATGACTTATGTTGAAGGGAGAGTAAAGGATATATCAGTCAATGATGCTGAGTGCCAGAAATATGACAGGTGTCACAACTCTAAGTCTGATGAAGCTGGGATAGAGTTGAAACCATACCCTAAAATTGAAACCCCATGCTTCAAAGTAATTGACGAAGTCAAAAGGGAAAAGGTGATCTTGACGACACGGCCTCAGGGGAAGATCTTTATGACATCTGGATCCATGTTTGACCAAGAACCAGATGTTGGGTATGACTTACCATCCTTCTCCTCCAAGTTCAAGGGAATAACTGATGGAGTGATCGGTGAAGCTAAAGTTGAGAGGCCAAAGATCACCATCAAGCATCCGAGTGTGAAGCAAACAACTGTGGTGAAGAATGATAAGATGAAAAGTGTGGCTGTGTCTCCCATTTCTTCAGTTGGTTCATGCAGTTGTAAGTGCAGTTGCAAGAATGGTGCTTCTTCATCAGGAAATCCAGAGAGCACAAAGACAATGAGGACAGGTTCTACTCAAGCTTCAAGGAACCAGCAGAAAGTCAAATCTGGAGCTGCAGACAAGGCAAGGATGCAATCACAAGGCAAACCAGCTCCATATCAGCCACCAAAAACAAATGGGTACACGTCTGACTTCTATCTAAAGAAGCAGACTTTCTTTAATTGTGGCATTGCTGGTCATATTGCTAGAAACTGTCTGTATCGCCCCTATGAACCCTATTATCCGAAAACTCAAAGGGTTTCATCTCAGGAATCTGTGAAGTCTAAGCCGATGATGGTGCAAAAACCTAAGGCAATGAAGACTGTTACTCCTAAAGTTAAACCCTCTGATCAACATTGGGGTGCTGCCAAAGCTGAAAGAAAATCTTTAAATCAAAACAACAGCTTTCCAAGTTATCAGAATTTTCAAAAACAGGTGAAGAAACCATTTTCAAAACAACCTAAGCTTGAGAAACCCAAAGTTACCCCTCCCAAGGTAACTAAAACTGTTTTGAAAAATGAATCTAAAACGAAGAAGGTTGAAATACCTAAAGTCACAACTCCAAAAGTGACTAAAACAAATGTTAGATCACCTGGAACTTGGAAACCAAAAATCAAGGCAGCTCCATCCAAACTTCCTGATTTTTCAAAAGGAATGTTTTTAAAAGAAGTTTCATTCATTGATTCCTCAGGTGTACCCAGAAAAACAATGGCCTGGGTACCAATGGCTAACTAATCTCTCACTCTGTGCAGGAACGATCATGGAGGATTATCACTAACGTTTTTATTACTAATTTGTTTTTTGATAAGTGATTGTTCCAGGCACAGTTTAGGAGACGTATCTTCATGTCATGTCAAGTAATCTATAAATGGAAGGTATGTCTCATTGAGAGGTAAAAGGTAAAATTCATCATGAAAGGTACTGTTCTTAACTTGGTTGTGTGAATGAAGCGGCAAAGGGTGTTTTTGAGTCAAACCAAAATTTCCTAAAATTTTCACTTGGTGATTGATTATGTGTTTGACTTCAAATGCAATGAAGTGTGCATGTCATGAAACCCAATTTACTAAATTTTTCAAATCAATACTTTGAAAGTTAGCTTGGCCAGATATCTTCAAAATTTTGTGTTTTGTTCTTTTAAGTGTGTTTGTGTGTTTTGTTTATTTGTTTTAATAAAAAAAATGATGTTCACAAGATTGTGACATTAAAAATCAAAAAGCAAGGGGAAGAAATGTAAAGATGAAGAAAAAGTTGACCCCTCAAAAATAGTGTGCTTTTCAATTTTTAATTGTTTGTGCCTTGTTTCTGAGAAGTTTAGGGGAAGTAAATTGAATGCATGGATTGGAGATGGCTGACACGCGTAAGGCGGAAGTGAAAGGCAAGCTCCACGGTGATATGCTCGGTAGGCTCGACCTAATCGTATGACCACCAATGAAAGTGCAGTAAAATTAAAAGATATACATGTTTAGTTTCCCATCCCAGGTTGCATGGTTTAAAAGACTGAGTCCCGGCAAAAATGGGTTGAGAGTGGTAATTACCTAGTATTCACTCTCTCACACGTCATGTCTCTGCTGTCGTGACTACACCACATAATAAAAAGAAAAGAAAAAGAAAAGAAAAAGAAATGAAAAAGAAATGAAAAAAAATGAAAAAGAAAAGAAAATGAAAAAAAATAATCATTCAGTTGGTCTTCTTTGCGTGCTTAGCGGCCGACCTGATCACCAACTGATGGTTAATGAAAATAAGTGGTAGTCATAGCCGTGGTGCATGGTTCCTCAAGTTGGGGGTTTGTGAATCCTCAATAAACTCTAAGGTTGGGTAGGTTTTGCTGTGTACGCTTGGGTGTGGGGACAATTAAACATGACGGTAATATTGTACTATATTAAGCATGACGCATTCGGCTGGGATTAAACGGGTTTGAGTTTAAAGCGGACAAACATACCGGCAATCACCTGGACTAGTCGAGTAACTGAAGCTGAAAAGGGTTCCTCAGTCAGATTCATACGGTTTGATCCCTTGTAAACTTTCTCATGTTTGCTTTGGTAAGTATTTGTTTAGTTTATATCTTTCGTGTGTGAGTCGGTAAGTTCTTTTTGGTGTGTTTTCGTCTTGGCCAGGTTGATTTGACAAGTCAAAATGTGTTTTTCATTGGTTTTAATGCATGACAATATGCCCCCGATAGATCTTGCCAAATTTTTAGGGGAAGGAGTATGGGATAATAAGTATTATCCGAAGGGAACTCGAGGATGATACTTATTATCTAATGGAAAAGACTTCCTCCGTCAGATCTTGACAAATTTTTAGGGGAAGGAGGGAGGATAATAAGTATTATCCGAAGGGAACTCGAGGATGATACTTATTATCTAATGAAAAGACTTCCATAATACATAGTATCCGAAGGGAACTCGAGGATAATATGTATTATCTCAAGGGAAGTCC
The DNA here is from genome assembly GCA_039602395.1 of Deinandra increscens subsp. villosa. Taxonomy (NCBI): domain Eukaryota; kingdom Viridiplantae; phylum Streptophyta; class Magnoliopsida; order Asterales; family Asteraceae; genus Deinandra; species Deinandra increscens. Next base: position 45,901,523 of record JBCNJP010000008.1, on the reverse strand, counting down.
TTAGCTGAGGGGAAGTAATCAGCTAAGGGGAAGTCTTTAGAGGTCTTGGGTTCAGGGGAAGTTTTATAGAAAACCCATAATCTATATTAGGGTTTTTGGTTAAAATTATGTTAATTTGAATCAACTGAACAGATGATAATTACCTCCTAACCCAAAGACCAGCCATCACATGTCTAGTAGTGTATATTTTTTCAAATGTGTGTCAGACAGGTTGATGATAGAAAGATGTTGCTGCTGCTCAAGTTAAAGAACCAACCGGACAAGACTTCCATTTGAAAAGCAACTGTTCAGGGGAAGTTGTTGGTATCTTTACAAGTATCCAAAAGCTTCAAATGTTTTTCAAAGAAAATGCTTACAAGTTTAGGGGAAGCTGAAGATCTCAAGTCAATCATTGAAAAAGAAAACGATACAGAGAGCAGTCAGAGTTCATGAAGTTTGAAGTTCAACAATCAAGTTCTTCACAGTTAGAGGTTTTTCAAAATTTAGCCTCTAATTGTTTTGGAGATTCAAGACAGTTATCGAAGATTCAGCAAGAACCAGTTCTTTCAAGAAGCAAGTCAATGAGAGTCCTCCATTTCATTGCTTGTTCATTTCAAGAAGTTCAAGCTGATGCTGATCAAGAGGAAGTCCCAAGTGCCCGTCATGAAACCCATTGAAGATTTATGCGGAAAGAATCTTCATCAGCATCTATGCCAGCCACTCAAGAAGAAGAATTTTAAAGATCGAAGACATTTAATATCACAAGCCTAGGGGAAGATTGTAGAGGCTAGATTATAAGGCTTGTAATATTAAACATGTTGGGCCGCTTAGAGGGTTTCATTAGAATCATAGGCTAGTTTGCTATTGTATTTAGGCTAGTTTATGATTGGGTTTGGGTTTACTATTGGGTTTATGATCCACAAGGGGCCCAATAGTAAACCCATTAGGTTCCTATATAAACCCTCATGTTTATGATTGTAACCAAGCTTTTCAATACACAATATTCAAGTTTACGATTCCTCTTTAGTTTGTGTGATTACGATCAGCTTCAAGCAAGTGGGTTTCTCATTCAAGATTCAATCTTAATCATAGATTGAATCTATTTCTTCTACTTGTTTCTTGGATCAATCTCATTTGAGGATTCCGCACTCATTTGCGATCATATATCGTGTTGTCGGTTTGATCTCGGACCTACACTCTCCCATGTGTCATATAGCGATTCTCCGTCTTCTTGAGTGTATGAGTTGATACATGTCAGGAGCTTGGCTGTATTAGCAGGTGGGAAGTACTTGTAAAGAAACTTCTGAACAAGCTCTTCCCAAGTGGTGATGGAACCATTGGGCAGAGTGTTCAGCCATGCTTTCGCACGGTCCTTGAGTGAGAAATGAAACATGCAAAGTCGAACGGTGTCATTCGAGGCTATGTTTGACTTAAATGTCTCACAAACTTCAAGGAAGTTCTGTGATGTGAGAGTGAGGGTCTTCATCGGGAAAACCATGAAAGTTGCAGAATTTTGGAGCATTTGTACCAACTGGGGTCGAATCTCGAAGTTGTGAGTTTCGACATCAGGGGGAGCAATAACTGCACCAAAGTTGATTGCGTTGGGTCTTAGGTAGTCAATAACGGTCCGCTCGTTAGCCATTGGGATGGGTCTGACTTCAGCAACAGCTTTGAAACGTGATCGGAGTCTGCTGTGTAGAAATTGTTCTGGTTCGGGGAGTGGTTCCAATACGTCTTGTGGTTGTATTTTCATACACTACCTGAAATCAGAAAGATAGGCAGGAATCAGTAATAACCGGTATAATACAAAAAAAAATCACTCTAAGTGGTGTGTGATCAAGACACTACCTACTGCTGATGTACATTCTATAAAAATGAAAGTTTTAAAAACTTTGAAGAGACCAAGTGGTTGCTAAAAATGTTTTTAAGAAAATAGGTGAGAAAGGAAAATATGATACAAATTTATAAAGGTTAGGCCGTCAACTCAGTTTTTTCTTCAAAATCCTCATTTTGTGTCCCCGGAAACGGCGCCAAAAAGCTCGGTGTGATGTGGTGTATATATAAGATATTATATTATTTTGTGACACCTTTTTAGCATTTGAAGCTTTTAAATATATAAAACTCGATTTACTGAAAACTACTATTTCATCACATCACGGGCAGGTGCACCCATCGCAAAGCATTATAGTAGTGGTAAGTTGAATCGGGGACGATCAAAGACACAAAGGTAAAGGAGGTCCCTGGATACTTCACCGTTGTTGACGTCTATCCTGGGTAATCTTCAAGTGAAAATTTAATACATATATAAGAAGAGAATATATATATATATAGGGTTAGGTTCAAATGAGAACTTTTTATTTTGTGAACTTTTGAAAACTAAATCTCAACCACTAATTTTAGGTGGGGACCACTATAATTCATGGGGTTTTTCCATATATATAAACTAGTGGCTGAGATTAGTTCTTTTTAGTTCTCAAACACAATTGGTTCTCAAATGATCCTCTCCCTATATATATATATATATATATATATATATATATATATATATATATATATATATATATATATATATAATATAATATAAAAGTGTGTCTTACCAAACTAGTCGAAGATAATATTGATGAGGGACATATCTATGGTGGAGTTGGAATCCCATAATTTTTACCCTTCCCTTAAGATCATTCACCAACAGGAAACTAGACCACCTTTCAGCACTAAATCGCTAGTATTACCAAGTCTACGGTCAATCGTCTACGAGGAGTACGAACGCCGCAGGACAGTGTTGTTGACAAACGAATATAGTGACGCTAATGCCACTTAGTTGTAGGACTCCTGGGCTGGGCAGCCGTTACACTCAACACACCTTCATGAACCAGCATGGGAAGAACCCTGCGTGCTGGATTATTTTATTATAAAAATGGCCTTTTAAAGGGAATTGGGCCCGTGTCTTTCATACCTAGCTCTCCGCATGTGTATGTCCGGCGTAGCCAAAGCCAAGTTCACAAACACGTACCTTTCGGCTTCCATGAAGTGACAAATATTACCAACTCTTTTCCCAACCCGATCTTATAGCCCGCACACGCATGGTCAGCTGGGTTTGCTTACATAGACATAAGGACCCCGAACGTATCATGTAGCATGGGACGCGAGTCACCGAAAGATCATGCATCGTCTCCCGACCGGGTGTCACAAGTCTTGCCGAGGAGAATTTGACTCCTCAAATGGTCTGTGATACGTTGAGAACGATTGTTCAAAGAAATTAACAATAAACTTTCAATTAAAAGGTTTTTATAAAGTCATTAGTTCACCTTAAAACAAGTTTATAAAAATAGTTTTCCAAACCACCAAAAACATGTTTATTCCTCATCAAGTGTAAGATTTTGACCATGAGTCATGGTCTTAAGGATATGCTTAAGAGATAATGAACGATTCATAAACAAATAACATTTCATTATCTTACAAAAGTTAGAGTTCTTACAATCTTGACGAGTAGACACAAGTAAACGAAAAGAAATGGCTCAAAATAAAAACATGGTAGTTAACTAGGTGGAGGAAGTGAGCATAAGCTCTTGAGCCCATTTGGGAATGAATGAAAAATCCTCTATTTATAGGCAGTCCAACAGTTTGGCACGGCCCGTGCCAAACAGGGGCACAAGGTCGTGCCATGTCAGGTCAGTAGCACGGGGAGTGGGGGGCGTGCCGAGTCAGGGGGACAGTGGCACGGGCCATGCCATGTCAGACAAATCTTCCTTGAGCTTGCATGGGTTGGCACGGGGCGTGTCATATTTGGCACGAGGCGTGTCATACTTGGCACGGGGGCGTGCCATTCTTCTGAAATCACAGTTTTTGCACTATTTTTCTTCCTTTTTGCTCTTTTTATGATTTTCACTTGAATGAACCTGAAAAACTATAAAGAAGACAAAAACGATGTTTTCTTGTGATAGTTAGTCAGTTTTGTCCCAATACGCGGGGGATATTTGTTAGTAAAATATGTATATTTTTGTGCATATCAAATGTGTTATGATATATGGTTTGTTTATATTCGTTTTAATGTGCTCGAATATGATCATGGTGATTAGAAATGAATAAACATTTGAAACCTTATTAAAACTTAGCCGAAACTTCAAAGAACGAACAACCGAGCACCTCGAACGAAAATAAACAAGGGGCTAGCCTGGGGCGCGATGTGGGCCGTGAGACCCCATGGCCAGTCTCCCGCGGTCCGCGACAGACGTCTGACGTGAAAAAAAACCTAAAAATGTCTATTTAAACAAACTTAACCTCATTATCTAACATTCACAAATCCTAAACATTATGTCGGACGTTTTTACCTCTGATTCGTCACCTTTTGGAGAGATCTTGCTCTTTAGAGAAGATTCAAGCATCAAAACCATCATTCATTCATCCATTTTGCTAGGTATAACTTTGGATCTTGTTTGCATGGTTTATGTTCATAAAGTTTTGAATTTTATGACAGATTAGGGACTGATTTGTGATGACTATGATGTGTTTTAGTAGATCTAGCTTTAGCATTGATAAACATGTGAGTTTTATATAGTCTTTCACATGTTAAACAAAGTAGTGTAGATCTTGCATGTTTGAATGAAAATTTGATATTTATGCATGCATATGGTTAAGGATGTGATTTTTTATTATAGATCTAGACTAGATACATGATAAAGTTGATCACTTGATGATAGATTTAGGTTGCATGTTAATAAAAATATGATCTTTATGCTAGATCTAGGAAGTATGTTTATGCATGTTGAATATGGTGTTAGAACTTGCATGGAATTGTATAAAAGTGATATATTTACATTAGACTATGCATGCAATGTGTCAAATCACAAGTCTTGATGGTTATTATGCGCTAATGTTGGGATCTTTATGTTGTACAATGCTTGAAATGCGACAAAAGTCGAGTCTTGATGATGATTGGTAATAAAGTATGTATGTGATGATAGATAATGCATGAAATATAATGAAGAAGTAACATTGATGCTTGATGTGTATTAAAGATGGGATCTTTACGTAGGAACTTGGTTGTTATGCATGAAATATGTGACTCAATGTGTAGTTAGTAGTGATACGTGTAATTCGGATGCGAACCATTGTGTAGACGTATGCTAGGTTGCATAAAAGGTGTAAATATGTTTACTTGATTGTGAAACCATACACATGTACAAATCCTTAGTCTCCCGCTTTGGTAGGAAAGACATGATTTTGTAAGGGTGCCCCGTCAATCTTACATCGTACATATTGGATGACGAACAATAGTGTAGGAGACTTGAATTTCCTTGTGTGATAACATGATATGTTGTGTATGTGTGTTATGGTAAATATTCACGATTTCACTTAATAAATCACCAATGTGTCGTCGGCTCAACATGGTCAAAAGTAGCGTTGTTTGTATACAATGGGATGCCTAGTCAAACATGACGTGCATTTACACTTTTACGTGTCACAGGTGAAGCCTAGGAGATTCACCACTTATTTGAGATGTTTGGATTATTCTATAGCACTCACCTAATGTGAGTTTACGACCCCTACTTTTACTATTTCGTTTTGGGGAAGAAGACATGCAATAAAACATTTTGAAGCTTTAGTAGATTTTTGTACCACATTTGGGAACTATAGTGAATTGTATCTTGACATTGAAAGTCCTTTCATAACGTAACACTGATATTAGGAATAGCGGAGAAATACTGAGTAGTACTACTGCGCTTGACGAGCCTCGCCCGAGCTAGTCGCTCTAGCTCAACATGAAGTTAAACAGGTGTAATACTGTCCAATCTTATTATCATGCATGTCAATGCATGGTGGAAAAGGCAGTTTTAGTAAGTCAGCTTTGGTTACGTGTCATTATATGTTACAAACCTTTATAGACTAGCTATCTAATCGGTATACTAATGTTATTGAAAACTTTGGGTCATTGGGGACCATCAGATGGGAAGTCTTGGGAAAACTAATCGGGATACTTTCGATAAAAATTTGTTACCATACTCGCTTTTATAAACCTATGAACTCACCAACCTTTGTGTTTACACTTAGCATGTTTCCTCTCAGGTCCATAGGTACTGCTTGGACTAGGACACACTCTGGGAGTCTCATGCTTACCATGTTAAAAAAATTATTTGCATTAATCATTGACGCTTTGTTATGCGCTGAACTATTAACTGTTTTTAAAACTCAATGCTTCCGCTACTATTTATTTATGCTTCCACAACTTTAATACTCTGTGTTTTAAGAATGGTTTAAACTCATATGGAGTTGTTTTCGTGTGGCTAATGACTTGGATCCTGTTTTGTCACGCGCGTCGTGGTTGAACCCTGCAAGTGGACTTTTGAGGGTGTGACAAGTTTAAACTGAAATGTGGTTTTTCAATGGGAATCTAATGTTTTCAAACTTATAACTCATCGGCGTAAGATGGCCTTTAGTATGCATAATAGGTGTTGCAAGTGCATCTAGTAGTAAGGGAAAAGCTCAAGTTTGAGTAGGGCATCTGAGAAGGGCTATCGGAAGGCTTGTGGAGGCTGGCATAGATTTAGTTATTAGCATAACCTTATGTATCTTTTGGTTAAAACTTATCTTATGCTGTAGTACTTGACCTCGTTGTATAAAAAAGTTTTAATTCTGATGCTTGTAATCTCTATTCATGATCATGTGCTTATGAGTAATCCGATGTATGACCCCTCCTGGTGCCAAGTCTGGGAGTGGATGTCACACTATTGCATATATGTAGTAGATCATCATACTATAATAGTAGTGCATACATGCACTATAACTATTAAAGCTAAGTTTTTATTTGCGTTTTTCTAAAAACGTCAAGAAATTTTATAAAGTTAAAAATATTACAAAAGTTTTTTAATCTTCATAATAATACTGGTTTTCAAAAGAACTCGGTCCTACATATATAGGTTAATGATTAGATGATAACTTTTGTTTTTGGTGAGAACACGAGAACTCCATCAAATGAACTCAGTTTGAACTCATTCCAATAGTGTTTGAACCAAGTCCTCAAACCCTATATATATATATATATATATATATATATATATATATATATATATATTGAAAAGTTCATTGTAGACACCTCCATAAGTGTAGACAGGTAGACACCTTTTTTCACCATTAGATCTCTTGATCTAATGGTTATGATTAATTTCTTTTTTCTTTTTTTCCCTTTTTCTCATTGTTCAGAAAATTTCACATGTGAAAACACATGTGAAATAAAGTAATTTCACATGTGAAATAGGGTGTCTACCTGTCTACACTTATGGGGGTATCTACAATGAACCTCACCCTATATATATATATATATATATATAGTCAAGTTATACTACATCTTTTAAAAATCTTACATCCATTACGGACGCACCTGGAGCGTCCGATCATACCAATCAACGGCGATGATGAAGCATGGGTGTATTGTGAAACATTTGAGATTTTAGGCACGGCAAAATGTTCCCTGCATTGCGACAAGGGCATAAAGGTAAATCGATAATTAGTTTCTTTTTAATTTTAATTTTCAAAATTCAAACTCTCCTAAAAAAAACCTTGGTGCGAGAAATCAGAACCCAAAAACCGCCAGGATTCCACAAAATCAGGTGCAGATATAGATAAAAAACGGGATTATCAAAGAATCGATGGCGTCGAAGAATGATTCAGACGATAGTAAGTTAATCCTGTGAATCGTAATTCTTTTGATCATCTTGGCGTCTAATTCTAATCTTAACTGTATTTCAGAGAAGAGGAAGAAGGGGAGCCAGTTACTATAAGCTCTGGTAACAGGAAGAAAACAATCGCCATCAAAGGTGCATTATGTTTTCTTACTATATATATTTACGAATCCAGTAGTTAAAATTGGGTAAACGTAGACTATTTCGGCTGATGAATGTTTTTTTATCTAGGGTTTTGGTAATGTATTTGATCAGTAGTGATTTCTTGTGTTTTGTTAATGATATTGATGTAAAACATTACATACCCATGAACTATAAGTAATGTGTTGACATGTTAAATCTGCTGATGGTGGAGTTTTTTGTTGGTTAAGATTTATTTTTTTCCATAAAAATAGGTAGGGGCAAGCGGAAAAGCTCCCGTTTAGCAAACAAAGCATCATTTAATTACACAACACACATCAGACACACCAATTGTTTTGGATATGGGAGACTCAGGTATGGAATTTAATCAAAGTTTATTATCTTTGAGGATCTAATTTACACATGTTTTTACACCATAATTGCTCTTTACACCATTACCTATTTTGGAGTATTGCAGATTTTGAAAGATCGCCAACAATCCCAAAAGGTCCGAAAAACACTAGTGAGTCTAACATGAGAGAGAATAATCAGAAAATAAAAATGGATGTGGATAAGGGGAAAATGAAGGGGAAAATGAAAGGGAAAATGCAGACAAATTTAAGAACTGCTAAGATTCATGAACAAAATGATGACTCTGATTTTGAGGAAAAAACACCAAAGATATGTAAGACTACTGTAACACCATCTGTGCCAGTGAGGACCACCAAATACTATCCATTCGATGGCAACAGGATTAAAGTGAGGTTATCACCATCTAATTTAACTGAATGGTTTGCCAAGTTCACCGAAAATCAAAGAAAAGCAGTTAATGAAATGGGGTTCGGAAGATTGCTAGGCTTGCAAATAGTTTCAATACCCACATCACTAGGTTATTGGCTACTTCAAAACTACAATGCAGATACAAGTGTGTTATGTTTGGGGCAGAGAAGCATTCAAATAACACCACAATTAGGGAATAAGTTGTTAGGCGTGCCAATTGGGACCATAAAAATAGTTGAAAAGAGAACCAGCATAAAGTATCCTGTAGTAGCTGAATGGCGGAGCCAATTCAAAAATGAACATTGGATCTCTAGGCCATATGTGCTTGGGTTGTTTGATAGAATTACGCCAAGGAAAGACTATGAACGATTGTTTTAGCTGAATTTCTTGGTGGCAGTTATGACAGTAGCTGGAAGAATAGATGATAACAGCACCGTTAACTAGGGATTTTTGCATGCAATAACACCAAATCTCAAGATCAGTCACCTAAGATGGTGTGATTACCTTATTGACAGTTTGAATAAAGCAAAAGGAAAATGGAACCTGGTATAGTAGACATGCGTTTCAATGGTTCTTTGCTGGTGCTATCGGTAATAAAAAAAACACCACATCATTACTCTTACAATAAGCATTATACATTGTATTGGTATGGTATAAATTAAATACACTAACATTTATTTTTTTTTACTTGTTTTGTTCTCTAAACACAGATGGCAATGGTGTACGATACACATAAAAAAAGGAGCTGGGGAATTGGACAGCTACATAGATTACATCAAATGAAACCATCTTGTTAGGTGTAAAAATTGGTTATTCAATGAACTGGAAAGAAGAACACCAAGCACGATGAAAAGGACCTGGATCCTCAGAATATGTTGAAAAACAAGTAGGCGAAGGTGTGAAGAACGACATGACCGAGGAGATGTTAGATGAAGATGGTGAAGAAGATGAGGCAGATGTACAACGTAAAATATATGTTGTTGACGGTGGTGATAAAACGAAACCTAATGTTGAACTAAAAAATACCACAACAGGAGGTTATGAGTCGGGTGGTACAAATGTTAAAGGTGTCAGTGCGATCGAAAAAGACGGTTCAGGAAATGTACCTGCTGCAGAACATGGTGTGGGTGTTGTCTATGAACCTGGTAAGTACAATGATCCAATGCAAGAGGCTGAAATACTGAGATTATGGAAAGAAAGTGAAGAATTTAAAAAATTTATTTCAGGTTGTGATGTCTCGCCATCTAGCAACCATTTGAGAATGCCCGTACTAACACCAATGTGCACTGATGAAAGTACTAAAGAGCAAGAAGTTGCATGGACAGAAGAAATGTATGAAGAAGATAATGTTGACTCTACTGATGTCAGAAGTGACGAATGTAATGCTAAAGATGAAATATTACTCAATTAAGATTTTGGAGAGCACCATATTGATCCTGACCTGTTGGAGGTATGATTTCGACATATTACATATGTTATGATGTCTTTTTTTGGCATAACACCGTGTGAATGTTTATGTATTTTTTTTTTTTTTTTGCATTAGTACAACCAAAAAACACCATATGTGTTACATTTTTCCCTTTGTAATGTTGATACAGGTATTGATTACCCAAATAACAGATGGGATGAAAGCGTTTACAGACTCTGTCACCAACGTACGGGCATTATTTGAGGAGGCACGAACAAAATATCTAGAGAACACGGTTGTGCAGGATAAGTTACTTGAATGGAATGGAATAATTTGAAGAGGCACGAACAAAATATTTTGTTTAATGTTTGACCAAAAAAACAGCATAAGGATCATTATCTAAAGACAGCAGAAGAACGGAGCTAACAGTTCAACTATCATGTGACAAGAGTGTTAAGGGACGTTGAGGCGAAAAGCATTCATGATTTCAACTTAGTATTGATGCATGTGATAAAAAGGAAGCCACTATTACATTGTGAGTTTCAATCTATTCAAGAACAACGTTGGGGTGATTGATAACAGTGCTAATTAGCCAGACATGCCAATGTCTCAGAAATATGAATTATGGCCTGATAAATTGGTAAACACTATAAAAATCATCATTTATATTAGATTGTAAAATGGCAAAAATAAACTTCACATTTAATTATGCTGTTTTTATTCACAGAGAGATGCATTTTCAGACTACTTGATAGGAGTGAAGCATCCAAGCGGTAGTAAACTAAAAAATGTTGAGGTTGCTAGATTAGAGATGTCTTGGCGAACAACAAGAAACGTCATCGATTGTGGTATGTTTTGCATGAGGCACCTGGAGACTTATTTTGGTACAGGTGTGGAAGGTTGGGAATGTGGACTGGTAGAAGAGAGCAACCATCAAAGTAAATAACTGAATAAACTCAGATTAAAATACACAGCAAAAATGATGTTGCATCCGGCAAACAGACACAAAGAATCTGTAATTAAAGACATGAAAAAATATTTGAAGTTACCGTCTGATGTCAAGAAGCAGTTGCACCTAATGGCTAACGAAAGAATCATTAAGAGGGTTGAAGAGTATATAGGGTGATAGGTAATTCAAAACAATTGCTTTAAGGAACAATATCATCTTAGAAAACACCATGGTACTTTATTCATTTTGATTGTCTTTTATTTGTAATTATTGTTAAACTTATGATTATGGTTTCTAAACCATACAACACTATTATGGTGGGGTATATCTTGAACTGAGTTTGTTTCGGTAATACTTATTAGTTGTACTTAATTTTGCCATTTAAAAAAAAATATATGTTTAACTCTATTTAATGACCGTCTCCAGAAACTAATTGTTGGTTGTTGAAAATCTAAGTATATAAATACAAGTTGTGTATTTACTATATTAACAAACATCACATCTAAAAACACATGTAAAAAATTAAAAACACCATAGATAAAGATACTAGAACAACACATATATTTGTAATACGATTCCAACAAAACACCAAAAGTCTCGTCTATTGATAACATCAAAAAAACATTAAAACATCACATGATTCAACAAAAAACATAAGCAAACAAAAACATACATATCTTAAACTAGAAAAGTGAACGAAGAAACTCCATCTTCAGATCCTCAAAAGCACCGACAGCCACCACAATCTCATATAAAAGATCCATAAGTCTCTGAACTTCAATCTTCTCCTCAATCTTGTTCTCGATTGCACTATTCTTCACACTGGAGGAAGGGAGTACAGCAATCTCAGCTTTTACCTGGTCACGAAAAACATCAAAAGCCCTAATAAGGTTTTTGAGGGTGGTTAAATTGTTGATGATCTCCTCATCCTTTTTGAATTGTTTCATAACAAGATCAAAGATGTGATTTTCTTGATCTGGCTCTGGTGATGAAGAAGCCATGATGGTAGGAAGTAAATTATGACTGGGATTGATTGAAAGCTATAGATATAATAAAGAGTTGGGAAGTGGCGGTGTAATAAAACACTCTGATTCTATATATGTTTATATAGGCATCATGAGGTAAGCCAAAACGTCAAAATTGAACCGTCAATTTAATATCTTAATCTATAAAATACAAATATAATTGTCAGTTGTTAACAGTCGGTAATCATTAAATTATGGGGGGAATACAAAAGGCCTGCCTCATTTACCGCCATAATTAAAAATCGTAACAATAAATGAAAAAAACATATTACATATTTACTATATAAACAGACCCTATAAATCAAGGTTAAACACACACAACACCATAAACCACAAAAACTCTCATCCAAATATCATAAGAAAATGGCGTCTTCATCTTCATCATCCACCAAAAAGGCTGTGAGAGATCTCGTGTTCAGACACCACAACGTGGAACAATCACAGGTCCACCAACAAGTTCGTTCGGGATTTATCAACATGCATTGTCTTGTAGCAGGAAACGAGGTTTTGGACTCCATCGTGAGGCTGAAGGCTATGGTCTTGAAGAAAACACCACGACAGGAAGCAACGATTGCGTATCTGAAGCAACATGAAGAAATGGATGAAAAATCGACCAACTGCTACAGGAGGCTATAATGATGGAGTCAACCATGCATCAGAGGAGGGAGAAGAAGGTGGCTGAGATCGTGGAGAGGGTGGACGTTTAGTTTGTGTTTATGATGTTAATGGTGTTGATATCTTTAATATTAGTATTTCCGTTTTCTGTTTTTTTTAAGTGAATGTTTAATGGTAACTTTTTGAAAAACAATGTAATCTTTTGAAATGGGTATGAAAATATATAATTATCTGTTTTGAATGATGATAATGTTTTGCTTATGAAAGTTTATCTAATTATAATGGTGGTTATGAATAAGTAGTTTACATAATTTTCAATAATTTAAATATGTAAGTGATCTAGTTATGTGATTATCATTAGGATACTGTTCACACCGTTGATGTGGTGGCTTGTTCTTTACAATAACATCATAAAAATACTAAATGTTAATGTATGTATGAAAAAAAAAATGCTTTGAAATTCAAACAATTTAAAAAAAAAGACATTAGAAAAAAGGAAATTGACACCATAACTTAGCAAATGACATATATAAAATACCAAAAACACTGAAAAGGTCATCATATGTATGAAAATAAAATGTTTTGAACTTCAAACAAGTTTATTAAAAAAAATAGAAAAAAAAAGAAACTGTCACATAAAAAAACGTCTACGATTTATTAGCACGTGATCTTAAAACACGGTTCGATGATCTAGCGTCATTCTTTGGTGTTTCTGCAGCTTTACTCTTTTTGGTCTTGTTGGCATCTTTTTCCCTATTATCAATTGCAACGTCTTTATTCTTCTGTGGTGGCTCTGGACATGTAGTTGAGTAATGGCCATATCCGAGATAATTCTGACATTGTTTATGTTTCCTACCAGTTTTGACTATAGCCTCTTCTTGCTTGGATTTAATGCGCTGAAGCGAACCAGATCCTTTAGTCTTGTAACCAAGATGCACCCTAATAGGTAACCTATCATTTTGAGAAGTACCATTTAACTCCCCAAACCTGTTTTCATATAAAAGAAATTCCATAAAACATTCGGTATTGAAAAATAAACTAAAATAATATCATAAAAGCCCATATTTGAAAAAACACCATATATATTTGATATACCGTCTCTTTTTCCTGAGGGAGGAGGAACAAACTCCACATTATCAGCCTTTTGCATATGGCTTTGAACATGTTCCTTATACAAAGACAACTCTGTCATATTATCAGACAACTTATTTAAAATGTATTCATTGGCAAACATAATATCACGCAAAACAGCACGACCGCCATCGTCAAACCCGGATATAGCAGAAGTATCATGATCACGATTAGACGAGTTGGGAACAATATCTCGTCTCCAACGTTAATGAACATATTTTTTAGGAAATTCCATAATGTCCATTTGCCTTAGAACGTAGAATATATGAGTGCACAAAAGACTAAAACTTTCAAACTGTCTACACTCACAGTAAATTGTCATGTCAGCCTGTCGGAACATCACCTACATCGATAAACACCATTACATATTACATAAGTCCCGCATATCAGTTAAAAAGATAGAAAAACAGCATTATGAAAAAAAACAGGCATTTAGTTTGAAGAACACCACATTCACGAAAAAAAACATACCTCAAATGGTTTAGAAACCAATTGTGTCCAGTCTTTAATGAAGTACTTAATAAAATCATCTTGTGGAGTACGTTTGACACATTAGCTTTCTCATCATGTCCATTTCATATTGAACATCTAGGAAGGTACATCTAGGAAGGTTGTTCTAGTGTAGATCTTTACAGCTTCTGCATCAAGCCACCACCCCGTTTTCAACCCTGGATTAGTGAAACGAGTGTCATGGTCATTCTTTTTGTGTGTATGACGCTGCGACTCCATAGCTGATTCATAGTGTGATAAAAACTCAACTAAGGTGGACCCTGAATTACACGGCTGCCCAAAAAAGTGATTTTCACTCTCAGACCTTGATGTCGTCCTCATCAATCCAGATAACAACTCATCTTTGAAATACGCAGGAATCCAATCCTCACGTATGGCAAAAATCTCAAATAACCATTTGTTTTCTGCAAGATCATACTGATTGATTATCCTTTCCCAACTATCTACAAACTCTTCAGATGTAATCGCATCAGTCCACACAATGTTATAAATATCCTTCTTGAAATCTGTCGAGTTGCACAAATAAACACCTACCTGTTAATCCAAAAAATACCATGGCGAACAAAACAGAACTGTTATTTACTAAAACAATAAAAATGTCCACAACTGACAACTTCTGAACAATATACATAAAAATTTGGGGGGGGGGGGGGGGGGTTGATCTAGGAAAACTTTTACTTATTAAAAAATCATACCTTCATCGATAGCTTGTTCATAATATGCCACATACAAAATCGGTGCCTTGGATGTTTAAAAACCTGCTCAATTGCTTTTGTCATAGCACGGTCTTGGTCTGTGACAACAACTTGAGGTTCTTTGAGAAATGATTTTAAAAAACACCTCAACAACCAAATATAAGTTTCTGTATTTTCAGATCCAAGTAAGGCTCCACCAAATGTTACATTGCAGCAGTGGTTATCAATCCCTGTGAAAGACACAAACACCATAGAATACCTATACAAGGAATAAACGAGTTTAAATTTAACACCATAAAAGGAATAAACACCATTAAACGAGCTTAATGTTAAAAAGATTTCAAACTTTTTGGAACGGTAAGTAGCATCGAATGACATCAGATCGCCAAACAACTGATAGTTCATCTTTCCTAGTTGATCAGCCCAGAACAATCCTCTCAAACAGTTGTCATCATCTGTCACGTAATCATAAGAAAAGTTTGACAAATACTCATTCTTCCTCGATAAATGATCAACCACCATTTGAGCATCATACTCACCAATCATATAGTTGTTCTTTTTCTTATAGTTCTTAAAGTCGTCTCTTGAAGCACCAACTTCCTCAAAACCACCATAAATTTCCTTCATCATATTGAAAGCTCTCACAGGGCCCACATTCATCCTAGACATGATGTTGATAATATGCTTATGCAGAGGAGTCAGTTTCCTAGAAGATGCAAGAAAATGCATATCCTGCTCATCAACAAACGGATGAGTATGCTTTTCGACAAATTTCTTCACATGCCATCTGTTAAACTCAAGCACCACACACAACTCTGCCTTGCAACCAACTCTTTTAGATACACTAATTCTCAAAGATTTTTCCTTAGCAGTGTCATTAAATGTATCCAATTTCTTTTCTTTTTTTTTTGTTATAACCTTCTTGAGAGCAGACAAATTGGTTATGGTGTTGAACACCAAACCGATCATACTTTACAGTAGACTTACGCACACTGAAACTGGAAAATTTAGCATAATTCTGGTAAAAATTTAACGCATGATCAGTTGACATGAATAATGTTCTTTCATGTGGTTTTATCCTCTCTGGAACATCAGGAATATAATGTTTTTTGCCAGATTTAGGTGAGGTAACTTCAATACCTACGACCTTGTGTACATACTCATCTACAAAAAAAAAATTAAAAATATTTACAAACTTACTAGAAAAAACATCATGCAAAACCTTATTTCAATGGTGAAAACATATAATAGAAACATCACATGATTGATTATCCACGTATGATCTATGTTGTATAAAAAAACAAAATAATCTGCTTAACACACCATTCGATTGAGCAAAAAATTTAATCGCAGAAAATCAAAAACAGATTAATAGAACCGAGAATGTAAAAGTACAAAATAAGTAATGTTGTGATCAACAATATAATAATGATATACTGAAACACCACCATATAGATAGATCGGACAAGTATAGAAAACGAAGAACGGAAATACCTTCAATGATGTGATCCGACGAACTCGCCATGGTAATCAATCAACAAAAATAGAACAAAACGCTTCAATCGACGATTGATTATGAAGGACCACGGATATTTGATCGGAATAGATCAAAATGAAATCGAATAAATTGGATTATGATACTCCATTAAGGATGGTGATTCAGTTACTGTGTTTAAATTGGGATAATTTGGAATATGATGCTCACATAATGACGCTGATGCAGTTACGGTTCATAGATAGCGGGTGAATTCAAATATGATAAAAGATCAAAAACGCCCTTCCGTGAGTTTAGTAGGGGCATACGGATGATCAGATGAAATCAGCGAGATTGACGTTTAGGATTGATTGGCATCGGATGTAGGAAAAAAAGGAGATGTATTTTACCCCAAACCTATATATATATATATATATATATATATATATATATATATAGAGAGAGAGAGAGAGAGAGAGAAAGGATTTAGCTTTAGGATTTTGTGTTTAGTTTTTGGCTATAGGGTTTAGGATTCGTCGAGCTGGTTCCAACGTCACTAAGATAAGTTCAATCGGAGTTCGTTTGTTGAAGTTCTCTTGAGTTCTTATTTGGACCTTACTATTATATATACATATATACATATATAGGGTTAGGTTCAAATGAGAACTTTTTGTTTTGAGAACTTTTAAGAACTAAATCTCAACCACAAATTTCAGGGGGAGACCACTACAATTCATGGGAGGGGGGATACATGTAAATAACTTGTGCCTCAAATTAGTTCTTTTTAGTTCTCAAATCAAATTGGTTCTCAAATGATCATCTCCCTATATATATATATATATATATGTGTGTGTGTGGGGGGGGGGGGAGTTATTGTACAAAGTGCATTTTAGTAGTACAAAATGTCACGAAAGAAGGAATTGACATTACGTAGAGGGGTTATACTAAAAAAATGATGTTTATCGTATAAAGTGTTGTAAAAAACACTTTGTATTTAAACTTTAACCTATGTATATATAGGACGTGGTTATAAGTATAGGAAGTCATATAGAAGAGTCTATGTGTCCTATTGGGTGGGGTGGGGAATGTTGTTAAGGGTAAATGCCTTAAAAAATCCGAATACAAATATAACATCGTATTATAATGCTTGAAACATTATACATAATACTCAAAAGACCATGTTAAAATAATACACTGTAGGAAAACCGTTTGTAAATTTAAATAAAAATACATATTTTATTTTTGAGATATGAGTACAACAAAGGAAGAACATATTCTATTACAATACACATGAAAAAAATACTAGTCCTAGTAATACAATTACAAGGAAATGATAATACACTACGTTTACAAGTGGAAAGAATGACAAACAAACGAATGAACCATACATGGGGAAATGAAATGAAATACAAGTAGTAAACAGGAAGTAAAGAAAAGAATTCTTTAAATTGAAAAATGTTTTGAGAAAAAGGATTTAAAGAAAACGATTTGAATAAAAGAGATTTTGAGAGTAAACCGGCGAAAACAATTCGAGTCAAAACCCAAGTCCCTTAAAACAAATTCCAGGTTTACCGAAGAACACGTTTTGCTTTCCAGGGTACAATCACCAAAGCCGAAAATACGACCGGGATAACACTAAGTCCGATATTACCTCGATGGCTTGAAGCTCCTGACAAACAGGATGACGATATCGTTGGAGATGGATAATATTTTAGAGAGAAGAGGAAGATGAGAGAAAGAATTCTTTTGTGAATTCTAGTGTAATTTGTCTCAACCCATGGGGCTGTATTTATAGTGGAGGAAGTCTTGTAGAGCAATCGAAATACATTCGTAGTCAAACTTTGCATTAAAGATATTTAATGCAAATTGATTTCTAATTAACAAGGAATTTTCTTAATTGCTCAAAACGCGTGAACAATTTTCATTCCGGAAGAACCAATCTTCCAGTTCAACTTTTCGCTCCAACTTCACCCGGAAGAACCCTGGACTGTTTTCCGAATCAAATTCCGCTTAGACTGCAACCGGAATCTTTTCCGGTTGAACTCAGTTCCGCATGGACCACACAGGTCCGCATGGACCACACAGGTCCGCTTGAACCACCTTCAGGATGAACTGGTTCCGCTCGAACCTGTCTTTCCAGTTCAACTCCCAATCCACTTGAACCTATCGTCTGGACTTCAACCAAACCAACTTTCGGTTGAACTTAAAAACAATAAGGCGGCTCGCGGCGATGCTAGCGTGTAAAGTGCGCCATCAAAGCGCCACATACGCCCACGCCACACACACGCGCGTGTGCGAGTTAGGGGTTTGCACCCCTCAGAATCCAAGGGATGTGTCCTACTTAAGGAAACAATAGTTGGTAAGGTTTCCTCCTTATAAACCACTTTTAGTTTCATCCCCCAACCAATGGGGGATGAGTCCACATGCTATACTTAGCATTTTCTTTCTTATTTTCGTAGTTTTCACTGCTGTGAGACCTCAACTTTGAGCCTCGATATCTCATTCATACGAGCTCGGATTTGGTGTGGTTTGGTGTGTTGGAAAGCCATCACAACGTACTACACAAACCTGGAAAATACAGAAGCAACAACCTATATTATCTGTATTTTATTTATGTACAAAGTTGATAAAAAACTCATTTTCACATTTAGTGAAAAAAAACACATTTTCCACTAGTTTTTCTCCCAAAATTCCAACATACACAATGTTATAAACACTTAAAACACCGTGTTAAAATAATATACAACTCGACCAAAATAAAAATATCATATTGTACCTGAAACTAAGTGAATTTTTTAGAGACTCAAGAAATTTGTTTAGGATGTGTTTGGCGCACTAGCTCAAAAGCTAGCTGCTAGCTGATAAGTTATAAGCTAGCTGATAAAAAATAACGTTTGGTAAAAACTAGCTGAAAATTGTAAAATGACATAAAAGTATATGTATATAAATAAATTATAATTTATTATTTATAAGTTAGGAAATGGTAAAACTAGAAATATTATAAAAGTTAGTTGAAACGCTACTCCATCTAGCTTTTCAAAAGCTAGCTTATAAGCTCGCTTATAACACGTTAAACACAACCTTAGAAGAACTATAAACCATCACCAGTTTGCTCTTTTATTATTCTTGCATCTTTGCTTTTTTCCCTTCAATTGAGAAAATACCTGTAAATTAGTGCTTATCTTTTAACTCCTGCATTGGAGTTTTCTACACACATCGAGAGAGAGATGCTAGAAAACATATAAAAGTGGAACAAGTTTATAAATTTTGTTAGTCGTTTGTTTTTTGTGAGAGAATTATGATCAAACATAAAAATAAGAAGATTCATGTATTATCGTATAATTTTTTCCAACACTTAATGTATTATTTCCTTTTCCACTTCATACTTTAGACAACTATTTTACTACAACCAGTAGCATATGTCTCTCATCTTAAAGATATTAGATGCGAGTCTCATTTGAGGAGTAGAGTAGACTAGGGAGTGTAACATTTTAAAAAGTAATAATAATAATTTAGCAAAGAAAATCTAAGATGGCTCTTAACTCAATGATGCTACATCATGTTTCTTGGACTGTAAAAAGTTTGAACACAATTTTTGACCCAGATTTTCTTCTCATTCTTCCATTTTGATTTGCTTTCCCTCTTTGGAATTGAGTGCTTATTTTTAACCTTTTTATAAACCCATTTTTCTATACATTCCTTAATATTAAAAGACCCAAAAGGTATTATATTTAATACTCAATGCTTAAGAAAATAATTAACAATAATGAAATTTCTTAAGGAAAATAATTAAAATGCTTTATTTGGTTTGAAACTTTGAATATGATACATAATTAAAAATGTTTATCTTGTTATATAATACAATAAATTAATAATGAAATATTATATAGTACATCTATTACTTTGTAGTTTGTTGTGTGTATTTATTAAATACATATAAATTAGTTAAATATAAAAAGTACTTTTTGAGTACAAGTTAAGCTTTAATTTATTAGTTTAACAACTTTTTTTACTTCATCTATTTATATTTAATATAAGTTAGATATATGTTTTTAATCTCTGTGTATAATGCAAATAAACTAATAATGCTCCACTTTTAAAAGTTCTGCATTGTTCTATACAAAAATAAAAACGTTCAATGAAAATATTTAAATAATTATTAGTGATTAGTTTTCACCCTTTTTTAAAAAGTTGGTATTGAATCTTCATGGTACAATGTTCCCATGAAGCATGGTGCATTTAATAATAATAGTTTGTTAGCTTATATAAAGGAAATGCATGATGAGGTTCCTATTGTGGTGATTATATTTGTCTATGAATTTAAAGACATCTTTCTTTTTTTGGGGGGTGTATTTTATACAAAAATAGTTAGAATTTTGGGTTCTGTAATTTATGTAAATTTATTATATAATTTTTGGACATATACACTTGGTAATTATATTGTTTACAAGATCATTGTATCACATGAAGTATATTTGTAATATCAGCAAGTCAACAATTAGTGTGTGAAAAATAATAAAAACCACAACACTATAAAAAATGGGTTTTTGTCGACATAAGTCACCGCTATAGATACCCCTAGAACTAATATACATTTCAATTTCATCATCAATTCATCAATTTCTTCGATTCACACATAAATTTAAGAACTGAAATGAATTTCTATGAGTTCCTTTTCATCGTCTATCTCCGATCCAAACAAAAAAAACCCAAAATCTTTTAAAAGAAATCAAACGGAGTTAATTTCTTTTAATGATAGATTGTTGAGAGAATTAATTAGAAAGTTGGGACCGGTATTAAGAATATTACGAGCTGGGATTAATATTGGTCGATAGATCAAAGTTGGGATTGTTAAATTTTAATTTTCCTAAAAGTAAATAAATTGTTTTCTAAATCTTCTAAATAATATATTAGTTAAGTTTAAATCCTAGTAGAGAATACTTTTCACGAAACCATCAATTTTATCTGTATTTTATTTACTTGGTTAGTAACCAGTGTACAGTGTACTACACGGGTTGAATTTGGGTTCATAATATTAGCTAAAATAAAAAAAAAGACGATTTTTTTATTTCCTTAAGAAGACTCACATTATTGAGTAATCTATCAAATCTATAATAACTTTGCCAAAAAAAATTAAATACAAATTTAATTTAGATAAAATTGGTAATTAGTCTAAACTAATAATTTACAAAATTGATAAATGAATGTGGTTTTGACATGTGACAGTTTTGATGTGGACACTTTAAAAAGAAAACATGAAAAACTATTTTAGTGCTTTATTAGGATTAAGATAAGATAAGATTATATAACATCAAAGTCGAGTCGTCAATTATTCTTATTATGTTTAGCGCTTATGAGCAATTAGTTAGGTCCTGTTTTTCTTTGTGCACGGCAGATTTTCATTGTTTTTCAAACAGAAAACGAAAAGATAGAAATTAGGAGATCATGAGGATGAATGTTAAATGTCAAATATTTTAAGTGTTATAAAACTTAAGAGGAATTAGATATATTCCCTATTGCAAAATGACATATTTTCTTAAAACATAAATTTTCAATGTATAATTGGTCTTCAAGTGTGATATGGAGATATATATAATTTTACAAGTTTAAAGGGATATATGCAATTGCCTCGTAAATAAAGAGGCATATGGTATATATGGTGTTAAAAGATGGTGATATTGTGTTATGTGGATGATGACTGGATAACACTATATTTCAACATCAAATGTGATATACATGGTGTGATGGTGTGGTGTGATGTTGGGTTATTTTTAATTTAGTTAAAAAAAGAAAACAAAAAGAAAAACTACTTGGGAAATTTTGATTGGATAATACCACATTCTCTCTCCCTTTTCACGTCGTGTGAATCTTCACGTAGATCCAAAACGCCAAGCCACAACGCGAGGGGGGGGGGGTGTTTCACGCCGTTATCCCCCACAACACCGCCCCATAACAAGACACACCGGATGCTCTAACATACTAGGTTCGAACCCATGTATTACATTAGTTGAATAAATGCGTCCTATTATAAACAATTTCTATGGAGATTTGTCTCGTAATTAACATTTGTGAGCAAAAATTTAAGATAACAATGAATATGAAAATAGTGTATAATAACAATTGTAGTCTTTTATTAGAGAATACCTTGAGTCCTAGGCAAAGCAACTTACTCAATCAGCTCTAACTCGGTCATCTCTTACTCAGTCAATAACTATCAAACAACCCCTTAGTTTAGACGGCTTCAAAAGGCGCTCTAGCCGAAGTTGAAACAATTTCAATAACAAGTTGGAGATGAAGCTGGAGATTCACACGTCGAGCTTGATTAGGCTCACAATTCTTATCGAGAGCAAACTATTTTAATAAATTAAATAATACCCATAACATAAGTATAAATTCTCAATATTTTAATAATATTATTATACGCTATATTTTATAATTTTAATGGTAAATAACAAACAACTAACAATATAAGGGCCAGTACACAAGTATAGAAGTGTTCTTTAAAAGCAATGTACAACAGTACAAGCAATCAGTACAACCACAATAAAGATGTTTTATTCTATAATAAACCATGGCATAACTTCAATTCTACATTTGTGAATTCATTCCAATGCCAAATGTGTCACTAAAATTGATCAAAGTATGTAACCTGACAACATCAAAATTTAGTTAGATTCAAGATTGAGTCTTGTGTGAGATATGATTTTCCTCTTTTTAGGAACAAAAATCTAATCTTGATGTCTAATCTTAGCGTCGATATAGAACAAGACCACAATGCCTTTCTTTTATAATCAAACCGAGTCCTTCAAAATACCTCTTAAGCTAAGCAATTGACAAGTGAGTATTCACAGCTCAGCTTTTGTTTCCAGATCTTCTTCGGCTACTTGCGTTTGAACCTGTGGTTGGACCGGAGAGACCTTTTCTACCGGCGGGCTGACATCTTCGCCTAATATTTTTGAGGTGAAATGTCTTGCCTCCAGATCAAGATCTGGCCACTCTGTTACAATCCTTCTGGCACCCTGAGTTCAAGAAAACATAAACATATATAAAAACATAAACATATATAAGGGGACTAGGGGTGTAAACGAGATGAGCCGTTGGTGAGCTACTAGAGGTCAATTCACTAAAAGCTCAAATCAAGCCGGACAAACCTATTATTTATGTAGCTTTTATTCAATAGATTAAATAAATATTTAAATAATAATTATTTGAATATATAAATTTACGATATAAATAATTAATAATATATATTAACATATAGTTAAAGTTAAAGTTATATACCAAACAAGCTAAGCTGGAGCCAAGCTTAAGCTTCAAACAATACTCACATGCCTAGCTCGAGCTATCTTAATTCTTAAGTTAAACAAGCCGCTTTCAACTCAGCTCGTTTACAACCTAGGCACGCACAACTATTCATGGATGGAGTGCGACCCAATATGAGGATTGAGGGGGTGTTTTGAAAGTGATTATGTGGTATTGCATAATATAATCGTGTAATTAGTTGTAATAAAACTAGCGCTAAAAGATATAGTTGAGTTGTAATCAATGTAATATTAGACATCAGATTTTCTAAATTGTGGCAAATTCAAATTGTTTAAGCAAAAATATTAAATAAAATAAACAAAAATGATGCTTGTGAAAATATGCCACATTTAGTCCAAACATTAAACACATTATTGTGACTTCACATCGTCAAAATCAGTCAAAAAACACAAATCCAAACACGAAAAGTATGACTGACCTGAAGTTTGGGTTCTTTGGTCATTGGATTGTTGCAAAGATCGATGGTTTTAGCTCGGGCTTTTGTGGAGTTGCCACACCAAGATTCACACCATAGCCATTCTTGTGGAAGTGAAAAGATCGGTACTGTGTGCTGAGCATAGTTTGGCAGATCCTGAAACATTGAAGATGATTTAATAAAAGAACTAAATCTAAAAAAGGAAAAAGAATGGAACTGGTCTACAAACCCAATGGAGTGGCAATGAGGTGGGTAGCTATGCTAATACTTCGGCAGAGGTGGCAAAATGGGTGGTCATGTGAGTTGGATAACGGGTCACAAAGCGTAATTTTAGCACATGTCAAAACAGGTCATGTTGGGTTGACTTGAAACACTTTTTGTCAACATAATGACTCATTTATAAATAATTAGTGTCATATATGATGACAAAAACTGGATTATTTCAATAAGAATTGTGGCTTCTTAAATAAAATGATTTAGGAGGTTATACGCAATTAATATATACTTTTAGGATTTTCTAGCTAATTAATGCTTTATTTTACCGATTTGACCCATTAGAGAATAAAAATAACCCCATTCATATGTAAATGGGCTTATATGCAACAATATACACTTCGAGGATTCGACCCCTTTCCTTTGTAGCTAATCAATTTTTTTATTTTACCGGTTTGACCCATTAAAGAGAAAAAATAGCAGCCATTCATATGTAAACGGGCTGAATTTGCACTTGCCTGGTCAAGGTTCGAAAGACTATTTGGATCTTTGCTAAGTGTTTCATAAAACACCCTCAAATTGTCTCCAGCAGCAGTTTCCCGAAACTTGATTAGATCAACCACGTATAACGCACTGCAGGTCATAAGACACGTTAGTTAAACAAATTCAAGGTTTTTTTTTAATTAAATTTTGTTATAATCACAAATAGTGTAAACAATCGTCATACCTAATATGATAAGGTCTTCCTCGTAAATGTTCTTTCCAAAAACCCTAAAACAATTGAAAATGATGGTGTTATTTAAAAAAAAAAATGATAAAACATAAATTCACTAGGGCCAATGTGGGACTAGCCCACTTGGTAGAGGCTCTTGCTTCTTAGTTGGAGGTCCAAGGTTCAAATCTTGGCATGGGGAGTTTAATTGTAATATTTGGAGTAGATTAGGAATAGAAAAGTTAGCATTCAATAATAAAAAAAAAAAACTCTAGGGTTTAGCCGTTTAGGGCATCATGACTCCAAAACTCGCCCATAAAGATAACCTCGTAAAACATAAGAAAACTTACTTGTTTCCAAAACCGAAAACCGTCCATATCCCGATTGTTATCACAAAAAGGGGTATACCCAAGAGGCCTTCCTTTCAAATTCATGTCATAGAGTTCTCCCATGTCAGCCCTAACAATCTGATCCGCATCAACAAATATAACCTATAAAAACATATATATACACTTTCGTTAGCATATACCCACACTATTACTCTCCTTTGAAAATAATAATAATATGATTTTCAGCTACATACCTTCTCAAGAGAAAGAGGGAAAATGACATCAAGAAATAGAATTTTATATGCCCAAATAATTCTTTGTTTTTCTTTCTGTTTATGCAACCAACTAGGCCATTTGTACGTAACCAGTTCATACTCAAACCCGTACTCTTGGGCCATATGTGGAATCACATCCTACATGAAAATGATGAGAGTTCTGATTTAGAAAAAGTTCAGGAAATTAAAAGATGAAATTTTTGGGAAGAACCGAAGAAGTGAACCTTAAACTGTGGTGAAAGATAGTTCTTTATAAACCAGAACTTCACTGGACGTTGTGTGTTTTTCAGAACACTTAGAATCATGATTTTCAGAAACCGCTCGTATCTGCATTAATCACACAAAGAAGACATTAGAAAAAATAAAGGTGGCAATTTCAAAGTGTTGTTTAAAAGAAAAGGGTCAAATGTGTAATTTTATGTATAGGTCAAACGAACTGAGGGGCGCCAAAAGAGTTCTTTTAAAGCATACAACCTCTTATATCGCTTTATGCAAAAGTTCAGATTAATGGTGTAATAATATAGTTTATTGTCATCATACTGAACACTGACTATTAATAAACCTTTATTGGTGTCCTAGGTCAGCCTAAACCGACACGTTTCACTGGCTGTTTTTACCTGAACCAGTTTTGACTTAGCTCTAGTTGAAACGAAAAAAAAAAAAAAAAAAAAAAAACATGTCGAAATTCACAAAAAGGAGCTAAGAGTTGAGGAATGAATCACTCACAAGTGTCCGGAAGCAATAGAGAATATATTTATTGTTTTGCCCTTTCGTCCATTGCTTACATTATCCTACACAAAATATATCAATATGTTAACAAAAAGGTACAATTTAGAAGTTCCTGTGTAATGTTATGAACGACATTACAAAGTACTCACCACTTTAGTGCTTCCACCGTTCTTCGTGTGCCCATTACCACCAATAATCGAAGACGCCCATTTCAAAAGATTAGAATTCCAACTCTCCTGATCACCCTGAAAATATCAACCAAAGCTGGCTTTAGAAACATGTTTTAATTCGTGGAAAGGGATTTCAGATTTACAAACAAATAGAGGAAGCCAACTTGTTTCCTAGAAGAATCATCATCATCAGAAGGAATCAATAGTTTTTCATGCTCTTTTCCCTTTTTCTTGACAACTCCAAGATGAACAGGTTTTCCCCGTAAGTAATCTATGGTGATGCGTTTTGTTGAGTGCATTTCAGGCCCATCTTGCAAAATGTAGAGATCAGAACTTCGACCCGGTGCTAGTTGTAGGTACCAAACACCCGGTGACACTTTCATTTGCCAATAACCCAAATTGGCCATCACGAGTGTGTCAACCAAATGGGGATTTCTTTTCGTTCCTAGTATCATTTGAAGACCTCGTGGGGGTTCATGATCCTTCTCTGAGCAATGGCCTGGTTATATAGAGGTGGTAAAATGAGAACAGTTCAACATGAAAACAGGTCATGTTTGTCCACAAAGAATTAATGCATCAAATATGATTGATAAACTAAATTATTAAAGTTAAAGTAACTGTCTACATTATTAATAAAGTGATTTAGAGAATGCTTTACAAATACGCTTCAGTGACTTTCAACCCGTGGACTTGGTCCCTTAGCTAAAATATCTCGATATAATCCATTTTGAGGTGGTTCAAGTCTTATCTCTAATGGGTCAAAATAATTAAGCTAAAAGATTTAACAAAGGGAACAGGTCGAACATGTCAATAGTTATCTGAAATGTATTTAAATGCATAAAGCCAGAAGCCTCCAAAATTGCTATACTAAATAAAACAGATTACTATTATAATAGTATAGGCTTTTGTAATCATTTTAGTACATTTATTATAAAAAAAAATTAAAATTAAAAACATAAATAGAAAAGTTTTCGGGTTGATAAAATGCATAAATGTATGATAAAAGGAAGTTAGATTACCAGTAAGAACAAGAGCTTCAAGTTCAAAAACTGCCTGTAGGGTCCTTGTATCACCAAGGTTCTCAAGCAATATATTGTCAAGATCATGGCTGAAATACCCATAAACATACAATAAAAAAGCATTTAACAGGTGAAAAGAATTGTGGGGTTTGAAACTACAAGATCACAAAGAATAGCGGAAACTTACACTGCAATTACAGGTTCAACAAGCCAAGATTCAGGAACATCAAGATTCATGGTCAGGGTTTTTGATAGTGGCATATTTGCAAAAAATGCTTTTGGGCCATGTACGGTCAAACCAGTGTTACTGAAATCATCCTGAAATATACAAACATAAGAACTTTGATATCCACTATATGTAAATTCATGTAGGGTACTGTGAAGAAGATCTGTTGGTGGTCTTTTACCATTGATGGAGTTACAAATCTGTAGTAATTCTTCAGTGGAAGATCAACAAGAGAACTCTGTCAAGACATTGAACAAATTTAGATATGTGAAGTGTATTTTAGACGTTTTGACAAATAGCCAAATGAATATTTTTAGCTATTTGAAAAGTCAAAGTCAACAAAATGTTGTACAAGCGGAGGGATTTTTCGTATTAATTTCTTAAATAGGCAGAATTTTCCAAACCCTAGCTCGAGAGTCGAAATTACAAGTCAAACAGCAAAACCATATCCAAATGATTATCTGAATCTAAATATTTGACATTCACATTATTATTTTCAAATAACCCCCCCCCCCCCCCTCTCTCTCTCTCTCTCTCTCTCCCTTAATATGGTTTCTTAGTTGGATAAGAAACTAACCATTGGGTTGAACACGAGCCTCATGCTTGGCTGGCTGCATTTCCACAATATCCGAAGAAGTGAGGATACTTTTTGACCAGAAGAGCTTAAAGGATCAATAACCGCATCTATATGAATTGTAGAATTTTCACTACCAATAACAACAGCACTGTGTGATGCACTCAACATCTCAAAACGAGCACCTTCAGAACTTCGGTCCCGTGTAGAAAGTGAAGATGTGATAGACATTATTATATCACTCATGAATTTGCTGCAGAAAATCCAGAAGAAAACAAATTTTTGAACTTTACATGCATATCAAAATATAACTGATACTGAAGGAAAAATTATAGTAAATATGGTATGATACTATGTTTTCTGACATACATGCATAGTGGATATAATATCAACCTGTTAACTTATGAGGGTTGAGTTGTGTTATTATGGTTTATCCCTAAGACCCTAACAAGTCAAATGGTCAAAGAAAAT
>JBCNJP010000008.1:45288578-45872202 GCA_039602395.1 Deinandra increscens subsp. villosa | reverse complement strand
TGCCCTACACACGGCGCGATACGCGAGGAGGGTGGTTCGCAGCAGAATTGATCCAGGTCCGTTTTTAGCCACGTTAGTCACCTTGCAGCCCAAGATTTCGCGAATTCGTGTCAATTTCGGAGCAACCAGTCATCATAACACCTGGAGGAACATCCCACGACCCTGTTGGGTATAAATAGGGGCCGTAATCGGCCATAACAACTCGCCAATTCACAAATTACAACCCAAAAACCCCATTTCGCACCAGAAACTTCGTCGGAGCAATTCTCTCAAACCAGAAGGAGTTAGAAGCCGAATTTCTGCAGTCACCCCTTATTTGGTATTCTTAACAATAACCTCTTTCAGTTTTGGCTAATTCGATTTCTAAATATGCTTTCTAAAAATGATGTAAAATTAGGGTTCTTGATGTTATTCTGCACAAATCGGGTGATCGCGTGGGAATTAGGGTCTGAATTTTTCTAGGTAATCCTAATTAAATGTGTTTTAAGAAAGCCCTAAGTTTATTTCACAATTGGAAAAGGTTTGGTGAAGGTTTTGTTAACGGGTCAAAATTAGGGTTTTCATAACGTTACTCTGCCCAAATTGAGCAAACGGTTTTGAATTAAGCTTAGATATTTTAAAGTATATTATAAAATGTTATAATGGATGATACCCTAAGTTTGTTTGAAAATAAAATGAGTTTTGATAATAAAACGAGAAATTTATGAAATTAGGGTTTCTAAATATGATTATTTAATATAAAATAATCCGGAGGGTATGGGTACTTGAATTTTGGAATGGAACTATGTTTATATATATAATAAGTATATATGGGGTTAAAATGGATAAATGATAAAGTATATAAGATACCGAGTTAATCGGATATTTAGAAGTTCGTGCGGACCGGAAGGGTAGACACCTGTACACTGGGGTTTCTGGCAATAGCGGGGGTGTCGCCATCCCATCTGGGCAATGGCATCCCAACACTGGGCGATCCCGGAGTGAGTGTCTACTTATAGGAATGCGCGTCTTCATAATTATCAATAAAAAGAAGGTAATAAACCTATAGGGGTATTTTGGTCATTTTAACCTTAAAAGAAGTAAACCTTAATAATTAGATATTATTAAGATAATATAAGAGATAAATAAACATAGGATATGTTTATAATGTTAAACCTTGCGTTAATGCCATACGATACGCGAATTAGGTTAACCGAAGGATTCTGTCGGAGGTTCTGTCCGAGTTTAACGAGTAAAGAGATAAGGTGAGTTCTATGAGCCCACTTTTAAATGTTTTAAAAGCTTTAATGTTTTCGGGCTGATATACATACAATGTTCAACTATTTACTTAAAAAGTATTTGAAATGCTTTTATCTGAAAGTTTGATTATCTTAAATTGATGAACTGTTAAAGTGATACGTGTTATGTTATGAAAATGCTTATGAATCATTATACGTGTTAGTATTGTATATAAATGATGATGATAGAATAATGCATATGAAATGATTGTTAGAGTTATGTGCTATATTTGCTTTGAAACTAGGTATCTAAATGATAAGGGTTTGTTAATAAACGCACAAGTGAGAATGTATGATTATATGAGAACAGGTGGTGCATTTGCTATATTATTATGTGGTGGATACGCCGCTGGTACATCCTGTATACAAGCATGGTAGTATATAGTTACCCGGTATATTGAAAGTGTGGAGGATACGCCGCTGGTACATCCTGTATACAAACACCTAGGTAAATTGGGGGATGTTCACTTGTTGCAGTATATGAGTACATTATCATGTTTATTAGCACACCTGAGTCAGTCGGATATCTAACTAGGGGCGGGTAGTAGTACTGTGGTGGTTAAGGAGATGTTCGATAGAATGGAACGTCTAAAGAGGGTCAAGGTTACGTGAACGGTTGTCGTTGCTGAATGGTTGGGGGCTTCTAGATGAAGTTACCTGAGCAGTCTTCGAGACCAGGAAGGTATAGAAGAAGTAGGACGGTTGTCGTTGCTGAATGGTTGGGGGCTTCCAGATGAAGTCACCTGAGCAGTCGTCGAGACCGGGAAGGTATAGAAGAAATGATACGGTTGTCGGTACTGAGGTTGGGGGCTTCCGATAAAGTCACCTGAGCAGTATTCGAGACCAGAAGGTATAGAGGTGTATGGAATTCAGGCCATAGGAGTTAAAGGTTATTGAGGTAGATGTTTCCTAGAGAGACGTGTATGATTGTGATGTTATGTTATGTATGACTTGTTATGTGTTATACTTGATAAATGTTGTAAAAAGGGATTTTGCAGGTTCAAAGGTTTTAACCTCACGAACGAGGTAATGTTTTTAAAATGTAGAACTCACTAGCGTAAGCTGACCTTTTCCCAAAACCATATGTATGTCAGGTTTAGGAGAGACGTCTGGGAGCAAGGGCGGAGCCCTCGTGATAAGAGACTGATCGGGCAAGCTATTAGAGAAGCGGTTGGAAGTGCTGGCTAGTTGTAGATAAATAAAGACGGATATAGTTAGTCGCTATATAGATAGATTGTAAATTATCTCAGTTACTTTACGTACTTGGCTTTATTATAAATAAAAGTTTTAAATTTTCCGCTGCTTATCTCTGTTGTGCCACGTGTTCATGAGTAAATCCGATGAGTGACCCCTCCAGGTGCCAAGTCTGGGAGTGGGCGTCACATGTCGGCAGTGCGAAAACGAACGGTTACGACAAAACGAGCCTTTACGGGACAAAATATTATAACGAGCCGTTCACAGAAAATGATCCGTTTGACCTCTGGAACAAATCTGGCCACTTTCTTCTGGTCGCATATCGCGAAGAGTATATGGACACCCCTCGCGTACCGCGAGGGGTCTAGGTTACAGCTTTTCATTTGTTTTGTCTCTCTTGTTCTCTTGCTTTGACTCGATCGCAACCTGACTTCTCTTTAAACTTGTTTACTTCCCTTTTGTACCATGAGGCCTACCAAGGCATATAAACGCAAACATAAACTTAAATAAAACAATACGAAAATATAATGAAATGATCAGAAAATTGCATACGAAACCTATGTGTTTAGCAACACATCACATAACTTCAGTAATAAAATATTATTTTTAATATTATATAATATATATACAATATAAAATAATTATTTCTATAATTATAATTTACTAACAAATGTTTATATAATTATGGAAATACATAATTGTTGTATAATTTTGTTTAATTTATATATTTTAATAAAATTTGTCATAGTAAATTATGATTGTATTTATAATTTTTTTCAAAAACTCCCTGCCATGTAACATACGGGAATAAAAAACTAGTATATATAAATTATTCGAGTTTAGAATAATTGATATAATAATATTTAATGAAAAATATCTAATATATGGGAATTGTTTTTTTTTTCTTTTCATCATAGCCACTAAAAACTTTTAATTAATCTTAATCGTTAAGTTGATTTGATTAATTATCCTTATTGCTTCTAAGTTACTTAAATTACAATATAATGAACAATACAACAGTGTTGGATCAGAATAATGACTGAATGAGAAATAAAGTGATTAATCAAAAGGTAATATCATAAATTAATTCAAATTGGTTCTAACAAAGTTCAAATCAGGTATAAAAACAAACTTATAACTAACTAATTTGATGTTAAGAACACAAGGTAGGATATTAAAAAATAAAATTATGGATGGCAACTAATGGACCAAGTATAATCAAAGTTCTCATAATCATGATTTCATATCTAATTGTAAAATCATATCATACACCTAATCTCATACACATAAGGTATATGTTATTCATTACCCACGGGATTTAGGTTTCTCTACAATTCTGATCGAAAGGGTTTATCTTAAATTAATTCAAAATCAAATTTGTAATTAAATAAAACCTCTAAATTTTTTTCTTAGGCACTTGTGACCAATTTGTTTTCTAAAAAGTATAGATTCCCAATCATACCCTCCACTCTATTTGAAACACCCATAATTGCACCCAACCACCAATCCTTTTCACCAAATAGAAACCTGAGCTTCTAAGTTTAACCCATGAAACCAAATCCACAATGAGATACAATGTATACATATATCATTTCGTTTTAATAAAGTTATAGATATTTTTTCAAAACTTATGTTTTATTACTTTTATTATTAATTCGATTTTTTACAAAACAAGATTTTATAACCCGTACGTTGTCATTGGAATAACGCGCACACATAAAACAGTTGAATTGTTATAACGCTACGTAAAGAAGGCGAAAAAAATCTGCATAACGACCCAAGAACTGCAGTTGCATTAATACTAATGCCACACAAAAATGGAAAAAATTTTAGTAACGACGTTAAAGTTAGAAGACAAATGTCTAAAAGTTAAGTTACACGATTGTAGTTATTACACCACAAACTTATGTGTTAACTTCATTGCACTTATGAAAAAATACAAAAAAAAAAAAAAATCTTCTAACACATAACGTCTGTCTAGACTGCCACGTGACATAAAAAAACATAAAGAAGACAAAATGAATACACGAAAAAACATAGTAACTTAATTGTAACATCAAACAATTGTACCCACGAAATACATGTGGCATGTAAACAAAAAACAACTTAATAAAACTAATTACACATTTAATGTCTAGTTAATTTATAATGACATATTACTATTCGACTTCGACCTAGTTGGAAATTGTATATATGTTTAATTAATAATTTTTATTCTTTTACACCCTATAATTTTTACAATGGTTAAATAGATTTTGGGGTGGATGAGGTGGAAACGACAAACAATAGAACGTGGTTGAGGTGGCAATAAGGTACCGAAAAAAAACACTACCCATAACACCTAGTATCATAAGATCTAAGTATTAGTGGATATTGTATTAGTGTCGTTTATGTATATCTGGAGGGTTCATTATGTAACTTAGTACAAATATATATAGGGGGCTTGTATACTCATTTATTTAGAAAATACAATACACAAATACTTTCATGGTACCACAGCAAAAACCCTAGCCTCCATCCAATTTTTTGATTGCCTCCTCTCCCTGTCGTCTGCCATGGCAGCGCTGCCCCCCTCCCCCTTTTTGTTTTTTCGATCGCAACATCTCCTCCGCCATGGGAGACAAACCCGAAAAACCTGAATCCTCATCTTGCTCCCTTGAGAAGATCCTACAATAGGAGTATGCAGTCACCAATATCATCCTTCGGGTTTGCCCTTTGGATGGGACTAAGGTAACCTACTCGTTCTGGGTTAAGCTATTTTAGACTCATGTCAAGGCATACAAGGTTGGTGACCATATTGATGGCATGAATCCGCCAGCCGTAACTGTCACACCCCGAGAAATGACTAAATGTGGGCATGTGACTGAATTGGCATCATGGTCATGGTTATGAATGATGACATCTAATGGACATTTAATTAAACCATTTGTCTTCTGAAAATGTAAGTTTCAAACATTTAAATTAAACATCTAAAACGTGGCAGCGGAAATAGAGTAGTGGTTACACGTTAAGTTTTCCAAAAGACAAGTTATGAGATTTATAAACATAACTACCCTAAGGCGTAATGCGTCTAAATCTCCAAAATGAAGTGCATGAACACACAGCAGGCAGACCATGATATGACAAGCAGGATCACAACAGAAAAACATGGAGTTGCAGTCTTTAATCACCTGAGAATTCAAGAATAAAAAGAGTCAACAGATTTGTTGGTGAGTTTCACAGGTTTAATGACACCGAACTGTTTGAAAACATGTTTGGAAAATGTGTTGCTTGTCTTGATATTAGTTTGTTGACACTGTTGTTGTAAAGATTGAACATGAACCTTGAATTCAAAACTAACTGTTTACCCACTCCTGATGTTCTTCCCCAAGAACACCGAATGACAAGAATAACAAATGTACCCCTTGACTATAACCATGGAGTCATGACTGGAGCGACCAAGTCAGAGTAGGGTTGTCAACCCAAATAGATCTATTCACAAGCTATCGTTTCGAATGAACTAATTGAATCCAATTAATAGTGGGACTTAGGCATATAACATGAATCAACATGGATACACAGGTTGGGGAAATGAAAAGAACATGCAATCATTACGTCGTACAGTTATCATAATGTCAGACAGTTTGAAATTGAAAAGCATTCATTGAATTCTCCCCCAAGTTAGAAAACAGAAAAGTAAAAGGGGCCGTGAAGACTCACTTGTTTGAAGGTGGATGTCAGGTATGTTTGATTGAACTTAGCCTAGCAAACGTCTACAAAGTAATGTTATGACGTATTAGGGTTTGGCTATCTAGAGTTAGTGAATACGTCACTCTACGTTCAAGGTTAAGTCTCGACTGGTTATTACCCGATGATGGTGATGGAAATCCTAGGACTTATTTATTGTCAAATAAATAATATTGAAGTTGATGTGATTTATCTATTTATTTATAATGAATAATAAATAGTGGTTTCACTTTCGCGTTTGGAAATAAGTATTGAATAATGTAGATTATTTCCATTAAACGTTAGGAAAAATTATAAATATTAAATTCACTAATATTTATAAGGTTTCGGACCTTTCGAGTAAAATTATGATTTTTCTTTCGTATGAAGAAATATTTCCAAAATATATGAACTTATATTTTGGTATTATTAAGTGTAGGTTTGTTTATAAAACATGTTTTCTAAGTTTGAGCTTTATAAAACATTTTTATATGTCAAAATATGTATGTTTCATGTTTTGAACTAAGCTCAATCCTCATTCGAAAAATAAGTTATAAACTTTGTTGAAAAGTCGTAGTTACGATATTTAACCGTTTTATTTCCAAGTCTTTATCTTTCTGAGTCATTTAGTATGTTTGGAAAACATCCTTGGTAACCCTAATAAAACATTACAAGTCCTAAGTGGTCACAACTTGTCAAAAGTCTTACACTTAATTTTTCATAAGAATAATTGTTATTTATGTCATAAAAATTCCATGCTTTTATTTTCTTGAAGTTTCATGTTTAAATCTTGGTAAACACTTTTATGACCCAAAATTATACTTTAGTAAACTTTGGTTTTGGTTTGGAGTCAAATTACAAGTGTTTGAAGTTTTGGGAAAAGTATATATGTATATTTTTCTGCATGACAGCAGATTTATGACACGCAGGAAATGGTGTCATCTCTGTTCAGTTTTTGTTCATATGGTTCACAGATGACAGCAGATTTATGACACGCAGAACAGTGTGTCATCTCTGCCCAGTTTTTACACAACATATATATTTCTCAAAAATCCGATTTTTAACACTTTGTATGTTTATTTCTCACCAAGTTAAGTGTTCCAAATTATGTTTAACATACAAGAACTAATATTTTCCAACCTTGGTTATTTAAAATGATTCTTTTTAACAAAATGCAAGATATATATTTATTTTGTCAAAAATTCTTTTCAACATGACTAGTTTCCATCACAAACACATAACCACACTAACATACATGTTTGCTAGCATGTTATACAACAACCAAATCAAGACTAAATCATGAACATGACATGTGACGTATAGAAATGAAAGATTTATAGAAAAATAAGCAAAGAAAATAAGTTTTCCTCACTTAAAGCTTTCCGGATCGGTAATGACGTTAATGGGTTGTTGAACTAGCTTCCAAGTTTAGCTCCAAACCCAACCTTGATCTTGAAATGTGAAGGAAATGGTGATGAGAGATCAAGAGTTTGTCATGGATTTAGACAAGAAAAACAAAGATTAGAGAGGTTTGTTTATGAAGGATTAATAAGAATAATGAAAGAAAATTGATGAAATGGAAGTTGTTATTGATTTA
Source organism: Deinandra increscens subsp. villosa (assembly GCA_039602395.1). Classification (NCBI taxonomy): domain Eukaryota; kingdom Viridiplantae; phylum Streptophyta; class Magnoliopsida; order Asterales; family Asteraceae; genus Deinandra; species Deinandra increscens. The sequence goes on along the minus strand of JBCNJP010000008.1, from coordinate 45,864,429 downwards.
CCTTGACTAGAGATGAGTTTAGGAGCTTGAAATGAGTGGAGATGGATGATGGAATGTGATGGTGGCGGTGGTGGTTTAGAGAGCCGAGAGAAAAGAGAGATTGAGAGAGAAATGTGTGTTTTTGTCCTTTGAAAATGTGAGGAATGAAATGAGGGGGTTAAGTGTTTAAAAGTAAATGGTTAGGTGGTGGTGTGAGGTTTCGGTTGTATGAGAACCGAAAGGGTGTGTTTCGGTTGTGTTGTAGCCGAAAACAAGAAGGAGAAAGGAGGAGGTGACTAGTTTCTTGAGCTCCTTTGTACTTGAGGCCTTGGAACTTGGAACATAGGAGTGTGGAGGGGGTGTCCATAGGCCGGCCAAGAGGGGTATGGGACAAGAGGAAAGAGTAGGGTGGCTCAAGGGGACAAACATGTTGATGTGTAAGTGGTTAAAACTATTAACCAAGGGTTAACCAAATTGTCTTGTACTTAGGGAGACAAACACATTGTTTAATTTCAATCCAACTAGTGGTTAGGGATTCTTGGTTAGAACCGAAAAGAGAGAGAGAGGACCGGTCACGAGAAAAGAAAAGAGAAAAAAAAAAGAAAGGGAATTGGTGGCGGTGGGTCTCGAACCCGGGAAAGAAAAAAAAGAAGAGATCGGGCTCGGGTTCGGCCCGAAAAGAAAAGAAAGGGAAAGAGGTGGATGGGCTTCGGCCCGAGGGAAAAGAAAAAGGGAAATGGGCTTCGGCCCGAAAGAAAAAGGAAAAAGAATCGGGCCGGCGGGCCTGTGGGCCGAGAAAAGAAAGAAGAGGAAAGGGATTGGGCCGTAGGCCCATTGGGCCTTCTGGGCCGAACCGGGTCTCGAGTCGGGTCGGGTTGAGTCCGGTTTGGTCCTACGAGTCCAATGATACTTTATTTGAGCGTAAACGATATCCGGATTGAAAATCGAATTTTTGACGTGGAACGAGAAATAAAATATTATTTATTGTGGTCGTTTTCGGATATTCGGAATTGTCACTTGTCATGATTTGGTGTCTATGTCGTTGTGCATAAATGGTGTACTTTAATTTGGAATTAAAATGTTTGACGGAAACACAAATGATTTATAGTTGAATAAGTTTTAGAATTTAAAACCAAAGTATTGTTGGCTAGAATGTCGTTTGAATAAACGACGTGTTTGCAATACGTTTGTCATTACGTAATGCTTTGAAAACATAAAATGTTCATTTCATATTTGAATCATACAAAAATCAAATTTATGAATTTCTTGTTATTGAAGTTCCGTTTTGTACAATGGCGGAACTTTGGTTGATTTCCATTACGGGTGAACGTTGTCGGACCTAAATTGTCTATGTTCGCACGTAAAGGCATCTAATTTAGTCAAATTAGTCTAATGCACATAGAATTTCAGTTAATTGCACGTAATTAATATATTAAAATATACCTGGAAGATACGGGTTGTCACATACTCCCCCGGTTAGAGAAATTTCGTCCCGAAATTTAGTCTTGACCACCAGGGTTGTCAGCATTGGCAAAGAGGTGTGGATATTTCTCACGCATTTGATCTTCCCGTTCCCATGTATATTCTGGACCTCGGCGTGAGTTCCAGCGAATTTTTACGATGGGAATGCGACTTCTCTTCAACCGCTTGATTTCACGATCACAGATTTCAGCAGGGGTCTCAATGAAATGTAAACGATCGTCAATCTCGATTTCATCCAGGGGAATGACCACAGATTCATCAGACAAACACTTCTTCAAGTTACTGACGTGGAACACGTCATGAACTCTACTCAGTTCGGGGGGTAACTGAAGACGGTATGCTACTGGTCCAATTTCCTCGATGATTTTAAAAGGACCAATGTAGCGAGGGTTAAGTTTTCCACGTTTACCGAAACGAATAACACCTTTCCAAGGTGCTACTTTAAGCATGACACGATCTCCTTTGAAGAACTTCAATGGTTTGCGTCGATTATCAGCGTAGCTCTTCTGTCGGTCGCGGGCAGCTCTCAATCGATTGTGAATCTGAGTGATCTTTTCGGAGGTTTCATGTACCAGTTCGGGACCGGTGAGTTGGATGTCACCAACTTCAGTCCAACAAAGTGGTGAACGGCATTTTCTTCCGTACAAAGCTTCGAAGGGGGCGGCTTGAATACTGGTATGATAGCTGTTGTTATAAGAAAACTCAGCTAATGGTAGATGTTCATCCCAACTGTTACCAAAATCAATGATACAAGCACGAAGCATGTCTTCAAGAGTCTGGATAGTTCTCTCACTTTGGCCATCAGTTTGGGGGTGATAGGCTGTACTCATATCAAGGCGAGTACCCAAAGCTTTCTGAAGGGTTTGCCAAAATCGGGCGGTGAAATGGCTATCTCGATCCGAGATGATGGAAATAGGTACTCCATGACGAGATACGATTTCCTTCATGTAAATTATGGCAAGTTGTTCAGTGGTGTAGGATTCCTGAATGGGCAGGAAATGAGCGGATTTGGTTAGACGGTCGACAATAACCCAGATGGCATCGTTTCTGGCTCGAGTCTTTGGCAACTTGGTAATGAAGTCCATGGAAATTCCTTCCCACTTCCACTCTGGGATTATGGGTTGAACGAGCAAACCGGAAGGTTTTTGATTTTCAGCTTTGACCTTCGCGCAAGTCAAACACTTGCCAACGTATGTGGCGACTTCAGCCTTCATGTTAGGCCACCAATACAACTCTTTCAAACCATGGTACATCTTGTCAGAACCAGGGTGGATTGAATACCTAGACTTATGAGCTTCATCTAAAACCAATTTCTTCACTGAACCGAAATTTGGTAACCACAGTCTTTCCATGAAATAATAAGCTTCATCGGACTTCTTGATTAATTGCTTTTCCATTCCACGTAAGCCTTCATTAGGGATATTTTCATCTTTGAGAGCTTCGACTTGGGCTTCACGGACGAGAGAGGTGAGATTGGATTTGATAGTCAAATTAAGGGCACGAACACGGAGAGGTTTCACTCGGTCCTTCCTGCTTAATGCGTCGGCAACGACATTAGCTTTACCTGGGTGGTAACGGATTTCACAATCATAATCGTTCAGTAACTCAATCCAACGTCGTTGTCTCATGTTCAACTCTTTCTGATTGAATATATGTTGAAGACTCTTATGATCGGTGTAAAGCGTACACTTCGTACCGTATAGGTAATGTCTCCAAATCTTCAGAGCGAAAACAACGGCTCCAAGCTCAAGGTCGTGAGTCGAGTAATTCCTTTCGTGTATTTTCAATTGTCGTGAGGCATAAGCAATGACCTTGTCTCGTTGCATAAGTACACATCCTAGGCCTTGACGGGATGCGTCACAGTATACCACAAAATCATTTGTTCCTTCAGGCAAGGACAAAATGGGTGCGTCACACAACTTTTGCTTCAACAACTGAAAGGCGATTTCGGCTTTAGAATCCCAGACAAATTTCTTGTCCTTCTGGGTGAGAGCAGTCAGAGGCTGGGCTATCTTTGAAAAGTTCTCGATAAATCTTCGATAATAGCCAGCGAGTCCTAAAAATTGACGAATTTCAGTCGGAGTAGTGGGTGCACTCCAATCTTTAATTGCTTCAATCTTGGAAGGGTCGACATGAATTCCTTTCTTATTAACAACGTGACCCAAGAATTGTACTTCTCGAAGCCAGAAGTCGCACTTTGAGAATTTCGCGTACAACTTCTCATTCTTGAGTAATTCCAAGATAAGTTTTAAGTGTTGCTCATGTTCCTCTTTACTACGAGAGTAGATCAAGATGTCGTCTATGAACACAATCACAAACTTGTCTAAGTATGGCTTACACACACGATTCATCAAGTCCATGAATACGGCGGGCGCGTTTGTTAAGCCAAATGGCATCACTAGAAACTCATAGTGACCATATCGGGTTCTAAAAGCAGTCTTGGCAACATCTTCTTCACGAACTCTTAACTGGTGATATCCGGATCGTAGGTCGATCTTTGAATAATAGCTTGATCCTTGTAGTTGATCGAACAGGTCGTCGATCCTTGGTAGTGGATAACGATTCTTCACAGTCAATTTGTTTAGCTCGCGATAGTCGATGCACATGCGAAATGATCCATCCTTCTTTTTGACGAAAAGAACAGGTGCACCCCAAGGGGAGCAACTGGGTCGAATGAATCCTTTATCCAATAGTTCTTGCAACTGATTGGATAATTCCTGCATTTCAGAAGGTGCGAGACGATATGGAGAACGGGCTACAGGAGCAGCACCTGGAACAAGATCGATTTGAAATTCTACTTGTCTGGCTGGCGGCAGTCCTGGCAAGTCTTCAGGAAATACTTCAGGAAAATCACGGGCGATTGGGACATCCTTCAGTGCTTTCTCCTTGGAATCTTTACCAACGACGTGTGCTAGAATGGAATGATAACCCTTACGAAGATATCGGCGTGTCTTCATACAGGATATGATATCTAGCTTGGTTCCACTCTTTTCTCCTTGGAGGGTTAGAGTTTCGCCATTTTCCAGCGGGATTTTGACTTGTTTAAGATGACAGATGATTTCCGCGCGATTCTTCGATAACCAGTCCATGCCAATTACGACATCAAAACTTCCCAATTCGACGGGCAGTAAGTCAATGCTAAACGGATGATCGGAAAGGTGCAGGGAACAATCTTGGAAAACCTTGTCAGTTTCAATTAGACTACCATCTGCTAGTTCTACGGTGTACTTAGTGTCTAAGGCACATGGATTGCTTTTAAGTAAAGGGCAAAAATCGGTAGACACAAAGCTTTTCTCCGCACCGGTATCAAACAAAACAGAGGCATAATTATTGTTAAGGATGAACGTACCGGTGACAGTATTTGGGTCCTGTCGGGCTTCTCCAGCGTTCATCACAAAAGCTCTTCCACGGGCCGTTCCAACAGCTTGATTCTTCTTTGGGCATTGGTTCTTCATGTGTCCAACAGCTCCACAACCATAGCAGGTGCGGGATGGACAGTCCCTGGCAATGTGACCTTTGGTTTTACAGTTGTTGCAGTAGACATTACTGCAATCCAGCGTATGATGAAGGTTACATTTTGAACACAGAGGCTGATTCCCTGTATAGCCAGATTTCTTTGGTTCCTGAGTGGAAGCAGTAGCAACAAAAGCTTTGACTGGTTCAGAGGCTTTTTCAGGTTGTTTCTCAGATCGCTTCTCAGAATTCTTTTTACCGGAGTGACCGCGCTTGCGCTTATGGTCAAACTTCTTTCCAGACGAAGAAGACGGTGAACAGACATCAGCAACAGGTTTGGATTGATCAGAAGTCTTCTTAGCAAAGGAGACACCTTGGCGCGTAGCCTGATAGGTCAGACTATGTGCCAAACGAACGGCGGCTTGCAGAGTGGTAGGGTTGGAAGACAACACATTCCCTTGAATGTTGGGTGCTAAACCCCAAATGTAACGCTCGATCTTCTTATATAGTGGTGTCACCATTGAAGAACATAAATGAGCCAGTTCATGGAATCTCTTGGTGTATCCAGCAATATCAGACCCATTCATGGTAAGTCCCCAGAATTCAACTTCTAAACGTTGAAGTTCTTCCCGCGGGCAGTATTCATCTCTCAACAGTTGTTTCAATTCTTCCCAAGGCATGGCGTGTGCTTGGTCAGTTCCGACGGTTTCGGCATGCGAATTCCACCATGAGAGAGCACCATCAATGAAGGTGCAAGCAGCAAATTTGACCTTAGAGTGGTCGGGGCAGTTACTGATACGGAAAACAGATTCGGTCTTTTCGAACCAGCGAATGAGACCTACGGCACCTTCGGTACCTTTGAAATTGATAGGTTTACAACTCATGAAGTCCTTATAGGTACATCCACGGGCACCTGAAACGTTAGATTAAAACCTTGAAAACAATTCGGGGGAATTTAAATTTTCGGGTTTCCAACATTTATCGAAGGTCTTACCACCAGCAGCACCTTCTCCAGGGCCTCCGGCGGCGCGATTCGCTTCATTAGCGGCGATGGCATCAGCAATACGTTGGGCAACTAAGGCCTCGACTTGTTCAGCGTTCATGTGTACAGGTGGAGGTGGATTGTTCCGGTTAAGCGGCGGGCGTCCTCGGCGTCCAGACATGTTTTTCTTAATTCACGAATGTAAACCAGAAATGTAATTAGACAATGTATATGTATAATAATATAAAGTCCACATATCTATAATGAACAACCATACATGCATAACAACCATAACATCCATACATCCACAAGAAGCTACAATGAAAGTAATACAACCACAGTTAATTAATATTCGAAAACATACATCATGACAAACATTACAATTTTAGTACGAACATACCATAACTGTTTCAAAAGTTGGAGGCGCAGCTCCACTTGCCAAAATACAACATAGTTTTCATACATTAACTAAACATGACACGAATGCATCACTAGGTAGTACCACTAGTACGGGCCTCTGGGAAATGGTGGTAATGGCGGCATGACGAACAGTCCGGCAACTTGGCTGAGTGAAGCCATAAACGTCTGGAATATCCTCATCGAATCCTCCATAGCCTGCATACGCATCTGGAGCATCTCCACAGTCAGCATCATGGTAGTGGTCGAATCAGAAACATCAGTGAAGTTTGCGTGCAGTGAATCCATAGCAAGTCCGGTAGCAATGGCATGATCCTCAATAGAAGTCAGGCGTGTCTCAAGGGTCTGAACGGTATGATAAGACAGCAATGCACGAAGCTCAGCAATGACTCGACGAATGGCATCATCATGCCCAGACAAACGTGACTGAATGAAGAGAAGGTCAGGAAGTGGAACAGGGATACCCTCATAGATGGGTGCAGTACGAGCAGCAGCTGAGGCAGACGACTCTCCTACCTCATGAACAGATGAAACAAACGGTGGCACAGGGACAGATGAAGCAATGGGTGGCTCGGAAACGCACTGCCTTTTTGGGGCAGGCTCATCAACAGGGGCAGTGGGCATAGGGTGAGTGCGAATGACGGATTTCCTAGGTGTATGCTTAAGCCTATGTCCACCTGGAGTGAAGCAGTAGAGACGATGAGACGGTGCAGGGGTAGATGCAGGGTCAAGAACTCGTGCAGGAGGATGAGTCATAGGAGGGTCAGACACGGAAACAATAGGGTCAGGAACAGAGACAATGGGGTCGGGGATAGAGACAATCGGGTTAGGGACAGACATCACAGCGACAGGAGGATAGAAAGTAGCGGGAATAGTCTCCTCAGGGTCGTCCTCGTAGAACTCGTCGTCTGACGTGATAGGATCCCAGTTGTCCTTTGTAGCGTCCGGCTGCGTCGAGTAGTCAGGAAGAGGTGCAATCACAGGAGCAGTCTCAAGAACAGGAGAAGATGGCGTGTACTCCGGCGACCTAGGCACGTAATCCGGTGAAGACGGAGTGTAGTCTGGCTCTGGCTCGGAGTCAGAAGGTATCTCGACTATCTCTTTGTTTGCCATGCTGTGACATTTCCAAGTTATAACAATAATATATTTAATACTATGTAAGGCAATCAACTAAAAGAAACACATTAGTTTGCAAGTTGGCACACATACAAGGCAATGCATGAATGCACACACACACACAAATGGATGATGCAGAGCTTAGGTTATAGACTAGGTGCAGACCGATGCATCCTAATTCACTATAACCATGGCTCTGATACCACGTCTGTCACACCCCGAGAAATGACTAAATGTGGGCATGTGACTGAATTGGCATCATGGTCATGGTTATGAATGATGACATCTAATGGACATTTAATTAAACCATTTGTCTTCTGAAAATGTAAGTTTCAAACATTTAAATTAAACATCTAAAACGTGGCAGCGGAAATAGAGTAGTGGTTACACGTTAAGTTTTCCAAAAGACAAGTTATGAGATTTATAAACATAACTACCCTAAGGCGTAATGCGTCTAAATCTCCAAAATGAAATGCATGAACACACAGCAGGCAGACCATGATATGACAAGCAGGATCACAACAGAAAAACATGGAGTTGCAGTCTTTAATCACCTGAGAATTCAAGAATAAAAAGAGTCAACAGATTTGTTGGTGAGTTTCACAGGTTTAATGACACCGAACTGTTTGAAAACATGTTTGGAAAATGTGTTGCTTGTCTTGATATTAGTTTGTTGACACTGTTGTTGTAAAGATTGAACATGAACCTTGAATTCAAAACTAACTGTTTACCCACTCCTGATGTTCTTCCCCAAGAACACCGAATGACAAGAATAACAAATGTACCCCTTGACTATAACCATGGAGTCATGACTGGAGCGACCAAGTCAGAGTAGGGTTGTCAACCCAAATAGATCTATTCACAAGCTATCGTTTCGAATGAACTAATTGAATCCAATTAATAGTGGGACTTAGGCATATAACATGAATCAACATGGATACACAGATTGGGGAAATGAAAAGAACATGCAATCATTACGTCGTACAGTTATCATAATGTCAGACAGTTTGAAATTGAAAAGCATTCATTGAATTCTCCCCCAAGTTAGAAAACAGAAAAGTAAAAGGGGCCGTGAAGACTCACTTGTTTGAAGGTGGATGTCAGGTATGTTTGATTGAACTTAGCCTAGCAAACGTCTACAAAGTAATGTTATGACGTATTAGGGTTTGGCTATCTAGAGTTAGTGAATACGTCACTCTACGTTCAAGGTTAAGTCTCGACTGGTTATTACCCGATGATGGTGATGGAAATCCTAGGACTTATTTATTGTCAAATAAATAATATTGAAGTTGATGTGATTTATCTATTTATTTATAATGAATAATAAATAGTGGTTTCACTTTCGCGTTTGGAAATAAGTATTGAATAATGTAGATTATTTCCATTAAACGTTAGGAAAAATTATAAATATTAAATTCACTAATATTTATAAGGTTTCGGACCTTTCGAGTAAAATTATGATTTTTCTTTCGTATGAAGAAATATTTCCAAAATATATGAACTTATATTTTGGTATTATTAAGTGTAGGTTTGTTTATAAAACATGTTTTCTAAGTTTGAGCTTTATAAAACATTTTTATATGTCAAAATATGTATGTTTCATGTTTTGAACTAAGCTCAATCCTCATTCGAAAAATAAGTTATAAACTTTGTTGAAAAGTCGTAGTTACGATATTTAACCGTTTTATTTCCAAGTCTTTATCTTTCTGAGTCATTTAGTATGTTTGGAAAACATCCTTGGTAACCCTAATAAAACATTACAAGTCCTAAGTGGTCACAACTTGTCAAAAGTCTTACACTTAATTTTTCATAAGAATAATTGTTATTTATGTCATAAAAATTCCATGCTTTTATTTTCTTGAAGTTTCATGTTTAAATCTTGGTAAACACTTTTATGACCCAAAATTATACTTTAGTAAACTTTGGTTTTGGTTTGGAGTCAAATTACAAGTGTTTGAAGTTTTGGGAAAAGTATATATGTATATTTTTCTGCATGACAGCAGATTTATGACACGCAGGAAATGGTGTCATCTCTGTTCAGTTTTTGTTCATATGGTTCACAGATGACAGCAGATTTATGACACGCAGAACAGTGTGTCATCTCTGCCCAGTTTTTACACAACATATATATTTCTCAAAAATCCGATTTTTAACACTTTGTATGTTTATTTCTCACCAAGTTAAGTGTTCCAAATTATGTTTAACATACAAGAACTAATATTTTCCAACCTTGGTTATTTAAAATGATTCTTTTTAACAAAATGCAAGATATATATTTATTTTGTCAAAAATTCTTTTCAACATGACTAGTTTCCATCACAAACACATAACCACACTAACATACATGTTTGCTAGCATGTTATACAACAACCAAATCAAGACTAAATCATGAACATGACATGTGACGTATAGAAATGAAAGATTTATAGAAAAATAAGCAAAGAAAATAAGTTTTCCTCACTTAAAGCTTTCCGGATCGGTAATGACGTTAATGGGTTGTTGAACTAGCTTCCAAGTTTAGCTCCAAACCCAACCTTGATCTTGAAATGTGAAGGAAATGGTGATGAGAGATCAAGAGTTTGTCATGGATTTAGACAAGAAAAACAAAGATTAGAGAGGTTTGTTTATGAAGGATTAATAAGAATAATGAAAGAAAATTGATGAAATGGAAGTTGTTGTTGATTTACCTTGACTAGAGATGAGTTTAGGAGCTTGAAATGAGTGGAGATGGATGATGGAATGTGATGGTGGCGGTGGTGGTTTAGAGAGCCGAGAGAAAAGAGAGATTGAGAGAGAAATGTGTGTTTTTGTCCTTTGAAAATGTGAGGAATGAAATGAGGGGGTTAAGTGTTTAAAAGTAAATGGTTAGGTGGTGGTGTGAGGTTTCGGTTGTATGAGAACCGAAAGGGTGTGTTTCGGTTGTGTTGTAGCCGAAAACAAGAAGGAGAAAGGAGGAGGTGACTAGTTTCTTGAGCTCCTTTGTACTTGAGGCCTTGGAACTTGGAACATAGGAGTGTGGAGGGGGTGTCCATAGGCCGGCCAAGAGGGGTATGGGACAAGAGGAAAGAGTAGGGTGGCTCAAGGGACAAACATGTTGATGTGTAAGTGGTTAAAACTATTAACCAAGGGTTAACCAAATTGTCTTGTACTTAGGGAGACAAACACATTGTTTAATTTCAATCCAACTAGTGGTTAGGGATTCTTGGTTAGAACCGAAAAGAGAGAGAGAGGACCGGTCACGAGAAAAGAAAAGAGAAAAAAAAAAGAAAGGGAATTGGTGGCGGTGGGTCTCGAACCCGGGAAAGAAAAAAAAGAAGAGATCGGGCTCGGGTTCGGCCCGAAAAGAAAAGAAAGGGAAAGAGGTGGATGGGCTTCGGCCCGAGGGAAAAGAAAAAGGGAAATGGGCTTCGGCCCGAAAGAAAAAGGAAAAAGAATCGGGCCGGCGGGCCTGTGGGCCGAGAAAAGAAAGAAGAGGAAAGGGATTGGGCCGTAGGCCCTTTGGGCCTTCTGGGCCGAACCGGGTCTCGAGTCGGGTCGGGTTGAGTCCGGTTTGGTCCTACGAGTCCAATGATACTTTATTTGAGCGTAAACGATATCCGGATTGAAAATCGAATTTTTGACGTGGAACGAGAAATAAAATATTATTTATTGTGGTCGTTTTCGGATATTCGGAATTGTCACTTGTCATGATTTGGTGTCTATGTCGTTGTGCATAAATGGTGTACTTTAATTTGGAATTAAAATGTTTGACGGAAACACAAATGATTTATAGTTGAATAAGTTTTAGAATTTAAAACCAAAGTATTGTTGGCTAGAATGTCGTTTGAATAAACGACGTGTTTGCAATACGTTTGTCATTACGTAATGCTTTGAAAACATAAAATGTTCATTTCATGTTTGAATCATACAAAAATCAAATTTATGAATTTCTTGTTATTGAAGTTCCGTTTTGTACAATGGCGGAACTTTGGTTGATTTCCATTACGGGTGAACGTTGTCGGACCTAAATTGTCTATGTTCGCACGTAAAGGCATCTAATTTAGTCAAATTAGTCTAATGCACATAGAATTTCAGTTAATTGCACGTAATTAATATATTAAAATATACCTGGAAGATACGGGTTGTCACAGTAACTGACCCAACCTACTCCCTCTGGGCTGAGATCGATGCCCTAGTACTACAGTGGATATATGCTACGTGTGTTCCAGCGAATGACACAACTGCTCGACAGGTATGGGTTAAATTAAAGGAGATCTTTCTGAGTAATAAGGGCTCTCGGGCTGCTACCCTTGAGCAATAGTTTGCTAATCTGACGTTAGCGGCCTACTCGTCTATGGACGAATATTATAAAAAACTCACTGATATTGCAGAACAACTTGTGGATGTCGATCGCCGGTTGATGAAAATCGGTTGGTATTATAGTTAGTTTGTGGGTTACCACCCGAATATGACACTATCGCATCGTTTCTCAATCAGAGTTCACCCAAGTGGGATGTTGCTCGCAACATGGTCCAGTTAGAGCTTCACCGTCTTTCGGCTCGACAAAACCCCAATCAAACAGTTCTTACCACATCTACTAATAACAACCCCAACCCACCCTCACCCCACCACCTACTGATCCTAACTGTCCCCATGCACAGCCCCATACCGACTATAACAACTATCCCGCTAGACAAAACAATTATCGCAACAACTACTGCGGGAACCGTGACCAAGGTCGAGGCAACTACCGCAACCGCAATGGCAATCTTCCCCCTCAGAACAATCAACCTGCACCAACTTGGGGGTGGTGGAACTCCCCACCACCATGCCCGTACCCCACCCAACCACCTCCATGGTCACCTCAAACCCCGTGGAATGTTCGAACCCCCATTCCTCAACCTTACCCAACCGTCAACTTCACCACTGGACCCTACCCACAATACAATGCCTTAAACCCACCCGATATGGGCGTCGCTCATCAGAATGAGCAGCTCACTACCCCAGACCAGACATGGTACATGGATACAGGTGCTTCCAATCATATTGCTGCACATCTAGGGATGGTACAAATTCCCGTGTCTAATCTGTAACATCCATATGTTTCAAAAACTCAGAAACTCAACCAACATCAAGATCCAAGATTTAAGCCCAATTCTCAACAGCATAAATGTTGTATTACTCTATTCCATATGATAATACTCTGAAAATGATGAACGTGGGCGAAAACCGCGTGCGAAACCGAGTTATAACGAAGCGGAAATCGCGAAAACAAGTTTGATGTTTGTTGGTGAATTGCTAGTCGCGAATTCCGTCCCACATTGCCCCACCAGCGAAATTTTCATTCCTTATACACCTATAAATACCTCTTTTAGGTCCCTTATAGTTTCTAAGTCCTAGTTTGAGTATAAACAAGTGGAATAACCAAATTTTGGTGGTTCCACAAGTACAATACTCCTTCGGGTGTCGTGCTTAGTAGTTTTTTATGCTCTCGGCGAGGAGGTGATGCCCTTCAAGCTCGTCTCATTTGAAAAACTTCTTTGAGGTAATTCTTCTTCTTTCTCTTTCTTTGTTTCCTTTTGTTATTCGTTTATTTATCGCTTTATTAGTTTAATTAGTTTAGTTTAGGTTCTTAGTTAGGTGCTTTAGGCTCGTTTTAGGTAGTCTTGCTAAGGCTCGTTCTTAGAACACCTAGCATTGTTAAGGCTTGTCCTTTGGACAGCCTAGCTTTGCAAAGGCACGTCATTAGGACGTGTTTCCTTGCTTAGGCCGATTTAGGCTTACTGTAGCCCTTGTAGAGGCTCGTTAGGCGCAACGAGTCTAAACTATCATGTCCAATTTCATCTATATTCTTCTAATCCAAAAGTTAATGTTTTTATGCATGAAAAGATTGGGAATTTAGGGTTGTTCTTCACAAATCAACAATTAAACTAATCTTAATCATTCTAATATGTAATCCAGGTTTTGAACATAAACTCATTTTTAAGAATTTCAAATAGATTATAAATCGATCTCTGTTTAACAACATATTTAGTGATGGTACTTGAGACGCGAATGACATGTAGTAACTGGAAGGTTGAAACCACCGGTAGTTGGGGTCTCTGTCAAAAGGATAAGTGTTCGCATAAATACCATAGTCGGACCTGGATACTTACCTAGGATGCCCCGATGAGAGTGTCATAACCTATTAGACCAAAGCATGTCTAGTAACGTTTAAGGTATTGTTACTCTTAAAAAGTTAACATTTTTTCAAACTTCAATTTATAACATTAAAACTCATCCCCCAAATCCATAAGAGCTTAGAATCCCATATTCCAATATTCGATCATGTTGTCCCCTTCTATTCTTTTAGGATGAATCTTTGGGACTAATCCTTTCACTTTCACTTTTCGCTTCGTGGACTTAACTTCTAATCCAAGTGAGTAATACTTGCCCCCTTTTCTCATTTTATCATTTTGGGGTTGTAACATGTATCCTATTTCAAAGTGTTATCTTCCAAGTTTATCATTTACCATGCATATGTGATCTATGTGCGAATTATGTGTTATGTGACTTCTAGCATGATTTGTCAATATGTGATTTTCAAAGGCTTGCATGTTTATCAAAGGTTTTCATGTTTATCATTGGATGTCAAGTATGTCATGGTTGTCATGTATTTCATTTGGCATAAACATTAACGTAAGGCCTAGGGTAACAAAGATAGATCTATCGGTTGACAACCCACTCAACTTGACCGGTGCGGTGTTGGGTGTTTGGAGCCTATTTCATTGTTTCATATAGTCTAACCTGCGGGTTAGGGAATCTATCATATGTCATTGAGGTTTGTTTATGCCTAGTCTTTCATGTTGTCATTTTTTATTAGCAATTTTGGTTATGCCTAGTCTTTCATGTTGTCAATATTTTCTAGCATGTTATATTTCACTTATTCTATCGTATGACATGTAATGCATGTTTTTCAAATATATGTTATGTATCAAACTTGTGGTTACTCACCAACTATTTATAGTTGACCCCATTTATTTTATACATGCTGCAGGCTATGATGTCGATGTTTCAAGATGCTATCACATAGGGCTTTTGGACCTAGTTTAATAAAGAAATCGTATTTGTTATCAATATGTGGTGTATTGTTTTATTTTTAATGCTATCAATGAAATTCATTATTTATCAAGTATTATCACTAAATTAGTTTTCATGAGCTTATGGGCAATCTAATCATGTCCCGATGTTTCCGTCGTCGGTTGGGGTGTGACGGATTGGCATCAGAGCCATGGCTATAGGGAACTAGGTTATTAGAAATGGAATGACCTAGACTATTGCCTTAGGTGCCCAAACACGAGAACCTTGTGTATTGCATGCTTCGTTTTGAGATTGCCCTTTTCATGTCTTGTTTTCCCTTAGTTAGGATGTACTTCAAGTCTAACACTTATCACACATCATGCACTCGATTTCAGGCTTCCTAGCCTTTTCCTTAGTAATGGTGCCTTACGCGCCATTTTAGGAATTTGATTTTATTTGATTTTTTTTTTCTAAATCTCGTCAGGGTTAGGTTCCTTAGTAACGGACATGTAGTAACTGGAAGGGTGAAAGCACTGGTAGTCAGGGTGTCTATATAGATAAGCGTTACCTATGACATCGTGGCAAGAGTGCCTTAGCCTATTAGGCAAAAGCATGTCATAACAAACGTTTCTAGGAACCATTAAACCCTGATTAGTTGAAGGTTGTAGTTTTCCAATCGGGAAATGAGAACCATTCCATTGATTTTAAACAAGTCAATTTGATTTCGTGTTTTGCATGTGATTCCATAGTATCCATGTTTATACTCCAATTTTGATCTATGATATTCGTATGATTTTCAAGATTTCATGGTTAAAACGCCACTTTTCATGATTCCAATGGCATTTTTGAAATTTTCACCATCGACACTTACTTTCACAATTTTACATATTTTTCCCCTCATGTTTTACTCAATAGATTTTCCATATTCAAACCTTTCGTGTTTTATTACATCCAAATTCATCCTTGTGATTTCTATTTTACAATTTCATAACGTAGTACGACACTCCAGTGGCGTATCACATCCTACACTATCCTACGAATTACGTTATCGGTTCACAGTTCCATTTCGACTCACCTTTGAGAATTCAAATAATCCCTTTGTTATTTAGTTAGTAGCTCGAGTTTCATAATTTTTCGATCCTATCCTCGAGGTATTTCATGATGTTTATACAACCAATTTGTTACCCTCACGATTTATCATACTTTTGATTTTTTCACACATCGTCCTTGTATTTTAAATTCATGTCATTCATCGTCACCATTAATGTGGTATGAAGCTGATTATCCCATTTTAAACCAAAACCTCGTGAGTTCATAAAACACTTTGGCATAGTTTCAAAACCTTCATTTCACGATACCCAAGTCGTGTTCGATTGATTGTTTTATCAAATCTTGTTGCCACCCTGTTTAGACTCAACCCAGCAACCCATTGTTCCAATCATAGCCCAACCTATTGCACCAACGCCCAATAGACACACATGCGTGGTGATTCACGTAACCCCATAATGTGTGTCCTAGTCTGGCCATTGCAGACAATGCCACGTTTTGATCTCAAGTCAAATTTACCGTTTGAATCCTGTCAGTCGTTTTTAAGCTTACGATTTTTTTAAAAGAATTCATTCGTGATTTCATTGTTCGATGTACAATTCAAAACAATTTACATTCATCATTTTAAAACCTATTTATATCACGTATTTTTTTTTCTTTTCTTTTTAACTCATTTATAGGTGAGCGAGCGCTTGTCGATGGGTTCACGAGTTTACAAGTTTGCATGGTTACGGGATTACATGCTATTCAGTTAACGCGTTTACCCATTAACGAGCCTACGGACTCACACTTACATGATATCCCGTTTTAGAAAATATTAAAGTATTCATTTTTGAACCCCTCCAAAATATAACGTTTTGCACTTTTAGGTATACATGTTTAGGAATTTACTCGTTTAGGAAATTATGAATTTACTAGTCCACATGCTTACGGGAGTGCATGTGTACGAGTTTACGATTTTACAACTTTACGAGTAGATAACTAACATGTTTATTTAATTTGACAAAAAAAAAACTCATCCTTTATATTCAAGGTTATATTCCAATCGCAATTACACGATGTTCCAACTGTTTCGCCTTAACATTCATTTTTATCCAAACTCATTTTTTTACCCTAGCTAACGTCAAATTTGTATGTATCCCGAATTCAAAGATCGTTCATTTTCCTCGCTCGACAATCAAGTCTAGGAAATCTATGGCGATAAACCACTCCATGGGTTCTAGCTCATGTCCGACGTTAAAGCCCACAAGTACTTGCATAAGGAGTACATGGCATGTCTGGTCAGCATTGTGGACGTTCGTAATCAGAATAAATGGTCCAAGACATCCTAGTCGTTCGGGACTTCCCTGAAGTGTTTCCCGAATACATATTGGATCTTCCTCCCGTTCGCCAAGACGACTTCCGCATTAACTTACCCGGTACTACTCCTGTTGGCAAGTCACCCTATCGCCTCACTTTTTTTTTGTGTCAGCCACCTACCTCTAAATATCTTGTTTCGCTATTACAGCTCCTATGTAGTCTCTCATTGAATTCATGATGACGATATCCCCGTATCTATACTACTTATATAGTATGGATACTTCTCGGTTATGATCAACATTACCTTTCGAATCCTTGGTTGTGCTTAGCCATAAGCTTCTTTTGGCTAACCAATGACTCTTTTGAAAATATCTGGATTCTTTTGCAGCTCTTACCTGGGTAAATTTGTTATTGCCTTCGTTGGCGATGTTCGATTTACTCGAATCCTATTTTCAAAATTTTCATGAAATTTTGACCCAAGCAAGAATCTTTGGGAAGACTCGCGTTATTTCACATTTCGATACAAATTGTCATTTTTTTTAATGTTTAAGCTATTCAATGTTTCAAATTTAAAACTGTGGTTTTGCATGCTCGGTGTATGAGTTCCAAACTCGCTTTATTCAATACTCAATGGGTGGACCCAATTCGCAGTTTCTAGTGTTGATATATGGATTCAAACTCGTGGTGTCAACACATGACATGTTTATTCAAAAGTTTATAACTCACATTATTAAAAAATTGATTGGTGAGTTCGGTTGCGATTTTCAACTCACAAATGGTGAATTCGGTTGTGATTTTCAACGCTTGGCTTGCGGTATTCAACTCTCGGCTCGCAGATTCAACTCTTGGTTTATAGTTTTCAACTCTCAGCTTGAAGATTTCTATATTCAGTGTGTGGATTCCAACATCCAATTCAATTCATGTATTTCAAAATTTAAACTTTCGGGTTTCGACCTTCAATTTACGATTTCAAACTTACATGTTTATGCTCAATTGATATTCAACTTTCAAATTCATGTCATTTGGTTTAAGTTAATCCATTCATTCGAATCATGCCATTTGATATACCACTTGGAAACCGTTCGCTTATCACTATTAGCCTTTGTGCTATCGTTATCCCATGTTTTCATGATCAAATGTTTTCACTATCTCATGCTTTCATGTTTTCACTACCTCAAGTTTTGATTATCACAAATTTTCATATTTATCATTGCCACATGTTTCCACTATTTCATGCCATCATTGTTACACTCTTTCATTATCACATGACCACCTTATCACATGTTTCAATATTGCAAACATGTTTTCAATATCACGTGTGTTTCACTATCACATGTTTTACCAATCTTGCTAACCAAGACTCATACGAACTATAACCGTCAATTGTATGACTAGTTAACCATGCGATTGATTTTGGGTCATAGCCGTGAGGTCTTGTCGTATTAGCAAGGATTTTTTTTTCGATTTCGTCTAGACCCCGCGCCTCGAGAAAGTGAACTGGGTGTGAGTCACGACACATCTAGTTCGCCAGAATTGACACGTTCTCTTGTTTGAAATCTGACATTTTTTGTCAGTTAAATTGATTTCAATTTTGATGGATACATTCACTTACATTGATTTTAATTAATCAAGTTATCACTTTCAAATGGATACGTGATAACCCCTCAACCTTATATTCTATCCTCTATCTCTCCTCATTTGGATATCCTAAAGTAGGGGAGACTGTGGCTTTCACTTTACTGATCAAGTTGTTTGGTCAAATCATGCATTCTCGTCTTCAAATCATCTATGATCTTTGATTCTCGGCATGGTACTCATTCCATCCCTGTATGCCATCAACCATGTCACTATCTAATGTATCACATGTTATATATTTTACGTCTGGATCTTGCGGTGTCAAGTATTCCAATATCAAAACCTTTTCTGTACTTTTGAATTGTGTAAGGGATTCTCTCCGTAGGTAACTTGCATGCTTTTGAAGTAGCAACAATGTGGTGGGTTAGCTACGGTACACCCTGTATATAAGCATCGGTGGTGCTTTAAATGTTGGCTAGGTGTCGGACCAAGAGTAGGCCCTGGTCGTGTGTCAAAATTCGTGTCACAAGTTTATATCACTATTTCAAAGGAAACCTTTACAATTGATTTTTTTTAAGTATAAGTGTACTTTTTGGTATAACATTTAATTATCTTCATTCCTTTTTTTCCTAAAGTCTCTACTAACTGAATTTCGGGACGAAATTTCCTAAAGTAGGGGAGACTGTAACATCCATATGTTTCAAAAACTCAGAAACTCGACCAACACCAAGATCCAAGATTTACGCCCAATTCTCAATAGCATGAATGTTGGATTACTCTATTCCATATGATAATACTCTGAAAATGATGAACGTGGGCGAAAACCGCGTGCGAAACCGAGTTATAACGAAGAATCGCGAAAACAAGTTTGATGTTTGTTGGTGAGTTGCTAGTGGCGAATTTCGTCCCACATTGCCCCACCAGCGAAATTTTCATTCCTTATACACCAATAAATACCTTTTAGGTCCCTTATAGTTTCTAACTCCTCGTTTGAGTATAAACAAGTGGAATATCCAAATTTTGGTGGTTCCACAAGTACAATACTCCTTCGGGTGTCGTGCTTAGTAGTTTTTTATGCTCTCGGCGAGGAGGTGCTGCCCTTCAAGCTCGTCTCGTTTGAAAAACTTCTTTGAGGTAATTCTTCTTCTTTATCTTTCTTTGTTTCCTTTCGTTATTTGTTTATTTATCGCTTTATTAGTTTAATTTAGGTTCTTAGTTAGGTGCTTTAGGCTCGTTTTAGGTAGTCTTGCTAAGGCTCGTTCTTAGAACGCCTAGCATTGTTAAGGCTTGTCCTTTGGACGGCCTAGCTTTACAAAGGCACGTCATTAGGACGTGTTGCCTTGCTTAGGCCGATTTAGGCTTACTGTAGCCCTTGTAGAGGCTTGTTAGGCCCAACGAGTCTAAACTATCATGTCCAATTTCATCTATATTCTTCTAATCCAAAAGTCAACGTTTTTATGCATGAAAAGATTGGGAATTTAGGGTTGTTCTTCACAAATCAACAATTAAACTAATTCTTAATCATTCTAATATGTAATTCAGGTTTTGAACATAAACTCATTTTTAAGAATTTCAAATAGATTAGAAATCGATCTCTGTTTAACAACATATTTAGTGATGGTACTTGAGACACGAATGACATGTAGTAACTAGAAGGTTGAAACCAACGGTAGTTGGGGTCTCTGTCAAAAGGATAAGTGTTCGCATGAATCCCATAGTCGGACCTGGATACTTACCTATGATGCCCCGATGAGAGTGTCATAACCTATTAGGCCAAAGCATGTCTAGTAATGTTTAAGGTACTGTTACTCTTAAAAAGTTAACATTTTTTCAAACTTCAATTTATAACATTAAAACTCATCCCCCAAATGCATAAGAGCTTAGAATCCCATATTCCAATATTCATGTTGTCCCCTTTTATTCTTTTAGGATGAATCTTTGGGACTAATCTTTCACTTTCACTTTTCGCTTTGTGGACTTAACTTCTAATTAAAGTGAGTAATCCTTGCCCCCTTTTCTCATTTTATCATTTTTGGGTTGCAACATGTATCCTATTTCAAAGTGTTATCTTCTAAGTTTATCATTTACCATGCATATGTGATCTATGTGCGAATTATGTGTTATGTGACTTCTAGCATGATTTGTTAATATGTAATTTTCAAAGGCTTGCACGTTTATCAAAGGTTTTCATGTTTATAATTGGATGTCAAGTATGTCATGTCTTTCATTTGGCATAAACATTAATGTAAGGACTAGGGTAACAAAGATAGGTCTAACCTGCGGGTTAGGGAATCTATCATATGTCATTGAGGTTTGTTCAATAGTACGGGTGACCTCTATCCGTTCACTCCACCTGCTTCTGCTTCAACCGTCTACCTCACTACTTACTCCAACTCCTACCTATGGCACACAAGACTTGGTCACCCGGTATCTCATGTTTTGGATTTTTATCTTGTCGTTCTTTTATTCCATGTAATAAAAACAAACATATGTCTATTTGTGAGTCGTGTCAACTTTCTAATAGAAAATGTTCGCCGTTTTCTGATTCACATTCTGTTACTTATAGTGCATTTGATATTATTCACTGTGATCTATGGACGTCTCCGGCCACTAGTAAAATCGGGATACAAATATTACATGGTTCTAACTGACAGTTTTACACAATTTGTTTAGGTGTATCATTTAAAATTTAAATCTGAAACATTCCCGACTTTTACAAAGTTTCACCGTCTCATACAAACTCAGTTTCAAAAACAATTAAATCTTTTCAATGTGATTTGGGTAGGGAGTTTGACAATGGGGAGTTTAAAAACTTGCTAATCTTAACGACCTTACTTTTCGCTTTTCTTTCCCTCAAACATCACCTCGATATGGCAAAGCCGAACGCATGATATGTCGGCTTAATGACATAATCTGTGCTCTCCTAACCCAAGCTAAACTCCCACCGCCATTTTGGGTTGAGGCACTTCATACGGCTGCCTATCTTCACAATATACTCCCAACCAAACGCCTTAGTTTCTATACCCCCACCTATGAATTGTTCTTCATCACCCATCTTACTCCCATTTACGTGTGTTCGGGTGTGCATGCTACCCAAATCTTTCAGCCAACATTCCTCACAAGTTTCATATTCGTTCAGTACGGTGTATTTTTTTTAGGATATCCCAATAACTTTCAAGGATATCGTTATTATGATCCCGTTTCTGGTCGGGTACACCTGTCCCGACACGTCATTTTTACGAGCGCGTCCTTCCTTTCGGGAATACACCCCCACCTCCCTCCTCGTTTGCTATGGATCCTCTGTCCATTTTCGATCCTCCATATTCTCCCCCTAGCATCCCCGTCCCCTCCTGTTCCACACCCACCTCCCCCCTCACCACCTCACTCCCCCTCGCCACCTCACTCCCCCTCGCCAATCACGCCCCTTACCTCCCTTTCACCAACTCCCTCACAATATTCTGCCCTGTCTCCGACACCTTCATCCGTCGCACCAGACGCCACCCTCAACCGTCACTTACGGCTCCTCACCCTAATCATCCCATGACAACTCGCTCAAAAGTCGGTACTTACAAACCTATTTCTCGCCTAAATCTTCATGTTCACAAAACTCCTGCCAGTTCCCCCCTTCCTACCTCGTACACAAAAGCACTAGCCGATCCGAATTAGAACCAGGCCATGCTAACTGAATTTAAAGCTTTGCAGGATAAAAACACGTGGGATTTTTTAGTGCCATGGTCTACTGACCACCCTATAATCAGATGCTTGTGATTATTTAGACATAAACTTAAGTTGGATGGTTCACTTGAGCTTTATAAAGTTCGTTTGGTTGCCAATGGTAAATCTCAAATGTGGGCTTTGATTGTACTGAGACTTTCAGTCCGATGCTTAAGCCTGCTACCATTCGTATTGTCGTCTCTTTGGCATTATCCAGACCATGGTCAGTGCGCCAGTTAGACGTCAAAAAAGCAATCTTGCATGGCGATTTAAATGAGACAGTATTAATGTCTCAACCCCCGGGTTTTACTGGTCAACGTTTTCCAGATTATGTGTGCAGGTTAAAGCATTCACTCTACGGACTGAAACAGGCACCACGAGCTTGGTACACCAGATTTGCTACATATCTTACATCACATGGATTTCAGAGCAATCAGTGTGACACATCGTTGTTTGTGTATCGCCACGGGCCACACACATCATATTTATTACCTTATGTGGATGATATTATATTGACTGCCTCCGATCCCCGCTTTCTTCTTACAGTCATTACATCATTATCTAAAGAGTTTGCCATGACTGGTCTCGGGGACCTTCATCATTTTCTGGGAATTATTGTTACTTGGGATACATCTGGTCTATTTTTTAAGTCAAGCTCAATATTCCCGGGAGATTTTACAACGTGCATCCATGTCTAACTGCAAACCATGCAATACTCCTATTGATACAAATGTCAAATTAAGCGCAGACAATGGTCCCTTATTACTCGATGGTACTCTCTATCGGAGCCTTGTTGGGGCTCTTTAGTATCTCACATTTGCTAGACCGGACATTACCTACAAGGTTCAATAGGTTTGCCTTTTCATGCATGACCCTCGGGAGCCTCATTTTCACTTCATGAAACGTAACCTTAGATACATTCAAGGTACGATAGATTATGGTCTTCAGCTTCCCACTACCACACCGTCACTTGTTGCTTACTCTGATACTGATTGGGGTGGGTGTCCGGATTCTCACCGGTCCACGTCTGGATACAGTATATTCATGGGGGATAATCTGTTATCATGGTCGTCAAAGCGTACGCCAATCTACTGTGTCTCATTCTAGCGTGCCGTTGCTAATGTTGTTGCCGAGGTGAGCTGGTTACGCAACCTGTTGCTTGAACTTCATGTTCCAGTTCGCACAGCTACACTCGTTTATTGCGACAATGTATCAGCAATATATCTTTCTGGCAACCCTGCTCATCATCAGAGCACGAAGCATATTGAAATTTGTGACACCCGAGAATTTCAAGGTTAACTTCCGTTAGACAAACCCGTTAGTTACGTTATAAGTGTTAACTTAGTAGCTAATGCAGAACTAGGCCGAATACGTCCACGACCTTTGGTTGATCACCGAACCCGTCCATATGTGTTATGTATTCATCATTGATTGTCTTTATGTGCAATGTGATTTAAATACATGACTTATTATTGTGAATAGCATGATTAATTGTAAATACTTGATTATGTGGAAATTGCCTAAATTTGGTAGTCAGCGAAACTACCGAGCGAAACTACAGATTCGCCCGGTAGCAGGCTAGACTGATCAAAGTACCCGAGACCAGAGCTAGTTTCGCCTGGCCAGCGAAACTGCCAGCGAAACTAGCCTCTGATATAAATAAACTTAATGAACCCTAGTAGCCTCATTTGCCTCATTTCACAACCAACACACACATACACTTCTCTGGAACCTGGTCAGCCGAGAATACCATCAAGAGACCAAGATCTTAGCCTCTAGACCACCATCTCATCTCGTCTATCGATTCTTGAACCAAACGTGAGTCCCAAAAACCTTTACTTATGTGTTTTCTTTGTGTTTTCTTATAAAGTATGCTCAAACCTTCATGAAAACTTGTATGCTTCTGAGATAGTGCTTAGGGATGCTAGATCTACCATAAAGTCAGCAACTTTACGTTTAAAAACAAACCATGATGATGATTTATGCAATTTTGGTCATTTTAGGGTTTAGAAGTATTTTTAGAGATTTGATGATTAAAATGCATGTTAAACGTGTTAAAGCTGCTTGATTTATGTTGGTAAATGCCTATGGATGCTAGATAATGAATTGCATGTATGATCAGAAGCTGTTAGGTTGATTTTTAGGCAAATCCGTATGTTTTTCGCGACCAGCGAAACTGTGTGTTCTCTGGGCGAAACTAAGTAGCGAAATTATATCTCCTTCCAGCGACACTGACCAGCGAAACTATAGTGTCACCGGGAACCTGACCAGACCAGCTCGAGCGAAACTATCGAGCGAAATACCTGAACGAAAGTTCAAACCAGTTTCCCTGCGAAACTAGGCTAGCGAAACTGCGTCAGCAGTTTCGGGCGAAACTAGCCTAGCGAAACTGTGTCACCGGGCATTGCCTAGCGAAAGTGCTGCCCGTGCACCTAGCGAAACTGCCTAGCGAAACTATGCTAGCGAAACTAAGACTTGACCTAAAAACCAAACTTGTGAAATTTGCTTAAGTGTTATGCCATGACTTACATGATTATGCCATGATGAAACATGTTTAATATCTGATTTATATGAACCCTTGATCAACCATTGGTGTCGTGTGTCGGTATGTCGAGTCATAGTTGCAACGTGCTATGTTATGGGCCATAGATACGTTAAGTAAAGATTAGACACGAAACTAATACTTAAGACCTAAACGTGTTCTAGGTCTTCGTTAAACAACAATATTTGGATTACTTGAAGTGTAGCAGTGCAACCAAAGGTGAGTGTCACTAACCCGCTTACCGTGAGTCCGTTGGGCCACACCGAATAACTTAATGTAAAACAATGTTGATAAACTCGAGAGTGCTAGGCACCTCACTGATAAACTTGAGAACTCGGGATGCTCGGCACCCACTTGATGAACTGAAGTGTTTTTTTGGGAAACACTTGTGAACTCTGAACAAACTATTTTTGAAACAAAACTGAAAACGTTTTAATATGGCTAGTGTAGGTTAAAGTCTAAACCATATGATATCACATGTTTTCTAAGGATGCCTTATAACTTAAAAGTCCTCAACTAAAATTGTGCCATTAATTGTAAAGCGAGGGGATGTTGGGTAGATCTACTGGAGTTTGACAAACTCCGCCCCGTGGCACGGGAAGTGCACGGAGGAACAATATCAGCCTATTTGACCGTGGTCCCGAGAGGACACGGGGGAGGCAAAAACCGCGATGACGTAGGTCCGCACCGAACGGGATGGCTCGGCCCCCACAAAATAAGTCAGCTTTGGTACAAACTTCCTTAGAGCATGGAACAACGGATTAGCTACCCGCGATATCGGTTGAGTCCTTTAACTTTACGGAACTAGTACATACCCGATGACGTAGGTCACGGACAAACCATTTATAAACTGAGATTTAATTACGAGCATTGCTTTTCACAAATAAATATTTTGTAAGTACATCTTGACACGAATTATGGTTATGAGACCGGGCCAATGCATGACAAGCCCACTGTGAACTCACCAACCGTTAGGTTGACACTTGCGTGGTTTAAACTTTTGCAGATCGCTAAGGAGTATCTATTGGAGGTTGGCATGGCACGAGAAGATGTTTACTTTTATTTAAACTAAATTGGGGATTTAAAACAACATTTATGTAAAGCACGTGGTTAGTGCTAAGGACAATTGTTTTTCCGCTGCGTATGTAATTTAAGACTTTGATTTATAACTTGTGCTTGAACTAACCCTGATTCGTTTAGTATTTGTAACTATGGTTGTGGATCCTGGTCTAGTCGCGCCCCTTAACGGTATAAACTCCGTTAGTGATAATTTTGGGGGTGTGACAAAATTGAAATTCACTTTGTCCGAGAAAAGGTTCGTATTAGCCATATTCGTGTTTTGCATGTACCCTCCGAGTTTCAGTATGTTGACATTTTTACCAAGGGACTTTCTCGGCAGCTCTTCCAGAAGTTTCGATCCAGTTTGACTGTTCGCCCCTTCCACGTTCAAACTGCGGGGGCATATCAGTAGATATTGTATTAGTGTCGTCTATGTATATCTAGAGGGTTCATTATGTGACTTAGTATAATTATATATAGGGGGCTTGTATACTAATTTATTCAGAAAATACAATACACAAATACTTTGACTAAGCTGATGGGGAAGTGTGCTATTAAAGAAAATATCATGAAGAGTGGGAGTTCATGGGAGAGAGATGTGGGATGGAGAGGGCTTAGTAAGTCGTGAGAGTGCGAAAGCTATGTCCTACGGTTTCGGAATCATATAGCGCAAATGGTAAAGTGAAGTGAGATGAGATACACTTTGTCTACTGTCCACCCAGCAGACTACATTTATTTTGGTTTAACTAGTTTTAAATCATGGAAAAGGGTATCTAAAGTATTTTTTTTATGAGCAAATCCTAGAGTTTTTTAGAATTAACACATTATGAGCTAGACCTTACATGATTTAAATCTCTAATCTTTTAGCTATAAGACACACTATTTAACCATCGAAATCCTTCAAGGACCTATCTAAGGTATTTAACTAGTATATAAATTAACACGATCATTAGTTTTTTGTATGTTAATTTACATGCAATCACCTAGAACCCATAAATTATATATTTAAATTAGTTTTAGTTTTAGATTTAAAAAATTATTAGACAGGAAAAATAATGACATTTGATTTTATATCTTCATAAGAAAATTATATATTAGCTTTTTGGGTAGTAGTTGATCGATCAAATATATTATTTTCTGTTGTTATTAAGTAAAATATAAAATATTTACTTGTATATGGATTCAATTATTTTAAAAAGTCTCATTATGTTAAAATCCTAAAAAGAATTTTTAAAAACTTATAAACTGGCTCAATTGAACTTTAATTGAACTCATTCTAGTGGTGTTGGAACCGTATTATTAGATCTAAACCCTAAAGAAAACCTTAAAAAACAATGACGAGCATAAATACATAATGAAAAACAAAATGTAAATGAGCTGGAAAACGTAAATATATAACTTAAGCTACACCCTAAAAGCTAAGATCATAGAGTTCGACGGGTCATTTCCAATACCGCTGCAATTAATTCAACTGAAGTTTATTTAAGCCGGTTTATGAGTTTTTACAACCCAAGTGACAAGAAGTATTTTTAGATGAACTCAATTTTTACTTATATAATTAAAGTTACAAGTTTCCTTAATAAGAACTACTTTAAAGTTATTTATTAAGTATAATTATAAGGCAATGTGGAACTTATGACAATCCGTCTTTTCAGGTCTTCCCTGACATTAACTGAACTCAAGCTGTTATAAATGTGGTTTGAGCATTTATGTATTGACTGTGTTGACTTTAGTAAATTAGGGTTTTGTATAACCATCACTATACGAACATGCACTTAAAGTCTAGACGATTGATATTCTATGATTCTATATATACCATATGTTGTGATTTCAAATGGATGTTTTGTCTTTTCATGTAACAAGTTAACTTATAACTTATGTGATGTATGTATATACATTCACACGATTTATTCTATGATTTTATGTGACAACGTGTCATGAAATTATACGTATTGTTTTATGATTTCATATGAGTTAAATCTATGATTTTATGTGAACCTAAAATAAATAATTATGGAGTATTATTTATTATCTAATATGATTATCTAACGTTTACGTTTTATAAATGTCACGAGTCAATCATGTGTTGATTTATATTCGTTTTGTCAAGAATTCAAGATAGTCCCGTTAGTCCAGTTAGCCTATTTCCAAACCTTATAGTTAACTTAGTTAAACTCCTAAAACCCATTTTAATTAAACTAAACCTACAAGGACTAACTTCATAATGTTCAAACCTTGTGTCCATCATGTAACAAATTGAGGGAATATTGTTGTCATTATGGTAAACTCAAATTTAAGGAATTCAATGCGCATCAAAGGAAACCGGCAGAAGTGCGGATCGTTCTCCTCCTTCTGTAACCGACCATGGCTTCAATTGCATCAACAAATGATATCAGATGTGGTAACAGTCGAGGCTTATCCCCATTATCCTCAATCATCGTGATTCCCCTCCTCGTTTTCTCTATAGCGACACCAAGAAAACCACTCTCCGGAGTTAAAATATTCCGGCCAAACAACACCACTTCTGCACGTTAGTCGCACGTTTTCTGGTTTCGTTGCATATTTTTTTTGGTTTTCCGGCGACTAGAGATAACTCCGGCGAATTAGGGTTATTGTGAAGAAGGTGACATTCTCTGGGTATATCTTAAGTAATTTTTTTTTCGCTGAGTACTAACGCCCTCAAGGTCTTGGCCAAACGGCTAAGGCTTGTCAATTACAACAGAGTGGTCTCCGGTTCGAACCTTCCCATCCCCATTGCTTTTCCTGCTTTTTATGTATTGGATTGTGATCACGTCAGTATGAGTGTAACCATTCTATAACGTCGAGCTAAGCTTGCGTCATTGTGATAAACCCTATTAAGATCCTATTGAGCTAAATTTTTGGCTGACTCGCTTCGGGTGGGTCATTCTTATTAAAGCGAACATTTTATTCTTGAAACTTGTCCGTTTAACAAATTTTATTCAAGATAACCATGAGATAGTGACCACATTCTTGATACTCACATTGTGATATGTACTCCACCATAGCTAGTAGCTGGAGTAAGAGGAGCTATTGTGATCATATAAAGTAAATCATAGTTACTAGACAAGCCAATGGTCGTATTGAGACCAAGTTCCTGTAAAAAAAAATTCTCGTGCATTGAATGTTGAACTCAACCCGATGATCGAATTCATCTATCTTTGTAAACATTATCGCATATGATCTTATCTCTCCTATATATGGATTCTATTCCCTTTAAGAACTCTTTTGAAACATATTATGAATGCTAGTCCTGAAGGGACATCGTTTCACTCGTGTACTTCAATGAAAATTTTTTCTTGACTACGAAATCTCTTGATGAAATCTTTGAGTGGTTTGAATTCATATTGAATCATAATTCTATTTTCATGACTTTACCAACCATATTAATCCCTAGAACTTTACGATCGTGAGATAGCTTGGATATACATTCATCGAAACGAATAACCACACAACATTGGATAAACGAGTTATATGATACATATATCATAGGCACTGGAACATATTTCTTGGCTAAAAACTCTTGTGAACTTTCTCTCTAAATATTCATATTTCTTGGTTTTCTTGTGCGAACCAAAACTTGTTGCCAGCAACACCGTCACAAGTGCGCAAACTGCCTACCTCATCGCAAGACACATTATCACTAATGGGGTAATGTAGTGAAAAGTATCCCTGGTTTCAAACTAATGAATTCCAGTTTGAACGTAATGACCACTCCGATTGACCTTTTGAACCTGTACTACCGATTTTTGTATGCATGATTCGAACCTTTTATGATTTAGCAACAAGCATATTCTGATGCTCGCGTTTTTGTAATCCTTTATGTCCTGGATAAGCTTTTAAGCTTTGAACCGGAAGGTGTTACACTTTTGATTGGCTTTTCACCTAGTTAACACCATTGATGATGATACTACCTTGTGCCTTAATCGCAACAACAATACAAAGCTTTTTATGGAAACCCTATTTATACCCATCAAACATGAACTTCTTGTTATCAATAGCTAATTGCACCATCAACCTGCATTTTCTCTTCTTACGCATTCAGACTTGAGTTCTGACTCAGATTAACATCAACGTTCTATAAACCAGAGATTTTTTTATTAATGACAAACCGTATGATCGAATGAACCACTCTAACTCTTAGAGGCATGTGTTCAGAAGTAGATCAACTTTCATTAAGGAACACTACTTTTGGGTCATCTTCCCGGTTTTATAAACTCTATGGCATTCACCAAGGTGATAGCCCCAATCCTTTTCTATGGAACACTCGGTTTGATATTTTGACCCGCGATAAACATGCACTGAATCCTAGCAAAACGCAAATGAACAGGCAACTGAAGCCAAAACCATTTGAACCGATGTTTTGATAAGAAAGGAAGCATGACATATGACGCGCAATAACACCAAGGAGATTGTGCACACTGGTGAGCTTGAACAATGAAGATTTTCCTAATGAGACGTTTACTCTATTGGATTGTATAATCGTTGACACGTTCATTTCAAAATCTATTTACACGAATTCGTTGCAAAATCCTGTCAAGCACACTGTATATTTCTCTCTAAATTTTATACTATCCATTACGTTATTTGCATCATCCCTACTGGTACTTCACAGTGCCAGTTTAAACGCATATGTCATTCTTTGAATGTGTAGTTGCGACTATCATAAGCTTGTTATCCCACCGCCTACTTGAATTCACGAACTAAGTCGTGGACTCTCTTCACCTTAAATTTGTTATTCTCATGCATGATGCCATGCGTATTTTCTGCAGAACACTTTTCGATATTCGGTACCTCATAGTTTACTATTTTATTTTGTTGGATCTTCACCCTAAATTTTTGGATTCTTTTGCAAGGTAATATGCATGATGATATGTTATATTGAAATCCAACTTAAGTTTGAAACTAATTGTTTATGTTATTTCTTAAATAATTCTTAATATAATTGAGTAATTATTCTTTTCTAAAACAAACTGCTATATGTTACCTATTAAATGGCAGTGGGTTCTTGATTGGATTTCTCTTTGGACCTCAGTCTTTTTGTCACAAAATCAGTGTGTTGCCAGTTATATTTTAGTATGTGAGCAACTATTGAACCAATTTAACTACGATAAATTGTATGTTTGCTTCTGACCTTCTCATGAGAAATATTTACAAAAGATATGTGTTTATGCACGCTAAAATTTAACAATCTAATCCTATGTTTAGGGTATATAAATTGATTAATCATTGAAGTGTTGGTTAAAACATATGTTGCATAGAATTGCATGATTAGTTTGTGTATGAAACATGTTAGGAACCAAAAAATTACATGTTGTGAATGTATTAACTTAATTGGACATGAAAACCACACACCATACAAAGTCCTGAATCTCCTACCTCGGTGGAAATGACAAGACTATGTGAAGTTGCCTTGTCAACTTTGCACCGTATGGGTTATGTTGGTTAGTTTGTGAACTTATATGCTAGAGGCATGCCATGTTAGGGCCGTAAGTATATAAGGTGTTGGGACAATTGTATGCGTTTTATGGTAAAAACATTCATAATAGATTTCCTGCTAGTATGTGTTTACCATACCAACCATTAAAGGAAGCCTTCATTGAGACTAGAATGCTACCTGAATCTTTGATTGCACGAAAGGTGATTTTGAATTTTATTATAAATCATGTGAACTTAATTGGTCATAACTTTCATAACTTAATTGCTAAACCAATCAATGAGTCCTCATGTTAAATTGATCAGTCTTGTGTAATTCTATGCTATTTCCTAGTTGGTAGGCAAATTCAGACGTTTACACTTTCGTTGGATAATGGGTCTATTAAACAAACACTGATTGACTTGATGCACACATAATTTCCACATACTCAAATTCCCTTCTCTCTGATTCACCTGGATTATTGGTGAATGTGAATGCCTTAAGCGAAAATGAGACACGAAAGGGGAATCTCGCTCCTAGCGTGGGGCACAATAGCTAGAGGCTACTTGGATACATTAGTGTCCCTTCATCGCGTCGAAGTTTTGACTTTAGATACTTATGTTATAATGTCATCCTGTTCGGCCTTGCCACATGACATGATTTCCGTAATATAGTCGTTCGACTTCTCTCGTAGAAATGCTTGATCAAAGAAATCGTTCTCGATACCTTCAATTTGAATTCCTTTGAAATTCTTTAAACATTTGACATCTCCTCAACGTCGGGTACACATTGTTGATCATAATATCCATCACTCCTTTGGGTGTAGGAAACTTGAATTCTTTCGATACGTTACTGTCAATTCACCTCTTCAAACAATTATCACCAATTTAAAATTCGGGACGAAAATTCTTCAGCAAGGGGATGATGTGATGATTGAGAACTTTTTTTCTTCTTATTTTGTGACCAACTTGTTAACCACGTTATTCAATTTTCAGGACGAAAATTCTTCAACAAGGGGATATTGTGACAATCCGTTTTTTCAGGTCTTTCCTGACTTTAACTGAACTCAAGCTGTTATAAACGTGGTGTGAACATTTATGTATTGACTGTGTTGACTTTAGCAAATCACGGTTTTATATAACCATCACTATACGAGCATGCACTTAAAATCTAGACATTTGATATTCTATGATTCTATATATACCATATGTTGTGATTTCATGTGGACGTTTTGTCTTTTCATGTGACAAGTTAACTTATGATTTTATGTGATGTATGTATATACATTCACACGATTTATTCCATGATTGTATGTGACAATGTGTCATGAAATTATACGTACTGTTTTATGATTTCATGTGAGTTAAATCTATGATTTTATGTGAACCTAAAATAAATAATTATGGGGTATTATTTATTATCTAATGTGATTATCTAAGGTTTACATTTTATAAACGTCACACGTTAATCATGTGTTGATTTATATTCGTTTTGTCAAGCATTCAAGATAGTCCCGTTAGTCTAGTTAGCCTATTTACAAACCTTATAGTTAACTTTGTTAACTCTTAAAACCCATTTTAATTAAACTAAACCAATAAGGGCTAACTTTGTAATTGTTCAAACCTTGTGTCCATCATGTAAGTAATTAAGGGACTATTGTTGTCATTATGGTAAACTCGAATGTAAGGAATTCAATGCGCATCAAAGGAAACCGGCAGAGGTGCGGATCGTTCTCCTCCTTCTGTAACCGACCGTGGCTTCAATTGCATCAACAAATGATATCAAATGTGGTAACAGTCGAGGCTTATCCCCATCATCCTTAATCATCGTCCCTCTCCCTCCTCGTTTTCTCTATAGCAACACTAAGAAAACCCCTCACCGGAGTCAAAAGATTCCGGCCAAATAACACCACTGCTGGCCACCACTTCACACCCGTCGGTGATCTTGAACACAGCCACAACCTCGAAGCATCACAATTAACCCTGGAGTTCGAGTTTGTAATTTGTTCGGGTTTCATTTCAACGTCAAAAACTCATCAATCTCTCATCACCGGTTCAAGGTAACCTCTTCTTCACGTTAGTCGCACGTTTTCTGGTTTCATTTCATATTTTTTTTTGTTTTCCGGCGATCGGAGATAACTCCGTCAAGTTAGGGTTATTGTGAAGAAGATGACATCCTCTAGGTATATCTTAAATATATTTTTCGCTGAGTAGTAATGCCCTTAGGGTCTTGGCCGAACGACCAAGGCTTATGAATTACAACGGAGTGGTCTCCGGTTCGAACCTTCTCAGCCCCATTGCTTTTCCTGTTTTTTTATAAAACCCAATTTCAATCCCCTGTATATGTCAAAATTGTTTATGATCAAGATGTTAACCAAAACAACACATAGCCCAGTGGTTAGGGCGATGTTGTTTGATCGAGAGGTCACGAGTTCGAACCCGGTGACCTCTGGTTTTGCTGTTTTATTTTGTTTAGTATTTTGGACCCTTTTCTTGACTCAAAACCAACCACCCATCACTCTTGACATTGTTTTGGACCCATAGGATTTTCGTAATCGTCGTTATCTTGCTCGTTATCCCATTGGTTTATATAAATTAATTTTGTATAAAATATTTGCTTATGTGATAAGGATTTATAAAAGAATGCACATTCGGAAAATATATAAATATACATATTTAGAAAATATAAAATGAATGTTTTAATAACCCCTATATTTATATAAAATCTACGTATACGGATAATGTATTTTGTTGAATCGTGCGATATAAACCCTCTAAACGTTAGAATTATACAATTATAGAAATATATAAAAATATGTATAAACATAGAAGTACATTTGAGTACACGTTATTGATATAGTTATATATTTGGTTATGTATATATATACTTGTATACATATATACCTATTTTATTAATCGATTTCGTGGAAAATATTGTTGTTTAATAATATACTTTTCGTCGATCTTCGTAATTGTCGTAATTTTTGGTAATGTGGCACCTTCGACTCGTTTTGGACTACTGAAACCTCGTCATGTCAAAGTTTGACATTAGTTACCTTTCACCGTTGGTCTAGACTTAGTCATTTTTCGATTGAACACACACTTATGTATATATGATTGTTAGGTGTTTGGTAGAGTACACAAGATATGCTAGTTGCTACTTATTGTTATTATTTATCTGGACTTGTTGTGCACCCGAAGGTGAGTTCCATGACCCCACTTTACTTCTTTTCTATTCTTTTGAGGGAGAGAACATGCAAAACTTATTTACTGTTTTTAGACAGCTTTTATATTTCCGACATATCACATGCACTAGATTGCTAAACTTACAAACTAAAGTCCTTACTAAATCGGACCGTTAATATGGAGATAGCGAGGTAATGTTGAGTAGTACTACTGGGATTGAAAACCCTTTCTTAACATGCTTGTGATGCACCACCCAACTGGCGGTCGGACTGAGAACAATATTAGCCTAACATACCGTTGTTTTGGGAGATAACATGGGGAAGGCAAAACACGTAACGATTTTCCTACACATTTTCAATTAGCTTCAGTTGCGAACTATCTAGGTGACATGAAACTTTAGGCTAGCTACCTACGATATGGAAATATAGTATAAACTTTACAACTTATTTATGGACTGTATAACTGTTGGATCCATGGACTGAAACTTAACTTGATATCAAAACTTGTGAACTCACCAATCTTTGGTTGACACTTTCTTTTAAACATGTTTCTCTCAGGTCGCAGGTGTTCGAGTATCACAAGTATTGTAAGTCCCGAAAACGATTCTCAACACGATATCACTACTCGAATGAGTGTGCGGAATCCAGTCAATCGAGTGATTCAAGATGTGAGAGATAGAAAATGAAGAACACAATAATTAAACGATAAAACCCGGAATTAGAAAATGCACACGAATCCAACAGCCTCGTCTAGTACAATCTCTGGAGAATTTCGTGTTCTCCTAGTCTCTTTTGTCTCCACGTTTTTGGCTCCCAAATGGCTAACCCCCCCCCCCCCCCCCCCAAATGAAGCCACCTTGTGTTTATATAGCACACAAGGTAACCTTACAAGGCCTAAATTTGGCCCATCCCAAGCTCATTTAATTACTTACAAACTAGCCCACTATTCTAATGTATAAGCCTCATAAAAACAACCCTTACAATCTTCCCCTAGGCTTATATCATTAGAACTGTTACATTGAAAATTTTAAAGCATGCATCTTCTTGCAAGTCCACATCTTTTCTTGAATAATCTTCATTGGGCTTCACAAGTCTTGGGAACTTTCTCTCAATCAACATCAACTTAAACTTCTAGAAATGAACAAATAATGAGAGGAGGATTCTCATAAACTTGCTTCTATTGAAAGAACACTGGTTTTTGCTTAATCTTCGGTAACTCTCTTGAAATGCCTTTCTTTAGAGGACAAAGAGTTTGAAAACCTCTACTTTGGCAAACTT
Organism: Deinandra increscens subsp. villosa; assembly: GCA_039602395.1. Taxonomy (NCBI): domain Eukaryota; kingdom Viridiplantae; phylum Streptophyta; class Magnoliopsida; order Asterales; family Asteraceae; genus Deinandra; species Deinandra increscens. Next base: position 45,828,830 of record JBCNJP010000008.1, on the reverse strand, counting down.
GGCTATTCTTCTTCATGCTGCACGATCTTCAACAGGAACTTGAAGTCTTCAGCTTTCCCTCAACTTGTGAACATCTTCTTTTGGAAGCTTTGAGTAGCTTGAAAAGAACCAACAACTTCCCCTATGCAGTTGCTTTTCCAGGTAGGAAAGTCTTGTCCGGTTGGTTCTTTAACTTGAGCAGTTGCAACAACTTTTCATCATCACAATCAAACAATTTTCCCTTTTTTAATCATCAACCTGTCTAACATAAAAAAGACAAACAAACCACCAGATATGATGACTGGTCTCTGGGTTAGTAGGTGAATAACATCATTTTAACCAAAAACCTTAAAATGGGTTTTCTATAAAACCTCCCCTTAACCCAAGACCTCTTTTGACTTCCGCTAAGATAATACATATTATCTCTTCTCCCCCTGAGATAATGCATATTATCTCCCCCTAAGATAATGACTTCCAGTGAGATACTGCTTATCTCCCTATTATCCCTCCTTCTCCCCGTAAAAATTGAGTATATATACTGGGGGGGGGGGCATACAGTCATGCACAAAACCCACATAAACTCATTTAAACTTCTCAATTTAACTTGGACAGGACAAAAAGAAAAACTTAAAGACTCACACAAGAACAATTAAAAATTAACAAATAAAAACCAATTCAAACATAAGAAGGTTTCTAAGGGACCAAACCATATGAGTCTGACCGAGGAACCCTTTTCAGCTTCTGTTACTTGAACACGTCCAGGTGATTGACAATATACTGGTCCACTTTAAACTCAAACCCTTTACTTAGTTAGGTTGTTTGTCACTTTTATTATTGTTTATTGTGCATTAATTATGAACAGAAAGTGAGCTTAAACAAATCCCAGGTATAAATTACTGCACACTATTAAGCATATAAATTCCCTACCACATATTTTCACAACTTGAACTAGAAGTTTGAAACTGAGCTCGAGACTTGGTTGAGAAGAGAAAGAATAGATCACATAGATTTTGGGGTATAATATACAAAGTCAACTAATGTTCCAGTGGTGTTTCAATCAGACTGTAACCTGACTATGACACCTAGTACGCATTAGTGACAAGGCTGAGGGATTTGGACGCTTGAGGGTCTCTTATGATGTGCTCTTTGGCATCTTTTGGGTGTATACATACATTTATATATATATATATATATATATATATATATATATATATATATATATTATTTAAGGTGATCTAGAAGCAGGTATGCATGAACAACTCCAGGTCATTGCTCACGCAAAGCAGAGGGGACACCGACTTTTTTAGCTCAATTTCACACTCTTGGTGGCAAGCGTGTGTATCGGGAACTTAAACATGCAGTCAAATAGAAATGCAATTAACCTAAGTGTTGTTACCCAACAAACTGCCATACGTTATCTTTAAGTGTGTAACGCATACCTTTTCAGATTTAAGAGCTGAGCCTATCAACACATCACCATGGATCGAGTCTTTCACATTTGCCTTATGCGTGTCCGCCATTCTCAACACGGAAGTTTATTTCACTTCCCTCCTTCTCAAAACAAACACAAAACGCATTAAAAATTAAATAGCGACAATTTTTTGAGGGGTCTCTTATTCTTCCCCTGCTTTTTGATTTTTAATCACTCTAACTTTTTTATTATTATTTTATTATTATTTTTTATTTTTCCATTTTTTTTAATTTTTAAATAAACACACTGACACACAACTAAAACAAAACAAATAAAATAAAAGTCATCTGGCCAAGCTAACCTTCAAAGTATTTAGCTGAAATAATTTCGAGACTTGGGTATTGTGGAATGCATACCTCATTGTTTCAAAACTAAAACAACCAAGTTAACAGTACCTTCTGCTGATTTAATCATTTTACCTCTCAAGGAAACATACCCTCTGTTGTACAATATTGCACACAATGAAGTGAAGCGATGTTTCTTATCCTATGCCTGGAACAATCACTTATCAATAAACAAAAAAAATGTTAATGATAGTCCTCCTTGACTGTTCCTGCACACAGTAGGAGATCAGTTAGCCAATGGTACCCAGGCCATTGTGGTTCTGGGTACTCCCAAGGAGTCAATAAATGATACTTCTTTTAAACACATGCCCTTTGAGAAATCAGGGACTTGTGGTGTTGCTGCCATGGTCTTTGGTTTCCAAGTCTGAGGTGATTTAACAGTTGTTTTAGTCACTTTTGATGTTGTGACTTTAGGTATTTCAACCTTCTTCAGTTTTGGTTCATTTTTCAAAACAGTTTTAGTTATCTTGGGTGGGGTAACTTTAGGTTTTCCAACCTTTTGTTGTTTTGAAATTGGTTTCTTCACCTGTTTTTGAAAAATTTTATAACTTGGAAAGCTGGATTTTTGTTTTGAAAGCATTTTCTGCTCTTTAGCAGCACCCCAATGTTGATAAGAGGGTTTAACCTTAGGAGTGGCAGTCTTCATTGCCTTAGGTGGTTGCACCTTCATTGGCTTAGACTTAATAGAATCCTGAGATGAAACCCTTTGACTCTGAGGATAATAGGGCTCATAGGGGCGATGGAGACAGTTTCGGGCAATGTGACAAGGATTGCAACAATCAAAACAAGTCTGCTTCTTTGGGTAGAAGTCAGACGTATAACCATTGGTCTTCTTTGGCTGGTGTGGAGCAGCATGGCCTTGTGTCTGCATCTTAGACCTGTATGCAGATCCAGCGTTGACTTTTGCCTGGTTCTTAGAAGCTTGAGTAGAGCTGGTCTTTGCAATTCTTGTGCTCCCAGCTTTGTTTGATGTGGATGCACCATTTCTGCAATTGCAACTACATGAACCACACGAAGAGATAGGAGATACAACCACTCCCTTGAGCTTTTCATCTTTGACCCCAACTGCAGGCATCACACGTGGTGGCTTGATGACGATCTTGGGTCGTTCAACATTAACTCTACTTGTAGATGCATCGGTGGATGACCCTAAACCTTTAAATTTGGAGGCAAAAGAGGATAGCTCATATCCATAACCTTGCTCTTGATCAAACATGGATCCAGAAGTAATAAATATCTTCCCCTCAGGCCTTGTTGTCATAATCACCTTCTCCCGCTGTACTTCATCAACAACCTTGAAGTACACAGTATCTATTTGAGAATACTGTTTCAGCTTCTTCTCAGCAACAGATATGTTTGCCTCTTTCTGAGTTACATCATTAACTCCTTTAGAACTCGAACCTGCACCCCCTGAGTTGGAGTTATGACATTTGTTGTACTTTTGGCACTCAGTATCATCATTGGACTCATCCTCAATAGTCACTTCAGATGCAACCCCTTTCATCACTTTCAGTTTCAGTAGTGTCTTTAGCTGATCCTTTGCCATAAGTCATGGTTGACTCATTGTCTAATTCTTCTTGGGTCATTGGAGTCATCCCTACCAGGACGCTATCAGCTGGAGGAGCAGCTTCTTTATATCCAGAACCAGATCTATCAACTTGATTTTCATCGATTAACAGTCCCACTATATCTCTTGGAACTGGTGAATGATTAATGCTATTTAGACCCTTAGATTTTTCTGTTCCCTGCCTAGATTTATCTTTTCCAACCTGTCCTGTCACAATGGCACAAGATAATGATTTACCAGCATCCAACATACGTTTATTTCTGAGTTGATGGGTATCATACTTAACCAGCAGTTCATCATATTTGTGTTGTAAATCATCCAGCTGTTGTTTCATCTCAGATACTTCTATCTTGGAGCGATCATATAAGATAGACTTTTCAGTGGCAAGATCGTGATATCTTTGTATATCTTCTTTCTGGGCTTTCACCTTCTCTTCGCTCTTTAAAAATCTACCCTTAAATGAGCTAGTGGCACATTGTGTGGCAAATAATTATATTTCCAAATTTTTTCAAATCTGTCTAAGACCAGGAATTAAACGAGCACATGTTAGATTAGAACATATCGGCATTTCAGTCTCATCAACTCCAACCACAATTGCACGTTGCTTGATTTTTTCATCATCCTCATTTCTGTCATAAGCTTCGAACAAAGCATTCCAAAGAGCTTTGGCAGATTGGCATTTTCTAAATTCTTGAGCAATTTCTGGAGATAAGGCCCTGGTCATAATCTCATAGGCTTCTTCATCCTTTTTAATTCTTTCTCTGTCATCATCAGAAAATTCATTCTCAGTTTTAGATTGCCATCTTTTAGGTCCTGTAAAATGTATCGGCTGGAAAGGACCGTCCATCACGGATCTCCATAACCCCGCATATTTAAGATGGTTTCTTATGCCACATTTCCAATCTTGAAAGTTGTCAAGAGAGATCAAACGAGGAGGATAAGTAGGATTAGTACATTCCTGAGATGAAGACGTATCTGAACTCATTTTTTAACTGAAAATATGAAACACTTGAAACACGTAATCCAACCGAAAACCTGCAGTCTGACTGTAAACACCCTGCACGACCGAAAACCCCCTTGTCAACTGAGAACCACTAAATTTTATCAACTTGACCGAAAACCTTCTGTTCAGTCGAAAATTCTCTGAAAACCGAAACCTCGGCAACCTAGAAACACTATAAACAAATTACACCATGAGGTCTAGAAAAATTCAACGAACAAAACCCCGTCAAAATTAATTTAGACCAACTTAAAATGAGTGACCGTTTATAGCTTCAAAAACCAATCAATATAGACCACAAGTTCTAATTAATTCCAATGGCAAAGATGTAATTTCTTAAACTTAAAATTTTACGTAAAAAAACACAATGGCAAAACCGTAATTAATGAGAATGTCAACTTCATGTATGCTTCATGTATACGTAAATTTAAATGGATGGCACATTCGTAATTTTAGCCATCTTCAAGTTACGTAACTTTTAAATTTCCACAACCAAAACCTGCAAATATCGATTTAGCCGTGACCTGCTGAACCGAAAATCACACGAGTTGAAAAACCGATAGCGATCGAGAACCCGTACAACCCGATCGGAAACCTCACTGCCAATTGAAACCCACTCTGTCAATCGAAATCCAACTGCAAATGAAAATCTATACGGAAACAAAAACCAGAATCGATCGAGAACCCGATTCTCAATCGAAAACCAAACAGACAAACGAAAACCAGCAGCCGATCGCAATGCTCTTGTTAGACGAAAACCAACTCAGACGAGAATGAACTTGAACGAGAGCCAAGTTAGAATCGACAGGCACCCTTGATTGAAAACCTAATAAAAAGTAAGTTAGTGCGATCGAAAAACTGACTTGAACGAGAACCTCTTTCACTTGCAAACCTCAGTTGTAAACCAACAATCGTAAAACCAACTCGATCGAGAACACCAATTCGATCGGAAACCAAATGGCAAGGACCAAAAACGTGCTCAACAAGAAATCCTCCTAAAATTACGCCATTGATTGACTTTCCAAATTAAGGTGTGATCGAAAACCTTTATCTCCCTTTTCAAACCGAAAATCCAATCCAGTCAATCAGCCGAACTTGATTCCCGTTACTTCAATTGCAATCGAGAAACCACAAAGGAGAACCGCTTTGATCGAAAACACGAACTCGATCGAGAACACTTTGCCCAGTTGAAAACCACTTACACAAATCGAAAACGTGTTTTAGAAGCGAAAACTTGCAAGCAAAGCTAACTTGCCGAGAATTCCGTAATTGACATGCTTTCCAATTATGGATCTTCGATCGAGAACCTCTGGAACAGAGAAACAAGGACAAAAACGTTGAGGCTTGATCGAAAACACCTTAAAAAACAATCACGTAAATGCTTCAATCTGTCAACAATTAAGAACTTGTTCCAACACTAATTTTTTTTTAGAGAATCGAGAAGCTCCAAGATACACGAGGAAAACCTGCAAAACTAGACAAAAACTCCACAAAAATCGTTAGAACTTTTTTAATCGATATCGTGTGAGCCATGTAACACGCGTTTCTTAGCTCTGATACCAATTGTAAGTCCCGAAAACGGTTCTCAACACGATATCACTACTCGATTGAGTGTGCGGAATCCAGTCAATCTAGTGATTCAAAATGTGAGAGATAGAAAATGAAGAACACAATAATTAAACGATAAAACCTGGAATTAGAAAATGCACACGAATCCAACAGACTCGTCTAGTACAATCTCTAGAGAATTTCGTGTTCTCTTAGTCTCTTTTGTCTCCACGTTTTTTGGCTCCCAAATGGCTAACACCCCTCCCCCCCCCCCCCCCAAAAAAAAAGGAAAATTGGACATATATAAATCCTACCTATTCATGATTGGCGGATAATAATCCCAAGTAATTTTTGGCAAAAAACGATCCTTCCTTTACACCCTGTTATTTTTAATAATCCTTTTCGTTAAAAAACTAACACCGTTAGTGTGGAGGACTAATAGTGTCATTATGTAAACTTGTTTTATTTAAATAAACCTTAGGGGTAAATAATGTCATTTTCTAAAGTTAATTTAATTAAAAAAAAACCCAACCCCCCCTTCTGGTCTTCTTCCCCGATCAATCACCGGCGTTCGCCGGTGACTCCGAACGACCCCGTTAAATCAGACTATACCAACTCTAACAATCCTAATACCAAAATCAGTCACCAGAAGTGACGGTCAATCTATGCAAACAACTAGCATTATTCAGATGGTGATCGGTAAATATTACAGAAAGGGTCGGGAATGGTGGTGGGCGACTTGTGTACGGCGGCGTAAAGGGTCGGGAATGGTGGTGGGCGACGAGTGTACAACGACGTAAAGGGTCGGGAATGGTGGTGGGCGACGAGTGTACGGCGGTGGTGGTGCTCGAGAACGCCACTGATTGACTTTCCAAATTAAGGTGTGATCGAAAACCTTTATCTCCCTTTTCAAACCGAAAATCCAATCCAGTCGATCAGCCGAACTCAATTCCCGTTACTTCAGTTGCAATTGAGAAACCACAAAGGAGAACCGCTTTGATTGAAAACACGAACTCGGTCGAGAACACTTTGCCCAGTTGAAAACCACCTACACAAATCGAAAACGTGTTTTAGAAGCGAAAACTTGCAAGCAAAGCTAACTTGCCGAGAATTCCGTAATTGACATGCTTTCCAAATATGGATCTTCGATCGAGAACACCTTAAAAAACAATCACGTAAATGCTTCAATCTGTCAACAATTAAGAACTTGTTCCAACACTAATGTTTTTTTAGAGAATCGAGAAGCTCCAAGATACACAACGAAAACCTGCAAAACTACAAAAACTCCAAAAAAATCGTTAGAACTTTTTTAATCGATATCGTGTGAGCCACGTAATTTATATAGCACACAAGGTAACCTTACGAGGCCTAAATTCGGCCCATCCCAAACCCATTTAATTACTTACAAACTAGCCCACTATTCTAATGTATAAGCCTCATAAAAACAACCCTTACAAGTATGCATGCATGAGTCCTCCAACTTTGTCATAGTTTTTGTACAAATTACTTTGTTTCAATTGGAAATGTTTTGTTTATGCTTCTGCAATGTAAAACTCTTAATTTATATAAATAAAATGCAAACTTTTTTTTTATCTTTAATGGTTGATTGGTGTAACTAATGGACTGGGATCCTGGTTTGTCACGCCCCACGTGGTTAAATTCCGTCAGTGGAAACTGGGGTGTGATAGAACTTGCCCAACTGGTAGATGTATGAACCTCTTATAATGGAGGTCATGAGTTTAATATATGAAAGTTTAGAATTAGCCCAATTGATAGATGTGTAAGCCTCTTGAACTAAAAGTCATGAGTTCAATCTCTATAAATGATGTTTCTAGTGTAATTTAAAGGTAGATTAGTGAGTGTTTGTTTACGGTTAAAAAGTATAATTATATTATAAGAATAAATTTATTATGTACTACACATTATGTATTTAATGCTTGTTGGTGCGAAAAATTGATATATACTTGAACTCTTGTAGCAAAAGGCCATATGGTTTAATGGTATGGTTAGAGCTTGAGATCTTTGAGGTCACAAGTTAAACATGACTCAAGGGTTGTTTTTTCAAGTGGTGAGTTTCCTCATTGATTGTGTTCTTACACTGGAGTGTTAAATCTAGTATGGACGGTTGCAGTCCCATCTTATTGTCACACCCTAACCGATGGTGAAATATGTCAGGGTGCGATGATTATACAGATGCACATAACACTAATTTAGGTTGCGTTATTCTTAATTAAACCCATTTCATAAACGACAAATAAAATAGAGATCAAACATAATTCAAAGTTACAATTTAAACAAAACATTAAAAATGATAATTATAATAAGTCTCAAATTATTTAATTAGGTCGACTAAGGCTCATGCAATCCTATGATGGGATAATCAACACGATCAAACAACAGCACCTGTAACATGTTTAACATATGAGTCAACTACAAGAGTTGGTGAGTAAACATAGGTTTGTGAACAATTCCATAGTTTAAAGATGAGCGATTCATGAGACTAATGTTTTATCCAATCATGTTAAACAGTTCATAAGTGATGTGCACCAAACCTAGACAATAAGGGAGCAATCATCCGACGCTAAATACTAGGCAGGCCAGGTGGGTTGTCAGCCAATAGATCTATCATTGTTGCCACGACTCGATGGTTAATGGTACACATGCGATTAGCGATTAGCGAATATCCAACATATAATCCAACCAAGTTTCACACAATAGAATTCACACATAGTTTAACATGAAATCTCATAATAGTTTGAATAACATAGAGTTCAGAATTTTGTATAATACCACATGTTGCACCCCCAAAACTTAAAAGGAAAAGGAGCTATGAATACTCACATTATAGAACTTTCGAGATATGAGAAAAACTACGATAGCGAGATGAGAGTCAAATCCGAAGATCACCTTGACGATTGATCGAGGTGGAGCCAAGAATAAATGAATAAATAAATAAGTAAGTAAAAATAACAATTGTGACTCGATACGACACAACAGGACATAATCGACTCACGTGGTTGGTGGTTTGCTCAAGTGATAATGTACGGGTTATTTATGGGTTCAATCCTAAATTTAAGGACCAAATTATAGAATTCAATTTTATTATAAAAGTCAACATAGGTCAAACTAACTATCATTCATTAGAATATATCATCCCAACAAGTTAAACCCTAGATTTATCATGAAAATCCTAGATCTAATCATATTATATCATGAAATCAATAGATCTAGTCATACATGGCATGGATCTAGTCATGTTACATCACAAATCAATAGATCTATTCTTACACGGCATGGATCTAGTCATATCTAAGCATACATGGCATGGATCTAAACATTTTATAACAAGATCACCTAAACTTGATGATGAGAAACATAGATCTAGTCCTAAATATCATTCATGATATAGATCTAGTCATATTAAATCATAAAAATCAAACCTTGATGATCAAAACACACAGATCTAATCCTAGATAGCATTCATAATGTAGATCTAACCATTTAGAAACATAAAAATCAAATATTGATGATCAAAACACATATATCTAACCCTAGGTAGCATTCATGATGTAGATCTAACCATTTAGAAGCATAAAAATCAAATCTTGATGATCAATTTCATAGATCTAACCCTAGATAGCATACATGATATAGATCTAACCATTTAGAAGCATAAAAACCAAACCTTGATGATCAATTTCATAGATATAATCCTAGATAGAATGCATGGCCAATATCTCATCATTTTCAATCATAAAAATAAAGTCTTGATGATCAAATCCCTAGATCTACAACATAGCAACAAGCAAGAGCATAGATTTAGCCTAATTTCATCATAAAGTTTCAATATTTGACATGTAAATCATTAGATCTAGAAAATATCATTACAAGGGGCTTAGATCTATCATATCAACACAAAAAACATAGATCTTGATCATTAATGATGACAAGAACAAGAGATGGAACTTGAAAGTGCGTGAGCGGTGGATCGTTTACTCAATCACAATTAAAATGATGAATTTGAGTTTGGATCAAGGATACAAAGAGATAAATAAGCTTGGGATGTTATTGCTCAAACCAGAGTAATTACACACAGAAAACACACAGGAGAATGATTAAGAGTCTTCTCCAAAAGTCCTTTTATCTATACAATGCAACATGCATTTATACTAGATCTACTGGTCACGATCTGGAAATGCAACAAACTACCAATTCGTTGGTCACGAACTTCCAGTTCGTGCCTCACTTCGTACACAATATTCTTGCATCTTTGTTTTGATCTGATACTTCACACGACGAACCAGATTATGCTCTAACAAACTCCCCCTCGACGTGTGCAGAATCAGTTTCACCACATAGAATTGTATCCTCAATCAAACTCCCACTCAACTTGATGGTTAGTCCGATCTTGAATACTTGACGATGCATATTGTGTTTCATCCTTATCAACAGCTTCAGAAGACTTGAAGTTGTGACATTCTCCTTCTCTTTAATACCTGGCCAATTTAAATAATCTTGGCGCAAAACGTCTCTTTGAGACTCCAAGATATCTTGATTTTGAAATTTGATTTGTATCCCGTGTTGATCAATAAAAAACAAACAATATTTTTTTATTTTTATTTTTTTGCTTTTACAAAGTTTATGCTAAAACACACCAAAAATCTTTGATATATTATGGTATGAAATGCAATACAGAATCAGACACTATTTTTGTCTTTTGTGAGAAAGATCACGACTTGGGATCTTATTGATCAAAACACGCTGAACTACACTTCAATTTCAACTAATTCAGCACACAAGCCATGTCGATTGCTGATATAATTTGTCCAACTTTAAACTAAGGCAAAATCATACTCATAACATCTGGATATATAAGATATTGATTAATTTTCTTAGACCAGTGTACCCCACACTATCAGACATACACAGATATGCTTTGCTTATCACACTTTATGATTTTACTTGTGATTTAACACATAGTAATAGTATTCATGATATAGTCAACTATGTTCCAAGCAAAAAGAAATAAGACTGTTAAATCGTTTGCCTTAAGGTCGATCTTTCAATACGCATATAAGGTCTCGGATTTAACAAAATAAGAATATAAAACAAGTTGAAATTGTATAATTCAACAACAATCAGGTCGGTCTTGTTGACATGCAGAGAAAGTTCGGTGAACTATACAAAACACCAAAGAAAATAAAGCAGAACCTCAAACGAGCAACAATCAGGTCGATACTCCCGTATACGCAGAGAAAGTCTTATCCTTTGAGAAAATAAAGAAAATCAAACAAGTTTAAATCGTAAAAAAACACATGTATACATAGTGACTTCTCATTTTTCTTTTCACTTATCTTTTGCTATATCTTGAGATACGCATCAAGATGTTGTCCATTTGGTCAAGAATTAGTATTTAATGTATATCACATTTGAATACTTTCTGATTTGCCGAACCTACCAAACACATCGAACAATGATCTTATGGATTTTTCATCTAGTTTATCCATGAGTCATACATGTAAACCAATGTACCATCATTTCCTAATTATGCCGGAGACAATTTCTCATTTTTCAATTTTTTTTATCTTTTTCATAACCTTCTCCCCCTAAAAATGACAAACTCTATTTTTAGATTTTCATTTTTACCATTTGAAAAATGACACAATATTTTTGTATTTTATAATTTTCTTTCTAACAAACACACTCTCCCTCAAAAATAAGACAGAGTGAAAAACAAAATAAAATTGATCAACCAACACGGATACCTGCAGTTTAGCATATTAAAAACACATGTTTTGGCAAAATGATTTAGAAATTCAGATTAAGTTAAAAACAGATATTCCACCACCAGCAATCTTTCAATTACCGATAGGTCTTCAAGAAATACCTGTTAACACCAGATAAAACATTAGTTGCTTTGGAATGATCCGATTCAATAGCATTGGGTCGCACGGTGTTCCACATAGTCTTTGTTGGCCTTAGAAACAATCTTTGGTTTCCATATCAAAGATGATGAAAAATTTTGATCAGAACCTTTAACAGTGTCAACGGTATATTTAACGTAGATGACTTACTAGTTGTTTTGAACTTAGTCGTCCATGGTGCATCAAAAATTTTACCATTTTCATCCACATGTTGGGCATTGTTGTGGACATATGCAGTCGTAGGACAATCTGCAGCAAGATGTCTAGGTTGGCGAGATGCATAACAAAGTCTTTCAAGAAATTTAGGTGAATTTGAAAAATTATTTGAGTGCTTATAATATGAAGAATTATCATAACCAAAATGATCAAAGACATCATCATAAGAATCATACCTCGGGGATTTACTCCATGAAGAAACATGAAATTCAGATGAAGAACCTCCAGAATAATAAGAACTATTCTTGGAATAGGAAGCAACATTTGGCTTCTTCCGAGATTGAGATGTCTTTTGATCCTTTACCTTCTTAACACTTTCTTTCTTCTTTTGATGTTAAGATTGAACGACCACCTCCTTAAGTACAAAGCCTAGTCCTTTGTGCTTAAAACCGGATTATTTTGAAGATTCAACTTGAGAACTACCAGAAGCACTTGTTTGATGTGATCGTTGAGTAAAATTTACTTTAATCTCTGGTATTTTGTTCTCTTGAACTAATGATTTAGCAGCTTCAACTTCAGATGATGTACCAACAGAATTACCAAACACACTTTTGTAAAAAACAACTTCATCTTCCAATAAAGATGAATCAAATGTAAACTTTGGAGCTTCACCAACATTCGCTTTCTTCTTTCTAGACTTAGATTTCTTTTTCTTGTCAGATAATGGAATTGCAAATTTCGAATAATCATTCATTCCAGCTTTCGGATCAAGAGGAGCAGATGAAAATTCAAATATATCCATTGGTGCAGGAACCTTATGAAGGTCAGCATCCCCTGCACTTTCTTCGCTTCTTTCCTTCTTGTACAGAAAATTCAGAAATGTCAGAGATAAATTTTTAATTTGTCTTTGCAAATCCAAAATTTCCAACTTTAACTCAGAAATCTATGTTAAGCAGCAAATACGTCTTTTTGAGAAACAATGAATTCTTCAGATATACAATTATACACATATTTATGTTTTCTTCTCAAATCACACTCTTTAAGAAGTTCTTCAGTGACCTTTTCCCATTTCTTCTTAAAAATATCAACATCTTTTGTTAACATTTCATTCTTGTCACGAATGAGAACATTGTCAGCTCTTAGCTTTCCAAATTCATCTTGAAAATAAATCACCTTATCAGCTGCTTCTACTACAATAATATTGAGTCTTTCGTGTTTTTGTTGAAGAGGATAAGTTTTCTGAAATAAAGCTTTAAAATCCTCAGCAGCTACTTTAGCTTCAGCTTTTGTCTTTTCACATTCAGCCATCAAATCATATTTCTCTTTCATCAAATTCTCATTGATGGTAGTCAAAATAGAACACTTTTTCTGAGAAATTTCCAATTCTTGTTTAAGCAAAACAATTTCTTCAGTTACCAAAGTTATGTTTCTTTCCAAGCTTGCAATCTTGTTGATTAAAATGACACAATCGAAACATTTAATCTCTTCTTCCTTTTGAATTTCAGCTATATTTGCCTAAATCTCTTTAACTGTTGTTTCTCCAGAACTTGTTTCAGAATCAGTCTGAACAACAACTTTTTGATCATGATGAACCATTAAAGCAGCATTATCTCATCAGTATTATGTATCTCATTGATATCAATATTACCATACATATTCCTTCTACACTCATTATCTGCATTCCATACATATTCATTTGGATGTCAAAATATTTCCTCCAATGGAACAACATGGGAAACCAATGCTTTTTAATTTTGATTAGAATTGCTTGTTGAAGTCTTAACAAGATGAGCATGTTGACCAAAATTAGACTTGTTATCGACTTTGGACATTCATGAGCAAAATATCCAAATAGTGAACATTTAAAATATTTCACTTTTGATTTGTCTAACCCAATCTTTCCATCTTGATTCAACCATTTCTTCCCGGTTTTATTAAAAACTTTCTTTGTTCTCCTGAATAGCATAGCATACTGCCAATTCAAATCAAATTCTTCCAGATGATCATAATCGATCTGATCATAATATTCTTCAATTAATTCTGCATCACTAACTGATCCAGTAATAACACCAACGTATGAAGACACCAATGCAGACATCAATGCCATATAATCCTCAGTTGTTTTTACAAACAAGGCATTGTGTGATGATGAATTTGGAATTGAAACAATACAACCAGATGAATAACCAGAATTATCAGTTTTTCTGGAAACAAATGCTGTTGTAGGACTTAGAGTAAAAACACTTGATTTCACATCATGTACAGTAGAATCATTCTCTCCATGATACGCAGCAGGATTCTGAATTTCTGCAAGCATTGACTTGTTTACAGTCAATTCCATATCCATCGCTTTTATTCTTTCAATTAAATCATTGAACGACAAACCAGCATATTCTTTATCATGGGTAATCATCATGACATAATTTTTTCATTTTTCGGGTAAAGCCTCCAACAATCTTTCTTTCATATCAGCTTCATCCTTTTCGATATTCACCAATACCATTTTACTCATCAGATGTGAAAATCTTGTAATCATATTTGGAATGGTTTCGTTTTGATAATGCTTAAAATTATCAAATTCTTTCTTTAAGACCTTTTGACGACTTTTCTTGTATGGATCATTACCCTCACATCTTTTCTGCAATGTATCCCATAATTCTTTTGCAGTATCATATGCAGAAAACTGATGTAATAGTTCCTTGGGTAATGCCATTTTCAAAGTTCCAAAGGCGTTTTGTTTAGCTTGATACGCCTTCTTTTGATCAGATGATAAGCTTTTTTATAAAATTGGTTTTCCATTACCATTTGTTGGATACTCATATTGTTCTGTATATGATAACCAAATATCAACATTATTCGTTCCAACATACGCTTCGAATCGTTTTACCTAACTATATTAATCTTCCAACTTGAGCAATTTGGGAACTTTCTGACTTGTTCCAGTTTCATTATCATAATTCAGTAAACTTCGCATCGTGGTTTGCATCCTAGCCAATGCTTAATAGTCAACCATCTTTGAAGTTGTTGAAAATCTATCAGCTAAGTGAGTCACGAAGTAAACAACGAACTTAGTTAAGAAGTGGTCCATGGACTGAGTTACGAACTGAGGTACAAAGTGATACTTCGTGAGATATAAATGGAATAAAGAAATCATAAACGAACTCACTCACGAACTCTGAAACGAACAGTAACTTCGTAGGTAACGAACTGATCACGAACTGACAAACAAACTGAGTTGAGAACTGGACTGCGAACTGAACAACAAACTGGTAACAAACTGGTAACAAACTGACACTTCGTGGACACGAACTAGGTTACGAAGTCACACTTTGTGGTAGTTATTCCTGCGATTTGGAGCTGATCAAGCAACCTTAACGAACTGAACCATTTGGATCGAATTTTCGCGATTTTGAACGTTTTTTAGTGAGATTTTCAGCAGTAAATCAGAAAAAAATCGAAAGGATTGATTTAGGATCAAAAATGAAACCAAAAACACAACTGAAATGATCAAACCAATGCAAAAACACTCCAATTTACCAAAAAACCCGACAAAAAACGAGTCTGAAACTCGAAAAAACAGCTAAGAAATGATCAGTAGATTGAACCAAATGCTCTGATGCCACTTGAAAGTGCGTGATCGGTGGATTGTCTACTCAATCACAATGAAAGTGATGAATTCAAGTTTGGATCAAGGACACAAAGAGGTAGATAAGCTTGGAATGTTATTGCTTAAACCAGAGTGATTACACACAGAAACACACACAAAAGAATGATCAAGAGTCTTCTCCAGAAGTCCTTTGATCTACAGAATGCAACATGCATTTATACTAGATCTAATGGTCACGAACTGGAAGTATAACGAACTACCAGTTCGTTAGTCACGAACTTCTAGTTCGTGCCTCACTTCGTACACATCATTATTACATCTTTGTCTTGTTCTGATACTTTACACGACGAACCATATTATGCTTTAACAAAACTTACGAGAAACTGAAAAGGAGAAGAAATGGAATGAAGG
Source organism: Deinandra increscens subsp. villosa (assembly GCA_039602395.1). Taxonomy (NCBI): domain Eukaryota; kingdom Viridiplantae; phylum Streptophyta; class Magnoliopsida; order Asterales; family Asteraceae; genus Deinandra; species Deinandra increscens. The sequence continues at coordinate 45,812,823 of JBCNJP010000008.1, read as the reverse complement.
GGATGATCCAAGGCTTGATATTCAAGCTTCAAGCTCCAATAGGTGATATGAGATGAGAAATGGTGACACTCTGGGGTAAATGACAGTTTTGGAGGGTTTGGGGGCGGAGAAAGTGGAGAGTATGGAGGCTAATGACACTTAAATAAGAAAGTTTAGGGTTTCCTTGAAATTCCAAAGTAGGCGTATCTCCTAGGGCATCTATATGCCCCAAGCAATATGCTTGGAGCATGCCCGAACTTTGTTTTTGCTGATTCCTCAATTCGCGTGTTTGGTTCTTCATTTTTGATGTTTTCGAGTCCCGTTTTCACCAAAATTACCCAATTCATCATCTCATCATGTTAACCACATTCATCCTACTCAAAACGAATATAAATATGTCATGTAATTCATAGAAATGCACAAATCAGGTCAAATTATGTGATTTTGGTCGGTTTTGTCGTACATATCACTTTTAAGCAATTCACCTACGTTTTATGAATCGATCAAGTGTGCGATGACTTGCGACATCATATGTGATCATAAGAATCATAAATGTGATAAAATTGACATACAATACTAAAAAACGTGGTACCCCAGTTAAAATCAAAATTACGCGGGATTTATCGAACTTCCCCCGTTTGCTATCTAGACCTTGAAATTTCGCACATATTAACTTATATTTACTTGTGCATGTAACTAGTATTATACCAAATCCTCATACATGCTCAGATTCCTCAATTCCGGCTAAACATAAATATCGGCGCGTTCACGATAAAATCCAAAATGGAGACAAATTGAACATCATATCAATTAATAAATATAATAATGGATCCTAAACATAAAATTAATCATAAAACATCATGATTAAACATAACTCGTCATTCGATTATCAATCACGGGTTCGGGTTACAGAAATAGATCGAAACGGATAACCGAAAATTCTGAAATGTTACAGTCTCCCCTACTTTTGGGAATTTTGTCCCGAAATTAAACTCGAGAAGACTGAACGAACAGCTGAGGATATTTAGCTTTCATCTGGTCCTCATGTTCCGAAGTAAACTCTGGTTCACGCTTAGACTCCCAACGAACCCTAACGATTGAATATTCGGCTGCGCTTGAGCTGTTTGACTTCACGATCCATGATCTCAACGGGTTTTTCAATGAAATGCATAGACTCATCGATCTGAACATCCTCTAATAGAACATGGATGTTCTCGTTAGCCAGACACTTATGAAGGTTCGACACATGGAATGTAGGGTGGACATTAGCCAGCTCAGGAGGAAGATCAAGACAGTAAGCCACTTCACAGATTCTTTTGAGGATTTTGAACGGGCTGACAAAACGAGGTGCTAGTTTCCTTTTCTTTCCAAACCGGATGATACCTTTCGAAGGAGATACCTTCAAGAGGATAAGGTCGCCGACGTCAAACTCAAGGGGCTTTCATCATCTATCAGCATAACTTTTTTGACGACTCCTAGCAGCAAACAAATGATCACGGATTTAAGATATTTTGTCAATCATTTTTCTGAATCAGTTGGCAACCAGTGATTTGAGCTTCACCGACCTCGCTCCAACATATAGGCGACCGACATTTTCAACCATAAATAGCTTCGAATGGGGCCATACCAATGCTTGAATGATAACTATTATTTTAAGAGAACTCTGGTAAATGCTTGAATGATAACGTGTTATGATATATAGCAGGTTTATATCCGTTTTAATTGTCTCGAATGTGGTAATATGATAAGATATTAATAAACATAATAAACTATAGAAAACCATTGCCAAAAATTTAAAAAACAAACAATCGAGCATGCAATACGAGATAACCAAACAAGAGGCAAGATAGGAACCCGCAGAGACACGCGAACCCCTGGCCCAAGCCCCTCGCGACACGCGAGGCCCTCTGAATAGCAAAAACCCTAAGCTCCCACTATTTAAACGAACTTAGCCTCATTTTTTTCCATTTGTGCTCCTCCCAAAAGTTCCATCAGCCCCAATCTCGTCTCTAAATAATTCTTGGTCCAAAAACCTTTAAGTTTGGTGCTTTATATCAAGAATCAAGCTCGTATTTTGTCGCCGAACATTCTCTATTCACCGACATGATATTTTCTTTGATTTTCTTTGTTTAAAAGTCATCAAGACTTGAGCTTTATGCTAGATCTAAGGTTGCATGATGATGATATGATGATTACATTTGTATATCTAGAGTTTTATTGGATAAAGGTTGCATCTTTGGATCAAAAATATAATTTTTATGTTAATGATGATGATCCATGATTGATCTAGGGTTTTGCATGGATGCATATTGATAAAGAATGGATTTTGATGTGTGATTCATGTCCTAGATGCTTGATGATGATAGATTTAGAGTTGTTATGCAATAAAGTCGTAAACTTTATGAAAAATCCTCGATAATAATCTAGTTTTAATGTTCGTGCATGCTAGATCTATATTAAAGATGCTTGATTGATGCTTGATCTATATAAGGATGCATGATCTAGGTTAGTGGATGAATAACGCATGAGAAAGTCATACACTTGATATGTGCATGTATGAAAAATGATTTTTTTTAAATACGTATTTATTTTTCTCATACGAAGCATGATTGTAGGATGATGTAATGTGTGTGCATGATGTTGTGAACACTTACTATGGTTTAAAATATGCTAAACGTGAATTCTTGTGGCTTAATGTGTGATAAAAATGTGGTTTTGATATGAACTTAACTTATACGGCGTAAATATATATTTACCGGAAAAATGAACAATTATGTGACGCACACGCACGTGTATAACTTGTAAATGCTTGGCTATGTGTTTACATGATTTAGGTCAAATTAATTATGAGGTATACATGTGTACAAGTCCTAAGTCTCCTACCTCGGTGGGAAAGACAAGACTTTGTAAGGTCGCCCCGTCGATCTTACATCGTATACGCGGGATGACGCCAAAATAAATTGTTACGCGTTAATATTTGTCGCAATGTAACATGTTATGTGTGATATACGTGTTAGGATAAATATTAAAAACTTAAACTGATCGCCAATGTGTTATCGAGTCAACTTGTCTATTTTTTGCACGTTGTCGGGATGGTTGATCAATACGGTCAACACTCACACTGTTATGTATCATAGGTGAAGTCTAGGAGGATTCACCATAGTTAGCAAGCGTTGACTGTTTGGATATCTATTTTGTAGCCTAAGGTTAGTTCAGGGCCCCACTTTTTAACTTATTACGCTTTTGGGGGAGAAGACATGTGGTAACGATTTCTGTTGAGAAATGCTAACGATTTATGTTAAGAAATGCTAAACGTTTTTTGTTGAGAAATGCCAAAAGATTACTTGTTGAAAAATGCAAAACTTTATTTTATATACTAGTTTGTGAACCATAGATAAAAACAGGCAAGGGAGTCCCCCCACTAATCATGTGTGCCATTAGTATCAGTTTGATAACGGAGAAATGTGAAACATATCTGTTTGGGCTTGACAAACCCTGTCCAAGCTAGTCGCTCTAGCCCCTGCTTGCCCTTCGATGGAGAGGAACGAGTATAATATTGTCCTATTTCGGGGAGATCTACACTTTATTACCTTACGGCCAATATCATTTGTTTCGACCCCTAAATTCCACTTCTAAAATCTCCGCTTTTAAGTTTGAAGTTTTGATATTTGATTATCCATTTATAAAATCTATCAAGCATTTTCAGTTGTTCAAACTTCAATGCAACTCTTGATGAGTTATGATAACGAAATAGGAACAAGTCAGAAAGTTCCCAAGTTGTTAAGATTGGAGGATTACCATAATTAGAAGAAAAGATTTGAATCATATATTTTTTCTATTGATGTTGATCTTTGGATACCGATTGAACATGGATATGTGCATCCAATGATAAGTAATTACAAGCCAAAAATGATAATTGATTTTGATGCTGAGGAAAAGAAGAGTTATGCAAGAGAAAATAAAACTTTAGTTTTCTTACAATGGCTTTGCCTAAGGATTTGACGCATCAGTTTAAGAAATTTACAAGTTCTAAGGAATAATGGGAAGCTATTCAAGAAAGATGTGAAGGAATGAACATTATCAAAAGACTCGAAAGAAAGTTTTGAAGAAAGAATTTGATAACTTCAGACATTGTGAGAATGAGAAAATGTCAGATTTGATTGCAAGGTTTTCTCTTCTGATTAATGAACTTGAAGTGTTGAAAGTTACAATGGATGATGATGAATTGAAAGAGAAATTTTGGAAGCTTTGCCAAATAAGTGGGAAAATTATGTGTTGCTGTTAACTCATGATGCTAATTACTCAAGTTGGTCATTTAATAAATTGACAAGCAAATTACAGGCTCGAGAAATGGAAATGATTGTGAAAACTTCAGCAACTACTCCAATTCAGAATCCTGAATTGTATTTTGGTGAAAATTCAGCTACCATCAATGCTAAAACTAAGTCAAGTTTTAGTTCAACTCCTACAACAACTTTTCTTGCTGGTAAGAATTCAAATGGTTCTGAAGGTTCAGGTGAATATGATTCTGGTTATTTAAAAGGTTGCAGTTTTATTATTCTAACCCAATCAAATCAAACTGCATTTTCTGCTAAGACAACCAATGAACATTTGGCTTTAATATCTAATTTGTTGTCTTCATATTATGGATTGGTAACTGGAAGTATTGTTAGGTTATATAACAATTATCAATTAAACACGAGTACGCAGCGGATTAATCCTATGAATTATACTAACTAACCGGATGAATACGTGTACCTTTTTAGCTCGGCAAGACTTGATCTTCTCAGAGGATTTAAAGCAAATCCCTCTACGTTTGCACACATGACACACCGATGTAGGTATGCTAGTACTCGATCACAAACACCTTCACACGAGTTGGCCTTGGTCGAACCTCACAAGAACCGAAACCCTATGGTTCGGTTTCTTTGGCCGCGAACGAGAAGAGAAAGAGAGAGAGTTTTAGGGTTTGGACTTTTATCAGATAAATCCAGCCAATAAACCTTAAACATTTGAGGATCTATTTATAGGTTTAAAAGACTTGATGACCAAGTTAGGGATTGTGATAATCCCCTAACCGAATTCGGCCTAAAGGGCTTATCACAAGGCCTCTCCCAATTGTAATCCAATTACAACTCTTTCTAATTACAACTAACACCCCTCTGTTAACAATTAACTGTTAGTTTTTAACGAAACCTCGTTAAATGTTCGTGATAAATATTAATTAACTAATTAATTAATACTAATACATTAGTGTCGAGACGTGTGACCCCGTAGGCTTAAATACTTTCCAGACATACGTTTACTATTACATGATCATATCCCTACAGCTCCCACTTGAGCTTGCAACAGTAAAGGTAATAACATTGGTTAGCGTCTAGCAACACGCCAATGCTCCCAGAAATATTTAAGTACAGTTTCTCAAAGTGTATTTAAATGGTATAGTCATTTACTATCCCTTTGTTACCGATACCGTGTTAAATATGGATATGGATCAAAGTCATTCCATACTTTAACGATTCTGTTTCTCATTCTCTCAACTAACTTAAGATTACCAAATTGCAAATCGAGACATCTCTAGATTTCATTTGGGCACGGCCATGCAAACATCTTAATTAGTCCAATGAGGGGCCCAGTGGTATCTGCTTCAGCACCAAGCTGAATGAACAAATCCTCTTGACTACACGTGTCAAGTCACATACTTCACTACACCTACTGAAAATAGCCCTTTAGTACTACCTTATTCAGGATAGTTAGACCTATATCAAGTAGGTGCAATCCATACATGCATGACCTGCTTGTATCTCAAGTCTAAGGATAAATAAAGCAACCATTTACGAATCTCACTTAATGACGCCGATCCATAAAGTGACAATTCGTTAGTGGGTCAGTCCAGTATGCATCCAATGAATACCATGTGAGTTTGGTGGGACCATCCTAACCAATCACTCAGATTTTGTCTTAATTTAACTATGCTCCCACATAGTTAATCGACAATGGACAATTTAGAATACTTGATAAGTACTCAAGGATAAACATGCAAATATGGGACACAATTTACTATTAAATGAAATCAAACATATCAAGTACTTTATTTCATTATGTAAAATAGAAATTGTTTAACATCCCTTATCCAAATACCGAACATCAGACATACACGATTTAACTAACTAATTTAAGTCCCATGCCCTCGGCATGCCTTTCAAGCTTCGGCCTCGACAAAGCTTTCGTGAAAGGATCAGCTAAGTTAACATCTGTGTGAACTTTGAGTAATCTGATTTCACCCAGTTCGACCTGTTCACGAACATAGTGATATCTCCTGGCATAGTGTCTGGCGCCCTTCTGAACTCCAGGTTCTTTGGCAATGACTAATGCACCCGAGTTATCGCAGTACATGTCGATAGGTAAGTTACTTGTAGGGATCACATCAAGCCCACAAATATACTTCCTTATCCAGACAGCCTCCATTGCAGCTTCCGAAGCAGCAATGTACTCAGACTCTGTTGCAGACATAGCAACTGTGGTTTGTTTCTTGCTTTTCCAATCCACAGCGCCTCCATTCAAAACGAAGACGTACCCAGACTGAGACTTCGTGTCATCTCTATCAGTCTGAAATCCAGCATCACAGTATCCAGTCACTTTGAGCTCTTGATCTGGATTTCCCCCATATACCAAAAACAAATCTCTAGTAGCCCGTAGGTACTTGAGAATGGTCTTAACAACAGTCCAGTGACTTTCACCTGGATTCTGTTGATATCGGCTAACGATATTCTGCGCAAACGCTATATCAGGTCTAGTGCATCTCACCGCATACATTATAGAGCCTACAGCCGAAGCATAAGGGACTCTTTGCATACGCTTCACCTCATCAGGTGTAGAAGCACCTTGTTTGACCGATAGACCAAGTCCTTCCTGCATAGGTACTATACCACGCTTGGAATTCTCCATCTTGAATCGCTTCAAGATCTTATCAATATAAGCACTTTGACTTAGTCCAATCAACCGCTTAGTTCTATCTCTATAGATCTTGATTCCCAGAATAAATGCTGCTTCTCCCAAGTCTTTCATAGCAAAACACTTTCCAAGATGGGATTTTACATCTTGCAACATTGGAATGTGTTTTCCTATTATCAATATGTCATCTACATATAAGACAAGGAAAGTAACATTACTCCCACTAGCTTTGCGATATACACATGGCTCATCGGGATTCTGAACGAAACCAAACTTTTTGATTTCTTCATCAAACCGTTTATTCCAACTTCTCGATGCTTGCTTTAGTCCATAAATGGACCTTTGAAGCTTGCATACTTGGTTGGGATGTTTTGGATCAATGAACCCTTCAGGTTGATCCATATAGACTTCTTCATCTAAGTAACCATTTAAGAAGGCAGTCTTAACATCCATTTGCCATATCTCAAAGTCATAGTACGCTGCTATGGCTAAGAGAATCCTAATAGCTCTAATGTCTGCTACTGGTGAAAAGGTCTCATCATAGTCAACGCCAAAACGTTGAGTATAGCCTTTCGCCACGAGACGAGCTTTATAGGTGTGTACATTTCCATCCATGTCGGTCTTCTTCTTGAAGAGCCATTTGCTCCCAACGGTTCTAGCGTTAGGAGGAAGATCAACCAGGGTCCAAACGTGGTTATCTTGCATGGATTTCATTTCCACATTCGCAGCTTCAAGCCATTTGTCAGATTCCGGATCTGATAATGCAGCTTTGAAGTTCGGAGGCTCATTGAGATCTCCTGATACGTTATCCTCGGATTCGACTAGACCAATCCATCTATCCGGTTCACGTACGACCCTTTCGGATCTACGAAGTGGAATCGCAACATCATCGACTTGAGGTTCATCACTTTGAACATTTCCCCCCCCCCAAGTTGATGATTGCTAGTTGTTTCAGAAGGTGACACATCTTCTAGTAGTTCTACAATTTTCCCACTGTTCTCTTGAGCTATCAAATTCTTTTCAAAGAATTCAGCATATCGAGCAACACGAACAGTGTTTTCGGAAGGATTATAGAAGTAGTAACCCATTGTTTCCTTTGGGTATCCCACGAAGATGCACTTAGTAGTTCTGGGTTGAAGTTTGTCAGGCGTATCGCGCTTCACAAGTGCCTCACATCCCCAGACTCTTAAGTAAGACAACACAGGGACTTCTCCATGCCATAATTGATATGGTGTCTTTTCAACCTTCTTGGTTGGAACCATATTTAGAACGCGTACAGCGGTTTCTAGAGCAAAATCCCAAAATTATAATGGGAGAGTTGTAAGGTTCATCATCGACCTCACCATCTCTAGTAAGGTTCGATTCCTCCTCTCAGACACTCCATTATGCTGAGGAGTATAAGGAGGAGTAAGCTGTTGGACAATTCCACACGCTTTAAGATAATCCTTAAACTCTTGGCTTAAGTATTCTCCACCACGATCCGATCGAAGGATCTTGATGGTCTTACCGAGTTGATTTTCAACTTCGTTCTTGAACTCTTTGAATGTTTCAAATACCTCATGTTTATGTTTAAGCAAGTAAACATAACCATAACGGCTGAAATCATCCGTGAAAGTTACGAAGTAGCTAGCACCTTTTCTTGACACATGTCTAAACGGGCCACAAACATCAGTATGGATGAGTCCAAGTAGCTCTTTTGCCCTTTGCGGCTTGTTCGGAAAGGGTTTTCTTGTCATCTTTCCTGAGATACAGGAAACGCATTTTTCAAATGATTCATCATTTGATTGTAAGATCCCTTCATGTTGAAGTCTTTCAATGCGATTTTTGCCAACATGGGCAAGACGACAGTGCCAAAGATAGGTAGAGTCCAAACTAGTTTTGGCTCGTTTGCTAACTGTGAACATTGAATTATTTGAATCACAACCACGCATATCAATTTCATAAATACCATCACAAGGAATAGCATCAAAATAATGAACATTATTTTTAGAAACTGAAATACCGATATTATTAAATTCATTAATAAATCCTTGGTTTTTCAACAAAGAAACTGAAATAACACCTCTAGTGATAGAAGGTGCATAATGACAATTGTCTAACACAATAATTAACCCAGAAGGCAGAATTAAATGAAATTCTCCTATAGCTTCCACTGCTGCTGGAAAACCATTTCCCACGTACAGCTTCAAAGCTCCAGGCTTCAGTTTCCTCCTCTTTCTAAGACCCTGTAACGAATTACAGATGTGAGTTCCACAGCCGGTGTCATACACCCATGAATCACACTTAGAAAAGGAAAATAATTCAATTGTGAAGATACCTGATGTACTAGCTCCGCTAGTATTCTTTTTCTTCTTCATCAACTCAGCTAGATAGGTAGGACAGTTCCTCTTCCAGTGTCCAACTTCACCACAATGGTGACAGATCTGGTCCTTAGCCGGATGCTCTTTAAGGGCTGGAGGGGTTTGCTTGGCTTTAGGGATATGGGCAACAGCCTTGCCTTTACCCTTGCCATCAATCTTGCCCTTCCCCTTTTGCGGTCGTTTAGCCTTTTGGATCTTACCCCCTTTGATCATGAGAACTTGGGGTGTTTCAGTGGCCCTTTTAGGAATTGTTTTTTCATACTCGACAAGCATAGCATGAAGCTCAGGTATAGTCTTAGTCATACTATGCATGTTGTAGTTGCGCACAAAACCCTCAAAATCCTTCGTAAGAGATTTGAGGATCATGCCAACAGCAACAGCCCGATTATACCCATAATTGAGCGATTCCAGTTTGTCAAAATAGCTCTTCATCTTGAGCACATGACTACTGACCGATTTACCAGTGTCAAGCTTCAAGTCATGGAGTTCCACAACTAGGTCGAACAATTCGACACCAGCTTGCTTTTCATACATCTTCTTTAGCTCTTTGATCATATCACAAGGTGTATGAAACTCGTATTGCTTCTGAAGATCAGGAGTCATACTCGAGATCATCATGCAAGCAACCTCATCGTATCTGCTATACTCTGCATTGTAGAACGCTTTCTCTTCAGCAGAGGCATCAGCAGCTGGCTCGGTCGGCCAATGATGTTCAAGGACATCAGTTCTCCGTTCAACTCGAAGGACAATCCTCAGTTGACGGTACCAGTCATTGAAGTTAGATCCATTCAGCTTTTCTCTTTCAAACATTTGACGAAAAGCATGACCAACATTGTTTTGAGTGGGGTTTGTCGCCATCTGCAAAACAGATTAAGTTCAAAAATCAGTATTTTCGATAATTAATTCCTTAATAAATTTAATTACCCAATGTTTAAACACTTTAAACAATTAAGCTTATTAAGGCTAGGATCCAATTGACCTGCCATCATTTCATCAGTTGATCTGCTAGAAATGATGCATTCAACAGGTAAGTGACGATCAATAATTGTATTCCAAATACAATTCCTAGATTTTATGGGACCTACAACTTGCACCAAGTGATTTGTAGTCATGTTTCATCCCATCTTTTGCCACGGGCCAAGGGTCTCACCGCCTGGCTCGCTTTAAGTCGTCCAACCAAGAACGCACAAATTGTCCACCATTGTGTACCAATGAGTGGGAATTTGCCATGCGAATATCATTTTACCATTGTGTACCAATGAGTAAGATGACATCCTCAAGTGTCCTTTCAAGGTGGGTGGCAAAGACTTAAGTTTGGTTTGGGTCAAAACAATTTGATGTGTGATCAAAAAGGTTATGTGTGAAGATTCATGCATATCTTCACCACATAATGTGTTTATAAAATTCTTAGTTTGTCTTTCAAAACAAAAGAGCTCGGTAGCTCCATTCGCAACACACAAAGAAGCGTAGGGGTGAGGTTTGCAACTTTTGCAATTAAAAACCTACCCACTTTAGGGAAGCATGGCGACCCGACTTATACCTCTCTTAGAGTGTGTTCGAATGGGTGAGCCGGTGTTTCTTTTGAATTTCTAGGACACAAATTTTATTTTATAAACAAAATCATATTTCAATAGATATTTAAGCAAATTTCGATTTTCATAAAACAACTTGCATTAAAACCTTTCCATCATGTTACAATTATCACAAATAATCACATAATCTTAGGGTTTCTAATTATCTAACATAATTTTAATTTTAATCCTCTTTGATATAAGTAATAACCATGAACGATTTGCATGAAACATCATGGTTTTTACTTCCTTTTAACATTTAAAATAAAGGTACAACATGTTGATTATCAAATAACAAAACTTGGGTTCTCAATTTTAGATCACAAAATCAGATTTTAGACCTAAAATAAGGGTTTCCGATTCGGCTAGAGGTTTTCGATCCAATTATATAGTTTTCGATCGGAATCAGGGTTTCCGATCGAGAACATCACTTTTCGGTTATAGTTTACGATCGAAACACGGGTTTTCGATCAACATGGGTTTCCGATCGAGAACAAGGGTTTCCGATCGGAATGGTGTTTACGATCCGGAAACAAGGTTTCCGATCGGTACTTTTCGACCGGGCCGTAAACAGTTTACGAACTGAACTCGATCGGAAACGGGTTTGCGATCGTGTCCTTTCCGATCGAAAAGGGGTGGTTTACGATCAGAAAACGAGGGTCTCTGATCGAAAAACAGCAACGGGACGAGAACCAGTTTTCGATTTAGGGAACCAAGCCACAGTCGAGAACCGGTTTTCGATTAAGAAAAGATTTTTCGTTTTTACCAATTTGCGAAACCGTTTTCCAATTGTAAAACACGATTTTTAAGAGGATCGAAAAGCTAGAATCTTCATATGGTTACCCCCCTTCCAAGTTTTCATTCCGGTAATTAATTAAAATCATAGGTGGCTCGTGATACCACTGTTAGGTTATATAACAATTATCAATTAAACACGAGTACGCAGCGGATTAATCCTATGAATTATACTAACTAACCGGATGAATACGTGTACCTTTTTAGCTCGGCAAGACTTGATCTTCTCAGAGGATTTAAAGCAAATCCCTCTACGTTTGCACACACGACACACCGATGTAGGTATGCTAGTACTCGATCACGAACACCTTCACACGAGTTGGCCTTGGTCGAACCTCACAAGAACCGAAACCCTATGGTTCGGTTTCTTTGGCCGCGAACGAGAAGAGAAAGAGAGAGAGTTTTAGGGTTTGGACTTTTATCAGATAAATCCAGCCAATAAACCTTAAACATTTGAGGATCTATTTATAGGTTTAAAAGACTTGATGACCAAGTTAGGGATTGTGATAATCCCCTAACCGAATTCGGCCTAAAGGGCTTATCACAAGGCCTCTCCCAATTGTAATCCAATTACAACTCTTTCTAATTACAACTAACACCCCTCTGTTAACAATTAACTGTTAGTTTTTAACGAAACCTCGTTAAATGTTCGTGATAAATATTAATTAACTAATTAATTAATACTAATACATTAGTGTCGAGACGTGTGACCCCGTAGGCTTAAATACTTTCCAGACATACGTTTACTATTACATGATCATATCCCTACAAGTATGACAAATGCTAATTTGTTTAGAGAAGACTTTGATAAAATTGATCTAGATAATCTTGAACAAATGGATTTGAACTGGTCTATGGCAATGATAGTTCAAAGAGCAAAAAGGTTCATGAAAAGAACTGGACGAAAAGATTTGTATCCAGAAGGGCACATTGGATTGGAAAAATCAAAGGTTAAATGTTATAATTGTTCTAATTTTGGTCACATTGCTCGTGAATGTACAAAATATACAAATGATAAATCCAAGTCTTGTAATCAAAAGCATGAGTCAAAGACTACAACAGTTCCTAAGGTTTTGGTTTCTCAGGCTACTCAAGGGCATGATTGGAGTCAACAATTTCCAAATGAGTCAGTTTTTGTCTGCAAATCTCAAGTTGATTCTGATTCTGATTGAACAGAGTGATATTGATTCTGATTCCAGTGTTTATGAGTCTATTTGTGAATTTTGTTCCCAAAAGGATAAGAAAATTCGGGAAATGCGTAAAGCGAATAAATTTTTTATTGTTAACAGCAAACGGAAGGAAGAATAGTTAGAAATTTACAAGAAAAAGTGTGAAGTTTCTGATGGGATTGTAAAGATAAATGAGAAATTAGTCAAAGAAAAGATTTTGATGTTGGAAGAGTTAGAAGAACTCAAGAAAAAGTTTGAAGAAGTAAATATTCAACATTTGTCTACTTTGGATCAATATAAGCAGTTGACAGAAAGTTGTTTTGAAAATACTAAACAAAATTTAAAAATTCAAAGTGAAAATGAAGAGCTCATGGCAAAAGTTGTAAAGTTACTGACTGAGAATGAACGTCTGGTAAAGGAATTTGAGGTACACAAACTTAAATCCAAAGAAGCTTGTGAAGATTTTGATGATTTGTTTGCCAAATCAAAGGAGAAGCTTGATTATCTCAACAACACGAGTGATGAGCTTGCTACAAAAGCAAAAGGTTTTGAAAATGATAACACAATTCTGGTTAAAGCTAAAGTCGAGTTAGTTCGAGAGAATAAGTTGTTGAATAGAAATGTAGAAATTTACAAAGAGAAATAGGAAAAACTTGCCCAAGAAGTGTATAGTGCTCATGATAATATGTGAAGAGAAAAATAATTGTCAAACAGACTTTCTGAGCAATTGATTAATTCAGAAAAAGAGATGGGTGAAGCACAAAAGAGGATTTTAGATTTAAATGTTGAGATTCTAGATCTTAACAGGAAATTAAACAATCTGAAGAATTGGCATTCTTTCACAAGTTACTTGTGCAAAGATGAGAACTTTAAGAAAGTTTTTGGAGGAGAAGAACTTAATTAACTACCGCATCCAGTTATTCAAACTGATCCTCTAGCTGATGTCCAACCTTCTGATGCAAAGCATGATTATTCTGAATTTTGTTTATGAGAAATCTACAAAGAAGAAAAATCATCATTCCAAGCAATTTGAAAAGACATTGGAGAAAGAAACTAAATTTGTATCAGGAAGTACGTTATTGGATGGAGAAGAGATTTCTGGTGGACGAATTGTTGCAAAGGATGAGAAGAAATTAAAAGAAGAAAAAGTTGCTCCTGAGTTGGTTGAATCTAACAACTTAAAGGGTATTAAAGTTTCACTTAACCAAGTTGCGCAAGCCGGAACTTCTGGGTCACAGGTCGCAGTGTCAAAACTTCCAGGTTATAAATGGTCACGTTTGGGTAGTGAGTCAGAAAACTGAGATGAATGGCAAGAAGAATATGTCAAAGAAAGTTCCAAAAGAGAAGAAGGATACCAATCTTGATCAAATTTATCATTTGGCTCAGGTTCTAGTATCTACAATGGAAAAGGGATTCGGGAGTCAACCGCAGAAGACAAATATGAAAAATAATGTTTTTCAAACTCATCTAGAATTGGTAAAAACTCTTCAAGATGTTCTTCTTCAGGATCAACCTCTACTCCTTAAAGACCAACTTCAAAATGGGTGCACACTAATCGGTTTCAAGCATTTGATGATTTTTATGATAATTTTGATTCTGATTATGTGTGTGAGGCATTTCATTACAAAAAGAAATTAACAAAGTCATATAGATTGTGCTATCAATGTCGCCGAAAATGCCACATGGCACAAAATTGTCCTGATATTGCAAAAAGATCATTTTCAGATAAATCTGCCACTTTTATAGATTTATTTGGCAGGGTTTTTACTAAGTCAACACCTACATACTTTAAATCTCAAAAGAAACAATTTTTTAAATATGATTCAAGTGTGGGTGGTTCATGAACCGGTGATGACTCATTCAATTCAGAAAAACAAAAAATATTGTGGCGACCGAAGTTGGTCTGCAAGGCTACTATTTAATGATTTTACTGAGGACACTGGTCGACCAGAAGCTATAAGCTTCGGGTCATTTATCAAATGATTGTTTTGTCCAGTGTGCAGGTACTTCAAGAAGACCTATCCATGATTGCAAGATTACTGATTGTGGAGTTTCCTGCGTAACTTAAATTCAATACTTCGTATTTCAAACTGAAATTTTTCTGAAATCTAAAACCTGAAAGGTATCAGCATCGAAAGGTGAATTTTCTTTCTTTACATTCCGTATGTAGTTTAAGGGGAAAATTTGAAAAATCAAAAATAGTGTCTTTGTGTTTTTGTTAAAATAAAAAAATCCTAAAATAGATTTTTCATTTTAAGGGGGAGTATATGTCATGAAAAATACAAAACATTGAAAAATAAGAAATTGTATCCAACAAATTTGAGAAATGATGGTACATTGGCTTACGTGCTTGGCTCATGGATAATACTATATGAAAAACCCGTAAGACCATTGTTCAATATGCTCGGTAGGCTCGGCAAATCAGGAAGTGTTCAAATGTGATATACATTAAATGATTATGCTTGACCTAGTGAACAACATCTTGAAGCATATTTCAAGATATATCAAAAGATGTGTGAAAAAGAAAAATGAGAAGTCATTATGTATACATGTGTTCATTTTGCAAAGATTTAAACTTGTTTGATTTTCTTTATTTTCTTAAATGATCGGACTATCTCTGCGTATACGGGAGTATCGAGCCGATAGTTGTTCATTTAAGGTTTTGCTTTATTTTCTTTGGTGTTTCGTATAATTCATCGGACATTATCTACGTGCTCACAAGGCCGACCTGATTGTTGTTGAATTATGCAATTTCAACTTTTTTTTTTTCTTATTTTGTTAAATCTGAGGCCTTATCTGCGTATCGAAAGGTCGACCTTAAGGTAGACGATTTAACTTTTTATTTCTTTTTGCATGGAACACAGTTGACTATATCATAAACACAATCACTATGTGTTAAATCACAAGTGAAATCACAAAGAGTGATATAAAAATATATCTGAGTATGCCTGATATTGTGGGGTACACTAGTCAACACAAATCTAATCAATAGTTTAACATATCCAGATGTTATGAGTATGATTCCGCCTAAGTTTAAATTGGACAAAATATACCAACAATCGACATGGCTTGTGTGCTGAATTAGCCAAAATTAAAGTGTTGTGCAGTACGTTATGATCAATATGATCCCAATTTGTGTATTTTTTTTTTTGTAAAAGATAAAAATAGTGTCTGATGTAGTATTGCATTTATGTTTCATATCTGAAAATTTTAAAAATTATTTTAGGTGTGTTTTAGCATAATCTTAGAAAAAATCAAAAAGATTTTAAGTGTGTTTTGATATAAAGTTTTAAAAAGCCAAAAAGAATTTATTTTTTATTTGTTTTCGACCGATCGATGCACGATACAAAATCATGATTTCAAAACTATATCTTGGATTCTTAAAGAGAAGTTTTGTGCTAAGATTAAATTAACTTTTGGTAAAACAAAAAGGAAAAATCGTGTTTTTGCCTTCTAAAGTTGCAGGTACTGTGTGTCAAAACTCTAGCATGGTGAAGGGAGAAATTGAAGTATCTTTTACAAGTGAATCTTTAAGTTCAAATATTAATCAAGTCCTCATCCAGCCATGCAAGTTCTATACCTAGCAAGATATTTCACGTTGACGATCTGAGACAGTAATGTTGAAGATTGAAGACTAGTGTTTTTGTTAACCTGGATACATCACACGTTAAGAGGGAGTCTGTAAGAGCATAAAGTGTCTCGTGTGTTGTATCTAAGTGTAGCTAGAAATGAAGTCTTGGTGTCAACTAACCAAGGTCTGAACCATTGGTTCGGTATCAGTGAACCAATGGTTAGTCGGTTGGTTAGTTGCTTACTATAAATAGTTTGACTTGTATAGAGAACTTAGAACTTCTGGTCATTTCTATCTTGTTAACTATGTGTTTCTAAGGTGTTTCTCTCTCTAGAGTCATTGTAATCATCTTGGTGAAATCAATAAAACAAAGCTTTATTTACTCTTGTATTCATTGTAATTGATCATTTCAATCAGTAGTAAGATCGATTCCAGCTCTTACAATTACTTTAAATATGAGTTTGCACTTAAAAATGTTAAATGGCATATGATATATAGACAAATAATTTGTTTATGCCCCCTCTAAAATGTATGTCTTGTGTGATCGCTCACCTTAAAAGACACTGTGCATTTTTCTCACAATAATACTTGAACGATAAACCTCATAAAGAGAGAAATCTTATAAGGCGACTTCCAACGGTAACGCCCTTCGGTGCACATTGCTGAGGTGGAATAACGCCCGTCTGACAATGGCCTGGAAGCATGTGGAAGCCAGATCCATGGGGGCGTTCAATGGTTGCTTTCTCTCTCTCTCTCTCTCACTCACACACACAAACATATATATATATATATATATATATATATATATATATATATATATGTGTGTGTGTGTGTGTGTGTGTGTGTGTTTATGTTCAAATGAGAACTTTTTGTTTGGAGAACTTTTGAGAATCAAATCTTAACCACTAATTTCAGGGGGGTTCCATATATATAAACTAGTGGCTCAGGATGGTTCTTAAAACCAATTGGTTCTCAAATGATCCTCTCCCTATATATATATATATATATATATATATATATATATATATATATATACTAGCCGTGTGCCCGCGCGTTGCGGCGGCGACAGTTTATAGCGTGTTATTTTTCTTATGTTCGCACGTTATGGTGCGCAACAATTTACAACGCGATATTTGTTTCTATTAATGCGATGCGACGCGACGATAGTTTATAACGTGTTTTTGTCGTCTGTTCGGGCGTTTAACAACGTCAATAATTTACAACGCGATATTCGTTACTATTAGCGTTATTGGACAGCAACAACAACTAACCTTTTAGAACTTAAACAAAAGTTATGAACAATACATATGAACAAAACTGAAGCCTATCACTGTTTTCTTCGTTTTCCAAAGACCAATAACTAAAAGAGAGAGCTCTAATCAAAGTGTTAATACTTTAATTACAAAGAATATTGAAACTAATCAGAATGAGTTCCTTTTCAACCCGTCTAAACTTTTCCTTGTTATCAATGTATTTTTATACTGTTTTTGGAATAAAACAGAAACTGTCGTGCTTGTTTAAAAACCGGCATGCCATTCATAAAGCGAAGCATGACAAACACAACCGAACTAAAAGAAAATCAGATTATTTTCAACCCATTTGACACATTTAAACTCTTTTTGTTAATGTACTATCAACACATTTGAAATAAAACAAATCTCTGCAATAAATTTGACATGGACAACCAGGAGGTTATTCTTTATAACAAACATGCATTAAGATTTAAGAGTGTAATGAGTGAGGTTATTGGTTATCACACATGCAAACGTGTGTAAATATGTAGTAGATATTTAAAAAAGAATGGCAAAACTGAACTTAAGACTTTAAACATATTAACAAATATAATTACATCAATTATTACGATAAGATACATGCAACTGAAAATTTTCAAATATACTTAAAGGTGCTCCCTGCCCATCATTATACGCAGCGAGCGGACAGTTAGTTAACGCCAATTATTATCCGAGTGCCCATTAAATTTGGTTTCTAAAAAAAACCACAAATCTTATGCCTTTATTGCTAACCTTAAAAATACATAAACATAGCAAACAAAAAAGAAATCATAATGCAGTTAAATTTAATAAAAGCCATAAAGAAGGGAATCCCTTAAGAAATCACGTAATTTATTTTTTTTAAACGACAATGCATTAAAACCAAAAACCAACAGGAAGCTAGAGATTACATGAAATCAGTCAAATACATCCAGAACCTAACCAGTAGCACAATTTTAACAACAATGCAGAAATACTAAAAAGTTCCTGCAGGTCTTGCACAAGAATTAGTCATCAGAATATGCAACCATGATCCATTCACTTCTCCTAAGTCACAATCTCAACTCAAGCTTTGTAGGCACACATTAAAAGTATCCAATAGCCAAATAGCAGTCCCACACTAACCTCATAATCAGCTCCCAACATGCTCCATAACAAAATAAGGATTACACCACCATCACCTGAACCGTTGTCCCTTCTTTGTCTTTTTTTCTTCTTTTTTTTCCAGCAGCACACCACCACTAAAAGAGCACAAAAAGAGAACAATGAAACAGCAGCACACCACCACTAAAAGATCACACCACCACTAAAAGAGCACAAAAAGAGAACAATGAAAGGCATTCAAATTCACAATTAAAGACAACTTGGTTTAGCATTGATTAAACAAAAGCTCACATCCAAATCATGAAAAAGCATACCAGATCTTCGTACACTACATTGACATTAATAAAGAAGATATGAAACTTACATAGATGAAGGAAAAAATGGAAGAAACTGTTACATTTGGTATTAATCAAGTGCAGAACCTAGAAGCTGAAGAACAAAATGAAACAATCATTCACATACCTACAAAACAGGCAAGAGTAAGCAAAATTATTCTTCTTTAAGATACACTACACCAAAAAATACTCTTCTTTAGAATCAGATTGCATATCATAAATAAAAAATGGGAGATGAAAATGAAAAAGTTTGAACTGTCATTTCAAAAACCATCATTCTCACTCTCAGATCTACCAATATTCAAGGTTTATAGTTAGCACCACACTATTTAAAACAACGAATGAGGGCCTGAAATTGAACCTATGTGAAAAAAGCTATTTAAAGTTGAGATAGAGTTGTCTCAGCCAGCACCTGACTATTAAATTTAGTTAAGAGGCAATCGGATGCCACATGAATTAGAGTTGGTGGACTGCTATGAAGGGATGGGGCTGTTAGCACCTGAAACAGAATTAAAAAGGATAGAGATATTAAAGGGGGTGCTGGTTAGCAATTAAAATTTAATGGTTTTCACGCAAAACCGTTTTTAAAATGTAAACATAATTACTATCAACTTAAAGCTTCAACGTATAGTTCAAAGAAGCCACCTTTAACAAAACATTAATGAACAAAAGAAAACCTTCGGTTCATGGCTCTGAAAATCGGTTTTGTAGCGAAAAGAATTCAAACTACTCCTAATTAAGTAATGGCATATAATTAGTAACGGATTTCACCATAGATGATGGAAAAACCATAATGGGGCTCAATTTTAACAAATACCGAAATCTGATTAGTCCTTTTAGAAACAGAATCATGAATATCAAAATATTAAAAACAAAATAAGCCATACTTGTATAAAGGATCATGGATAAAAACCTGCATTAAATTTCAATACAGTTAAGTACCATGGATAACCTTTATAAAAATTCCACATGATTAGTTATACCAGCAACTCCTTTTTGACCAAATTTAAAATCAAAATGTTCAGTGATAATCGTGTTAGTGATTTAGGAGGTCTAAAGTTTAGCGCATCAGAACTACACTTTGAACTACTTTTGGCCCATCTGACTTGTTCCTTGAATTTTACTCATTTTCGATAAAAAAACATCCTGGATTATAAATAGGTTAAAATTGTCATGTCTACATTTTATGACTTACTTCAATTATAGTCAGTAAAGCTTCTTTATTTGTTCGCATAACAGAAAGATTTTCTTCACAGCATCTTCTGAAAACGCCTTCCACACCTGTTACCCCCATACCATCGATAATGTCTCTTGTCAGCCTGAATGGAACCTACTTGCAAATCATACTACATTATATCAGAAAAAATTAAGTAATAAAAATAATATATAAATTAATATAATTAAAACAAAGAGAGTAACCCGCTCAGCCTGAATGGAACGCCTTCCACACCTGTTACCCCCATACCATCGATAATGTCTCTTGTCAGCCTGAATGGAACCTACTTGCAAATCATACTACATTATATCAGAAAAAACTAAGTAATAAAAATAATATATAAATTAATATAATTAGTGTAAACTTCTTGTGTGCACTCAAACTCTCTTTACCTTCATCTTAACCCTGCACATATCATCTACCATATATATGAATGCTGCTTGAAATCCATACCTCATGAAGCAATTTGAGGATTCATTTTCCCATTAACAATCTCAAACAAAAATTTAGAACCACTGAAACTTTAGAAATGCTTAAATGTTCGTAGAAATGCTTAAATGTTCGTTTCAAATCTAATAATGAAACAGAAAGAGTTAAAGGCATGAATTTACCAAAAAGCCACCACCTGTATTGTTGTTCGAATCGCCGGAGGTTATTAATGTCTAAAAAATGACCATGAAACACAGGTCGGCTATCAAGCATTTAAAAACTGAAAACTTTATTAGGGTTTGAGGATTACCATAGCAGGGTTCATGAAACCATCTCATTGGTGCTCAAGGTCGCCGACGAAGGCAAGAAATTCATCTACAAAATTTCAGAAATAGAAGAAGAGCAGAAAGCATATGCAATAAAACCCAACTCAAACTAAAACCCTAAATCTCCTATAGATAAAATGTAAGGAACTGAAGACAACGAACATACATATCAAAGGTTGTAAGGGAATCACTGTCGAGATTGAAGACCACCATCAAGATCAAAGAGCAAAGAAGAGAGATTCGATGAAGGGAAGAGAAGAAAAAGATAACACCGACTGAAACCTGTGGTAGCTTCACAAATATGTGTAATCGGTGATGACCCTGTTGGAGAATGAAACTGGTCGGAGCTTCACAAATTGGTGAAACGAAATGGAGAATAAACTGTCAAATTTATAAAGGGCTGGAATCGATATTGGTCGCCTTCAATTTGAATCCCAATTTCAATCGTGACCTTACAATCAACCATCATTGAAATCTCACGGGCAGATGAGGAACGGTGAAGAGTTTGCCAATCGAAGGGGAGAGATGGCTGGAGAAGCGTGGGAACCAAAGTCTGCTGAAGGGATGATCGAGGTAAAGGGAAAGCATGCGTGTATACAGTTGAGGATATAGAGTAAAAGACCACAATAACCCTAAAAGTAAGCTGGGAAGAGTTTAAGATAAAGAAGGGTCTAAATGTGTTGCTATAAACACTTGTACTTAATGCTAGATGAGTTGTACGCGTCTTAAAATTAAGGAATTTAATGACCAAACTACCCTTTATACCAATATGTATTATATAGTAGTATAGATATACCTCTCCCTGTATATATATATACATATATATATATATATATATCATTTGAGAACCATTTGATTTTGAGAACTTTTAAAAACTATTCTAAGCCACTAGTTTATATATATAGAAACCCCCCCCCCCCCACATGAATTATAGTGGTCCCACCTGAAATTAGTGGTTGAAATTTGGCGCTCAAAATTTCTCAAAACAAAAAGTTCTAATTTGAACCTAACCCTATATATATATATATATATATATATATATATATATATATATAGAGTTGGATTATAATACAAAGTACTTTCTAATGCATGTGTTAGGATATTATTACACTGTGTTTATATTGTGTTATATATATATATATATATATATATATATATATATATATATAGAGTTGGATTATAATACAAAGTACTTTCTATGTGAGAAGTGTGAGAAGTGATTGATGTGTTAATTTTTAATGCATGATATTGTCTTTTTATTATATTTTTGGTAAATATATGACAATCCTAAAATAAATACACCATCCATTGGATTCCAAACACTACCAAACATCATTTATTAAGAATTATTAAAAGGGCATCGTGTTAGGATATTATTACACTGTGTTTACATTGTGTTATCCTTTAACTCTAATTTTGATAAACATATGACATTCTAATATGGAAAAAACAATGTATAGTGTTATATATTTACCAAAAACATAACTAAAAGATAACACAATGCATTAAAATCTAACACATCATCCACTTCTCACACTTCTCACGCAAAAAGAACTTTGTATTATAACTCTACCCTATATATATATATATATATATATATATATATGGGAAGGATCCTACAAAAACACATTTTTTGTGAGAACTACGTAAAAAAATCTTAAAACCTTCATAACTTTTTCATACGTTAATATTTTTTTTTTTAAATTTGCACCAAAAGTCTTAAAATTATGTTATCTTTAATCCTGTAAAAATTTAAAAAATTTAACGCTTATTTTATTTTTTATTGTTTTCTGTGGTGCACATGTGCATCATAAAAAAAACTTATACTTTTAGTATGAGTTAATATTTTGTTTTTCTTAGTCGCATCATATGTCATATATTTCCATAATTTTTTGTGTTTTTATTGAATGATGCACATGTGCATCTCACTAAAAAAATACCCCATACATGTGATATATATTAATAGGTTTAAAAACGAATTGCACCTTAAATCTTATATTAGATTTAAAGAAAAAAATAACATTTTATAACTTTTTTTAATTATATGATACACATGTGCATCACACGAAAAAAAAAGTTACGTTTTTATTTAATATTTTGCTCCAGAATTAAAGATAACGTAATTTTATGAGTTTTGGCGCAAATTTTATGAAAAATCGTTAACGTATGAAAAAGTTACGTGGGTTTTAATATGTGTTTTCGCAGGATCCTAACCCAATATATATACATATATATATATAGAGGAAAGGTAAAATGAAAACCACTCCGAGTTGGGAAAACTTTCGAAACTCTTTAAAAACGGGTCAAAAAGTTTTTTTTCATCAATTTTTTTTATGATGATTATTTAGGTTATAGGCTACCCCTAGGTGAAAAAAAATCTAAAAAACGCCTTGGGGATTTTTTTTTTTAATGTCAAAAAAACGGTCTTGTTACATATGTAACATTGTATACATATATTGGTTACATATGTAACAACCGTTTTTTGAGATTTTTTTAAAAAAAATTGCCGGGGCATTTTTTTGATTTTTTTCCACCTAGAGGTAGCCTATAACCTAAAGAATCACCATAAAAAAATTGAATGAAAAAAACTTTTTGACCCCGTTTTTAAAAAGTTTCGAAAGTTTTAACAACTCGGAGTGGTTTTCGCCATAATCATCCCCTATATATATATATATATATATATACATATACATATATATTTAATAGGTTACACGTGGGAAATGCGGGTATTTTAGTGTTGATGTTAGAAATATCATGTGGGAAGAATTTCTTGAGATTTGTGAAAATTTGATGTAGCATGGTGATTAACTTTGCATGTGAAAAGAGTGCGAGTTAGCGTTGGAGGTGGTATAACACCGTGATACATTATAATCGATTCATGTATTTATTATGAAATAATTTAATTACAAAAAAAGTATATTTTGTATTAATTTTGGTTAATTAACATTCCATATTTTTTTCATATTTAACTTAATTAATAGATAATAACCCAATTTGACTTATTTATTTATAAACATATTAAAACTTCTATTTAAAATCACGTAAACAACTTTTAAATCCACCTGATATGTCTATAGTAGAATAAAAATCACCTAAACACTATAGATATAACTGAACTAGAACCACTATAGAGTATAGAGTTGGTGTAGTGGTTAAACTTCTATTTTTAATTAAAGAGATCCAGGTTCTAGTCTCACTCACACCACTTTGTGAGATTTTAGTTTGTAATGAAGGATTCGGTCTTGTGCTTGATCCGAGTCACAAGGGGGTAGGGATGGTAATGAATCCTGAACCTGACAGGAAAACCCGAAACCCGAAACACATAGGATGGGTATGGGTTGGGGTATGGGATTACTTTTAAATTTTTTCATGGGTATGAGATTTGGTGGTATACCCGTTTACCTGTCGTGAATACCCGATAATATATACCCGCTATATTTTTATTTGTTTTATTAATTTTTTATTTTTATATTGTATAATTTTATTTATTTATTATTTTTTTTATGTATATTGAAAACATTGATTAACATATTTATATTGAACTTATATATGTTTAGTTATTTAAGATATTTTTATTATATTTATAATAAAATATAAATTTATAGTTAACCGATTTACATCTGACGGGGTATACCCGATACCCGATGGGTAATACCCGCTAGAAACCTGACGGGTTTTGAGACGGGTATGGGGTTGGGATTACTCAAACTTGTTCCAAACTCGCCCTATTGCCATCTTTATAAAAAGAAACTTTTAGCCCCAAATTTTAAATTTACAATTCCAACACTACCTTAAATAACCAGTACCGATACACTACTGAGTCAAATTGCTATTTAAAAAAATGTTTTGGCGCAAATTTTATGAAAAATCGTTAACGTATGAAAAAGTTACGTGGGTTTTAATATGTGTGTTCGTAGGATCCTAACCCAATATATATACATATATATAGAGAGAGAGAGAAATGGTAAAATGAAAACCACTCCGAGTTGGGAAAACTTTCAAAACTCTTTAAAAACGGGGTCAAAAAGTTTTTTTTCATTCAATCTTTTTATGGTGATTCTTTAGGTTATAGGCTACTTCTAGGTGGAAAAAAATCTAAAAAACGCCTCGGGGATTTTTTTTTTAAATGTTAAAAAAACGGTCTTGTTACATATGTAACATTGTATTCATATATTGGTTACATATGTAACAACCGTTTTTTGAGATTTAAAAAAAAAAATTGTCGGGGCATTTTTTTGATTTTTTCCACCTAGGGGTATGCTATAACCTAAAGAATCACCATAAGAAAATTTAATGAAAAAAAGAACTTTTTGACCCCGTTTTTAAAGAGTTTCGATAGTTTGCACAACTCGGAGTGGTTTTCACCATAACCCTCCCATATATATATATATATATATATATATATATAGGGAGAGGATCATTTGAGAACCAATTTGATTTGAGAACTAAAAAGAACTAATTTGAGCCACAAGTTTATTTACATGTACCCCCCCTCCCATGAATTGTAGTTGTCCCCCCCTGAAATTTATGGTTGAGATTTAGTTCTCAAAAGTTCTTAAAATAAAAAGTTCTCATTTGAACCTAACCCTATATATATATATATATATATATATATATATATATATATATATATATATATATATAGTATTTAATACGTTACACGTGGGAAATGTGAGTATTTTAGTGTTGATGTTAGAAATATCATGTGGGAAGAATTTCTTGAGATTTGTGAAAATTTGATGTAGCATGGTGATTAAATTTGCATGTGAAAAGAGTGTGAGTTAGCGTTGGAGGTGGTATAATACCGTGATACATTATAATCGATTTATGTATTTATTATGAAATAATTTAATACAAAAAAGTATATTTTGTATTATTTTGGTTAATTAACATTCCATATTTTTCATATTTAACTTATTTAATAGATAATAACCCAATTTGACTTATTTATTTATAAACATATTAAAACTTCTATTTAAAATCACGTAAACAACTTTTAAATCCACCTGATATGTCTATAGTAGAATAAAAATCACCTAAACACTATAGATATAACTGAACTAGAACCACTATAGAGTATAGAGTTGGTGTAGTGGTTAAACTTCTATTTTTTATTAAAGAGATCCAGGTTCTAGTTTCACTCACACCACTTTTTGAGATTTTAGTTTGTAATGAAGGATTCGGTCTTGTGCTTGATCCGAGTCACAAGGGGGTAGGGATGGTAATGAATCCTGAACCTGGCAGGAAAACCCGAAACCCGAAACACATAGGATGGGTATGGGTTGGGGTATGGGATTACTTTTAAATTTTTTCATGGGTATGAGATTTGGTGGTATACCCGTTTACCTGTCGTGAATACCCGATAATATATACCCGCTATATTTTTATTTGTTTTATTAATTTTTTATTTTTATATTGTATAATTTTATTTATTTATTATTTTTTTTATGTATATTGAAAACATTGATTAACATATTTATATTGAACTTATATATGTTTAGTTATTTAAGATATTTTTATTATATTTATAATAAAATATAAATTTATAGTTAACCGATTTACATCTGACGGGGTATACCCGATACCCGATGGGTAATACCCGCTAGAAACCTGACGGGTTTTGAGACGGGTATGGGGTTGGGATTACTCAATCTTGTTCCAAACTCGCCCTATTGCCATCTTTATAAAAAGAAACTTTTAGCCCCAAATTTTAAATTTACAATTCCAACACTACCTTAAATAACCAGTACCGATACACTACTGAGTCAAATTGCTATTTAAAAAAATGTTTTGGCGCAAATTTTATGAAAAATCGTTAACGTATGAAAAAGTTACGTGGGTTTTAATATGTGTGTTCGTAGGATCCTAACCCAATATATATACATATATATAGAGAGAGAGAGAAATGGTAAAATGAAAACCACTCCGAGTTGGGAAAACTTTCAAAATTCTTTAAAAACGGGGTCAAAAAGTTTTTTTTCATTCAATCTTTTTATGGTGATTCTTTAGGTTATAGGCTACATCTAGGTGGAAAAAAATCTAAAAAACACCTCGGGGATTTTTTTTTTAAATGTCAAAAAAACGGTCTTGTTACATATGTAACATTGTATTCATATATTGGTTACATATGTAACAACCGTTTTTTGAGATTTAAAAAAAAAATTGTCCGGGCATTTTTTTGATTTTTTCCACCTAGGGGTATGCTATAACCTAAAGAATCACCATAAGAAAATTTAATGAAAAAAAGAACTTTTTTACCCCGTTTTTAAAGAGTTTCGATAGTTTGCACAACTCGGAGTGGTTTTCACCATAACCCTCCCATATATATATATATATATATATATAGGGAAAGGATCATTTGAGAACCAATTTGATTTGAGAACTAAAAAGAACTAATTCGAGCCACAAGTTTATTTACATGTATCCCCCCTCCCATGAATTGTAGTGGTCCCCCCCTGAAATTTATGGTTGAGATTTAGTTCTCAAAAGTTCTCAAAATAAAAAGTTCTCATTTGAACCTAACCCTATATATATATATATATATATATATATATATATATATATATATATAGTATTTAATACGTTACACGTAGGAAATGTGAGTATTTTAGTGTTGATGTTAGAAATATCATGTGGGAAGAATTTCTTGAGATTTGTGAAAATTTAATGTAGCATGGTGATTAAATTTGCATGTGAAAAGAGTGTGAGTTAGCGTTGGAGGTGGTATAATACCGTGATACATTATAATCGATTTATGTATTTATTATGAAATAATTTAATACAAAAAAGTATATTTTGTATTATTTTGGTTAATTAACATTCCATATTTTTCATATTTAACTTAATTAATAGATAATAACCCAATTTGACTTATTTATTTATAAACATATTAAAACTTCTATTTAAAATCACCTAAACAACTTTTAAATTCACCTGATATGTCTGTAGTAGAATAAAAATCACCTAAACACTATAGATATAACTGAACTAGAACCACTATAGAGTATAGAGTTTGTGTAGTGGTTAAACTTCTATTTTTTTTATTAAAGAGATCTAGATTTTAGTCTCACTCATACCACTTTGTGAGATTTTAGTGTGCAATGAAGGATTCGGTCTTGTGCTTGAACCGAGTCACAAGGGGGTAGGGATGGTAATGAATCATGAACCTGGCAGGAAAACCCGAAACCCGAAACACATAGGATGGGTATGGGTCGGGGTATGGGATTACTTTCAAATTTTTTCATGGGTATGAGATTTGGTGGTATACCCGTTTACCTGTCGTGAATACCCGATAATATATACCCGCTATATTTTTATTAGTTTTATTAATTTTTTATTTTTATATTGTATAATTTTATTTATTTATTATTTTTTTTTATGTATATTAAAAACATTGATTAACATATTTATATTGAACTTATATATGTTTAGTTATTTAAGATATTTTTATTATATTTATAATAAAATATAAATTTATAGTTAACCGATTTACACCTAACGGGGTATACCCGATACCCGATGGGTAATACCCGCTAGAAACCTGACGGGTTTTGAGACGGGTATGGGGTTGGGATTACTCAAACTTGTTCCAAACTCGCCCTATTGCCATCTTTATAAAAAGAAACTTTTAGCCCCAAATTCTAAATTTACAATTCCAACACTACCTTAAATAACCAGTACCGATACACTACTGAGCCAAATTGCTATTTGAAAAAATGTTTTGGCGCAAATTTTATGAAAAATCGTTAACGTATGAAAAAGTTACGTGGGTTTTAATATATGTTTTCGTAGGATCCTAACCCAATATATATACATATATATAGAGAGAGAGAAGGGTAAAATGAAAACCACTCCGAGTTGAGAAAACTTTCGAAACTCTTTAAAAACGGGGTCAAAAAGTTTTTTTTTCATTCAATTTTTTTATGGTGATTCTTTAGGTTATAGGCTACCCTTAGGTGGAAAAAAATATAAAAAACGCCTCGGGGATTTTTTTTTTTAAATGTCAAAAAACGGTCTTGTTACATATGTAACATTGTATACATATATTGGTTACATATGTAACAACCGTTTTTTGAGATTTTTTTTTTAAAAAAATTGCCGAGGCATTTTTTTGATTTTTTTCCACCTAGGGGTAGCTTATAACCTAAAAAATCACCATAAAAAAATTGAATGAAAAGAAAACTTTTTGACCCCGTTTTTAAAGAGTTTCGAAAGTTTACACAACTCGGAGTGGTTTTCACCATAACCATCCCATATATATATATATATATATATATATATATATATATATATATATATATATATAGTATTTAATAGGTTACACGTGGGAAATGCGAGTATTTTAGTGTTGATGTTAGAAATATCATGTGAGAAGAATTTCTTGAGATTTGTGAAAATTTGATGTAACATGGTGATTAACTTTGCATGTGAAAAGAGTGCGAGTTAGCGTTGGAGGTGGTATAATACTGTGATACATTATAATCGATTCATGTATTTATTATGAAATAATTTAATTACAAAAACGTATATTTTGTATTATTTTGGTTAATTAACATTCCATATTTTTCATATTTAACTTAATTAATAGATAATAACCCAATTTGACTTATTTATTTATAAACAAATTAAAACTTCTATTTAAAATCACCTAAACAACTTTTAAATTCACCTGATATGTCTATAGTAGAATAAAAATCACCTAAACACTATAGATATAACTGAACTAGAACCACTATAGAGTATAGAGTTGGTGTAGTGGTTAAACTTCTATTTTTTTTTATTAAAGAGATCTAGATTTTAGTCTCACTCACACCACTTTGTGAGATTTTAGTTTGCAATGAAGGATGCGGTCTTGTGCTTGAACCGAGTCACAAGGGGGTAGGGATGGTAATGAATCCTGAACCTGGCAGGAAAACCCGAAACCCGAAACACATAGGATGGGTATGGGTCGGGGTATGGGATTACTTTTAAATTTTTTCATGGGTATGAGATTTGGTGGTATACCCGTTTACCTGTCGTGAATACCCGATAATATATACCCGCTATATTTTTATTTGTTTTATTAATTTTTTATTTTTATATTGTATAATTTTATTTATTTATTATTTTTTTATGTATATTGAAAACATTGATTAACATATTTATATTGAACTTATATATGTTTAGTTATTTAAGATATTATTATTATATTTATAATAAAATATAAATTTATAGTTAACCGATTTACACTTGACGGGGTATACCCGATACCTGATGGGTAATACCCGCTAGAAACCTGACGGGTTTTGAGACGGGTATGGGGTTGGGATTACTCAAACTTTTTCCAAACTCTACCTATTGCCATCTTTATAAAAAGAAACTTTTAGCCCCAAATTCTAAATTTACAATTCCAACACTGCCTTAAATAACCAGTACCGATACACTACTGAGCCAAATTACTATTTGAAAAAATGTTTTGGCGCAAATTTTATGAAAAATCGTTAACGTATGAAAAAGTTACGTGGGTTTTAATATATGTTTTCGTAGGATCCTAACCCAATATATATACATATATATAGAGAGAGAAAGGGTAAAATGAAAACCACTCCGAGTTGGGAAAACTTTCGAAACTCTTTAAAAACGGG
Organism: Deinandra increscens subsp. villosa; assembly: GCA_039602395.1. Classification (NCBI taxonomy): domain Eukaryota; kingdom Viridiplantae; phylum Streptophyta; class Magnoliopsida; order Asterales; family Asteraceae; genus Deinandra; species Deinandra increscens. Next base: position 45,782,120 of record JBCNJP010000008.1, on the reverse strand, counting down.
GTCAAAAAGTTTTTTTTCATTCATTTTTTTTATGGTGATTCTTTAGGTTATAGGCTACCCTTAGGTGGAAAAAAATATAAAAAACGCCTCGGGGATTTTTTTTTTAAATGTCAAAAAACGGTCTTGTTACATATGTAACATTGTATACATATATTGGTTACATATGTAACAACCGTTTTTTGAGATTTTTTTAAAAAAAAAATTGCCGGGGCACTTTTTTGATTTTTTTTCCACCTAGGGGTAGCTTATAACCTAAAGAATCACCATAAAAAAATTGAATGAAAAGAAAACTTTTTGACCCCGTTTTTAAAGAGTTTCGAAAGTTTGCACAACTCGGAGTGGTTTTCACCATAACCATCCCATATATATATATATATATATATATATATATATATATATATATATATATATATATATATAGTATTTAATAGGTTTCACGTGGGAAATGCGAGTATTTTAGTGTTGATGTTAAAAATATCACGTGAGAAGAATTTCTTGAGATTTGTGAAAATTTGATGTAGCATGGTGATTAAATTTGCATGTGAAAAGAGTGCGAGTTAGTGTTGGAGGTGGTATAATACCGTGATACATTATAATCGATTCATGTATTTATTATGAAATAATTTAATTACAAAAAAGTATATTTTGTATTATTTTGGTTAATTAACATTCCATATTTTTCATATTTAACTTAATTAATAGATAATAACCCAATTTGACTTATTTATTTATAAACATATTAAAACTTCTATTTAAAATCACCTAAACAACTTTTAAATTCACCTGATATGTCTATAGTAGAATAAAAATCACCTAAACACTATAGATATAACTGAACTAGAACCACTATAGAGTATAGAGTTGGTGTAGTGGTTAAACTTCTATTTTTTTTTATTAAAGAGATCTAGGTTTTAGTCTCACTCACACCACTTTGTGAGATTTTAGTGGGCAATGAAGGATTCGGTCTTGTGCTTGATCCGAGTCACAAGGGGGTAGGGATGGTAATGAATCCTGAACCTGGAAGGAAAACCCGAAACCCGAAACACATAGGATGGGTATGGGTCGGGGTATGGGATTACTTTTAAATTTTTTCATGGGTTTGAGAGTTGGTGGTATACCCGTTTACTTGTCCTGAATACCCGATAATATATACCCGCTATATTTTTATTTGTTTTATTAATTTTTTATTTTTATATTGTATATTTTATTTATTTATTATTTAATTTTATATATATTAAAAACATTGATTAACATATTTATATTGAACTTATATATGTTTAGTTATTTAAGATATTTTTATTATAATTATAATAAAATATAAATTTATAGTTAACCGATTTACACCTGACGGGGTATACCCGATACCCGATAGGTAATACCCGTTAGAAACCTGACGGGTTTTGAGACGGGTATGGGGTTGGGATTACTCAAACTTGTTCCAAACTCGCCATATTGCCATCTTTATAAAAAGAAACTTTTAGCCCCAAATTTTAAATTTACAATTCAAACACTACCTTAAATAACCAGTACCGATACAACAGTGAACCAAATTGCTATTTGAAAAAATGTTTTGGCGCAAATTTTATGAAAAATCGTTAACGTATGAAAAAGTTACGTGGGTTTTAATATGTGTTTTCGCAGGATCCTAACCCAGTATATATACATATATATATAGAGAGAGGAAGGGTAAAATGAAAACCACTCCGAGTTGGGAAAACTTTCAAAACTCTTTAAAAACGGGGTCAAAAAGTTTTTTTTCATTCAATTTTTTTATGGTGATTCTTTAGGTTATAGGCTACCCCTAGGTGGAAAAAAATCTAAAAAACGCCTCGGGGATTTTTTTTTTAAATGTCTAAAAACGGTCTTGTTACATATGTAACATTGTATACATATTTTGGTTACATATGTAACAACCGTTTTTTGAGATTTTTTTTAAAGTCATTTTATTTATTTTTTTCCACCTAGGTTAGCCTATAACCTAAAGAATCATCATAAAAAATTGAATTAAAAAAAAACTTTTTGACCCCGTTTTTAAAGAGTTTCGAAAGTTTTCACAACTCGGAGTGGTTTTCACCATAAGCATCCCCATATATATATATATATATATATATATATATATATATATATATATATATATATAGTATTTAATAGGTTACACGTGGGAAATGCGAGTATTTTAGTGTTGATGTTAGAAATATCATGTGGGAAGAATTTCTTGAGATTTGTGAAAATTTAATGTAGCATGGTGTTTAACTTTGTATGGGAAAAGAATGCGAGTTAGCGTTGGAGGTGGTATAACACCGTAATACATTATAATCGATTCATGTATTTATTATGAAATAATTTAATTACAAAAAAGTATATTTTGTATTAATTTTGGTTAATTAACATTCCATATTTTTCATATTTAACTTAATTAATAGATAATAACCCAATTTGACTTATTTATTTATAAACATATTAAAACTTCTATTTAAAATCACGTAAACAACTTTTAAATCCACCTGATATGTCTATAGTAGAATAAAAATCACCTAAACACTATAGATATAACTGAACTAGAACCACTATAGAGTAAAGAGTTGGTGTAGTTGTTAAACTTCTATTTTTTATTAAAGAGATCTAGGTTTTAGTCTCACTCACACCACTTTGTGAGATTTTAGTGGGCAATGAAGGATTCGGTCTTGTGCTTGATCCGAGTCACAAGGGGGTAGGGATGGTAATGAAACCTGAACCTGGCAGGAAAACCCGAAACCCGAAACACATAGGATGGGTATGGGTCCGGCTATGGGATTACTTTTAAATTTTTTCATACGTATGAGATTTGGTGGTATACCCGTTTACCTGTCCTGAATACCCGATAATATATACTCCGCTATATTTTTATTTGTTTTATTATTTTTTTATTTTTATATTGTATGATTTTATTTATTTATTATTTATTTTTATGTATATTAAAAACATTGATTAACATATTTATATTGAACTTATATATGTTTAGTTATTTAAGATATTTTTATTATAATTATAATAAAATATAAATTTATAGTTAACCGATTTACACCTGACGGGTATACCCGATACCCGATGGGTAATACCCGCTAGAAACCTGACGGATTTTGAGACGGATATGGGGTTGGGATTACTCAAACTTGTTCCAAATTCGCCATATTGCCATCTTTATAAAAAGAAACTTTTAGCCCCAAATTTTAAATTTACAATTTCAACACTACCTAAAATAATCAGTCCCGATACACCACTGAAACAAATTTCTATTTAGAAAAATAATAATAATAATAATAATATTAAATTTACAATTCCAACACTACCTAAAATAAAAAATAAACTTTTAGCCCCAAATTTTACTCACTTTTTGTGCTCCCCCTACCCATTTAAGTACCCCAACAATCTCCATCACCTTTTCCCCACTTTGACAACAAACCACCACCACCTCCACCATGCACCGTTCCTCCACCGCCACCGCCTCCACCTCCGTCACCGGCTTCTACACCTTCCTCACCCAAGGCCTCGACGATCTCCTCCGATCCTTCCACTCCCACCACTTCATGTCCATCCACTTCCTCCACCACGTCCTCTCATCCGTCCGATCTTTCCATTCTCAGCTCATCGCCGTCGTCCAGAAACTCCACCTCCCCGTCGGAGAAAAATGGCTCGATGAGTACATGGATGAAAGCGCCCGCCTCTGGGAGGTCTGCCACGTCATAAAATCCGGCATCTGTAACATGGAAAGCTACTACTCCGCCGCCGTCGCCATCGCCGCCACCCTTGAAAACCACCACTTTTTAAACCCCCAAGTTTCCCGCCAGGTAACTTAATTGTAGTTTCTGATTCTTCACAGAATTAATCAGAAACCGGCCATCTCATGTTTCTTGAGTTGTTCGAGTCACCGGAAATCAATCAAATTGATCGCGGTTTGATCAGTAACCGACCGAGTAAGAACTTTTTAGTTGGAGGTTCAGAAGTTAAAGCTTAAAGCTTGTTATTTTTTAGGCTTTTTTTTAATTAAAAAAAGAAAAGAAGTCTAACTCTTATATAAAAAAATTAATAAATTTTAATGATCATGGTCGATGGACCTTTTTACCCTCTTCTCGTTTCGTCCCTGATTTTGTTCCTAATTTTGATATATAACGAGTTTGATTAGTGGCAAAATTATTTTTGTATCGACTATAACTAAAGAGTCTAACTCATATTATTCTTTTAAAGAATTTTGTGTATAAAAAGTTGATAAATTTCCGTTATTGGAAGTCAATAGACATTTTTACCCATCCAAGGGCGAAGGTTCCTTAGGGTCCGGCCCCCTCTGTTTTTCGCTTTTTCGTAGTATTAATTTTATTCCGTTCACTCGAAAAATGTTTATATATTGAGTTCAGCTCTCCTTAGTTTTTATTCAAGCTCCGCCATTGGTCACCCATCCCCGTTCCGCTCTTTATAATAATCGATAATTATTTTGAAAAGTGGACTATATACAATGAATTGGTCCAAGCCATAATTATCTTTAAAAAAACTCAGATTTTATATATAAATGATAAATTTTAGTGACCGGGGATCACTGGACCTTTTTAACTGTCACATGATTCTGCCCTTGTGTTGTGTTTGATCAATAACTAAAACTTGAATTTTGTACAGGTTCTTAGAGGGATCAATGGGTGCCTCCGGGAGAGAGTTGGATTGGAGGAAGAAAACAGGGGGTTGATCCGGATGAGAATCGAACCATTGATGATGAAATTCGATAAAAACGTGTTGATCGAATCGAAATTCAACGGGTTCAACGGATTCCGAGGCGTTCTTTTCGCATTACGCAACACGAACTCGTTGCTTTTGATGATCTTGCTAAGTGGCCTAGTATACTGCTCACCTGTCACAAGTTTTTCCTCATCTTGCCATAGCAATAATACCGCCATGAATTACAGCGAAAGCAAGACGGTTTTCGGGTCCGGTTTCATGGTTTCGGCATCCCGGTTACATGAGAAAGTGATGGAGAATGAAGATGGTCAGAATGGTGTTTTGCTTTATGAGTTTTGGAGTGCAAGAACTGCTATTGAGGAACTGAAAACAGAGGTGGAAAGAATTAGAGGGACTGGAATGGAATTTGATGTAAGTGAGAGGGTTGAAAAGCTAAAAAGTTGTTTTGTGGGGTTGCAATGTGGAGTTGAAAATATGATTGTGCAACTTGATGACTTTTTTGATGAGATTGTGGAAGCAAGGAAGAAGCTTTCGGATTTGTGCACTCATAGTTAGGGGTTCAAGACCCCACCAAAAGATCGAAGACCCGAATCACACTTATCGGTCTCACGGTTTTATTATCAGGATTCGGGTTCAGTTTAACTCATGTTCCGATAGCTAGAGTCATGAATCATAAATAGGAATCATGGATTTGGGTTTGGTTCACTCATGCTTAGATAACTAGAATCAGGAGGGTCAAGTTTGTAGGATTTATAGGACCGGATCTCGTTCTTTTCGCCTCTTTTTTGCTTTAATGGGCAAAATTTTGGGTTTGAGTTCACTCATTTTGTTGTTAAAAGAAAGAGGTTAGATTTGTGCATAAAGAAAAAAAAATCAAAATAACGTGTAGGTTTTATTTTATTTTTATAATAATTTATTTTACTTTATTTTTTTTTTGTGAGTTATGAAGTCATTTTTTATTTTTTACTTGAATGTGTACTTTTGGGCTTTGAGCTTAAACTGAGATGCATGATGTTGACCGTTTTGGACATAGAAGTTTCTTAACTGAAAAGAGACTAAAAAACTAAAATATTATTTAAAACATATGGTTTCTTTTGATAATAACTAATATTTTTAAGACAAAATGAATATATTAAATTCTTAAACAAATAAAAAGTTATATCAAATTATGTGAATTAGAATATATGTTCGTTATTATAAGACTTACATTAAAAACAAAAGAAGTGCAATAAATATAACAAAACATACATGAGGTGCATTGAATGCAACAGTGTATGACTCTTGTGATGTGTTGGATCTAATTTTTTTTTTCCGGTAAATTTGGATCACTAACGGGGATATTACATCATCCATTCGATCATCTTCAATTCCTATCAGGAGGAAACTCATCACTTGTGAGAAAACCCTCTTCCCAACTTGTAACCCCCATTTTTTATTTATTTTTTTTACAAATGAGACTTGAACCCAAGGCCTTATGATTAGGGATCATGCATATTTGCCACTAGGCTAAGTTATATGATGGTTGATTTGAAAAAATGAAATTATGGTCTGGAATAGCTCAAGATAAATAAAACCAGACTCATTTTAGTCATGTTTTTTATTTTATTCGGTTTTTATCTCGGACTCAAGCCGATTTGATGCGAGTCAGTATAATCCTTGACTCATAATCACCCTATGAGTGGGCATTTCACGGTCCGGCTCGAGAAAACCGATAAACAGTTCAATAACAATCGAAAACACACAAAACGGCTGGTCTGCTTCTCTATCCTTATTTTTTATCTTATTCAATTTCGATCGAGAACAAAACGTCCTTAACCCATATAAAAATTGTAAATTTAAGTAAAAAGAAACGTTTCTTCTTTTCTTTTCATTTCTATCCTCTCGTCTGTTATTTTTTTTCTACTCACGCATACTATTTTTAGATTTCACTTTATCATTTATAGAGGAATTTTCTTTTTCATGTCCCACACCCATATATATACATGCGTATATATATAGAAAGCATATATAAACTTTTTTAATCATAAAGTTGAGTTTATTTTTTCTAATTTAAATATATCATAGCTATATAGGTTTTATGAAAAACATATATAAGAAGTACATTATACTCTACAATAACATTTGTGACTAGGTTACGTAATTACGAACATACGTGTGATTAAGACAAATGTTGCATAGTTGCGAACGTTATTAGGTATCAAAACAAGTGTTGCATAGTTTCGAACGTTATAGGTATATAGTTTGTTGTTGTTTAACTTCGTATTATTGCCCTATATCATATATCGTATCATATTGTCTTTCTATTGAGAATCGTAAATTCGTTAAAAACCGTGAGAACCATTTATAGTCACTTATTATGAAAATGTATAGATGCAACAACCCATTTATGCAATAATGCATCCTGAAATGTGTGTTCATAAATGGTTCTCTTAGTTCTCAACAAAGTAATAGTTATACATGATGCAATATAGCATTCTGAATTTGTGATTGTAAATGATTCTTCTGGTTCTCTATGTTGATTTGATTTGGTCCTGGATTGAACACATCTCTCTCTCTCTCTCTCTCTCTCTCTCTCTATATATATATATATATATATATATATATATATATATATATAGGATTAGGATCATTTGAGAACTAGTTCAGTTCAGTTCGCCTGACAACATCTCAGCAGGCATTTCAGCAGACATCAATGTTCCAGCCATAAGGGCATGATAACTATTCATAAATCCCATTCCAAGTGCAAAGTTGGGATCATTTGTGGCATTTGCCTCATCAGGGTTGACTGTTCCACTAGAATTTGCTTGAGATCGAGCCACAAAAGCAATTGACTTTGTGTTTGAACTTTAATCATTTGCAGATGAACTTCCAGCCTGTTTTGGGCCAACTTCTTCAGATAGGAGTGCCTGATTCAATTTTCCCGCCATGCTAAGTGAACTTAGATGATTCAGCTCTCTCTGTTTATCATCAATCATCTTTGACTTCAGTTTGTTAATTAGCTCATCAACAGTTAACTCATCCAGCTTGTTGTTGTCTTAGATTATTGAAATGTTGGTATTCCAGGACTTGGGCAAACTGTTCAATAGTTTCAGATTTTTATCCTCCAGTCCGGGTTCAACGTCGTAGCTTGACATTTCAGTAATTAAGGACACAAATCTTTAAACTTGAGCTTCAAAGGACTCTCCTTGAATGTGATTGAACAAGTTGAACTTCTGCTTCAGAATCTGTTTACAGCTTGCCTTGATATCTGGATTTCCTTCATATGCCACCACCAGAGCATCCCAGAGTTTCTTTGATGTCACACCCCCAAATTTACCACTAATGGAGTTTATACCGTTAAGGAGTGCGAGCAAACCAGGACCACAACCATTAGTTACAAATGCTAAACGAATCAGAGTACAGTCCAAACATTCATCATAAAACAGTTTAAGAGTTTGCAGTGGAAAGAAAAACATGAGTATCTTAGCACTAACCACGTGCTTTAATTACAAAACATAAATTGTTGTTCAATTCCCAAATTTAAGTTCAAAATGAAATAAGTAACTTCGGGTGCCATGCCAACCTCCGGTGGATACTCCTCAGCGATCTGCAAAAGTGAAAACCACACAAGTGTCAACCTAACGGTTGGTGAGTTCACAGTGGGCATGTCATGCAGTGGCCCGGTCTCATAAGCGTATGTATCAACATATACATAAGTAGTAGTTTTGCAAAACAATGTCAAGTACTGAATTATCGAATATGCACTAGTTAAGTAAAGATTAAAGCGGTCAACCGATATCGCGGGTAGCTAATCCGGTTTCCATGCACTAAGGAAGTTCGTACCAAAGCTGACGTAACAGAGTTCGGCATTTGCCGATGGTTGGTGCCTCCAGCTGTGTTCCTCATGGGACCCACAACTAAAATAGGCTGATATTGAACTCCGTTCGGCCTCCAACCGGTTGGCTACACATTTGTGTACCGCGGAGCAGGGTTTGTCAAACCCTCAGTAGATCTACCCAACACCCCCTCGCTTCACAAATTAATGGTACTAAACTGTTGAGGACTTTTAAGTTTCAAGGCATCCTTAGAAATCATGTGATATCATTTGGTTTAGACTTTAACCTACACTAGTCATATTAAAACCGTTTATTCTGGATTTCATTTGAAATCCTAAAAAGAGTTTAAGTATCAAAATGGTTGTTCCGGATTTCACTTGAAACCCCAAGGATGGACAGTTGCAAGTGCTTCCCATAAAAACACTCCAACTTCCATAACAGATATCCCATTTGGCAATATCTCAAAAATATCAGCGTTGTTTTCCGTTAAGTAAATTTGTTGTGACCCAAACGGGCTCACAATTAAAGGGTTAGTGAAACTCACCTTAGGTTGCACAGCTTACACTTCAAATAATCCAATTATGATTGCTAACGAAGACCTAATAATCACATTAAGGTCTTAGGTGTTAGGTTGTGTCTAAACTTTAACTACGTCACTATGGCCCATAACATAGCACGTTGGAACTACGACTCGACATACCGACACACGACACCGATGGTTGATCATAAACGAGGGTTCACATCATTCAGAAATCAAAGCATGTTTCCTTATTGCATAATTATGTAAGTCATGGCATAACATTCAAATAAGTTGCACAAGTTTGGGTTTTGGGTCTGGCACAGTTTCGGTACACAGTTTCGCTACACAGTTTCGCCATGTGCACGGGCAGCACTTTCGCTAGGGAATACCCGATGACACAGTTTCGCTAGCTAGATTCGCTCGAAATTGATGACACAGTTTCGCTAGCATAGATTCGCTCGAAACTGGTTTGAACTTTCGTTCATAAAAGGCAAAGTTTCGCTAGATAGATTCGCTCGAAACTGCTGACACATTTTTGCTATCTAGTTTCGCTCGAAACTGATTTGAACTTTCGTTCATAAAAGGCACAGTTTCGCTAGATAGATTCGCTCGAAACTGCTGACACAGTTTCGCTATCTAGTTTCGCTCGAAACTGATTTGAACTTTCGTTCATGGTTGTTTCGCTCGGTAGTTTCGTTCGAGCAGGTATACTTAGTTTCGCAGGCGACACTATAGTTTCGCTGTATAGTGTCGCTGGAAGGATATTCAAACAGTTTGCGAAACTGTAGTTTCGCCTAACGAATCTGTCAGTTTCGCTAGTCGCAGAAATTTCATAAATTTAACAAAAAATCAATCTAACAGCTTCCATACTTCATATAATTCAGTATCTAGCATGCATAAACATTTACCAACATTAAACAAGCAAATTTAACACCTTAAACATGGATTTTCACCATCAAATCTCCAAGAACACTTTTAAGCATAAAATGACCTAACTAGCATGGATCTTCATTATGGCATGATTTTACACGTAAAGTTGCAGTCTTTATATGTCACACCCCGGTCAACGGTATCGGGTGTGAGCGAGAATGGAATCATAGTCGAGGATACATAGAACATTATCTAATAAATTCAAACTTCATAAAAACATTACTTCATTTCAGTTGCAGCGGAAAGATAGTGGAAATGAAAATGTCTTACATTTGGAAAAACATAAAGTCTAAATTGATAATAAAAACATTTAACGGTCTATTTGGATAATCGGGACTATGACTCCAAAAGCAGATCCGATAGCATAGTTAAGCCCCATTTGCATGTCTTCACGAGATTGCATCAGTTACCTAAGAAATCATGAATTTAAAACGGGTCAACATAAAGTTGGTGAGGTTCACAGGTTTATGATTTATCAGTTAAACATTTGTAAAACAGTTTTCGGTATACTTAAATATTATCAGGGTTTATTGTTGTGGTTGTATGATCTCACCTGAACCTTGATTTCAAATACTAACGGTTTACCCACCCGGCATCTCTTGCCCAGAGATGTTAAACAGTGCAGAATAACTGACGTGTACCCCCAGACAATCCGAAGTCAGAACTGGAGCTACCAGTTAGGGTAGGGTTGTCAACCCAAATAGATCTATTCACTAGCTATCGTTTCGTACAGAACTAATTGAAATCAATTAATGATGGGATTTTCGGTTGTACAAACGTTTATAACGATAATGTATCAAGTTGGGCAATCAGTAAGAGAACAAGTAGTCATACGGCTAACAAATAAACCATAATGTTAAGTAAAAAGCATTTAATCAGTTTTCATGATTTCTCCCCCAAGTATAAAATAGTTAAAAGGAAAAGGGGCCGTGAAACTCACAGATTCAGCAGATAAACGGTAGGCAAGCAGTGTAGATAACAGTAGCACGAGATGCCCTAAATAAATTAAATAGGCATATGCATAAGGTCTACGATCCTTTGAGTAACATAAGTTACCCAAGTGATACTGGTCAAGTCTTGACGTTATTCCCATTTGTATTTGTTTGGAAAGCCCGTTATCAGTATTTATTGTGCAAATAAATACGCGTTTTCAAGTTTATATTTATGTTAAAATAAATATAAAGAAAAGGCAACGTTGATGAAATGAAATCAAATATTGAATGTATTGTTAAGCAATAAGATATATTATTTATTTCGTTCAGTTGATTTTTAAAGAAGTTGATATGTTTTCCAACACGTTAAGTTAAAACTTAATGGAAAACCCGTTAGTTAGTACAAACATGTTTGCGACGGTTTATATTTATATCAAATAAATATAACATAAATAAATGGTTGAACAGTTCGATCAAGTCATGAACATTGGACCAAAATAATAATGTCAATTATTATTTTAAGGATAATTATTTTTGGAATAAATAATTACGGTGGCAAAATCTTGTAAATAATTGAATAATTATTTAAGACTTTCACTATTTTAAAACATTTCCAAATTTAATAATATTTCATGTTCATGAAATATTAGATAGAAAACGTTGATAAAAGTATCTATGGCGACGCTTGGATTTATAACGTTTGATTTATTAAAACATTACGTCGTTTCAATAAAAATAAGACAAGTTTTACGTTTTCGCGTATATCGCCGTGCGGTCCCGGTTTTATTTCTACTCAACGTATTATTTATTTTTATTACTTTGATTCCTCAAAGTAATGAAATATATCCATGAAAAACTTTTAAGTCTTTATTTGCCTTGATTAATTTATAAGATTTCTTTTATAAAAATGTCTATTCTTAGCAAGTTTTAGGAAGGTTAAAACTTGTAATAAATCCAAGTATTTATGTCAACTTTAATCATTAACATAAATGTTATTTTTACTAAATCTAGTAAGAATTTAATATATTCTTTTTGTCATAACATTTATAACACATTAAATATGTTACAAAATCATTTTTAGAAAATGTGTCATATGTCCCTTTTTGTAAATCACTAGTTACTTAGTGATTTTGGTCCAAGATTCATGTCCAAGTTTTATGTCCCTATATATATTTAGTCTACTAATATTCCATGTAACAAGTTAACATAATATAACATGATTTATATTGTTAGTTAACAATTTAAACATATAACATGAAATATTAAGTAAATCAACTAACATATTTATATGTTAGGATATAATATATATATATAGACGATCTACTAACATAATAATGTTAGGACAAGTAAAGTAAATAAATCTACTAACACTAAACATGTGTTAGGACCAAAATATAATAAATAAACAACATGTAACAACTTATTAGTTATTATGCTCATTTAACAAGATATGAAGTGGCTTGGATTTGCAAACAACCAACTTTGAAATCCATGGATTTCATTTTAGATCTAGGTGCACAAAGCTACTATCCATAAGGTTTCACCTTGTGTTTCACCATCTTGGATCTTAGAAGAAAATGGGGATTAAGAGAGAGTGGTGTTAGTTGTTGCAAGCAAGCATTCAAAATAAAAAGAACATGATCATTAGTTTAGATTTCATAAGTGTTAGGGGGTTTAGATTGTCAAGACTTGGTGGTACATTTGGGTGGTGAAACAATGTAAGAAAACATGGGAAAAGGAGGGATCGTGGACCGGGTTCTAGGTTTGGGCCGCAAGGAGTAAAGAAAATAAACCGGTTTGGGCCGGTTCGGCCCAAAGAGATTCGGGCCGCGTTTCGGGTTTCTGATTCAGGGAAATTACTCGGTGTGACGAGGCGAGTCATTGATGAAATTTTCGGGTTTATCCGAATTGATTTGGGCTTATTGGGCTTACTGGGGCCCAATAGGCTAAACGGTTTGAACAAAAAGGCTAAGTCTTGACAACGGGCAAACTTTAAATACGATTTGATTTTATCAAAAGTTGTAAGGTTTCATATTGATTCACATAAACAGTTTTTGATTGTTCGACATGATTTGTTTATGTTTTTCTCAAGTTGATCCGGTTTGGTACGCGTGAATGCAACGAAGACTGTTTCGTTTGTTCGCGTCAGCTTTAAGCTCGATTACCATGAGTGCTTAGAACCCCAGTTGTTTCTAGCCACGTAATCGCTTAAAATGTTCCCGTGTCGATGGTGAATATCCGTGACACATGTTTAAGAAAAATATAAAAAAATTACATTTTTATATTCGTTTCTTATTGTTAACATTCCATTAATTCCTTAATGGTCTTTCATGTTTATTAGGGCGCGTTTTCCAATACAACGTGGGAATCAGTTTTTACGTCCGGTTTTTATCAGTTACGTACAGTTACCAAACAGTTAATCATAGATAAGATAAGCACATAAGGTCTAATCTAAGGTCAAAGTAAGGAGCGTTGACTTGACTTTTGGACGGGGTGTCACATTCTCCCCCAGTTAGAAGAATTTCGTCCCGAAATTCAGTCCTGATCACTGGTGGATGTAACGTTTTCAAAAGTCAAGGATATTTTTGTCGTATTGGGTTCTTGCGTTCCCAAGTGTACTTTGGACCTTGTCTAGAGTTCCATCACTCCTTAATGATGGGAAATGCGGCTACGCTTCAGTTCTTAATTTATTGGCCAAGTGTCTTGACAGGTTCCTCGACGAAGCGCAGTGTCTCGTCGGCTTGAATTTCATCAACCAGGACGACAAGGGTTTCGTCGGACAGACACTTAATTAAATTACTAATCATAAATAGTCATAAATGCTACTTAGCAGGATAGGCAGGCGTAGCTGGTACGCCACTGGGCCCATCGTTTCAATGATCGGTAGGTAAATCTTAATAGACTGATAACAGAATGCGGATTGACAAAAGGATGAGCGAGGTATGGAGGTTTGACAAGTCATGATTACTCATGAATGGGCTCTACCTGGATTTTCATGTAGTTCAAATTACAATTATGTGTGCACCCACAATTGTGATTTGCCTTACATGATCGGCCTAAGCTTTGCTCATACATGAATTTTCAGTTTGTCGGAAACGAGACGTGTTTGGGACACTACTGATCTCACGAAGTAGTCTGGATTGATTAGCTTTTGCTCGAAAGTTCTAATGCAAACAAGGAGCTTTCATTCCTAGTTTACTAGACCTAATTATTGTCTTTCCAAGACAATACACGTTATTAGGTTTTGATTAGATACCGGATGGAATCTTTCTAGGGTACTAGGAGTTTTAATGATCATAATGACGGAGATGCGGGTTGCTCTAGTTTCTGGGTATCATGGCCTAATTTCTTACTAGTCTCTGGGTAGGATGGGGTTCGTAGGCGGTTGGTCCGATCCATTCCAGGATCCCAAGGGACCAAGGTAACAAGGTTTAGATCTTCCTTGCTTTTCATGCCTAGTTATTCCTTGTCTGAGGCCGAATTCATTATAAGGTTTTGATCCCCCTTATAATTTCCAAAGGTTTGCATCATGCGTTAGCATAGTCTTTCTAACGATCGCGTGCGTTCGTAAGTCTTGTTGAAGATCAGAGGTAACTTGCTTGCAATACATATGAGGGTACTGGAGACTAGTAGGTTGGTTTCTTTCAATCTTAGTCCGGAAAGTAGATGAATGATACTTTCTTTCACGACGTGACGTCAAGAGGGTGTAGTTCGATGCCTTATGCGATAACTACTGATGCAATAGGTTTAACTGGTGACGAATGATTTCCTAATTACTTCCAAGATCAACATCCGGAAAACGATATATCTTCCATTGTTGGATCAGTCCTATTTCATCTATCGTTCCATATAAAACGGGAGCACTCCATAGGGAGTGGCTTGTACGGATGAAGCCTTTATCTAGCAACTCTTGTAGTTGATTAGATAACTCTTGTACTACGGATGGTGCCAGACGGTAAGGAGACGTGGCAACGGGGCGGCTCCAGGTGTTAAGTCGATGCGAAGTTTCTCTTACCGAGGGGGTAAGACTGGGAAGTCTTCGGGAAAGATTCCCGGGTATTCGCGGTTAATAGGAACATCTTCGATGCGTTTATCCCTAGGTTTCCTCTTAGTGACCTGAGCTAAGAATAGCATGGCATCCTTTGCGAAGGAATTCCCGTGCCTTTATACTAGATGTGAGGTTTAGCTTGCCTTGCAGGTATAGAGTGTTGTCATTTGCAAGTGGCACTCTTAACATTTTCTCGTGACATATGATTTCCGCGTGGTTCTTTGACAACCATTCTATCCTAAGGATTATGTCGAGGTTTCTGAACTCAATGGGCATTAGGTTGGTGCTGAATGTATGAGCGGAGAGTCCTAGTGAATAACCTTGGTAGATTACGACGGCTTTGATTAATTCTCCATTGGCTCATTCTATGGTAACTTAGTGTCTAAGGCAGAATGGTCGATTTCGAAGGATTACAAGATAAAATCGGTAGGCACAAGGTTCCTATCAGCATTAGTATCGAATAAAACAGAAGCTTAATGGTTGTTTACTATGAACGTACCCGTTTCCGTGTTCGGGTCACGACAGGCGTCTTCAGTGTTGATCACAAAGACTCTTCCTCTATCCTGGTTAGCATTCTGGTCCTTGTTATTCGGGCATTCACTCTTGAAGTGTCCAATGGTCCCGCAACCGTAGCAAGTGCGTTTTGGGCAGCTACGTGCTACGTGTCCGTAAGTCTTGCAGATATTGCAAAAGATATTTCCACAATCAAGTGTGTGGTGGAGGTTGCATTTGTCGCACAGGGGTGCAGTACCCGTGTAACCGGTTTTTCGAAGGGACTGGACAGGAGTGGTAGCAGCATAGACCCTCTCTGGTCTGGATTCCTCAACGGGGGTCTTCTCGGAGTTCTCGTACTGATTCTCCCAAAATCCACGCTTACGTTTGCTTGACGGAGGGATGGCACCGACATCAAGGGATTCATGTTCAGGCGATTTCTTGCCAAAGTTTACACCTTGACGATTAGCCTGATAGACAAGGTTGTGTGCCAGACGCACAACATCCTGAAATGTCTGAGGGTTTGAGGAGAGAACGTTTCCTTGAATGTGTGGCGCAAGTCCCCAGATGTACCGTTCGATCTTCTTGTATGTCGGGGTGACCATAGTCGGACAGAGGTGAGCAAGCTCGCGGAACCTCTTAGTGTAGCCGGCAACGTCGGCTCCAACCATGGATAGGTTCCAGAATTCGGCTTCAAGTTTCTGCAGTTCCTCCCTAGGACAGTACTCATCGCTCAACAGTCGTTTGAGTTCGTCCCATGTCATGGCATATGCCAAGTCAGTTCCCATAGCATCGGCATGGGAGTTCCACCAGGTTAGTGCACCGTCAGTGAACGTGCACGTGGAATATTTGACCATGTACTGCTCGGGACAGTTGCTTATGCGGAAGACTGACTCCATTTTCTCAAACCAACGGATTAACCCGACAGCGCCCTCGGAACCCTTGAAGTTGGTGGGTTTGCAATTCATAAAATCTTTGTATGAACATTCCCGAGTGCCGCGTGCCCCACTGTCAGTGTGGCGTTGGGTCTCGGAAGCGGCGACTGTTTCAGCAACGCGCTGAGCGATCATCTCCTCGATTTCGGCGGCGCTCATCGGAGGAGGAGGAGGAGCATTTCTGGTGGTTTGGCGTCTAGGCGGCATGATTTTGCTTTAAGTTGTGAATGTCAACATAAAGAAAAACTTTAGATAATATGTAAATGGGGTTATTAACGTACGGAAATAACTGCCACGACATATACCAATGACACCATGATACGCGCAAACACAACCAAGAAATATAAGATAGAAGGGATAGAAAGGGATATAGCGTACGCGAATGATTACATGCCATAACCATAAGAATAATATCAATAATGATAACAACAATCATGATCATTAGCATACCATACTACTAATTTATATTCCCACCTTATTAACTACAAAATATTCGATGATCAAAGTGAGACATGTTTGGTCTTGGGCTTGCAGCCCAGAATACAAGATATAGATATGCTAAAATGGTGGTCCACAAAGGCTAGATTTACAGTTATCTAGAATGGTGGAGGTCCTGGGGGTATGGCTAGGGTGGTCGCGATCCGTGACATGCGGGTCATGAAGGTCATTACACGTCCAATGAAATCCTCTACGGTAACGTGCCTCGCATGGGGGGCCTCGTTTGACAGAAAGAGGTTAGTGACGGTTGTGTTGACACCATTCATGTGAGTATGAAGGGTGTCTATGGAGTCCTGAACGACATCCATATGACCAGCAATCCTGGCTATCCGGGTCTCATGTGCCCGAAAGTCAGTCACAGTAAGGTGTCGAGAAATGTCTCTCTCAACTTAATTCATGGGCCAACTCATGACGACGCAAGCGTGCTAACAGTAGCGGTACAGTGTCCGCTATCGGCTCGTCAGTGAGTACAGTGATGCCAGACAGAGGACGGCGCGTGTCACCGCCTCTGATTGAGGGCTTGTAAGAGCTAGGCAGTCTCTCAAGCAGTCTCCAGAAATGGAGTTGCCCAGGTATCTATGATAAATGAGGGTATTTGGAGGCGTAATGCCGCTTAGGCACTGGCTCGTTCGGGGATGGAGTATAGTCAGATACATCTCTATCATTGTTTTCTCCGGAATCGGGAATGCAGATGACTTCCTTGGAAGTCATCTCTACGATTATGTTCCGAGAGAAAGAGACGTAGCTAGCAATAGCATATAAACTAAATGTATAATTGCTAAGGAAATAGTAGACATGTATAGTACTTAAATTAACATAAGTTAATATGTTGGAGGAGCGGTCTTGCATGCAAACGGTAGCTTCGGAGTGGGTTATAGTCCAGGTTCAGTTTTCGTTTTGTTTGTTTGTTTATCCTGGTTCGCTATAACCACGGCTCTGATACCAATCTGTCACACCCCGGTCAACGGTATCGGGTGTGAGCGAGAATGGAATCATAGTCGAGGATACATAGAACATTATCTAATAAATTCAAACTTCATAAAAACATTACTTCATTTCAGTTGCAGCGGAAAGATAGTGGAAATGAAAATGTCTTACATTTGGAAAAACATAAAGTCTAAATTGATAATAAAAACATTTAACGGTCTATTTGGATAATCGGGACTATGACTCCAAAAGCAGGTCCGATAGCATAGTTAAGCCCCATTTGCATGTCTTCACGAGATTGCATCAGTTACCTAAGAAATCATGAATTTAAAACGGGTCAACATAAAGTTGGTGAGGTTCACAGGTTTATGATTTATCAGTTAAACATTTGTAAAACAGTTTTCGGTATACTTAAATATTATCAGGGTTTATTGTTGTGGTTGTATGATCTCACCTGAACCTTGATTTCAAATACTAACGGTTTACCCACCCAGCATCTCTTGCCCAGAGATGTTAAACAGAGCAGAATAACTGACGTGTACCCCCAGACAATCCGGAGTCAGAACTGGAGCTACCAGTTAGGGTAGGGTTGTCAACCCAAATAGATCTATTCACTAGCTATCGTTTCGTACAGAACTAATTGAAATCAATTAATGATGGGATTTTCGGTTGTACAAACGTTTATAACGATAATGTACCAAGTTGGGCAATCAGTAAGAGAACAAGTAGTCATACGGCTAACAAGTAAACCATAATATTAAGTAAAAAGCATTTAATCAGTTTTCATGATTTCTCCCCCAAGTATAAAACAGTTAAAAGGAAAAGGGGCCGTGAAACTCACAGATTCAGCAGATAAACGGTAGGCAAGCAGTGTAGATAACAGTAGCACGAGATGCCCTAAATAAATTAAATAGGCATATGCATAAGGTCTACGATCCTTTGAGTAACATAAGTTACCCAAGTGATACTGGTCAAGTCTTGACGTTATTCCCGTTTGTATTTGTTTGGAAAGCCCGTTATCAGTATTTATTGTGCAAATAAATACGCGTTTTCAAGTTTATATTTATGTTAAAATAAATATAAAGAAAAGGCAACGTTGATGAAATGAAATCAAATATTGAACGTATTGTTAAGCAATAAGATATATTATTTATTTCGTTCAGTTGATTTTTAAAGAAGTTGATATGTTTTCCAACACGTTAAGTTAAAACTTAATGGAAAACCCGTTAGTTAGTACAAACATGTTTGCGACGGTTTATATTTATATCAAATAAATATAACATAAATAAATGGTTGAACAGTTCGATCAAGTCATGAACATTGGACCAAAATAATAATGTCAATTATTATTTTAAGGATAATTATTTTTGGAATAAATAATTACGGTGGCAAAATCTTGTAAATAATTGAATAATTATTTAAGACTTTCACTATTTTAAAACATTTCCAAATTTAATAATATTTCATGTTCATGAAATATTAGATAGAAAACGTTGATAAAAGTATCTATGGCGACGCTTGGATTTATAACGTTTGATTTATTAAAACATTACTCGTTTCAATAAAAATAAGACAAGTTTTACGTTTTCGCGTATATCGCCGTGCGGTCCCGGTTTTATTTCTACTCAACGTATTATTTATTTTTATTACTTTGATTCCTCAAAGTAATGAAATATATCCATGAAAAACTTTTAAGTCTTTATTTGCCTTGATTAATTTATAAGATTTCTTTTATAAAAATGTCTATTCTTAGCAAGTTTTAGGAAGGTTAAAACTTGTAATAAATCCAAGTATTTTAACATAAATGTTACTAAATCTAGTAAGAATTTAATATATTCTTTTTGTCATAACATTTATAACACATTAAATATGTTACAAAATCATTTTTAGAAAATGTGTCATATGTCCCTTTTTGTAAATCACTAGTTACTTAGTGATTTTGGTCCAAGATTCATGTCCAAGTTTTATGTCCCTATATATATTTAGTCTACTAATATTCCATGTAACAAGTTAACATAATATAACATGATTTATATTGTTAGTTAACAATTTAAACATATAACATGAAATATTAAGTAAATCAACTAACATATTTATATGTTAGGATATAATATATATATATAGACGATCTACTAACATAATAATGTTAGGACAAGTAAAGTAAATAAATCTACTAACACTAAACATGTGTTAGGACCAAAATATAATAAATAAACAACATGTAACAACTTATTAGTTATTATGCTCATTTAACAAGATATGAAGTGGCTTGGATTTGCAAACAACCAACTTTGAAATCCATGGATTTCATTTTAGATCTAGGTGCACAAAGCTACTATCCATAAGGTTTCACCTTGTGTTTCACCATCTTGGATCTTAGAAGAAAATGGGGATTAAGAGAGAGTGGTGTTAGTTGTTGCAAGCAAGCATTCAAAATAAAAAGAACATGATCATTAGTTTAGATTTCATAAGTGTTAGGGGGTTTAGATTGTCAAGACTTGGTGGTACATTTGGGTGGTGAAACAATGTAAGAAAACATGGGAAAAGGAGGGATCGTGGGCCGGGTTCTAGGTTTGGGCCGCAAGGAGTAAAGAAAATAAACCGGTTTGGGCCGGTTCGGCCCAAAGAGATTCGGGCCGCGTTTCGGGTTTCTGATTCAGGGAAATTACTCGGTGTGACGAGGCGAGTCATTGATGAAATTTTCGGGTTCATCCGAATTGATTTGGGCTTATTGGGCTTACTGGGGCCCAATAGGCTAAACGGTTTGAACAAAAAGGCTAAGTCTTGACAACGGGCAAACTTTAAATACGATTTGATTTTATCAAAAGTTGTAAGGTTTCATATTGATTCACATAAACAGTTTTTGATTGTTCGACATGATTTGTTTATGTTTTTCTCAAGTTGATCCGGTTTGGTACGCGTGAATGCAACGAAGACTGTTTCGTTTGTTCGCGTCAGCTTTAAGCTCGATCACCATGAGTGCTTAGAACCCCAGTTGTTTCTAGCCACGTAATCGCTTAAAATGTTCCCGTGTCGATGGTGAATATCTGTGACACATGTTTAAGAAAAATATAAAAAAAATTACATTTTTATATTCGTTTCTTATTGTTAACATTCCATTAATTCCTTAATGGTCTTTCATGTTTATTAGGGCGCGTTTTCCAATACAACGTGGGAATCAGTTTTTACGTCCGGTTTTTATCAGTTACGTACAGTTACCAAACAGTTAATCATAGATAAGATAAGCACATAAGGTCTAATCTAAGGTCAAAGTAAGGAGCGTTGACTTGACTTTTGGACGGGGTGTCACATTATACTAGATCTAACATTCCTAAGCATCATATCAGAAGATCAAACGATTCCATGAAGGTTTACACATTCTTTTTAAGAAAACACAAAGAAATGCATGAAAATGGTTTTGGGAACTCACGGTTTGATCTCGGATCCGAATGGATGAGTTCACCAGCTGAGATGACGGTGGTTCTCGGCTGGTCTTGGTGGTTCACGGCTGGGATTCCGACGAGAGAGAGAGAATGGGAGTGTGTGTGTGTTTTTGTGATGTATGCAAAATAAAAGAATTAGGGTTTTAGTCTTGGTTTATATACTAAGGCTTTGGTGGGCTTTTCATTGGGATTTGGGCCACAATGATTAGTCTATCATTAGCCCATGATTAGCATGTACGCATACACCCTAATTACATGATTAATCACATAAATACACATTTAAGCAATTTGTCACATAATTCAACAAGTAAACAAATAGTCATGCTTTTGATAATAATCATGCATTTAAATCACGTTGCACATAATTCAATAAATAAATAAACACATAACACATATGGACGGGTTCGGTGATCAACCAAAGGTCGTGGACGTATTCGGCCTAGTTAAGCATTAGTTACTAAGTTAACACTCATAACGTAACTAACGGAGATTGTCTAACGGAAGTTAACCTTGGAATTCTCGGATGTCACATTTGATGTCTTGTACTTCTTAAACCCTTGTGCAATCTCCGGAGTCAATGCCATTGTCATGATAGCATATGCTCTCTCATCCTTGTTACATTTTTCCCAATCATCATCCGAGTATTCTGCTTCAGTTTTCACCACCAACTTTTCCTGCTTCTGTGTGAGTAGGAATAAATGGTCCATTGACAACTGATCTCCAAAGTCTCAGATCAACACTTTTCAAATGGTTTTGAAATCTGTACTTCCATTCAAGGAAATTATCAGCAGATGTGAGTCTGGGAGGACAGGTAGTCGATCCAATCTCAAAGTCCAGTTTTTGGTACATGCTTGGTTCAAAATCCATGACGAAAGCTTAGGAAAAATTATGAAAAAGAGGTCTGTATGAGTTTCCGATCGTAAACACCTGTTTACGATGTTGACACGCCTGCAGATCGTAAACGGAATCGCAAACACCTCCGGATCGTAATCCTGATCGTGAACCTGATTCCGATCGTAAACCCTGTCGTAAACTCCTCTGGATCGTAATCGAAGTCGTAAACACCAAAAGTTCGAATCTCAAAGTCGTAAACACAATGCTGAGTCGTAAACAAGATCCTAAACACTCAAAAATCCAATCTTGAAGTCGTAAACACCTTTTTGCAGCTCGTAAACCCAGATTTGATGAAGAACACCGGTCGTAAACCCTAAGAACAGCCCAGAAATGATCGTAAACACCAAAAACATCAGCAAGCTTCCACTTTTTCCAGCTAAACACTCGAATCTAATATCATGGAACCTCGAATCAGATGATTCTTAGCTCTGATACCAATTGTTAGTCCCGAAACAACAATCGTTCATGATATCGTAACACAAACAAGTGCGGAATCCTTGTTTGTGAGTGATTCGAGAAGAAGATGATGAAAAAGACTTGATTTAAGATGAAGAACAAAGCAACACAATCAAATCTTGAATGTAGAACAATCAATCTTCTATTGTAGTGAGTTTGCGATCGTGAATACAAGAGAGTGCACCAAAAATCGTAATCACAAAAACTGGTCATAAACATGAACTACATGGGTATTTATACCACCCTTACAAAAGCCCTAAAGAAAATCGTAAACCCACAAGAAGAAACCGGCCCAAGAGGCCCAAGTCGTAAACATATCAAGCCCACATCCAAGTAAGCCCAAGTCTAATGTTCATGCCTCATAATGTATAGCCCAACAGATAAAGAACCTAATAATGAACTTTACAATATATATATATATATATATATATATATATATATATATATATATATATATATATATATGGTTATGTTCAAATGGGAACCAATTGGTTTTGAAAAAACTTTTGAGAACCATTCTGAGCCACTAATTTTCAAGGGGGCCACTCAAATTCATGGGGGGGGGGGGGGGGGATTTCCATATATATAAACTAGAGGCTTAGAATGGTTCTCAAAAGTTCTCAAAACCATTTGGTTCTCAAATGATCATTTCCCTATATATATATATATATATATATATATATATATATATATATATATATAGGTGAAAGTTCAAATAAATACAAAGGAACATTTGCGTTCGAAGTGTAGGAAGTAATTTGAGCCATTAATTTTGGAAGATGAATGGTCCAGATCTAATATATCTAATCCAGATAAGAAGAAGATGGAAATAAGCGTGAGAAGAATCTGGAGGGGTAGAATTGGTAGAGGATAGAATTGTTGACTTTTTTCAAGTTCCCCCAGTTTTTTTAAATGTCCATAACTTTTTTATACGATATTATTTTTTTAAAAAAATTTCACCATAAAATCGAGCATTTTATTTTCTTTAATTCGAGTATAGTATTGCTATACTTTTTTTAAATAAAAAACTTTTTTTTCAAGTTCATTTATATGCTCTCGTATAACTTGCGTGATTATGAAATATAACTTGCGTGATTATGAAATATAACTTGCGTGATTATGAAATATAGTTTGCGTGATTATAAAATATAGTTTGCGTGATTATTGAATATAACTTGCGTGATTATCAATATAACTTGCGTGATTATCATCAAATGCGCGCGGACAAATTTACCCCCCTTCGCACACTTCGCACGCATATTACCCTTTGTACAATAACTTTCCCTATATATATATATATATATATATATATATATATATATATATATAGGGTTAGATTCAAATAAGAACTTTTAAGAACTAAATCTCCACCACTAATTTCAGGTGGGGACCATGATAATTCATGGGGGGTTTTCCATATATATAAAGTAGTGGCTGAGATTAGTTCTTTTTAGTTCTCAAACCCAATTGGTTCTCAAATGATCCTCTCCCTATATATATATATATATAAATAAAATTTGCATTATAATTCCTTCTTATCCTTTTAATCAAACCAAACTTCCCCACAATAACCTATATATATCTATATAGAGGAGAGTTAGGCTACATCAACCAAATTTCCTACATCACTACATCAACCTTCTTTTCCACAAAAAAACACCAAAAAACACTCCCTAACAATTTTTTTTTTTTCGAAAACACTATACCTCTAATCGCTATGTTAGCTTCCTAGAACACTCTTTTTTTTTAATTTTTGTGGTGTTTTTTTTGGTGTTTTTTTTCGGTTTTTTTTTTCTTCAAAAAAACACCAAAAAAAAACTTTTTTGTTAATTAATTTTTTTTTCTAAAAACACCATTCTTCTAGACGCACCAAAACACACATTTTTTAAAAAAAAAATTTTATTTTTTTTATTTTTTTTATTTTTTGTATTTTTTTTATTTTTTGTATTTTTTTAGCGTTTTTTTTTAAATAATAAAAAAGCCATAAAAATTAAAAAAAAAAGGTGTTCCAGAAAGAAGATATATCGATTTGACTTATGATGTTTTTTAATTTTTTTTTTTAACAGAAAGTGTTTTTTTTTTTGAAAAAAGGGGTTTGATGTAGATGATGTAGGGATTTTGGTTGATGTATTTTACCCCAACTCTATATATATATATATACAAATATATATATATATATATATATATATATATATATATATATATATATATATATATGGTGAGGTTCATTGTAGACACTTTCGCATGTGAAATGACTCTGTTTTACATGTGTCCACATGTGAAAATTTCTAAATAATGAGAAAAAAGAAAAAAAAGGAAAAAATAAATTAATCATAACCATTAGATCAAGAGATCTAATGGTGAAAAAAGGTCTCTACATGTCTACACTTATTGAGGTGTTTACAATGAACCTTTCAGTATATATATATATATATATATATATATATATATATATATATATATGTATATAATTTGTCATTTTATAAAATGAGATGATCCACCAGAAGAATGTGATTCTCCCATGGAAAAAGTGAAGATACGTCCTTATTCAGATAAGAAACAAGAAGAATATAATATAGAAATTACAAATACTAGCTTCAAAGGAAAGCATAATTTGTTTTGTAAGTTATGATATAAATTGATTAAATGGGATTCTTTTTCCATTCCTTCAAGAAATTGACTGAAATTCTATAATTTAGGTATACGTTTGAAACAAATGAAAGATAAAAATATGTAATTGTTAAACAAACAATATTTGTTGTATAAGTTATGACTGGGATCCGGAATAAATATTTATATTTTAGTTTGACATCTTTTACCCAAATGGTCAAATGTTCAACCTAAGCTGTGTTAGAGTATTCACGGGAGGTTTCTTAAAAAATATGTGAGTGTAAATCTGTATAATTTAAGGTTTGGTTATTAGTGGTTGTGAGTAGAGGAGGGATCCGGAATAAATAGAGACCTAATTTTGACACAGGAAGAATTGATTTTGACACAGAAAGTATACGGTCGTTTGAGACCAAACGGCCGTTTGGGTTTGACCCGGAAAACTAGGTACGAGAGAATTACTTTGGAAGACCGTTTAGAAAGAAACGATCGTTCTTGTTTCCGCAAACGGGCGTTCGGTGCCGAACGATCGTTTGGTTGTTATGATTTATTTTCGCTTTGCAAAAGCTGAGATATCATGTGGGTTGTCTTTTAGCAACGACCGTTTGTGAGCAAACGATTTCATCAACGGTCGTTTGTTCACAAACGACCGTTTGTGAGATTCCAAGAACAATATCACACATTTCAAAGTAGCTTTGAACATGCATATAGTGATGCCGGTGGGGGATGGTGTTTATGGATGGACCGCAGGTATGAAAATTAGGTAATTACAATATATATTGTTGTCTAATATGTTTACTAACGTTTGTTTTATTTTGCAGACGGGGGGTTGCACGTGTTTAATGGACCCCAGGACGCCGATGTGGCTCGGATGGCTTACCTGCAGCAGATAGGTGCGGAGGATGCGGCCGCACAGGAGGGACAGCCCGCACAGCAGGGACAGGCCGCGGGCCCGGCTCCACCACCACCGCCACCTCCTGAGATACATCCACATGTCATCATCCCACCGGTTGCACCCACTCCCGAGTTTATGCGGGAGACTCTTCGCCACTTGCGTGAGGTGACTCACTTACTACGACACGATATCGCGTTCAAAGCGTGGACGGCGGAGAGTATGCAGCGGCTGGCGGAGAGGAGCGGTGTGGTGCTTCAGCCACCGCCTCATCTAGAGCCCTTTGTGGACCCGGATGCTGACGCCGACCAGGAGATGGATGACCCGGACGATCATGCTCCTTAGTTGTAGGTTTATGTTTCATTTGTTATTATGTGTTTGTTAGTAACAAACTATCAACTTTTTTTGGTGTTATGTTAACAAATGGTTTATGGTAATGTGTTATTATGTTATTTGTGTTTGAAATCCAACCGTATGAATATGTTAAACTTATGAAAAAACTTAATCGAAATTTTCACAAAAATCTTATTTTCCTGATTTTCTAGTAAAATTTGTTGTAACGACAAATAAAATACATATAAAATATACAATTTTGAAAAAATCAAACGATATTATTACAATACACCTTAAAAACTTATTTATGACTCATAAACAAATTTTCGTGACAATCAGAAATAGTAAAAAAATAAATTTCATTTTAAAAGCCTCAAAAAGGCCATATAAAACCATCAAAATCCTTGAAATAAAACCATATTTCAAATTTTTCAAACCCCTGGCCATGATCTTGACAGGGGTTTGTATTCGTTAAGAAGCAATGCAGATGTCGGTATGCTACTCTCTTACATTAACCGAAACGATAACAGGAATATACGCGTGTACGAAACACGCAGCGAGTTAACATACAACACAGGCAGAGAATTGCCGTGGATTAATCGAGAACGTTCACGAGAAGAGTTATTGTCGATACAAAGGAGGGTAAGAGAGTTTCAGGAACGGTTTGGATGAGTTTACGTTTGTGTTGTCTTCGATTGCATTTTGAATTTCAAATAAATTACGTTGTACTTTCTTCAGTTAATTTGAAACTTTTAATAAATTCTAGTTGCAACATCATGGCCTCATGGGTGTGTTTTTGAAATTTAGGGACTTCAATATATCATATTAAATTTTATTTGTTAAAACTAAAAATTTTAAAAATATATATATAAACGGTCGTTTGGGCGCAAACGGCCCTTGAGAAACATTCTCTGACAAAACATATTTTCTAGATTTCCGCATCAAAACCAAACGGTCGTTTGGGACCAAACGACCGTATGTTTTCTGTGTCAAAATCAAAACCTCCTGTGTCATTAGCCCGGGCCAATAAATATTTATATTTTAGTTTGACATCTTTTACCCAAATGGTCAAATGTTCAACCTAAGCTGTGTTAGAGCATTCACGGGAGGTTTCTTAAAAAATATGTGAGTGTAAATCTGTATAATTTAAGGTTTGGTTATTAGTGGTTGTGAGTAGAGGAGGGAGAGAAACCTTACAAAATCTGTATATTTGACAAAAAGTTTAGTGATTTGCTAAAATTTAGTGATTGAAAGAGAGAGAAAATGTAATGATAAACGTATAAAAAATAATATTTAATTATGGTTGTAAGTGAAAGAGAGAGAAAAATAATAATAAAAGTATAAATTATAAGGATGAAGATAGGAAACCTCCTGTGAAAGCTTTTAAACCGTCCAATTTAAACCATATTAAGTTGTTTTTCTTTCAGATTTTATTTAGTTAGCAGGGTATTGATAAGATTATTTGAGCTATTTGATCAAAGTTTTTTTTACAATTGTGAAAAGAAATTGAGTGCAAACATAAAAAACTTAATCAGTCTTTTCATCTATAGATGCCACAAAACATTGTCAACAAAACATGATAGAAATACAATGAACCATTCTATTCATCCAATGAAATTATGAAATAGAAGAGTAATATTTGAATTTTATAATAATTATAGTTTTTTTTTAATAAAATGAAAGAACTTTTGATATGATGAAAGGAGTAACTAATCATTTCAGTTGTGAAACAATCATGGAAAAGCAGGCAGACAAACACTCAGTACTTGTACAATCTTGACATAAAGATTCCTTTGGTGGCTCTCAATTCTTATTCCCATACCAACCTTCTTTATACCTACAACACCTTGCTATAGCAACTTGTACCCACTGCGTTAAAACTTATACCTTATTCCCCAATTCATCATTTCTGTCTTTGGAATACTCTTTTCTACCAGAAGATTTGAAGCTTTTGTCTGATCTTTCTTTCCTGTTTATGTCTTGTAGGAATTGAAGATGAAGGGTGAATAAATGTAGGTATTGTTGTGTATCTATATATACACTCTCTAGCCCCCACCACCACCCTACCCCACCCCACCTTCTTCCCTATTTACTCCACCCTTTTTTCCTTTCCCCCCCTTCATTTACATTTCCTTTTCAAAATACTTCACTTTTGCTTGAGGCAAAAAAAGGACTTCTCAACAACTCATTTACCTTCATTATTATTATTTTTCTAATTTTATAATGATGGACTTGGAAGTTGACTTCCCATTTAAACTCCTTGATTCACTAAATTTTTTTTAAAATAATAATCTCATAGAATCATATTATGCTAAATTGCTAATACACAAAATGAATAATCTTTAGAGAACATGATTAGTGGACCCTAATCTCCTTAAAGCATATATGGTCGTGTCTAATACAAATCATATCGATAGACCCCGCTTTTCATAATCATCATTGATCTCGATTTATTCCTTAATTATTATACTCGCATTAGCATCCGCTCTTTAACATTGTTTACAAAAGAAATTAACTTTAAAAGTTTCAAATCTAAATGAGGTTGACTTGTGACCCTACACTTTCTAATCACCACCTATACCAAATTGAGTTGTTAACACTTGGCTTAAATGGGAAATTCAAGTGCATTGATTATCATTACCTCAAAAACACTCATTTTGGTTAAAATATGCCAACTTGCAAAGTAATGAGTGTGTGCAACAACTGTCTATAGGACTCCTATCTCATCATCTAGTCACAATCTCCTTTTAAATCACTACCTCCAACATAATTTTTTCTACAAAATATAACTTTATTCAGAACTCTAGTCTAGTCAAGGTTCCCAAACATATGTATTCAAGATTGGTGGACCTCACATTTTGTACTCATAATATATTTTAGTGGGTTGATTTGCGGTGTTTTATCTCAAATGGGTCATATTAAAAATTTAACTTAATGGAAGCACATTGAAGAAGTTGAAACAAATTAACTTACTGGAAACACATTAAAGAAGCTGAAAGCTCCTCCAAATTTATTATAATCATACTGCTTTTGTAGTCATAATTAGCATTTTAATTTACAAGTTATATAAAATATATGTTAACTTGTCAATCCAACACGACTATCCAGAACTTATTTTTAAAGACAATTTCAAAAATTAATCTCCTTTATTATAATTAATAAACTAAATTATGTTATAAAAAATAATAATAGTACAATAACAGCTCAAAACTTTCGATTAAAACTTTTTGGAGGTTGTTTATATTACAGTGGACTTTGTACAACTTTCGATCGTTATGACCATCTTTCCGTTTTAATTTAATTGAATTTGATCCATTTGAGATGATGCACAACCCTAAATCGATATATTCACAAGTACTTGATTTGAACGATCTCTCAATCTCATGAATATGGGTAATGTTTGTCATCATCTCATCCTCCCCAGACCATGCTCTCCGAGTGAGATTTTTATTGGGTATGGTATGTTTGTTTGTTTAGTTATGTTGAACAACCTTATGGTCATATATGTGCAAAGCTCACATACTTTTTTTTAAGTTCTTACCAAGAAAAGAAAAGAGCATGAAACTTGAAAATCATGCCATCAATCAGCAATAAAGAAAGTTAAACGAAGAATTGCATTTGATAACATGGATCAAACATTCAAAACTTCACACTAGTCTTGAAATATTTGAGCACCCATATGCATATGAATTATCGGTTTTTGAACATTTGCGGTAAATGAAGATCTTAAAGTGGTATACCTCCAATCGAAACAGTTTAAGGTTCATCCTGTAAGGTGCATTGCTCTTGATGGCGGTTTTCCACTCATATAATATTAGCCTTCTCTCATGAATCTTTAAAGATCAATCTTTGAGAAAATATCGATCCATAAACTTCAGTCATCAAGTTTATAAAAATGGTATACCAATAAATAGTGAAGATGTTCATGTTCAGAGAAAAGACGTCGAGTCAAGAAGTTGGTACTTGGGAATGGAAACCAGGCCCAACATCTGACCCATCAGGTGCAAAATCGGATGGCCCATCTGGCGGAAGTTCGTTTTGGGCCGAATCTGGAAATAAAGCCGCAACCGACCAGGCCCAAAACAATTCTGAAGGGCTGAGCAGATCGACCCAGATCCACAACCTGAGAACCTAAAAATATAAAAATTATTATTTCTCAAAATATTTTAGTCTGTTGATGTGTTTGCAAAAGAAAATCTAGGAAAAACCTCGGTTTAGCTGGCAGGCTAGATTTAAACCCGGTAAAATGCGTCTAACCGACGAAAGTGTGATTATTACAACTAAACTTTATTTTTGCTAGATATAAGTCTTAAAATCATCACAATGTGGTTTGCAAAGTTTTTAAAATATTAACCCGTATGTTCATAAACTTAAAACGAGTCAAAAACTCCTGTTATAATCTGTTATATTAGTTGCAACCCCTTCCCAATATGATGGAACACACCATAACTCAATAACGTACCCACCCAAAATCTAAGAAAGATGACACCCATGAACAGCCTGGAACGAATGATTGTTGATGGTATTGCCGATGCAATGCTCAGATGAAAAAGCTAGAAGATGTACTTAAACGTAAGCAAAATGAGAAAAACACCAAAAAGTATAATGTCAACAACCAAATAGAACACTTATTGTTTCTTATTTTATGCCAAAGCTATTTAGAAAGCACGAGCGCCGAAAGAGGTGACTTGGAAGACCAATCTTGAAGACACTTGAAGACCAAGTTATTGAGTTATGGTGTGTTCATCCTCGTCATGGGTGTTTTCAAGTTGCGTTCTTTTTCTCTTGGAAGACCAATATTTCCTGACTGTCTAGTGTTCACCATTTTCTATATGATTAATGATCGTTAGAGTAACACAAGTTTCATGGTATATAAGTCATATGGGGTAACTATAACGAATGTTCATAATCATCGCATACATGACTTGACAAAATCAGTCACAATCCATACAGAAGAATAAAACCAAAATGTCATTGACGGTCTAGCACCAGTATAAAATTCATGCCAAATAAAAGAATGGTCCTTATAGGGACACCCCCTTTTTTGGATGGCACCACCCCTATATGTGAAGTATATGGCTATCCTTCAAGGATAGAAGGGGTGTCATTATTATCCCTCAAGTATAGACCCATCCTTTACGTATGGCGGGAAAACCTCGGAATCAGCGCGTCGTCAGAGAATGTCAGGTGTTGTCGTGTGTAGGTATGAGTTGAGTTGATTAAATAATTTAAGTAAAAAAAATTAACAAAAATAAATAAATAAATCTATACTTCACGTATAGAGCCATATGTGAAGTATAGAGGTTGTCATGTTAAAGCCATACGTGAAGTATAAAAGAATTATATCCCTCACGTGCAGCTCTCCCCTTGACTTGTATTTAGTACTTTGATTTTTTGTTGAAGTGTTACAGTAATCTAATTAAAACATGTGATATATCTAATTTAGTTTGAAAAATGATATAATTTGACATTGGAAACCAAAAAAAAAAATTGACAAAAAAAATAAATAAATAAACCTAACCTTCACGAATTACGCTACACTTGAAGGATCTTAAAGATGCCACCTGACATTTCCCTGACGACGTACTGACCACGAGTCAGTTGCAAGTATTTCTAAACGTGAAGGATATGGCGAAATGTGAGCTCCAGAATTTTGACACCCCTTTTATACGTGAAGGGGAGTCCTATACGTGAGGTATAGGGCGGGTGCACTTGAAAAAAAAGGAGGTGTCCGTAAGAAACCCCTAAAAAGAAAACATGCAAAAATAACAAATAGTCCAAAATGCGGCCCTAGGGGTACCATCAGTGCCAATACAAAAGATGAGTAAAAATTAAGTGATAATCTAGTGCCTCAAAGGCTCGTACAGAGTGAGAGCTATGCAGTTAATTCGGCCGATTTCCCACCGGGATATCGGCGGGAAATCGGATATCGGACCTCGGACCGAACTTTGTGCAAAAATACGGTAGCAAAAATACGGCAGCGATAATATCGGCCGTATTTGCCGATATATCACCGGTTTTTAAGAAAAAAATTCGGTAAAATTACCGAGAAAAACGGCAGTGCCTTGGTTTTTAGAAATGGATCTACAGCCTCAGAAGTATAGAAGAAGATGATTAATAGATCTACAGCCTCAGTTTGTAACAAAGCCTCCACACCTGAGATTTTGATTTGCAGGTGATGGAGTGAAGAAGAGGGGAGACGAGAAGGATAGGGTGAGGAAGAGGGGAGTGGCGGCTGAACTCTTTTAGGGTTTTATGTGAGATCTCCTTTTTTTTTCTTTTTTTCCTTCACTTATTGTTCAACTAAATTACATATTTCATCCTCAAGGTTATAGTTTTTATTAAAATTAACCCTAAACTTTTACATATATATTGAGAATTTATGAAAAAAATCTATTTTAAAATGTTTTATAAATGATATTGTGCACCAGATTGTATTTTAAAATGTTTTATAATGTATATAACTATATAATAAAATGACCGATATCACACCGATATTTTACCGAGATAACCGATATCTCGTATATCGGTCCTCGACCGTATTTCGAATTTTTACCGTATTAACTGCATAGAGTGAGAGTCGTGAGTCATTCTTAATCCCACTAAGGGGAGGCGATATGAGGGGCGGCTCCGGAGACTGGCTCCAAGGGAACCGCATGGCTCCTCATGGCAACCATACCCTGAGAGCATGGCTTCTCCATTTTTCTTTCTCACTCGGTTTCACATGGTTTCTAGGAACCGCCAAGAGCCGC
Organism: Deinandra increscens subsp. villosa; assembly: GCA_039602395.1. Taxonomy (NCBI): domain Eukaryota; kingdom Viridiplantae; phylum Streptophyta; class Magnoliopsida; order Asterales; family Asteraceae; genus Deinandra; species Deinandra increscens. Next base: position 45,748,942 of record JBCNJP010000008.1, on the reverse strand, counting down.
ATGGCTTCACACCCACTTTGAGATGTCAACATTTGATTGGCTTATACCCATGGCTCCTAGAAGCCATCCGGCAACCATACTGCCTCCCATAAGGACCCTAACATAGGAATCCAAGCCTAGGCCTAAATTAACCCCTCCAAGAAGGACTTATCTTTGTATATACCTATGTATTGACTTTCTTATTGTGCAGAATTTACAGAAAACGATGGGAAAGGTAAAGAAGTTTGAGTTGATGTTGGCCTGTTGGGCCATCCCGCCCAAATACTGTAGTGACTTCCCGCCATTATGTGGACCTCCCGGACACGAGCATATTGACCTAGAAGCTCTAAGAAATGAAACAGAACCTTATATGGACTTTACCTAACGAAGTAGGAGTAGGAGTGCATGAAAACCTCACTCGGTACTAGCCTTAGATGTACTGTAAGAATGAGCCTGAGACCCCATGGTCCTCCCGTTATGGATTCTTGTATTCGTATATATAAGAAATGCATTTTGTTGGAAATATTAGATAGAGGCATAGAGCATAACATGAAAATTATTAAGAACAAAACAGCACCAATAATATTAACCTCTAACCTCTACTTCTACTAGATTAAACATCAGAAAACAAGCTGGATTCAATCTTTATATAAAATAAAATAAAAAAAAAAAAAAAAAAACTAAATCAAAACAAATACTACATACTTGAACTTTCTAATGTGAACCGTTTCACTCCTTTCTTAGTTCACATGTATACACCCTTGAACATCAAGATTAATTTCCAACACTCTCCTCCTCAATCTTTATGATTTCCTCCTAGGTCTTGAATCTCCATTAAAACCCATGTCTCTTCCGCCTTAACTTTTCGATTGTTCACCTCCTCTTGTTTCTTTTGATCCAACACCACTATCTTCGTCTAATCCACTCGATCTCGGCATCTTCATCTTGTTTATCATCACATGATTATCACTAGCATGATATGCATCTTCCTTCTTTGACTCGGATCCATTCCTCTGATGCCTTTTTTTCTTCTTCACCTCACCTATTTCCTCTAGTTCGTTCTTTTTCTTATGCCAAAGATGTTGACCCACCTATCTCAATTGTTGCAAGGCTTCAAAGATGGATTGCAACAAGGAAATCTTTTTCCTTTTATTCTGATCCAAATTCGCTGCCACACCTCAAGCTTCCCTTGTATGACCCGCGCGTAGTAATAATTTTTCGTCTGACTAACATAGAATCACACAACTTTCACGTGGGGCGAAATACGGGTCAAGTGAAAATGGTTCGGGTAAAAAATTAGATCCAACAAAAACCAAATTATAATAAAGTAACACCAAAAGAAAATGTGGGTAAATTTTTGATATTTTCAATTTTCTAAGGGGTAATTGGTAAAAGTATAAATTGGACACTTTGTAAGAGATAAAAAATTAAATATTAAAAACAGCGAACACGAACAAGCCCATGTTTACTTCATATATTTTGTCCGTTTATAGCCTCGTTCCACCCACTCCCCATCTGGCAATCCAGCCATTTTCTTGTGCAATTTACCTCAATAAGATCAAAATCAGCAAAGAATAGACATGTAAATTTGCTAGATGAAAAATAAAAAAACAAATGATGCATTTTGTATTAAACTAATAATGTGCTTACAGTTTACATGAAAAAGTCAACCAAAACTGATTTCTTCCTAGCTAATGAAGATACCAGCTAAAGAATTTCCTTACTGTCCTGTTACTAGGATCGATGAAGATGTGCATCAAATGCTTGATAAGAAAGTACAATTGTGAGGAGTGTGGTCTATGAGTCTAACCTCAAATAATAATATGAAAATTGGATTGTGGAGATCTCATATAGATCATATGCTTAGATCTTGTCGTCTCAGAGGGGTGCCTTCTTGACTCCTGTCATCTTCATCATCCTCCTTGGTTATGTGCTTTGGCAATCGTCCTGATGTGGTTGGACCTACAGTTGATTATTTGTAAAATATCCAGACTTAATGAAACAATATAGGCAAATTAGATTTTAATAATCCAAACTATGACCCATTGGCCGATAATAATCCAAACTATCAGTTTGGCCAGCAACAGTCTCAACTTTCATTTTCGTTATCAGAAGCGATCCCAGTAGCATAATCATAATAAATTTACACTTGATTTTTGACTCGTAATGATGAATCTGAAGAACATAAGGAAGCATAAAAGCAAAAACAAACGAAAAACAAGTGTAAATGTATGATGTTTCGGGACTAAGACTGCTTCTGATAACGAAAATGAAAGTTGGGACTGCTATTGGCCAAACTCATAGTTTGGATTATTATAGGCCAATAGATCATAGTTTGGATTATTAAAATCCAATTTGCCAAGAATATAATGGGTAGATATGTGTGTGTATACGTACATACATATAAACTTATAGAGTTATAGGGGAAGGTTAAAATGGAAACCCTCTTAAGTGAAGGAAACCGTGGAACCTCTTCAAAAAACGGGTAAAAATTTGTTTTTTTTTTCTCTCAATTTTTTTATGGTGATTCTTTAGGTTATAGACTACTCTTAAATGGAAAAAATCAAAAAAAAAAAAATGCCTAGTATATTTTTTTAAAAAATATATCAAAAAAGTAAATGCTACATATGTTACTTTCGTGTGTACCTATAAAAAACAGAAAAGTAACATGTTACTTTTTTTTAAAAAAATCTACAAGGCTTTTTTTTTTTACTTTTTTCCATTTAAGGGTAGCCTATAACCTAAACAAACATCACAAAAAAATTGAGAAAAAAAAAACATTTTTTTACCCCGTTTTTTAAGAGTTTCCACGGTTTCCTCAACTCAAGGGGTTTCCATTTTACCCTTTCTCTAAACTTATTATATATATATATATATATATAGGGAGAGGATCATTTAAGAACTAATTGGTTATGAGAACTTTTGAGAACCATTCTAAACCACTAGTTTATATATATGGAAAACCCCCTCATGAATTATAGTGGTCCCCACCTGAAATTAGTGGTTGAGATTTAGTTCTCAAAAGTTCTCAAAATAAAAAGTTCTCAGTTGAACCTAACCCTATATATATATATATGGTGAGGTTCATTGTAGACCACAAAAAAAAAAAGTAGACCCATAGACCACCTATTTCGCATGCGAAATTACTCTATTTCGCATGTAAAATTCGCTAAAGAGAAAAAATGAAAAGTTTTTTAGTGAAAAACTCATGGGATGGGGTAAAACGTAGCTTACACAAAGTAGGTGGCCTTCAAGGGGTTGCAGGCAGAAAACCTGTGAAAGTTGGATTCGCATCTGAGACCTCTGAGAGAGGGACTCAACCGCTTACCACTACACGACCCCCTTGAAGGTTTAATATAAGAATCTATATTGGTTAAAACTGTGTTAGTTTGGGCTTTTTATCAAGTCTTTGGGCTTATTCGACCAAGATAACATATCCAAACGGATCCAAATGTGCTAAAACTTGAAAAAATGCTTTTATAAATTATGGGTCAGAGTCGGATGACCCCCTACAATTTGTCATTTTCTTTGGAATTTATAAATAATCAAAGTATTAAATAAGATTACAAAATCTCTAAATTTAAAAATGATAATTAGACCTTTTCTTAGAAAGACTAATGGTCTTCTGTTTTTTTCACGATATTTTCAACCACGAGCTAAATAACTTCTACTTCAATTATTTCACAATAAAATGGATTAGTATTTGACATTGAATCTAAAATTAGGTAAAGAGCATACCATCAACCATGTCTTTGGTTTTGTGAAGAAGAAAGGTTCCAGAAAGGATTGTCACAAACCCACACAGTTCTGTGACAATCTGCGTAGGATTCTGCCCGGACCAGTCCTGTTCAAAATAAATAACTAAACTCCATTATTTAGATGTCATTAACACCATATACAAACTCCCAACATAATAAACTTCCATTTACTTTGTCATTTGAATAGCGTTAGAATAGTCTATTCAGACTTTACGGCTTATGGACGTGTTGGGTAAAAGATTAAAACATGCTGACTTTTAGTATATGTGAAAACATGCCTAGGGTTGGGCCGACCCACAAACGCTTTTTTTGTTCTTGTTGGAATTTTACGAACAACTGATGTGGTAAACAAGGTTGCAGAACTATAGTATTACAATAATAACCTTAAATTTTATTGTAGAAAATTTGGTCAAAATTGCCACCTCTAAGAAAACATGACAATGATATTTGTACAGACAATAAAAAATTAATGGTCTTTTGATTGGCAACTTATACCTTGAACATGATTACACTGGCCAGGATAGTAAGAGATGTGAACATAGTGTAGTATATGGGCGAGACCACAGCTGTGTTGAATGTGTCAAGCGCCTGCAGCGAAGATTTTCACCAAAAAAAAGGTTTGTTAGTTAGATGACACTATTTGACTACACTTAAATGAGACACAATGTAGGAATACAGGGACTACAAGAATGCAAACACATATCTGCTTATGTGCAAACAGTAACAGATCAAGAAATCTAGTAAAAAATGAAGGGTGGTTACCTTGTTCAGATAATTCATCTGGGTAATGACACAAAGGAGAACAATGAAGGTAAAAACCCATGTTTGGGGATATAATAGCTGGTTCATTCCTGAAAAAGTAAGCTTCAAAGCAATTCCAACAGCTTTCACACTCATGACCTGTGAAAGAAGAAACCTTCATAGATAGAGATACCATGGCAGATGGTGATAAAATGCACAAATTTAATGATACATACCGATAAAGATCCTACTAGCGAACATACTCCAATATAGCACATTATGTGTGTTTGACCATATAATGGGATATAAAGGAACACGATTATAAAAACAGACATCAACACCAGTATGGCATATACGACGAAAGCTGCAGAAAAAGAAGATGTTGGTGGGATAGAAACATGTCACAAAAATGAATTCTAAAAACAAAGAACTAGAGGTAGCTGGTGGAAGATTCACCCATCTACTTATGAACATGCTGGTCCGGGTTGTATTTTATCTCAAATGGGTCAAATAAAAGAATTAGCTAAAGAGGCTTCAATAGGGGTCAAAACTGGTTGTCTCCGTCAAACTGCCAAAACTTCTTTTTTCTTTCTTACTTGAATAAATACCGAAGACATTAAATATGATTATATAAAAAAAATGGATAAACGAATTTTTTTTTTGAATACATTTTGGGCAACTTTTGACTTCATTAACTTGTTTCATTTTTAGGTAAGTAATTACATCTTACCCGTGTAAATCCTTGGAGATAGGATATAACCCAAATCAACATAGTTTTAGATACATGGGTCAAAATTACAAGCTCTAGCAAAAACATAATTTCCTACATAAAATAAGTCAAATGAGAAATAGCTTATCATACAAATAGACAATTACCTGGCTCGGTAGCAAGATCCCATACTTCTGCCACTGATTCAATCTGACGTTCCTGAGGAGCATGTAGCACAATTGTGGTGGAACCCACAACACATAGAGCACAACCGAGAATTCCAAATATATGCAGCTTCTCTCGCAAAATAATATATGCAAGTACAGCACTGCAATATGGCATGATGTTTACATGTTGCATAAAAAAGTAAGTGTATGTACGTGTGTGGATGTTGGGGGTCAATTTAAACAGATTATGATTTTCAACCATGCCTGATTATAATGCTGAGTGCCCCAAGAGGAGTGACCAGAATTGCAGGTGCAAACGCGTAAGCTGCAAAATTCGCTATTTCTCCGACAATCACTGTTGAAACAGTGAATGGCAGTCATTATCTAATACAAATATATACACTGACAAATAAATAAACAAGGAAACAAGATTACCATCACATTGTTTAAATTAGAGTAAATAAAATGCCATTAAACAAAAGAGACAAGAAAGCTCACTTGTTATCATGCCTACCCACCATAAAGGCTCCAATAAGTAAGAGTATCCTCCAACTCCTGACAAAATGTCATGTTTTAGTGAGACTAAATTTATGGTGGCAATCACAAGCATAAACTGATAAAAGCCCAAAAGTTATATGTACGTTGGGAGTATATAAAATGCTTAACATCTTAAAGCATGCTAAGAAAAAGATACCCTAAATTCCTGTCATGACACCAAATTAGTTAATTTACACAGCATCACAACTCTTGTAAAGCTGAAATAAATAAGGACATTCATCCTAATAAAAGCACCAATTTTTGTATAACCAACTCATTTTTTCATATAACTGACTACAAAAAGGTAAAAACCTTGAATCTTAAAGTGGACTCTTATTTTTTTTTTTTTTTGTTTGTATAACTAACTCATACTTTCAATGGAGTCATCATCAGATAGCAAAATAAGCCCATACAACTACAATTTTCAAGAATGTGAGAACCCAAATCATCAACTCACACCACCTCTTCTCCATGGATTAAATGTATTAAATAAAATACCATCAAGGGATAACATCAATGGAAACTGGCACTAATGATTCATGTGCAAGTTAGATAACTCATCATCTATAAATATATTAACTGATCAAAAGCAGTGATTACTCACCTTAAAGTAATCACACCAAATCCTAAAATCTCATCAAGTAACCAACTAACAAAGCCCTACCCTTTCTCTACTTTCTAAATAATCATTACCACACTTTTGCATATCCAATCTTCACCATACAAACAAACTCTGTGTGAGGAGTTCAACGGCAACATTTTAGGCAAAATAAATTTAGGTCAGAATCAAAGACAATCAACCGTTAAAACTGCAATTGAAATCACCATATACAAAAGGCGTGCCTCAATTACCTGCCCTAGTACCAGAAGCCCCTGCTTTTATGAGCCCTTTTTTCTTAACGATGAAACTAGCACCAATAAACAAACTGGAAGACAATGCTAAAATCAAACCCTTGATGTTATCACTAGACATCCCCCGGTAGGCATCCCTCCACGCGTGGGACGCCATTGAACACCAATTCAATGAAAAGTTGGGTTAATTCGTTGGATTGCAGTTCACATGCGATGCAATTTGAGCGAAAAATGAAGTGAGGAAGAGTCGGATTTTGCGATTGAGATGATTTTGAAAGAGATCTTGTGGGCCGAAGGAAGTGTGATTGAGTTTGTTGCTGTTCAGATCGGGGAGGAGAAACGATGATGGTGAAATTGGGGTTTGATGAAGTGAAGAAGAGCGAGTGAGATGCATGATATTGATATACCTTTTGGTTTTGGTGAAGATATTTGGATTTTTGTTGATGGGGATTAATTATGAATCAAGACAACAAATATTTACATTAGATTATAATGATTTTATATTTTTATGGTTGATTATCATAAATTTTTATTTTCTTTTAAAGAATTGTCTTAAAAGTTAAAACAATAAAATCTGATATAAGGAATTTGAAGAAAAAAAAAAGACAATGTGTAGAATGTGTAGGGGTTTCGAAGAGAATATGAATTGTATAAGTCTTAACCTTACTATACTAGTGGAGGTGTTTAAAATCGAATATATCTAAAAATTTCGGATGTTTGATTTTGATGTCCGAATCCGTATCTGAAATTTTGGTAGCGAAATCAAATATCTGAAATTCAAACTTTGTTTAAAAAGAATAAAACCTTAAATTATAAAGAAAGTGATACAGTGATAGTTGTTGCTTTGATTTAGCACTGAAGCAATTATATTTCTCTATCTTTGTTGAACTCGTCCGCAAATACAAACCGGTTTCACAACCAAATCTAAAAAGCTTTGTGCCATGTCCTCAAACAACTTAAGTTGTTCTGATATTTTAAGCTTAAGCTTTCTTACGTAACTTCGAGTTCGTGGATGGATGTGGAGGAAAGAAGAGGATAACATAAGCAACCAAATGTGCGAAGTTGATGACAAGATGAGTGTTTACCACAGAGGAGAAGAGTGGGGGATTGATAAGGTTTGGTTTTGATAGAAGGATATCTAATAAATAAGTTACCATTTAGAGTGCATGGTGCCGATAGATGGTGTGAAGGGAAGTGTGGGTGAGTAGTGTATGAGAAAATGTTATTGATGAAGCGGATTTTACGTTCAAATTTGCCATTTTAGGGAGAGGTGTATGGACACGAAAAATGAAAGACCATGTCGTTCTGAGCACAAAAGTTGTGAAATGATTTGTTATAATTAAATTCAGTGCCATTGTCAAATTGGAACTTTTTGATTCGTTTGACAAATTGAGCATGAATTAGTCTGTGGAAATTTTAAAAAATTAAGAAAACGGCTAGATTTGTTTATTAATGGGTATGTCTACAAGTAATTCGGGAAGTCGTCAAGAAAAAGCGCGTTATACCAATGGCCTCCCGGGCTTGTGACCGGGGAGGTCCATTAGTCGGAGTGGATAATATCAAAAGGCATAAATGTATGAGACAAAGAATCAAAGACAATTTCATTTGTTTTCCAAGCACGCAAGATTGACATAAACGATTGTCTAAAAAATTCCCAACACTAATTAAATTTTGTTTATTCAAAACACGTAATAAAGAAGATTTGGGATGGCCTAAACGGTGATGCCATAATTCCCGAGGCAAAGCCTTACCCTCTTCCTACTTTCTACATAATCATTAACAAACCCTTTTTCATATTCAATCTTCACCATCCTAGAAAAACAAAATCTGTATGAGGAGTTCAATGGCAATAATTTAGGAAAAAAAAAAAAATAGGTCAAAATTCACGACAATCAATCGTTAAAATTTCAATTAAAATCAAGTACACAATCCATAAATCACCATTACGTCAATTACCTGCCTCGGTATCAGAAACCCCTACTTTTATGAGCCTTTTTTCTGAATGATGAAAGTAGCACCAATAAACAAAGTGGAAGACAATGCTAAAATCAAACCTTTGATTTATCACTAGACATCGCATCCCTCACACGTGGGACGCCACTAAACACCAATTCAATGAAAGTTTAGTTAATTCCTTGGATTACAGTTCATATGTGATGCAATTTGAGTAAAAAAACGAAGTGACGAAGATTCGGATGTTGCGATTGATATGATTTAAAAAAAAAATCTTTAGGGCTGAAGGAAGTGTGATAAAGTTTGTTGTTGTTCAGATAGGGGAGAAGAGATGATGATCATGAAATTGGGGTTTGATGAAGTAAAGAGCGAGTGAGATGCATGATATACCTTTTGATTAAGATATTTGGATTTTTGTCGATGGGGATTAATTATGAATCAATACAAAAACCTTTACGTTAGATTAATATGTTTGTAACCCGTATACTATACGGGTTGAATAAAGGATACAATGGCAAGTAAACCAAAATATTCGTACATGTGATATATATATATATATATATATATATATATATATATATATATGTATGAGGAAGGATCGTGTGTAAACACCATTGTTTTGTGAAAAACCTAAAACACACTTTAATGAGGGGTATAATTGTCAACTCACATTTAATTCCTTTTTGTTTAGTCTAAAACACATAAACACGTGAATGAAGATCGAACGTTGTTGAAGCCTAGATCTCGTAACACACAAATCGCCACATCCCATCCTTCGATATCTTTTATCTATGTCATCAATTCAATCAAGAATCTGAATCTGATGACTTGTCACCTGCAAATCGCCACAATCCCACCTTCAAATCACCACATGAAAGGCATATTTTGAAATCAATCGCCCCTTGCAAATCACCATATGTTGGGAATCGAGATTCCGACCCAACATGATTTGGATAGATGTGATAATACTCAACGGCCACTTAACGTCTACCGTCCCGGCAACACGGTGAAGAAACATGACAACTCAAGCTACAAGACTCAACTAAAGAAGATGGCTCTAGTGAATATTATTTATTGTTTAAATATTGTCACTAGTTGGTAGTTTTACTATTATGCCCTTAATGAGTTTGTAGTATATATAGCAAGTCTTTCTCATGTGAAAGACTTGATGATGAGTGTAGAGAAAGAGTTAGTCATGGTTCCTTGAAGCTTGTCAAGGGTTCTTGAACTTACCTTGTAAGCTCAAGAAACCCGGGAATGCGTGGGGTAGGTAATGTAATCATTCGGTTATGGTTAATCATTTGGTTATCTTTTGTTATTTATCTTTCATGTTGTTTATCGTTGATCTATCTTGCTATTCATATCCATGTTTCCACTAGCTTTGTTCTTCATCATCATCACATCTCAAACACCATCGTGTTCATATCCGGGTGTTCATTTGTTTCTACAAAAACGAGTTACACAAAGACTCGATCCGCTTCCGCAACCAAGGTATTTGGTCACCACCTCGGTTTTATCAATTGGCATCAGAGCCACGGTCGAGAAAATGCAACTTAACCGTTGATTTCTCAACTTTGTGTTCATATGCTTGTTTTTGTAAACAAATGGAGATGTAAACTTTTTAGAAAGATTTTGAAATCCCCTCCATATCTTTCAAAGTTTTTGTGAAAAAGATCTTTGAATTTTTCTTATTTAGAATAGTCAAAAATCTATTTATTCATATATATTATTCTTGAGTCATCAAAGATAAGTTTCCATAAATGTTTGTGTTTTTGCCAGTGAACACAAATGGATATCTTTGATAATCTAGTTATCAAAATCCAATTCAAAACATGAATTTGATGCATCTGTACGTATTTTTATTTTCTTTAAATTCAAATTCATAGTCAACTTTATTTTTGTAGATCTCAAGAAGAAAATCTTGAAAAGTGTGAATATTCCATTCACATCACACTTTTCTTTGTGTGTAAAAAAATCAATTTACTTTATCTTACTTTTAGTTTATTGATTCACACAAAAAGTGTACTTTTTGTCAAGAATTTATCCTATTATCCAATTCCTTTTCTGTCATAGCCACCTTCATGTCACATTCACTTTCTTCAAGTCAACCATTGTACTCTCTCTCTCTCTTGAAATTTTAGAAGAACAAAAATACAAAAATATTGAGTGATTCACAGGTTGATCAAAAGAAAATGACGGAACTCAGAAACACGAACACGAGACTGCAGCTCGAGATCGTTCGTATATCCTTTTTCTGTTCGGTTCTAGAATGAAGACAAAGGTGATTAGTTAGTACAGATTCTGATCTGTAAATGTTCTGGTTCATGTGAAGAAGACGGTTACGAGGCTTCGCCGGAATAACCTTGGTTCGCCGGAAAAACCTGAAGTTATAACGAAAACCGAATCTGGTCCGTCTCAGAAATCTTCTCAACCGGAATCTTGGTTTCAACCGGAAGTCAAACGTTGAACCGGAGATCCAGAAACCAACCGGAAATCAAATCTGAGAAGTTTGAAGATGAGTTCGACCGGAAAACCGGGTTTCAACCGGAAATTAAATTCAACCGGCTCCTGACTTCAACCGGAAGTCTCACCTCAACCGGAAGTTCGGAACTCAACCGGAAATCCGAACTCAACCGGAACGAGGAGCTCAACCGGAAAAGTTCAACCGGATCAGAAATCTCAACCGGAACTTTGGAGCTCAACCGGAATTCGAGATTCAACCGGTATTCCAACTTCAACCAGTACGTTTCTGTTCACTGGTTATGGTCGCCGTGTTCACTTCTGCTCAGTTTCGAGGTCGTCGGAGATGTCACTTCTGGTCACCAAGTTCACTTCTGTCCATCCCGTCTCGCCGGAACTCGCTAATCTGGCCGCCGGTTCCTCTGTTTACTCTCGCCGGAAAATGCCGAATATGGTCGCCGGTTTCTGTTCTCAGTCGACAGAAAGAGAAAAGGAAAAGAGGCGCATTTGTCGTGTCTGGTACGTCGTTTACAGCGCTCTTCCCTTTATTTTAGGGTTTATCTTTTCAATAAAGGAAAAGGGAATAAGCTGTTGTGAATTAAACGAATGAGCTGCAAAGTGAAAAGAACCGAATATGGGCTGTCTACTTAATTCGTTTGGGCCAGCCTGCTCGTTCCTTTTATAACTCAGTTGGGTTGCTGATTTAAAGGGAATTATTTGGGCATGCTTACTATTTATTGTTTAGGCTGTGCGAAATCAGTGTGATTGGGGCAGAAAGTTGAAGACAGATTTTGGATGATAATGTAACAGTGAGCTACTGTTATAAATTTTTTTTTGTTGTCAACACATAGTAGCAACCAAAGTGAAGCCATGGGGATCCACATCAACCACTTCATATTATTTCTCCAACATTATTCGAGAACGCGGTTCGTCTTAAACATTTCAGGTACACCTAAATTAAGCTTTTGTATCGGATTACTTCTTTTCGGCAGACGTGCTATGAAGTAAAAACCGTTATGAAAGCTACGCGCAAGTTTGGGTCGATTTGTTGAAGATGAACGGAATTTATTATTCGTTGGATTATGAAGATTAACGGGTTGATATTGCAAGGCTGATTTTTGTTTGTGATATGCTACATGGATGTGTTTGGTTACAACAACTCGCCTTTATGTTTGCTACTGGTTGCACAAGTTTAGGGGGAGAAGATGTGATGATCCTAGAAACTTTTTGCAACCAATTTAGCAAAAGAAAGCAAAGAAAAGTGGTTTATCTTCGTGCAACGCATTGGTTTGGTATTCGGCCAAGTATTTCAAGTTGGTTGAATTGTGGATTTATTTCTCGCGTTTTTCATAGATCCTTTATATTGTTTACTTTCAACAATATTGGTACCTTGAGTTATGACCTAGTCCTCAAGTAGCTTGCCATTGTGTTGAAGTTTGTAAACACCCTATGCATTACAGCCTATGGTTTGGGGCTAGAAGGATGTTTATTGTAGGGGGAGCTTCACAAAGGAGAATTGAAGAACAAAAGATTTGAAACTACATGAAGATTTTCTTGAAGTCAAGATGCAAGAATATAAAGAACCAATGTCACAAGTGTTGAGCATACCATCTACCAAATAGGGGGAGATTGTTGGGAATCGAGATTCCGACCCAACATGATTTGGATAGATGTGATAATACTCAACGGCCACTTAACGTCTACCGTCCCGGCAACACGGTGAAGAAACATGACAACTCAAGCTACAAGACTCAACTAAAGAAGATGACTCTAGTGAATATTATTTATTGTTTAAATATTGTCACTAGTTGGTAGTTTTACTATTATGCCCTTAATGAGTTTGTAGTATATATAGCAAGTCTTTCTCATGTGAAAGACTTGATGATGAGTGTAGAGAAAGAGTTAGTCATGGTTCCTTGAAGCTTGTCAAGGGTTCTTGAACTTACCTTGTAAGCTCAAGAAACCCGGGAATGCGTGGGGTAGGTAATGTAATCATTCGGTTATGGTTAATCATTTGGTTATCTTTTGTTATTTATCTTTCATGTTGTTTATCGTTGATCTATCTTGCTATTCATATCCATGTTTCCACTAGCTTTGTTCTTCATCATCATCACATCTCAAACACCATCGTGTTCATATCCGGGTGTTCATTTGTTTCTACAAAAACGAGTTACACAAAGACTCGATCCGCTTCCGCAACCAAGGTATTTGGTCACCACCTCGGTTTTATCACCATAGTCCCATCCTCTCGTTGTCTGATGAATTGCGATCAGTAGCCACATCCGAATTTATGAAGCCTAATTTGAGTTTCTTTGGTGTTGAAGACCATGGTACAGACTTATCTTTGAGCATTCAGCTCCATTCTACAAGTTCTATAGCCGCCATCTATGGAGGTAAAATTTCACACACAATCTGGTTTTTTTTTTTAATTTACCACTGATATATGTCTATGCAATCCACTACAAGTTCAATCTTGTTTATTGATTAAGATTTTGAGTGTGAATTTTTATATTTCTTTTATTTATTTACGTATACGTTTTCAGTATCTTAACAACAAAAACAAGCTGCTGCAGCTGGTCTCACCCGCTGGGTTAGGGTCGTTTCTATTTCAAAGACGAGGCTTCGAGCCTTCAATCAATCCCCGTCTCAGTTTTTTTTGGTGTTTATCTAAACTCATACCCGACATATTTAATCAGATCTAATCCTATTTTTCGCACCTTCACGCCCTTTCAACGGTCGCTCTCGATCTTTCTCCTTCGTCTCCATCTTCTTTCTATCGAACACTCATCGGATTATGAAGAGTTTTATCTACCAGATAAGATTTAATTTTATTTCTATCTTTGTCGTCTCCATATTCTTTCAATCTAACCCTAAAATCGATTGGTTAGAGTTCAAAATCGAAGATAGTTTATGTGCCAGAGAAGATTTGATTCTAATGACAATTTTATGAAGTCCGCCACCTATATCATCAAGAAATCAAGAAAGCGATGGTTAGAGAATATGTTCTCTTCATAGAAATCTTCAACAATTGAGAGGTTAATCCTTCGTACAAATACAAAAAAAAAAGGACCAACATGGAAGGTAGGTCAAATAAAATGGCAAGGCAATATTAGTGAATCAGAGATATATTTTAATCTCAATACTCCCCCTCAAGTTGGAGCACACAAGTCTCTAGTGCCCAACTTATCAAGTAGAAATCGTAGTTGTTGAGCTCCCAACCCTTTTGTGAGGAGATCGGCAATTTGCATTCGACTATCTATGGGAAATGGGCGGACTTATTGCGAATCAACACGTTCCCAGATAAAATAGCAATCCATCTCTACGTGTTTAGTCCATTCGTGGAAGACCGGGTTATTAGTAATATGTCTAGCGGCATGATTATCACAAAACATGGGGGTGGGTTCATTAACAAAAAACGTCTAATTCCTTCAAAAGCCATCAAACCCATAACACTTCGCTAATTGTGGAGGCCATAGATCGATACTCTGCTTCAGCAGACGAACGAGAGATAACATATTGCTTCTTAGTCTTCCAAGAAATCGGTGCTCCTCCTAGGTGAAGAATATATCATGTTCGCGATTTTCTTATGAAAGGGCACCAAGCCAATCAGAATCACAATATGCCGTGAGAGTGCAACCCCCATCACGTGGAAGAAGAATACCTTGTCCCGACGTCCCCTTGAGATACCGTAATACACGGTGTGCAGCGTCTAAGTGATTTTTTCTTAGGTCAGCAACAAATTGACTTAAGACATTCACGACGTAAGTGACGTCCGTTCTTGTGGCTTGCAAATAGAGCAATCGACCTACTATGCGGCGGTACCGACTTGCGTTAACTTTTGGTTCATTTTCGCTCCTGTCTAACTTGTGGTTTTGTTCAATGGGAAAGGAGCTAGGTTTACATCCTTGCATTTCGCAATCATTAAGGATATCCAAGACATATTTCCGTTAACTCAACACTAATCCTTCCGAGGTACGTGCTACTTCGATGCCAAGGAAGTATTTGAGATTACCGAGGCCTTTTATGCTGAAGTTTTTGTCATGTTCCTTCTTTGTATCTTGCATTTTACTTGTGTCATTGCCTACCAGGATCACGTCATCGACGTAAATAAAAGCAGCTACAAAAGTCGTCCCTAATCGTTGAATGTATAGAGAATGGTCGGCTTTAGATTGTTGGAAACCAAGTTAGAGAAGTGTGTTAATAAATTTTTGATACCAATTGCGTGACGCCTGTTTTAAACCATAAATTGATTTTCTCAGTCGACGATGGGGTAGAAGCAGTTTTGCTAGGGCTCTCACTGATATATCTACTGATAATGATTTTTGTGAGACTGTTATGGTTTCCATCCCGGATCTTGAAGATGACCAATTTATAACAGAGACTGTTGAAGTGGATATGAATGGAAACCACCAAGATGCAATCATTGTTGCGTTTTTGGTCATAAATCTGTTGCTTGTCCGAAACAAACAAAATAACCGGTGGTGCAAAAGGTTGATGAGGAAGGGTTTGTTGAACCGAAAGCAAACAAGGTGGCTAGAAGACAGAATGTTCAACCAACAGAAGTTAAACTGAATTTCGAATACCGCCCGGTTCCGGCTAACACTAAGGAAACTGCTAAAGTGAATAAGGATTTAGGGGATGAGATCTTCACATCTAACTCGTTTGGTGTCCTCGACGTGGATGAGGATGTTGTGGTTTTGGGAATATTTAAACCAATAGAGTATAAGGTTGAATCGTCAAGTAGAGCTACTAATATGAATAATCGGGGTCCCTTTGACGAAGAAGATGACATAGAGGAAGTATATAATGAAACTGAGGGATTTATGGTTTCGGGGATTACTACAACAACAAAAAGGGGGGGGGGGAAGCACTCCTTCTGAAGATGTTTCCAATGATTAGTATTGCCTCCTGGAATATAAGGGGATTGAACCGTCCCCTTAAACGAAAAGAGGTTCGGCAGGCGGTTAAAGACAACAGTTTGAGTATGCTATTCTTGAGTCTCATGTCAGCGTGAATAATCTCTTTAATATTTGTAAGGATGTTTTTAGAAGAAGGATTGGACTTCTAATGGCAATGTTTGTACGAAGAGAACTCATATTATCTTGGGTTGGGATGCTAATATATTTGATGTTATGATAATAGCTCAATCTGAGCAAGTTATGCATGCCCATATTTTTTGCAAAGACTCATAGCAGGCTTTCTTTTGTTCTTTCATATATGCTAATAATTATTACATGAACAGAAGATGATTATGGGATAATCTCAGATTACATAAAGCCTTCATAAAGGATAATGCTTGGGTTATTCTTGGTGATGCTTTAACCATTCAGCCATGGATGCTTAGCGTAATTCGGCTTTGAACATTGATGATAAGATGGTTGGTACCTCGGGGCCGGATCTGGGGATGAGAGACTTTAAAGATTGTGTAACTGACATCAAAGTTATAGAA
Organism: Deinandra increscens subsp. villosa; assembly: GCA_039602395.1. Classification (NCBI taxonomy): domain Eukaryota; kingdom Viridiplantae; phylum Streptophyta; class Magnoliopsida; order Asterales; family Asteraceae; genus Deinandra; species Deinandra increscens. Next base: position 45,732,337 of record JBCNJP010000008.1, on the reverse strand, counting down.
GTTGATAGCACTAGGTTACACTTTACTTGGAATAAAAAATCAAAACAGGGCATTAGTATTCTTAAAAATATTGTCAGGGTGATGGGAAATACGTCGTTCTTGGATATGTTTCCATCGGCCTGTGTTGTGTTTCGACCATATCGAGTCTGGTCATTGTCCGTGTGTTCTACAAATGGATATCCAACATAATCAGAAGCCCAAGCCTTTCAAGTTTGCAAATTTTCTTACTGCTAAAGCGGGTTTGTTGGAGGCTGTCTCATTGATTTGGGGGACGGAGATCAAAGGTGTTCATCAGTTCTGTGTTGTGAAAAAAGCTGAAAATGTTGACGACTCCTTTACGCTCATTACTTTTTAAACAAGGTAACTTTCACGTTAGGGTGAATACTCTTCGTAGTGATCTTGACATTATCTAACGTCAGATTGGTCTTTAAGAGAGTTAGTGACGCGGTGTGTGAAAGAGTTGAATGATGCCTCGTTGGATGAAGAAAACTTTCTTAAGCAAAAATCCAAAGTTCATTGGCTTGCTACTGGAGACTCTAATACTGCTTATTTTCATGCCTCTTTGAAATATAGAAACCACAGAAGCCGAATTGATGTTATTGCTGATAAAGATGGTTCTAAGCATGAAGGGGAGGATGTTTGGATAGCTTTTGTGAAACATTATGAGCGATTTCTTGTATGTGCGGGAAATACTGACTTACATCTGGACCACGATTTGTTTGAGACTCGGCTTGATCCGTTGGATTCCATTCATATGATCAGAAACGTGACGATTAAGGAAATAAAGGAAACGATTTTATCTATGGGTGATAACAAAGCTCCTGGCCCTGACGGATACTCGGTTGTGTTTATCAAGACAGCTTGGCCGATTATAGGTAATGAGACATGTGTTGTTGTTCAGGATTTCTTTAACACTGGGAAGTTGTTACAGGAAATCAATCACACGGTTATTGCTCTTATTCCCAAGGTTGCTACACCTGCTGCAATAATTGACTATCGTCCGATTTCTGGCTGTAATGTGTTTTATAAGTGCATTAGCAAGATTATTGCCGATAGGATTATACTGGAGCTTGCCAATATAGTTGTTATTAATCAGTCGGCCTTCATTCCTAGAAGGAAAATTTCTGATAACATTCTTCTCGTCTAGAAGCTGATGCACAACTACCATCGTGATGATGGGCCGCCCCGTTGTGCTTTCAAAATTGACATTCAGAAAGCCTATGATACGGTTGATTGAGGTTTTCTTAAGGAGGTCCTTGTTGGTTTCGATTTTCATCCGAAAATGATTGGTTGGATCATGACGTGTGTTTCAACCCCTTCTTACTCTATTTGTGTTAATGGTAACATTTATGGCTACTTTTTAACATTCATGGCTACTTTAAAGGTAAAAGGGGTCTTAGACAAGGTTGCCCTTTATCTCCTTATCTTTTTAACTTGGTTATGGAGATCCTCACCCTTGTGCTTCATCATGTTGTGCGTATTGATCCCTCATTCAGGTTTCATAATAGGTGTTGTAACATTCCGGGTTTTCCGATTGTCTGATTTTATCTGTATTGTAACCCGATCCGTTGATTGATAATCGAATTTATGGGTATTGGTCGATTTTGATGTTTATTAACCTAATTTCATGTTATTGGATCCATTATCATGTTTATTGACCTATTTGATGTTCGATTTGTCTTTAATTCGGATTTTACGCGAACACATCGCTGAATTACGTTCCACCGGGAATTTGATCAATCTAAACGTGTATGACCCTTGTGTGTAATACTAGTTACACATACAAGTAAATACAAGTGAAGGTTGGTGTGAATTCAAGGTCTAGAACGAAAACAGTGAAGGTTCGGTAAATCCCGCGCGATTTTGATTTTAACCAGGAGATCTCATTTTGAGTTTCGTATATCAATTTTATCATGTTTATGAGTCATATAATCATTTACCATGTCATGAGTCATCACACACTTGATTGGATCGCAAATCGTTGGTGAATTGCTTAAAAACGAGAAAAACGACAAAATCGACCAAAAATACATTTTTTATGATAGTTTATCAAGCGTTAATCATTAGGAGACATATTTTATATCAAATTTAGTGGATTAAATGTGGTTAACATAGTGGTAAACTTAAAATGAGGAAATTGGGCGAAAACGGGGGTCAAAAGAGAGTTATAACGCGAAAACTGGAGCAAAACAAAGCGCGCGCGGCGCCCCAGATTACGCCGCGTATCGCGACGGTTTTCCTGAGGGCCGTCGCGTACCGCCCACCGCCCACCAGTCGGGATTTCCGACTTTTGCCCTAAAATCTCGGTATTTAAGTTCCTAAACTCGTTTTTGGCCTCCATACTCTCATTTCTCACACACATAAAACCCTAAAACGGCTGAGGTGAGTCTAGAGCAAGTTCCTTGAAGATTTTTTAGTAAAGTTTGGTGATTTCGAGCCTCGATTAGTGTCGGTTTTGTAGGGATATGATCATGTAATAGTAAGCGTATGTCCGGATATTATTTAAGCCTACGGGGTCACACGTCTCGACACCAAATGTATTAATATTAATTAATGGTTAATTAATATTTATCACGAACATTTAACGAGGTTTCGTTAAAAACTGACAGTTAATTGTTAACAGGGGTGTTAGTTGTAATTAGAGAGAGTTGTAATTGGATTACAATTGGGAGAGGCTTTCTGATAAGCCTTTAGGCCGAATTCGGTTAAGGGATTATCCAAATCCTTTGCTTGTTTATCAAGTATTCTAATCCTATAAATAGAGCCTATGGGTTTAAGGATTAGTGGATGCTTTTATCAGATAAAAGAAAACCCTAATCTCTCTCTATTCTCTCTCGATTTCGGCAACAAGGAAAACCCTAGGGGTTTCGGTTCTTGTGTGGTTCGACCAAGCTACATCAAGAGGAGTTCGTAATCGGTTGCTAGCACATAGCATTGGTGTGTCGTGTGTGCGATCGTAGAGGGATTTGTATCAAATCCTCCAATAGATCAAGTCTTGCCGAGCTAAAAGGTACACGTTCTAAAACCGGTTAGTTAGATTAATTCATAGGATTCTTTCCGCTGCGTACTCGTGTTTTGATAAATAGTTATACAACCCAACAGTGGTATCACGAGCCACCTATGATTTTAATTAATTACCGGGAATAAAACTTGGAAGGGGGGTAACCAAAACAAGATTCCAGCTTTTCGATTCATTTAAAAATCGTGTTTTACAATTGGAAAAGGTTTCGCAATTGGTAAAAACGAAAAAAAAATTCGATGGAATAGGACTTTTCGACCCGATCGAAAAGTCCCTGATCGAAACACACTTCTCGATCCGATCGGAAACCCTTGATTTCCGATCGGAAAACCTATTCCGGTGCGGAGACCCTTGATTTCCGACCGGAAACCCTACTTTTCGATCGAAGAGTACCCGATCGTAAACCTGTTTCCGATCGAGCACTAATCGTAAACTGTTTACGACCTGATCGAAAAGTACCAGATCGGAAACCCTCCTTTTCCGATCGGAAAGCCTAATCGAAAAGTGGGGTTCTCGATCGGAAACCCTGATTCCAATCGAAAAATCCCATGTTATGGATCGAAAACCTCTTGCCGAATCGGAAACCCTTAATTTTAGCTCTAAAATTTGTTTTTTTGTGATCTAAAATTATAAATCCAAGGTTTTATTGTTATTAGATAATTGTTATGAACAACATGTTGTACCTTTAAGATTTTAAAGTGTTAAAAAGAAGTAAAAACAATGATGTTTCATGCAAATCGTTCATGGTTATTACTTAAATGAAAGAGGATTAAATTAAAATTATATTAGATAATTAGAAACCCTAAGATTATGTGATTATTTGATAATTGTGACATAATAAAAGGTTTTAACTGCAAATTTATTTTATGAAAATCGAAATTTGCTAAATGAACTATAGAAATATGATTTTGTTTATAAAATAAAATTTGTGTCTTAAAAGTCAAAAGAAACACCGGCTCACCCATTTGAACACACTCTAAGAGAGGTATAATTCGGGTCGCTCTGCTTCCCTAAAGTGGTAGGTTTTTAATTGCAAAAGTTGCAAACCTCACCCCTACGCTTCTTTGTGTGTTGCAAATGGAGCTACCGAGCTCTTTTGATTTGGAAGATAAACTAAGAATTTTATAAACACATTATGTGATGAAGAAGTGCATGAATCTTCACACATAACCTTTTTGATCACGCGTCAAAATTGTTTTGACCCAAACCAAACTTAAGTCTTTGCCATCCACCTTATAAAGGACACTTGTGAATGTCATCTTACTCATTGGTACACAATGGTAAAATGGCACTTGCATGGCAAATTCCCACTCATTGGTACACAATGGTGGACAATTTGTGCGTTCTTAGCTGGACGACTTAAAATGAGCTAGGCGGTGAGACCCCTGGCCCGTGGCAAAAGATGGGATGAAACATGACTACAAATCACTTGGTGCAAGTTGTAGGTCCCATAAAATCTAGGAATTGTATTTGGAATACAATTAGTGATCGTCACTTACCATTTGAATGCATCATTTCTAGCAGATCAACTGATGAAATGATGGCATGTCAATTGGATCCTAGCCTTAATAAGCTTAATTGTTTAAAATGTTTAAACATTGGGTAATTAAATTTATTAAGGAAAAGATTATCGAAAATACTGATTTTTGAACTTAATCTGTTTTGTAGATGGCAACAAACCCTCCTCAAAACAATGTTGGTCATGCTTTTCGTCAAATGTTTGAAAGAGAAAAGCTGAATGGATCTAACTTCAATGACTGGTACCGTCAACTGAGGATTGTCCTTAGAGTTGAACGGAGGACCGATGTCCTTGAACATCATTGGTCGACCGAGCCAGCTGCTGATGCTTCTGAGCAAGAGAAAGCGTTCTACAACGCAGAGTATAGCAGATACGATGAGGTTGCTTGCATGATGATCTCGAGTATGACTCCCGATCTTCAGAAGCAATACGAATTTCATACACCTTGTGATATGATCAAAGAGCTGAAAAAGATGTATGAAAAACAAGCTGGTGTCGAATTGTTCGACCTAGTTGTGGAACTCCACGACTTAAAGCTTGAAACTGGTAAATCGGTCAGTAGTCATGTGCTCAAGATGAAGAGCTACTTTGACAAATTGGAATCGCTCAATTATGGGTATAATCGTGCTGTTGCAGTTGGCATGATCCTCAAATCGCTTACGAAGGATTTTGAGGGTTTTGTGCGCAACTACAACATGCATAGTATGACTAAGACTATACCTGAGCTTCATGCTATGCTTGTCGAGTATGAAAAGACGATTCCTAAAAAGGCCACTGAAACACCCCAAGTTCTTATGATCAAGGTGGGTAAGATCCAAAAGGCTAAACGACCGCAAAAGGGGAAGGGCAAGATTGATGGCAAGGGTAAAGGCAAGGCTGTTGCCCATATCCCTAAAGCCAAGCAAACCCCTCCGGCCCCTAAAGAGCATCAGGCTAAGGACCAGATCTGTCACCATTGTGGTGAAGTCGGACACTGGAAGAGGAACTGTCCTACCTACCTAGCTGAGTTGATGAAGAAGAGAAAGAATACTAGTGGGACTAGTACTTCAGGTATCTTCACAATTGAATTATTTTCCTTTTCTAAGAGTGATTCATGGGTGTATGACACCGGCTGTGGAACTCACATCTGTAATTCGTTACAGGGTCTTAGAAAGAGGAGGAAACTGAAGCCTGGAGCTTTGCAGCTGTTCGTTGGAAATGGTTTGCCAGCAGCTGTGGAAGCTATAGGAGAATTTCATTTAATTCTGCCTTCTGGGTTATTTATTGTACTAGACAATTGTCATTATGCACCTTCTATCACTAGAGGTGTTATTTCAGTTTCTTTGTTGAAAAACCAAGGATTTATTAACACGTTTAATAATATCGGTATTTCAGTTTCTAAAAATAATGTTCATTATTTTGATGCTATTCCTTGTGATGGCATTTATGAAATTGATATGCGTGGTTGTGTTTCAAATAATTCAATGTTCAATGTTAGCAAACGAGCCAAAACTAGTTTGGACTCTACCTATCTTTGGCACTGTCGTCTTGCCCATGTTGGCAAAAACCGCATTGAAAGACTTCAACGTGAAGGGATCTTACAATCAAATGATGAATCATTTGATCAATGCGTTTCCTGTATTTCAGGAAAGATGACTAGAAAACCCTTTCCGAACAAGCCGCAAAGGGCAAAAGAGCTACTTGGACTCATCCATACCGATGTATGTGGCCCATTTAGACATGTGTCAAGAAAATGTGCTAGCTACTTCGTGACTTTCACGGATGATTTCAGCCGTTATGGTTATGTTTACTTGCTTAAACATAAACATGAGGTATTTGAAACATTCAAAGAGTTTAAGAACGAAGTTGAAAATCAACTTGGTAAGACCATCAAGATCCTTCGATCGGATCGTGGTGGAGAATACCTAAGCCAAGAGTTTAAGGATTATCTTAAAGCGTGTGGAATTGTCCAACAGCTTACTCCTCCTTATACACCTCAGCATAATGGAGTATCTGAAAGGAGGAATCGTACCTTACTAGAGATGGTGAGGTCGATGATGAACCTTACAACTCTCCCATTATCATTTTGGGATTTTGCTCTTGAAACCGCTGTACGCGTTCTAAATATGGTTCCAACCAAGAAGGTTGAAAAGACACCATATCAATTATGGCATGGAGAAGTCCCTGTGTTGTCTTACTTAAGAGTCTGGGGATGTGAGGCACTTGTGAAGCGTGATACGCCTGAAAAACTACAACCCAGGACTACTAAGTGCATCTTCGTGGGATACCCAAAGGAAACAATGGGTTACTACTTCTATAATTCTTCAGAAAACACTGTTCGTGTTGCTCGATATGCTGAATTCTTTGAAAAGAATTTTATAGCTCAAGAGAACAGTGGGAGAATTATAGAACTACTAGAAGATGTGTCACCTTCTGAAACAACTAGCAATCATCAACTTGGGGGGGAAAATGTTCAAAGTGATGAACCTCAAGTCGATGATGTTGCGATTCCACTTCGTAGATCCGAAAGGGTCGTACGTAATCCGGATAGATGGATTGGTATAGTCGAATCCGAGGATAACGTATCAGGAGATCTCAATGAGCCTCCGAACTTCAAAGCTGCATTATCAGATCCGGAATCTGACAAATGGCTTGAAGCTGCGAATGTGGAAATGAAATCCATGCAAGATAACCACGTTTGGACCCTGGTTGATCTTCCTCCTAACGCAAGAACCGTTGGGAGCAAATGGCTCTTCAAGAAGAAGACCGACATGGATGGAAATGTACACACCTATAAAGCTCGTCTCGTGGCGAAAGGTTATACTCAACGTTTTGGCGTTGACTATGATGAGACCTTTTCACCAGTAGCAGACATTAGAGCTATTAGGATTCTCTTAGCCATAGCAGCGTACTATGACTTTGAGATATGGCAAATGGATGTTAAGACTGCCTTCTTAAATGGTTACTTGGATGAAGAAGTCTATATGGATCAACCTGAAGGGTTCATTGATCCAAAACATCCCAACCAAGTATGCAAGCTTCAAAGGTCCATTTATGGACTAAAGCAAGCATCGAGGAGTTGGAATAAACGGTTTGATGAAGAAATCAAAAGGTTTGGTTTCGTTCAGAATCCCGATGAGCCATGTGTATATCGCAAAGCTAGTGGGAGTAATGTTACTTTCCTTGTCTTATATGTAGATGACATATTGATAATAGGAAAACACATTCCAATGTTGCAAGATGTAAAATCCCATCTTGGAAAGTGTTTTGCCATGAAAGACTTGGGAGAAGCAGCATTCATTCTTGGAATCAAGATCTATAGAGATAGAACTAAGCGGTTGATTGGACTAAGTCAAAGTGCTTATATTGATAAGATCTTGAAGCGATTCAAGATGGAGAACTCCAAGCGTGGTATAGTACCAATGCAGGAAGGACTTGGTCTATCGGTCAAACAAGGTGCTTCTACACCTGATGAGGTGAAGCGTATGCAAAGAGTCCCTTATGCTTCGGCTATAGGCTCTATAATGTATGCGGTGAGATGCACTAGACCTGATATAGCGTTTGCGCAAAATATCGTTAGCCGTTATCAACAGAATCCAGGTGAAAGTCACTGGACTGCTGTTAAGACCATTCTCAAGTACCTACGGGCTACTATAGATTTGTTTTTGGTATATGGGGGAAATCCAGATCAAGAGCTCAAAGTGACCGGATACTGTGATGCTGGATTTCAGACTGATAGGGATGACACGAAGTCTCAGTCTGGGTACGTCTTCGTTATGAATGGAGGCGCTGTGGATTGGAAAAGCAAGAAACAAACCACAGTTGCTATGTCTGCAACAGAGTCTGAGTACATTGCTGCTTCGGAAGCTGCAATGGAGGCTGTCTGGATAAGGAAGTTTATTAGTGGGCTAGACATTGTCCCCACAAGTAACTTGCCTATCGACATGTACTGCGATAACTCGGGTGCATTGATCATCGCCAAAGAACCTGGAGTTCAGAAGGGCGCCAGACACTATGCCAGGAGATATCACTATGTTCGTGAGCAGATCGAACTAGGTGAAATCAAATTACTCAAAGTTCACACAGATATTAACTTAGCTGATCCTTTCACGAAAGCTTTGTCAAGGCCGAAGCTTGAAAGGCATGCCGAGGGCATGGGACTTAAATTAGCTAGTTAAATCATGTATGTCTGATGTTCGGTATTTGGATAAAGGACATTAAGCAATTTCTATTTATATAATGAAATAAAGTACTTGATATGTTTGATTTCATTTAATGGTTAAGTTGTGTCCTATATTTGCATGTTTAATCCTTGAGTACTTGTCAAGTATTCTAAATTGTCCATTGTCGATTAACTATATGGGAATATAGTTAAACTAAGACAAAATCTGAGTGATTGGTTAGGATGGTCCCACCAAACTCACATGGTATTCATTGGATGCATACTGGACTGACCCACTAACGAATTGTCACTTTATGGATCGGCGTCATTAAGTGAAATTCGTAAATGGTTGCTTTATTTATCCTTAGACTTGAGATACAAGCAGGTCATGCATGTATGGATTGCACCTACTTAATATAGGTCTAACTATCCTGAATAAGGTAGTACAAAAGGGCTATTTTCAGTAAGTGTAGTGAAGTATGTGACTTGACACGTGTAGTCAAGAGGATTTGTTCCTTCAGCTTTGTGCTGAAGCAGATACCACTGGGCCCCTCATTGGACTAATTAAGATGTTTGCATGGCCGTGCCCAAATGAAATCTAGAGGTGTCTCGATTTGCAATTTGGTAATCTTAAGTTAGTTGTGAGAATGAGAAACAGAATCGTTAAAGTATGGAATGACTTTGATCCATATCCATATTTAACACGGTATCGGTAACAAAGGGATAGTAAATGACTGTACCATTTAAATACACTTTGAGAAACTGTACTTAAATATTTCTGGGAGCATTGGCGTGTTGCTAGACGCTAACCAATGTTATTACCTTTACTATTGCAAGCTCAAGTGGGAGCTGTAGGGATATGATCATGTAATAGTAAGCGTATGTCCGGATATTATTTAAGCCTACGGGGCCACACGTCTCGACACCAAATGTATTAATATTAATTAATGGTTAATTAATATTTATCACGAACATTTAACGAGGTTTCGTTAAAAACTGACAGTTAATTGTTAACAGGGGTGTTAGTTGTAATTAGAGAGAGTTGTAATTGGATTACAATTGGGAGAGGCTTTCTGATAAGCCTTTAGGCCGAATTCGGTTAAGGGATTATCCAAATCCTTTGCTTGTTTATCAAGTATACTAATCCTATAAATAGAGCCTATGGGTTTAAGGATTAGTGGCTGCTTTTATCAGATAAAAGAAAACCCTAATCTCTCTCTATTCTCTCTCGATTTCGGTAACAAGGAAAACCCTAGGGGTTTCGGTTCTTCTGTGGTTCGACCAAGCTACATCAAGAGGAGTTCGTAATCGGTTGCTAGCACATAGCATTGGTGTGTCGTGTGTGCGATCGTAGAGGGATTTGTATCAAATCCTCCAAGAGATCAAGTCTTGCCGAGCTAAAAGGTACACGTTCTAAAACCGGTTAGTTAGATTAATTAATAGGATTCTTTCCGCTGCGTACTCGTGTTTTGATAAATAGTTATACAACCCAACAGGTTTTCATCCTAAAAGGTTAGATTTCTCAAACCAACCTCCATTTTCTTGAATCCTTCATCCCTCATCATCAAGATCCAACCTTTATGCTTATCTATACCTAGATCTTGCATTCCAAAGCTAGATCTAGTGATTTTGAACAAAAATAATGGATTTTTATTAACTTTTATGGATTTTTATAACACTTTTTGTTGAGATCTTGTTAGATCTTTAAAGAACTTGTTAGATCTATGTCATAGCTGGAAAATAACCAATTTTTTTATGCATGTTTTTCCATGGATGAACACCATAATTGATAGATCTAGTGTCTTGGTTATAAAAAGTTGATTTTTTATACAAAAAGTCCATCTTTTTCTTAATTTTCTCTCAAGGATCTTCATAGATCTAAGTTCTATCAAATTTGTAGGATCGATATAAGTCAGAGTTAAACTTAAACAAAGCCCTTTACTTGCAAATATAACCTTGCGGAATTAAGTTATATTTCACTTTTTCTTAAGCAATGTTGAATTCTTGTATAATGTAAATGCTTGATTTGCAGAATAGTAGTAACAAAAAAATATCAAATACTCGGCACTATTTGCATTAACTCAAAGCTACACTATTACAAGTGATGACACCTGTTGTGTAAACTGAGAGCTAACAAGCTATATATAGTGCAGATGAGATCAATCACAGCCATTGATCTCATGCGATCTAATCTAGACCGTAAACTAAAAAGTTAAATACAAACTACTAAAAGAATAAACATCGGCAATTGGAATATCTTGCGTGTTTGCAGCAACATACTACTTTAGGAGAGCGGCTTGAATCAGATATAGAAGCAAACGAGAAGCTTTTGCAGGATTGGACTTGCTGAAAAGACATCTCAGGAAAAGTCCAGTTGAACTCATTATCTGGTGGATAATCGAGTTCACCCGGAATATTCGCTATAAGACAAAACTGCTTCTTTCCGCTTGAACTGCCAGTTCCGCTTGAAGTGAGAGTTCCGCTTCAACTTCAACTTCAGCCGGAACATAGTAAAATTGGCATTCAGCCGGAAATCGTCCAAGCGCAATATTCCTTACAATCTCCCCCTAAGCTGATGCTGTCAAATTCCAATGTTTATCTTCAAAAATTGACTTGTACCCAAAAATCTTCTTCACCTTGTTCTACTTGTCCGTGGTTCTGATGCTGGCATTAAGGTTCTGAGACAGCTCTTTGGTGTTTGTTTTGGTCACCTTCACATGTTTAATTGAATCCCAGTCCATTTCGCTCCATTCTTCTTGAACAGAAATGGACTCATGAATTGTAAAGGTGCCATCAGCTCTGTGAACATAAAAGAGCTTCTCCTCCTCTTCCCAAATGATAAACTTTATTTCACTGGTAGGCACTTCATCTTCTTCTTCTGTTGAGTCACCATCTAAACTACTTCTGTAGAGCATTCCACATTCTAGCACAGTTGGCTTAATAATAAGCCTTAGCATGTGCTCAGCTCTTGAAGGGTTCAAAATTTCTCTAAGCTTTAGAATGATGTCTGTCATCTGTTGCAAAGTAAGTTGTGAAGTGGCCTTGTGAACGTTTACCACTTGAGTTATGCCGCTGGCCATAGTAAAAGTGAAATCAAATGTGGCTTCATCCACTGTCCAACCCACAATTTGTCTTTTACTGGGTGGAGCTTTTCTCTTTTGACTTTGATTTCTTTTGCTCTTGGCATGCATCAGTTTTCTTTTTCTGACCAACATTTCTTCATCAGAATCAAGTGTAGGTTCTGGCACAATGGGTCTCTTGCCTCTGTCAGATGAAGAAGGGCCAGTTTGGACTTCAGTAGATTTGGTGATGGTGGTGGAGGGTTCATTGATGGTGAGTGGAGGAAGGGAGGTTTGTGATGGTGGTTTACTGGCTTCAGGAGTTGGGCTAGAAGGTGGAGTAGGTGGGAAAATATCAGAAAAGTTCATGGTAGGTGGAGGCTTCTTCTTGAAAGGAATGATGGGTGTAAAGTTGTCGGTTCTGTACTTGGGGTTGGCAAGCTTGGTGGCTACTTTCTTGGAGATGGAGGGTGGTTTGTAAGGTGTGATGGCTAGTGACTGTAAGATAGATGGAACTGTTGTAGGCATTGGGTTTGGGTTGTAAATAAATGAAGGCGGAGGTGGTACATCTGCAAAATCAATAGATTCAGGTTTAACATCAGCAGTTGTTGTACCTGAGATTAGCTCTGAAGGTGAAGGCATCACCAAATTAGGATTGACAGCAGCATTTTCTCCTTTCAGTTCATAGAAAATTTCATCAATCAAGCTGCAAAGTCCCCTAACTTTCATCTGAGCTATCTCTTCCTCTTTCCTCAAATTTCTAACCACAAATGCCCTTTTTACCTTTTTCAGCAGTAGGTAATTCTCATCATTCTTTACCAGCTTGGTAGGCAATTGAGAAGCAATAGTGATTAGCCTCTCCCTATCAGCATCAGACACTGCATCCAAATCATAATCCTTCAATCTCCAGTTGAAAGACCTAGTCTTGGCTTCTTCAAGTAAGTTTTCAAACACTCCATCTTGCAGATACAAATCATATTCCTTCTGAAGTTCTTTTGCTAGCCTTTCATCCTCTGCTATTCTTTTGGCATTTTCCACCATTTTTACTATAGCCTCAGCTTCTGGAGTCTGAACCACCTGCTGAATAGTTTTTGGAACATCAGCTTGAACAGGTGTTTCCGCTTGAACTGGTTCTGAGCTCCTTAAGGCTATCAAGGTTTCGGCTATACCTTCTGCTCCTTCACTCCTGTGTTCTTCCGGTTGAACTTCCGGTTGAAGTTCCGGTTAAACTTCCGGTTGAACATGAATTTGCCCTTCAGTCACCACCTGGGGTTTGGTGACTTCGGGTTCTTTATCAACTATTTCCAGTACCTCAGTTCCTTCTCCTTCACCAATCAAATTTTCGTCTTCTCCTTCAGTCATTGTAGCAACTGCAACTGTTGTAGTGCTTTCATCAATATCAAGTGCTGTCTTGCTGGTGGAGGTAATGGTTCCTACCACTTGATCACTGGCTCTTTCAGCCGGAAAGATGACATCCTTGAGAAGTGTCGTGATCATGTTGATGTGCTCAGGGATAGCACCAGCAACCAGCATGGATGACTGTACTAGTTCAGCAAGATTTGGGTCCTCAAAAGGAGAAATGGCAATCAGTCGACTGCATCTCATGTTTACCCAACAATCTTCAACTGAGAAGGGACACACACCGATTCTTTGGCAAGCTGTGGCTCTGACTTCAGCCAGTATCCTTTCCACTTCTTTAATTTTTATGATAACAGGTCTTGATAGCATCTTCTCCCCCAATTTGACAGTATCAGCTTCATCAGTTGCAATAACTTCATCAGCATCTCTGACAGGGCTTGAAGGACCTGCTTCAGTTTGGATAGGATCAGCTTGAACCAATTTAGCAACAGTAGTGTTGAGAGTTTCAACCTGTGCTTGCAGAGAAAGGTACAACTTCGTCAATTCTGGTAGTGTAAGACTATCCTCAACTGGCTTTTTGCCAGTATCCTTGGAAAAAACCAAACTATCAATCCGAGATTGATCAGCATTGGTATCCATGGCTTCTTGGCACCTGGGATTCTCCTCATCTGTTTCAGCAGCCCTTGGTTCCAATAAAGGACTTTCGGGTGCTGATTCAGAGAAGATTGCCGCAAATTGGGTCTTATTGATGTTACTACTGACACCAAGATCCAGTAGGGATCCTTGGGCAGCAGCAGCCCTTTTTGCATGAATCTCTTCATCACTCCTGAGATTCACCTCCGGTGAGGAGTGGGGTTGCAGTGCTACAGGGTCCTGGCTTATCGGGATGTTCTCATGTAATGAGGCAGGTGAGTTAATAACACCTTCATTTAAGCCAAGAATGGGAGCACTGTCACTCCTAGGTGACAGGGGTTAGTAGGGGTGAAAAATGTTCAGATGGGGATGGTGCATCTGTTTCTAATGACTCCCCCTCAACTGAAGGTTCATCCCTAAGAGATAATCCCAATTTTACCAGTTTCCGCTTAGGCTTTTTGCCTTGGGCGGGGTTAGAAGCTTCGGGTTGGCTGGTGGTGCTAGGTGGAGGAGACCTAGTGACCACATTTCTCTGTCTTTTAAAAATGACAGGAGGAGAGTTTGATGAGGAGGTGGCAGTGGTAGTGTTTGTGAGAGCTTTCCTCTTTTTGGATTGAAAGACTTTGAGTGAAGAGGAAGCTGGGACAGATGTGGGATCAGATACTGTTAGGTCTACAATTATGTCATCTTGAGCTTGGAGCTTAGTTTCTGCTACAGTTTCCGGTTGAACCTCTGCAGTAGCAGGTTCATCAGGAAACTGCCTTGGAATTGGTAAGGGGTAGTCAGTGTCCCTTCCAAGAAATGGAGACTTGTTTAAAGCAAGGTTAGAAAAAGTTTTCTCATTCAGAAGTTTCTGATGCAAAATTGTACCAAGCCAAACTATTTGGGGGTACTCTTATTTGAGAATGTAAGTTAAAAATCTAGGATATAGGTAAATATATTCAGAATTGACATTTGATTTTAGGGCTTGAAAAATGAGTTTGGAAAAATTAAAATTTTCATCTTTTACCATAGCATAGAAAGCAGAAGCTTGTTCGCTGGAGAGCTCGTCAAATCCTCCCTTCTTTGGAGACAAACACACCAGAATTGTGTGTGCTAGGAACCTCCACTTGTATGGTAATTGCCCTTTCTTGATGGTTTTGCTCTGCAGTGAACCACCGTAACCAAGATTTCTGAACAAACGGAGATATTTGGTGTGATCAACCGTTTCATATCCACCTTCATCCCTTAATTTCAACAGTCTTCGCACCTTGGCCTCATCGATTTCCACTTCCTTCCCTTGAACAGTTGACACAATTTTGTCACCACCGTTTTCGCCTTCGGTAACCCTAGCATGAACCCAAAAGTCTTCCATCACTTCTTCAAAAATTTCGGCTTCAACAGTAAGCGCATGATGGAGATGAGAACTTTTGATGAAGTTTATCATGCCGTTGTAGATATCAGTTTTTGTTGGTGGTTCTAGGTATGCCATCAGGTTGTGCTCTACTGGAAACTTTGAGTCACCGATTGGCTTCTTGCCACTTGCCTTCGCTTTGGGAGCCATTTTTGACACAGGTTTGAGAATGTTGACGGTTAATCGGAAGTTTATTGGAGAAGGTTTGAGAGAAATTGGGAGTAATTTCGGAGTGGGGATGATAGAAATGGGGAAACTAACGGTAAATTAGGGCTTTTTACCTTTTTCAGTGCTGACGTGGAGGAGAGAGGTTAAAAATCGACGGTTCAGTGACTGATGGGATAGGTGCTTTATGGGTTATACGGTACAACTGGTTAAAACATGTCCCTTATCCAAAAGTTAATTTACTGAAACCTCGGATTTAAAATAGTTAAAAACTTAATGGGTAAATAAATGTATATCCGCATAGAAAATTGTGCCTTCCAGGTAATTAAATGAGACTTTGACTTTGTTAACCCGGAAGTTCGAGCGGAACCCATTTTCTCCTTTATTTTTAAAAACAAAAATTCTTCCGTCTGAACATCAAGCGGACAATTTTTCCGCTTGAAAGAATTGTTTTTCAAAATAAATTTCCACATCTTTTTAAAGCATTTTTCCGGTTGAAGTTCACCTGGTGAATTTCAAAAGTTGTCTTTTCAGGTTGAACCTAAACTTGAACCGGAAATCCAAAACACATGATTTTTGAAAATTTGTGTTAATTATCCATAGCTTTATCAGCAGTTACTGACTATGAACTGAAATGTCGTCTGATTAACACTAAAGATTTTCATTTTCATTTTCTTTTTGTATCAAGAGACGGGCTCTTTGAGCACATGTCTCTCTTTTATTAGAATTGTGAATATAGCTTAATCAGTCAAAGTTCATCATACCAATGGCACTAATGAGATAGAAAAATTTAGCTTCATCAAATGCTTTGGTAAACAAGTCAGCTAATTGTTGATCTGTATGAACTTTAACCATTCTAATTATATGTTTCTCAGCACAATCTCTAATAAAATGGTACCTGATATCAATGTGTTTTGCTTTTGAGTGTTGAACGGGGTTGTTTGTGATTGATATAGCACTGTTGTTGTCTGCAAGGATAAGAGTCTCCATGAACTTGATGCCATAATCCAACATTTGATTCTGGATCCATAAGACTTGACTGCAGCAGCTTGATGCAGCAATGTATTCAGCCTCAGCAGGAGAAGTAGACACGCAGGTTTGCTTCTTGCATTGCCAAGACACAAGTCTTTCTCCCAAAAATTGACATCCTCCTGAAGTAGACTTCTTGTCCAAGTTGCAACCAGCATAATCACTATCAGTGTAAGCTTTGAAGGAGAAATATGAGTTCTTTGGATACCACAACCCAAGCTTTGGTTGTCCTTTAAGGTATCTAAAGATTCGCTTCACAACTAACATGTGTGATTCCTTTGGTTGACACTGGTATCTAGCACATAAACAGACACTAAACATGATGTCAGGTCTGCTGGCTGTGAGATAGAGCAGTGATCCAATCATTGCCCTGTAGAGGTGAACATCCACTGGTTTGCCACTTAAATCACTGTGTAATTTGTGAGAAGTGGAGATGGGAGTTCTTGAGGTTGAAACAGACTGCATATCAAACCTTTTTAGCATATCTTGGATGTATTTGGACTGATTCAAGAAAATTCCATTTGCAGTTTGCTTCACTTGCAATCCTAAGAAGAAGTTCAGTTCTCCCATTGAACTCATCTCAAACTTAGATTGCATCAATCCCTCAAACTCTTTGCATAAGGCAGCACTGGATGAACCAAAGATGATGTCATCAACATAGATTTGTACCATCAAAGAATGTTTGCCATCAGATTTCACAAACAGTGTTTTGTCAATAGCTCCCCTCTTGTAGCCATTCACTAGGAGATAGTTTGAGAGAATCTCATACCATGTCCTAGGAGCTTGCTTGAGACCATATAAGGCTTTAATCAGCTTGCAAACTTTGTTGGGATAATGAGGGTCTTCAAAGCCTGGAGGTTGCTTGACATACACATCCTGTTCCAAAAGACCATACAGAAAAGCACATTTAACATCCATTTGAAATACCAGAAAGTTTTTGAATGCAACATAGGCAAGAAATATTCTGATTGCTTCAAGCCTGGCCACAGGAGCAAAAACTTCATCATAATCAATGCCTTCTTCCTTTGTGTAGCCTTGAGCTACAAGTCTGGCCTTGTTTTTGATCACTATTCCTCTATCATCCTTCTTGTTTCTGAATACCCATTTAGTTCCAATTGGTTCTTCACCTTCAGGTAAGTCTACCAATTCCCAAACCTTCTGTTTATTGATCTGAAACAATTCCTCTTGCATTGCCTCTACCCAGCTTTCATCTTCCAAAGCATCATTGATCTTTGTGGGTACTTCTTGAGACAGATACGCAGCATGCAGGCAAATGTTTGCATCAATAGACTTGCTTCTTGTCAGCACAGGAGCTGACAAGTCTCCAATAATATTCTCCCTTGGATGATTCTTACCAACTCTTCTATCAGGAAATAGTGGGAATTAATGGCTTCTCCCATTGTGAGGAATATTGAGTTGAGGTAATAACTCAATATTGTTGGTTTATGATATAGGTTCTGAACTTTCAGTTGCTTCATGAGAACTGGGGACTGAATCTGAAATTAGATTCTCAAAACTATACTCATTTAAACCAGCATCAGTTGAGTCGTTAGATTCATTGTTCTCAGAATTTACTGAAAAATTGTTTTCCGGTTGAATTTCAGCCGGAGATTCTACTGCTACAGGATCCGCTTGAACTTCAATCGGAAGTTCACCCGGATAAACTTCTGCATCAGCAAGAACAATTTCAGAGGTTTTCTTTGAGTTGTTGGGTTTCACAGGCTTGGTGCTGATGGATGAAAAGAAGGTAGGTTGCATTTGCAGTTCCTTGGCGCTTATCTGCCAGATATCATCAGCTGATCTTATGTGATTTTGCTTATGTTCCTGTTCCTGCACTGTTGAACTCAATGGCTTCTCAATGGTAAAATTGAAAGCAGTGGTTAGTGCATCTATATCAAATAACCAGTCTGGTTGAGATACAAAACTGTTAAGAGATTTCTCATTAAAAGTCACATTAATGGTTTCCTCAACAATTTTAGTACTTTTATTGTATACCCTGAATGCTTTTGACACACCAGAATATCCAACAAAATATCCTTCATCTGCTTTTTCAGCAAACTTAGGTAACAACCTATTAGTTATCAAAATAGTAACAGGACAGCCGAAAGATTTAAAGAAGTAAATGTTAGGTTTTTA
Organism: Deinandra increscens subsp. villosa; assembly: GCA_039602395.1. Classification (NCBI taxonomy): domain Eukaryota; kingdom Viridiplantae; phylum Streptophyta; class Magnoliopsida; order Asterales; family Asteraceae; genus Deinandra; species Deinandra increscens. The sequence continues at coordinate 45,713,884 of JBCNJP010000008.1, read as the reverse complement.
CCTCTCCAAAGCTCATAAGCAGTTTTATTTTTACCTTTAACAATCAAAGTCCTATTTTGGACATAGCAGGCAGTGTTCACGGCTTCTGCCCAAAATATCACAGGTAACTTAGAATCTGCTAGCATTGCTCTAGCAGCCTCAATCAATGTCCTGTTTCTTCTTTCAGCAACACCGTTTTGCTGTGGAGTTCTAGGAGCACTGAATTGTCTAAGGATTCCCTTTTCCTCACAAAATGAGTTCAAAACATGATTTTTAAACTCAGTGCCATTGTCACTTCTGATTGTCCTGACTTTCAGTTTCGCTTGATTTTCTAAAGATACAATTAGTGTTTTCAACAAATCACCAGTTTCATCTTTTGTTTTTAAGAAAAACACCCATGTATATCTAGTGAAATCATCTATTATGACAAAGCAGTATGACCTTTTCCCTATGCTCATCACTCTAGTTGGACCAAACAAATCCATATGCAAAAGTTCTAGAGGTTGAGAGATAGAAGACTCAGTTTTGGGTTTGAAAGAGATCTTGTGTTGTTTACCCTTGAGGCAAGAAACACAGTGTTCAGAACAGTTGAACTGCTTGTTAGGAAGACCCTTAACCAAGCTGAGGTTCACTATTCTGTTCATGTTCTTGTAGTTAACATGACATAACCTCCTATGCCACAAATCAGACTCATCCACTGAGGCTTTAGATATAAAGCATGCAATTCCACTGGCTGGAGTGGCAGCAGACAGATCCAAAATATATAGTCCTTCTCTCCTAGGTGCTCTGAGCAACACAAGTTCCTCAGGGATTTTAACACCAGGTTTCAAGACTATGGCCTCTTTCTCAGTAAACATCAAATTCAAATTCTTGTCACACATTTGAGAGACACTAAGTAAATTGAAATTTAATGTGTCTACAAAATTTACCTTGTCAAAGGTAAGCAACCCATTACTGACAACACCTCGTGCAGTAATGTGTCCTTTTGCACTCCCAAAGGCTACAGGACCTCCATTTATGTTTTTGGGGTTTTCCAATACATGCTTATTTCCTGTCATGTGGCAAGAGCATCCACTGTCAACAACACATAGGCTCTGTTGGCCTTTATTATGCACCTACACACAAAGGAAATTGATTAATTTCTAAAGGGAACCCAAGCCTTTGAGGTCTTGGGCTTGCCAGAAGCATCATAATACTTGTATTCCTTAAGTACTAAAGTATTTAGTATTGGATCCTCATTCAGCAGATCATCTTGGTCAATGTTCAAGTGTTCAGGCTGTGTACTTGATTGACATTGCCTGTTGGTTTTGCTAAGCTTTCTCTCATCAATTTTCCTCTCTCTATATTCCCTATACTTCTTTTGTTTGTTGGTCAAAACCTTTGGCAGCTCACTGGGTGAGATGTAGGTCTGATCAACTCTAGTCACTGGTGAGATTCTAGCATTTAAGTTTGAAAATTTGTTGGTTTGGCTAGATCTCTCACTATGAAATGCAGCAGTTGCACTTCCACTTGAGCTAGAAGGAACTTTCGGTTGAGAGTTGTATTTGTTTTTTACAAAATTTTCTCTAGAGAAGGTTTTGCCTCTAGATGGGTTTCTCCTTTCTTGACCTTCACAAAGGTCGTACTCATCAGTGAACTGAACCCTGGGTCGTTGTCTAGGTGCAGTAACTGATCTGAGTGTTTTCGAGATTTTCGGTTGAACTTCTCTTCCGGTTGAAAATTTTTCCGGTTGAAGTTCAGCCGGAACCCTGTTTGATTTTAAGACTGAAAAACTTCCATTTTTGTCGTTCCCAATTAAAATTTTGTTTGACTCAGTATCAAGATACTTCATTGTGTTACTTCTTACAGGTGAGGTTCTACCTGTAGATCTTTTCTGAGTAGAAACATTTTTGGGTTTTAACAAATTTTAACCTTTGCTCAATGGATTGAATTTGCATGTTGCAGCCATGTGCCCTTTTTCACCACAGAAAACACATTTAAACAATTTTCTTTGATAAGTATCTGTGTTTCTGGTTATCTTTTCATTAGTGACCTGGTGGTAAGTAAGCTTACCCATTCTTTCAGTTTCACTTGGTTTTGGCTGCTCAGGTAGTTTACCTCCAACTTTTGAGTCTTTTGACTCATAAATAGTTGGTGGTGGAAAAGTAACTTTTGGTTTTAAAACCTTAGATTGGTCAACAGATGCTGATGTGCTAGCATCTTTGACTTCACAGCTTGAAGATGTTTCAACAGATTTTGATTCAGATGAGGAAGATTCAGTGCTGTCAACAATTAGACTCACACTGCACTCCTTCTGAAGTGCTTGGATTGGAGCAATAATAGGTGAGTATTCCTTGGGTGGTTCAACATTGTTTTACCCAATACATGTTTTCCCATGCATTGCTCCATTCCAAAGTTTCTCAGCTTTCTTGTTAGCTGTTTGGAATTTGTCACAGGTGAACAAGGCATCTTTTAACTTAATTTCAAGAACATCATTTTCTGCTTTTGCATCTTTTGTTTCTTGTCTTGAAATAGTTAGTTTGTTCAACAAATCCTCTAATTGTGTTTCCAAAATGGAGTTAGTTTGCTTTAAAACATCAAATTCTTTGTTTCAATTTTCAATTTTGGTGATGTATGCAGTTTCAGTTTTCTTAAAGCAATTCTTTAACTCATTCAAGTTAGAAACTTCATCAATTAGATCGGTGTTATGTTTCCTATATTTTGACACTTGTTCTATGCAGGCAGGGCTGCACAGATTTTCCAAAACTTTTTCAGGAATCTCATTTACCTATTCAGTTGAATCTTCTTTAGCCATTAAAGCATGGTTGATTGGCTCAAACTCAGTGATAAAGTCATCCCACTCATAGCATTCAGTCTGGTTAGCTACAGTTGCCACCACATTTTGATTTCCAAGTGGTTTTGGTTGAGTTGGCTGCTGGTTGCTATTGTTGTTGTTGTGTTGACTGCTGTTGTTGTTGCTTCCATGATTTGATCTCTGTTGGACATTGTTGTTATTGTTCTGTCCATCTCTCCTTGGCTGCTTGCATTCCCTGTCAAAATGGCTAAGTTGGTGACAATTATAACATTTAGCTTTAGATTTATCCAACCTAATTGATGATCCCTTTGACCCTTTATAAGTTCTTCCAGTTCTTTTATAAAATCTTTGGGCCCATACAGAAACCATAGCTAATTGAGTTAAAATGTCCATCTCTTCTAGATCATCTGCCCCTATGCATTCCAAGTCTTCACGTGTGAAGCCTTGAGATGAGTCAGTTGCCACATAGGCAGAGTGAGAGTTGTCAAACAGTTTTGAAGAACACTCTGAGCCTCTAGGTGACTCAACGAAACTGACTGAGGGTGAGTGATATTGAGGTGAATTTGAGATCTTTTGAAAATCAGTTGTAACCAAAGCAGTGGTTTGCAACTGTGGTGATGCTTCAGGAAAGTTGTTCTGCTTAAAATTAAGCTCCATTTCATAAGCACTAAGAACTCCATGGAGTTCACTTAGTTTAAGCTTTTTGAGGTCCTTGCACTCCCTGATGCTGACTGTGTAGACAGTCCAGGCTGGAGGTAAGGATCTCAAGAACTTCCTGTTGGCATCAGCCTGTTCAGTTTTTACTTCTACCTTTTGCAATTCATCAAGAAGTGAAACAAATCTAAGGTACTGGTTGGTCATAGATTCACCAGTTTTGTAAGTAAAGTTTTCATATCTTTGTTTCAAAACATCTTTCTTGTTTTCCTTAACTTCACTAGACCCTTCATACATTTCACTGAGAGCATTCCACAAGCCATGTGCTGTCTTATATCCCTTGAACCCTACCAGTATAGAGTTGGGTAATGCAGCCTGGAGAGTCCAGTAGGCCTTGTGATCATATTCAAGCTCAGTATAATCAGCTTCAACATATTTGTCTAGTGGTTTTGGTATTTGCACTTAGGTATCATCAGCAGATTGAACAGTTGGATTGTAAGGACCTACAGTCAACCTGTTCCAAATGCGTCTGTCTAGGCTTCTAATAAAACCTTCCATCCTGAGTTTCCAAGTATCAAAGTCATCAGGAGTGAAAATTGGTGGTTTGTTAGAGCTACCATTAAGTGAACCAAGAGTTAAGTCAGTCATTGTGAAAAACAGTTTTGTAAAACTGAAAAAGCTTGTAGAAATCAAGTAAGCAAGTAAAGTATCAACTTTGAAGCACTAGAAGTCTTCAAAGTAAAGAGCCAAAGCTCTGATACCAATTGTAGGATCGATATAAGTCAGAGTTAAACTTAAACAAAGCCCTTTACTTGCAAATATAACCTTGCGGAATTAAGTTATATTTCACTTTTCTTAAGCAATGTTGAATTCTTGTATAATGTAAATGCTTGATTTGCAGAATAGTAGTAACAACAAAGTATCAAATACTCGGCACTATTTGCATTAACTCAAAGCTACACTATTACAAGTGATGACAACTGTTGTGTAAACTGAGAGCTAACAAGCTATATATAGTGCAGATGAGATCAATCACAGCCATTGATCTCATGTGATCTAATCTAGACCGTAAACTAAAAAGTCAAATACAAACTACTAAAAGAATAAACATCGGCAATTGGAATATCTTGCGTGTTTGCAGCAACATACTACTTTAGGAGAGCGGCTTGAATCAGATATAGAAGCAAACGAGAAGCTTTTGCAGGATTGGACTTGCTGAAAAGACATCTCAGGAAAAGTCCGGTTGAACTCATTATCTGGTGGATAATCGAGTTCACCCGGAATATTCGCTATAAGACAAAACTGCTTCTTTCCGCTTGAACTGCCAGTTCCGCTTGAAGTGAGAGTTCCGCTTCAACTTCAACTTCAGCCGGAACATAGTAAAATTGGCATTCAGCCGGAAATCTTCCAAGCGCAATATTCCTTACAAAATTAAACTTGTAAGATCTTGATGTAGACACCATTTTAACTGGTAGATCTAGGGTTTGGGTTAGGAGGATCATCATCATAAACATAGATCTAGGGTTTTTATGGGAAAATGGTGATATTTATGTATTTTTCTTATTTTTCTCATGATTAGATCTGGATTAGATGGTGTTATCGTTATGCTAAGATGTTATATCTAGGGTATTTGCCATGGAAATATGATTTTGGACCTAGATCTTGGGTTATGCCTTGTTTAGGATAAACTCTTGATAGTTAATTACTTAAATTAAATTATATTGCATACTTTTTAGAATTTAAAAATAATTCATTTTGACTAAATCTTTGGGTTAACATTTGAATTTGGACTTGTAAATTTTATGAGTGTTTGCACATGTTTATATCAGCCCTAAATTAATTTTTGAAGAATAAATATGGTTCGGTCGATTTTATAGAAAATAATCAAGTTGAGGCGACGTAATGTTTTATAGTTAAATAAATAATCTTTTTGCTAAACGTTTGACCTAGTTTTAGGTTGACCATTTGATCATATAAATGCTCATAATCATTACTTAAATACTCTATCAACGATTCGCGTATCCGATCGAGTCCGTCGTGTCATGGCTAGTCGCACGTTTTGTTCGTTCGAATATTTATTTAGTTATTTATCTCTTGTCGGTATTTTCTCCATCATGTTCGATCATAAAGGTGATCTCCGGGTTTGATTCGCGCCGCTATTCTTCGGTTTTACTCTCGACACTTTCGCCATCATGTGAGTTTTCCATAGCCCCTTTTTACTTAATTGTTTTTGGGGTGCAACATGTATCATTTATCAACTCTGATTTTACAAATGTATTCTATGCTCGATGACTACTTGAAATTTGTATGGATATATGGATTGATTTATTGAACGATGAATGATGAACGATTGAATGATGGAACGATGAACGATTGAACGATGAACGTAATTATTAACATTTAACATGCCGGGGTAACAGTAACAGTCCATTGGCCTCACAAGCCCACTTGGCCTGCCTCGCGTGTGGCGCCTTGTGATTGGAAACCCAAGTTGTCAAGGGTTGATTACGTTAAATTACCATTTTTCATTTATTATCTATTTAATCTTGTACGCATATTTGAACGTTTCAATAAACCTATGGAATTCTCACCAACTATTTTAGTTGACTCTCTTTTATAACATGTTGCAGGTAATGCTGTTTGATTTGGGTATCATCACTTAGGGTTGCATCGGCTTTAGAGAGACCTTATTAAATAATGAATTGTTATGCTTAGACTATGTTTTATGTTGTTAATCGTATGTTGTGACTTGAATGCTATGATTGTTTATTTGTTATGAAATGGGTAACTTTTATGATTATCGCAACCTAATTTAGTGTTGTGAGCTTCTGGACAATCTTCACGCCCCGACGTATTCCGCCGTCGGTTGGGGTGTGACAAATTGGTATCAGAGCCACGGCTATAGGGATCTAGGTTATTAGAACTGGTTTGACCTAGACTATTGCCTTAGGTGTCCTGCATGAGTGCCTCATGCGTATGTGCCTAATTGCTTATTTTGTCCCGAAAATTGTTTCTTAATTGTTGCCTATTTAATTGCTTCGTCCTCGTTAAATAGCACGCACTAGAGCACGAATCACTAAGGCTTCCTAGCCTCTTCCTTAGAAAATGGTGCCTTACGTACCATTTAGGAAAATGTGATTTTCATGATTTTCAAATCTCGTCGGAATTAGGGTTTTAGTGGTAGACATGTAGTAACTGGAAGGGTGGAAACACCGGTAGTCGGGGTCTCTGTCAAGAAAAGCGTTGCATATAAGCCCTATCAACCGTTGGGCCCGGACGCTCACCTGGGACGCCCTGATGAGAGTGATGAAACCTATTAGGCCAAAGCATGTCTCTACCACTAGGATCTTGATCTGATTAGTCTCAGTTGTAGCCTTCCAATCAGGAGGTGAGAACCACTCCATCATGTTTTACCTCAATTGCTCGATTTCACATTTTGACGCGCGATTATGTTTAAACAAATGATTTTTGATAAACTATGATCATGAGTTACACGGTATCACGGTTCGATAACACACGCCAGTTTTACACTTAACAATTTTACCCTCAAAATTTTGATTACCAATCACATCACATCCTCACTTATCATTATTGTTCTTGAATCTCAGCATGTCGATCCATTTCAAAGGACGCCGAAAGGGCGATAGCGGCCGCAAAATGGCCTCGGTGATAGCCAAACAGATGGCTGAGGTTCTTCCCGGTATTGTGGCTTAACTCCAGCAGGGTGTGAATGCTAACCCTGCTAATGCTGCTGCTATGGCTACTTGTTCATTCAAGCATTTTAACTCCTACAACCCTCCCAAATTCAAGGGGAGCGAGGGTCCTATTGGTTTACTTCAGTGGTTCGAGGGGATGGAAAACACATTCGTTAATAGTGACTGTCCTGATCATCTAAAGGTCCCGCGTGCCACCAGCACACTTACTGAAAAAGCCCTTACTTGGTGGAACGGTGAGAAACGGATTAGTGGGTCCGATGAGGCCTTAGCTCTATCTTGGGATGAGCTGAAGGAGGTCATGAGGGAAAACTATTATCCCGGTTCTAAATTAAAGAAACTTGAGGATGAATTTCGGGCGCTGAAGCAATACAGTGGGGAAAATCAGGAGTGTAACATTCGTATTTTTCAAAAACCTGGAAACTCGACCCACATCAAGATCCAAGGTTTAAGCCCAATTTTCAACACCATAAATGTCGGATTACTCTATTCTGTATGATATTACTCTGAAAATGGTGAACGTGGTCGAAACCATGCGTAAAACCGAGTTATAACGAAGCGGGAATCGCGAAAACAAGTTTGGTGTTAGATTTGAGTGCATAGGCGCGACCTCCTCTTCTAAACCCATCCCACATCGCCCCAAAAACAAATTTTCACCTCATTTCTTATCTATAAATACCCTCCCTTGATCCCTAATAGCTTGTAACTCCTAGTTTGAGTATAAACAAGTGGAATAACCAATTTTTGGCGGTTTCACAACTACAATACCCTTCGGGTGTCGTGCTTAGTAGTTTTTATGCTCTCGGCGAAGAGGTGCTGTCTTTTAAGCTCGTCTCGTTTGAAAAGCTTCTTTGAAGGTAATTCTTCTTCTTTTTCTTTCTTTGTTTCCTTTGTTTCCATCCTTTCGTTATTCGTTTATTTATCGCTTTATTAGTTTAATTAGTTTAGTTTAGGTTCTTAGTTAGGTGCTTTAGGCTCGTTTAGGTAGCCTTGCTAAGGCTCGTTCTTCGAACGCCTAGCATTGCTAAGGCTTGTCCTTTGGACGGCCTAGCTTTGCAAGGCACGTCATTAGGACGTGTTTCCTTGCTTAGGCCGATTTAGGCTTGTTGTAGCCTTGTAAAGGCTCGTAAGGCCCAACGAGTCTAAACTATCATGTCCAATTTCATCTATATTCTTCTAATCCAAAAGTAAACGTTTTTATACATGAACAAATTGGGGATTAAGGCTTGTTTTTTCACAAATCAACAGTTAAACTAATTCTTAATCATTCTAATATGAAATTCAGGTTGTGAACATAAACTCATTTTTAAGAATTTCAAATAACTTAGAAATCGATCTCTGTTTAACAACATATTTAATGATGGTACTTGAGACGCGAATGACATGTAGTAACTGGAAGGGTGAAAACACCGGTAGTTGGGGTCTCTGTCAAAGGATAAGTGTTAGCATAAATCACGTAGTCGGACCTGGATGCTTACCTGGGATGCCCCGATGAGAGTGTCATAACCTATTAGGCCAAAGCATGTCTAGTAACGTTTAAGGTATTGTTACTCTTAAAAGTTAACATGTTTTCAAACTTCAATGTATAACATTAAAACCCATTCCCCAAATGCATAAGAGCTTAAAATCCCATATTCTAATATTCATGTCGTCCTCTTCTATTCTTTTAGGATAAATATTCGGGACTAATCCTTTCACCTAGCTTCGTGGACTTAACTTCTAATAAAGTGAGTAAACATTGCCCCTTTTCTCATTTTCTCATTTTGGGGTTGCAACATGTATCCTATTTCAAAGTGTTATCTTCGAAGTTTATCAATTACCATGCGTATGTGATCTATGTGTGAATTATGTGTTATGTGACTTCTAGCATGATTTGTTAATATGTGATTTTCAAAGGCTTTCATGTTTATCAAAGGTTTTCATGTTTATCATTGAATGTCAAGTATGTCATGGTTGTCATATCTGTCATGTCTTTCATTTGGCATAAACATTAACGTAAGGCCTGGGATAACAAAGGTAGATCTATCGGTTGACAACCCACTCAACTTGATCGGTTTTGGCATTGAGTGTTTGAAGCCTATTTCATTATTTCATTTAGTCTAACCTGCGGGTTAGGGAATCTATCATATGTCATTGAGGTTTGTTTATGCCTAGTCTTTCATGTTGTCATTTTATACCAGCAATTTTGGTTATGCCTAGTCTTTCATGTTGTCAATATCTTATAGCATGTTATATTTCACGTATTCTATCATATGACACGTAACGCATGTTTTTAAAATATATGTTATGTCAAACTTGTGGTTACTCACCAACTATTTATAGTTAACCCCTCTTTATTTTATACATGTTGCAGGCTATGATGTTGATGTTTCAAGATGCTATCACATAGGGCTTTTGGACCTAGTTTAATAAAGAAATTGTATTTGTTATCAATATGTGGTGTATTGTTTTATTTTTTGATGTTATCAATAAAATTCATTATTTAACTATTGTCACTAAATTAGTTGTCATGTGCCTATGGGCAATCTAATCATGCCCCGACGTTTCCGTCGTCGGTTGGGGTGTGACAGATTCGTATCAGAGCCATGGCTATAGGGATCTAGGTTATTAGAAATGGAATGACCTAGACTATTGCCTTAGGAGTCCAAACACACGTGATTTGTTTAGAGATTGCCCTTTTTATATCTTGTTTTGCCTCAGTTAGGATGTACCTCAAGTCTAACACTTATCACACACTCATGCACTCAATTTCAGGCTTCCTAGACTTTCCCTTAGTAAAGGTGACTTACGTGCCATTTTAGGAACTTGATTCTATTTGATTTTATTAAAATCTCGTCCGGGTTAGGTTCCTTAGTAACGGACATGTAGTAACTGGAAGGGTGAAAGCACCGGTAGTCGGGGTGTCTTATTGGGAAACGTTAACTGGGACACTCTGGCGAGAGTGCCTTAGCCTATTAGGCCAAAGCATGTAATAACAAACGTTTCTAGGAACCATATTAACCCCGACTAGTCGAAGGTGGCAGTTTCCCAATCGGGAAATGAGAACCATTCGATTGATTTTAAACAAGTCAAGTCGATTTCGTGTTTTGCATGTGATTTCATGATATCCGGTTTATTTTCTAATTTCGATTTATGATATTCTTTTGATTTTCAAGATTTCATGGTTAAAACGCCTCTTTTCGTGATTTCAATGGCATTTTTGAAATTTTCACCATCGACACTTACTTTCACAATTTTACATATTTTACCCCTCATGGTTTAGTCGACTGATTTTCCATATTCAAACCTTTCTTGTTTTATTACATCCAAAGTCATCCTTGGGATTTCTATTTCACAATTTCATAATGTTGTACGACACTCCTATGGTGTATCACATCCTATACTATCCTACGATTTACGTTATCGGTTCATAGTTCCTTTTCGACTCACCTTTGAGAATTCAAATAACCCCTTGTTATTTATTTAGTAAAATTGAGTTTCATAATTCTCGATTCCATCCCCAAGGTATTTTGCGATGTTTATACAATCCGTTTGTTACCCTCATGATATCACATACTCTTGGTTTTTCACACACCGTCCTTATATTTCAAATTCATGTCATTCCTCGTCACCTAAATGTGTTATGGATCTGATTATCCCATTTTAAACCAAAACCTTGTCTGTTCATAAAACGCCCTTGCTTTGTTTCAAAACCTTCATTTCATGATTCTCAAACCGAGAACGATTGGTTGTTTTATCAAATCTTGTTACCAATCCATATTAGACTCAACCATTGTTCTAATTATAGCCACCCCTGTTGTACCAACGCCCTATAGACACACCTGCGTGGTGATTCACGCAACCCTACAATGTGTGTCCTAGGCTGACTATTGCAGACAATGCTTCGGTCAAACTAGCCAAACAGGTTGCGCACAGTCACGTTTTGATCTCAAGTCAAATTTACCGTTTGAATCCAGTCCATCGGTTTTTAAACTTATGCTTTTTTTTTAAATAGAATTCATTCGTGCTTTCATTATTCGATGTAAAATTCAAAAAAAAATTTACATTCATCATTTTAGAACCTATTTATAGCACATATTTTTTTAACTCATTTATAGGTGAGCGAGTGCTTGTCGATGGGTTCACGAGTTTACAAGTTTGCATGGTTACGGGGTTACATGCTTTTAAGTTAATGCGTTTACCCATAAACGAGCCTACGAACTCACACGTACATGATATCCTGTTTTAGAAAATATTAAATTATTCATTTTTGAACCCCTCTAAAATATCACATTTTGCACTTTTAGGTATACATGTTTAGGAATTTACTCGTTTAGGAAATTATGAGTTTACGTGTCCACATGCTTACGGGATTGCATGTGTATGAGTTTACAACTTTACAACTTTACGAGTAGATAACTATACATGTTTATTAAATTAAAAAAAAAACTCATCATTTATATTCAAGGTTATATTCCAATCGCAATTACGTGATGTTCCAACTGTTTCGCCTTAACATTCATTTTTATCCAAACTCATTTTTACCCTAGACAACGTCAAATTTATGTGTATTGCGAAGATCGTTTCATTTTTCCTGCTCGACAATCAAGTTCAGGCAATCTATGGCGATAAACCATTTCATAGGTTCTAGCTCATGTCTGACGTTAAGGCCCATAAGTAATTGCATAAGGAGTACATGGTCTGTCTGGTTAGAATTGTGGACGTTCGTAATCAGGAATAAGGAGTCCAAGACATCCTAGTCGTTTGGGACTACCCTGAAGTGTTTCCCGAAGACATATTGGGTCTTCTTCCCGTTTGCCACGACGACTTCTGCATTAACTTAACTAGTACTACTCCTGTTGGCAAGTCACCCTATCACCTCACATTGTTTTGTGTCAGCTACCTACCTCTAATTCTCTTGCTTTCGCAATTACGTCTCCCATTTAGACTCTTATCGCATTCATGATGACGATATCCCCGTGTCTTTATCGCATTCAGTTATGATCGATGTTACCTTTCGAATCCTTGGTTGTGCCTAGCCATAAGCTTCTTTTGGCTAACCAAGCATTCTTGTGAAACTCCTGGATACTTTTGCAGCTCTTAGCTGGACAAATTCGTTATCGCCTTCGTTGGTTATGTTCAAATTTACTCGAATTCTATTTTCAGATTTTCATGAAATTTTGATCCAAACAATAACTTTTGGGAAAGCTCGCGTTATTCCGCATTTTGATACAGAATGTAATTTTTTCGTGCTATTCAATGTTTCAAATTTGAACTATGGTTTTCCATGCTTAGTGTATGAGTTCCAAAATCCCTTTATTCAATACTCGATGTGTGGACTCATTTTGCAGTTTCTAATGTTGCTCTATGGATTTAAACTCGTACTGTCAACACATGATGTGTGAATTCAAAATTTTGTAAGTCATAGTATTCAAAAATTGATTGGTGAGTTTGGTTTGCGATTTTTGACTCACGGATGGTGAATTCGATTGTGATTTCAACACTTGGCTTGCGGTATTCAACTCTCGGCACGCGAGTTCAACTATTGGTTTACAGTTTTCAACTCTCAGCTTGAAGATTTCTATATTCAATATTTAGATTCCAACATCCAGTTCAATTCATGTATTTCAAAATTTAAACTTGCGTGTTTGGCTTTCAATTCACGATTTCAAACTTACATGCTTATGGTCAATTTATATTCAACTTTCAAATTCATGTCATTCGATTTAAGTTAATCCATTCATTCGAATCATACCATTTAATATACCACTTGGCACTTGTAAACCATTCGCTTATCGCGATTAGCCTTTGTGCTATCCTTATCCCATGTTTTTATGATAAAATGTTTTCACTATCTCATGCTTTCATGTTTTCACTACCTCAAGTTTTCATTACCACATGTTTCCATTATTTCATGCCATCATTGTTACAACATACACACTTTCATTATTACTTGACCACCTTATCACATGTTTTCAATATTGCATGTTTTCATTATCACGTGTTTTCACTATCACATGTTTTACCAATCTTGCTAACCAAGACTCATACGAACTATGACCGTCAATTGTATGTAATACTAGTTAACCATGCGATTGATTTTTGGTCATAGCCGTGAGGTCTTGTCATATTAGCAAGGACCTTTTTTTTGGATTTTGTCGCGACACATCTAGTTCACCAGAATCGAACACGTTCTCTTGTTTAAAATCCGACATTTTTTTGTTAGTTACATTGGTTTCAATTTCAATGGATACATTCACTTACATTGATTTTAATTATTCAAGTTATCACTTTCAAATGGATACATGTTAAACCCTCAACCCCTTATTCTATCATCTGCCTCTCCTCATTTGGGTATCCTAAAGTAGGGGAGATTGTGGCTTTCACTTTACTGATCAAGTTGTTTGGCCAAATCATGCATTCTCGTCTTCGAATCATCTTTGACCTTTGATTCTTGGCATGGTACTCATTCCATGCGTGTACGCCATTAACCATGTCATTGTTAAATGTATCACTTGTTATATATTGTATGTCTGGATCTTGCGGTCTCAAGTATTCCCTAATCAAAACCTTTTCCGAGCTTTTTGTGTTGTGAGAGGGAGTCTCTCCACAGGCAACTAGAATGCTTTTAAAGTAGCAACGATGTGGTGGGTTAGCTGCGGTACACCCTATATATAAGCATTGGTGGTGCTTTAAAAGTGCGCTAGGTGTCGGACCGAGTGTTGGCCCTGGTCGTGTGTCGAAATTCATGTCACCAGTTTATATCACTATTTTAAAGGAAACCGTTACAATTAATTTTTGAAGTATAAGTGTATTTTTCGGTATAATATTTAATTATCCTCATTCATGTGTCCTACAGTCTCTACTAACTGAATTTCGGGACGAAATTTCCTAAAGTAGGGGAGACTGTAACATCCGTATTTTTCAAAAATCTGGAAACTCGACCCACATCAAGATCCAAGGTTTAAGCCCAATTTTCAACACCATAAATGTCGGATTACTCTATTCCGTATGATAGTACTCTAAAAATGGTAAACGTAGTCGAAAACCATGCGTAAAACTGAGTTATAACGAAGCGGGAATCGCGAAAACAAGTTTGGTGTTAGATTTGAGTGCATAGGCGCGACCTCCTCTTCTAAACCCATCCCACATCGCCCTAAAAACAAATATTCACTCCATTTCTTATTTATAAATACCCTCCCTTGATCCCTAATAGCTTGTAACTCCTAGTTTGAGTATAAACAAGTGGAACAACCAATTTTGGCGGTTCCACAACTACAATACCCTTCGGGTGTCGTGCTTAGTAGTTTTTATGCTCTCGACGAAGAGGTGTTGTCTTTCAAGCTCGTCTCGTTTGAAAAACTTCTTTGAAGGTAATTCTTCTTCTTTTTCTTTCTTTGTTTCCTTTGTTTCCTTCCTTTCGTTATTCGTTTATTTATCACTTTATTAGTTTAATTAGTTTAGTTTAGGTTCTTAGTTAGGTGCTTTAGGCACGTTTAGGTAGCCTTGCTAAGGCTCATTCTTAGAACGCCTAGCATTGCTAAGGCTTGTCCTTTGGATGACCTAGCTTTGCAAAGGCACGTCATTAGGACGTGTTTCCTTGCTTAGGCCGATTTAAGCTTGTTGTAGCCTTGTAGAGGCTCGTTAGGCCCAACGAGTCTAAACTATCATGTCCAATTTCATCTTTATTCTTCTAATCCAAAAGTAAACGTTTTTATGCATGAACAAATTGGGGATTAGGGCTTGTTTTTCACAAATCAACAGTTAAACTAATTCTTAATCATTCTAATATGTAATTCAGGTTGTGAACATAAACTCATTTTAAGAATTTCAAATAACTTAAAAATCGATCTCTGTTTAACAACATATTTAATGATGGTACTTGAGACGCGAATGACATGTACTAACTGGAAGGGTGAAAACACCGGTAGTTGGGGTCTCTGTCAAAGGATAAGTGTTCGCATAAATCCCATAGTCGGACCTGGATGCTTACCTGGGATGCCCCGATGAGAGTGTCATAACCTATTAGGCCAAAGCATGTCTAGTAATGTTTAAGGTATTGTTACTCTTAAAAGTTAACATGTTTTCAAACTTCAATTTATAACATTAAAACCCATTCCCCAAATGCATAAGAGCTTAAAATCCCATATTCGAATATTCATGTCGTCCTCTTCTATTCTTTTAGGATGAATATTCCGGACTAATCCTTTCACCTAGCTTCGTGGACTTAACTTCTAATCAAAGTGAGTAATCATTGCGCCTTTTCTCATTTTCTCATTTTTGGGTTGCAACATGTATCCTATTTCAAAGTGTTATCTTCGAAGTTTATCAATTACCATGCGTATGTGATCTATGTGTGAATTCTGTGTTATGTGACTTCTAGCATGATTTGTCAATATGTGATTTTCAAAGGCTTTCATGTTTATCAAAGGTTTTCATATTTATCATTGAATGTCAAGTATGTCATATATGTCATGTCTTTCATTTGGCATAAACATTAACGTAAGGCCTGGGGTAACAAAGGTAGATCTATCGGTTGACAACCCACTCAACTTGACCGGTTTTAGCGTTGAGTGTTTGAAGCCTATTTCATTATTTCATTTAGTCTAACCTGCGGGTTAGGGAATCTATCATATGTCATTGAGGTTTGTTTATGCCTAGTCTTTCATGTTATCATTTTATACCAACAATTTTGGTTATGCCTAGTCTTTCATGTTGTCAATATCTTATAGCATGTTATATTTCACGTATTTTATCATATGACACGTAACGCATGTTTTTCAAATATATGTTATGTCAAACTTGTGGTTACTCACCAACTATTTATAGTTGACCCCCCTTTATTTTATACATGTTGCAGGCTATGATGTTGATGTTTCAAGATGCTATCACATAGGGCTTTTGGACCTAGTTTAATAAAGAAATTGTATTTGTTATCAATATGTGGTGTATTGTTTTATTCTTCGATGTTATCAATAAAATTCATTATTTAACTATTGTCACTAAATTAGTTGTCATGTGCTTATGGGTAATCTAATCATGCCCTGACGTTTCCGCCGTCGGTTGGGGTTTGACAAGGAGTATACTGACCGTTTCTATGAAATGAAAATCATTGTGCCTGAAATTGTCACTCCTGAATTTTGAGCTATTGAATGCTATAATGGTGGGTTACCCGAGGACATACTGAATTCTATCTGGGCCAGTAATCATGTGACACTTGACAGTGTTGTTCGTCTTACGGCTCGTTTGATTGATAACCATGTGAAAGCGGACAAACTGAAAATAAGGGGTTCTAAGAAGGAATCGGGTACTGAAAAGGCCGAACCCATGGCTGAAAAGGAGTACAAAACTGATTCATCTGCTGCTAAAAGTAACAAAAAGAAACGTAAGGGGCGACACTTTGCAGTTACTGCTACTCCTGCACCTGGTATTTCTGCCACCCCTGTTGCACAATGGGCTCCTGGTGCACCTTTAGCCAAGAAACCTTACACGGGTACCCATCCTCTTTGTGCCCGGTGTAACCATCATCATCCTGTGCAGGCCCAGTGTTGGCAGTGCACCAATGGTGGGTGCTTTGGTTATCTCACTCATGCTTTTCGCATGCCTGTTCGAGCCCAGCCTTTGGCCCAGTATCCGGCCCAACCTCTGATAGCCCAAGCCCCTAATGTTCAGGTTCAGGTTCGGGCTTGCTACAATTGTGGATCCACCACCCATCTGAGGAACGCTTGACCTGCTCTCGCGGTTGCTAACCCGCCTGCTGCGAATGTTAATCGTGGTGCTCTAGCTCATGCCTTTGTCATCAATGCTAATCAGGTTTGCGATCATGTCTCTTTATACTTGTAATCAGTTTATGTTATCAATTTTATTCTCATATATCTTTTCGGTGTATATTAATCAGGCTCAGGCGAACCAGGAAAAGAAAGGGGAATCGAAGACATCCCGATCGTGAGAGACTTTCTGGAAGTTTTTCCCGATGACATTACGGGTCTTCCTCCCGTTCGCCAAGTTGACTTCCGTATTGACCTTGTTCCAGGAGCTACTTCAGTAGCTAAGTCGCCATATCGCCTCGCACCCTCGGAAATGCAAGAGCTAGCTAAACAACTTCAAATCTTTCTGACAAGGGTTTCATTCGACCGAGTTCCTCACCGTGGGGAGCACCTATTCTGTTTGTCAAAAAGAAGGATGGTTCGTTTCGTATGTGCATCGATTATCGTGAGCTTAACAAACTCACCATCAAAAACCGTTATCCGTTGCCTCGTATTGATGACCTCTTCGATCAGCTTCAGGGAGCAACTTTCTTTTCAAAAATCGATCTTCGTTCCAGTTATCATCAGCTTCGAGTCGCGGAGGAGGATGTGCACAAAACCGCCATTCGCACTCGTTATGGCCACTTTGAGTTCACTGTTATGCCTTTCGGGTTGACAAACGCTCCTGCTATATTCATGGATCTCATGAATCGTGTTTGTAAACCCTATCTTGATAAATTCGTTATTATATTCATTGATGATATCTTGATCTACTCAAAGTCTAAGGCCGAACATGAGACTCACCTACGTCCTGTACTTAAACTCCTGAAGAAAGAGCAACTTTACGCCAAATTCTCCAAGTGTGAATTTTGGCTAAAAGAGGTTCAATTTTTGGGACACATTGTTAACGGAAAGGGTATTTATGTTGATCCTTCCAAAATTAAGGCCGTTAGGAGTTGGTGTACCTATACTACACCTACTGAAGTCCGCTCGTTTCATGGGTTAGCGGGCTATTATCGGCGCTTTATTGCTAATTTCTCTCGCACCGCCGTGCCTCTTACTGTCTTAACTCAGAAAAGTCAACCCTTTGAGTGGGGTCCCACTCAGGAAAGCGCATTTCAGACACTTAAGTAGATGTTGTGTGAAGCCCCTATCTTAACTCTTCCCGACGGGATAGATGATTTTGTGGTTTATTGTGATGCTTCTCATCAAGGCCTCGGTTGCGTTCTCATGCAACGAGGGAAGGTAATCGCATATGGATCGAGGCAGCTTAAGAAGCACGAGAAAAATTACACGACGCATGATCTCGAACTTGGTGCGGTCATGTTTGCTCTAAAACTCTGGATGCATTACCTATACGGTACCGAGTGTGTGGTCTATACCGATCACAAAAGCCTTCAGCATATTTTCAATCAGAGGGATCTTAATATGCGCCAGCGTCGTTGGGTCGAGCTCTTAAACGACTATAACTGCGAGATTCGCTATCATCCTAGTAAGGTGAACGTCGTGGCCGATGCCTTGAGTCGAAAAGAGCATGCCAAACTTATTCTCTTTGAGAGTTCTCATCATATGACCAATCTTAAAGCTCGCATCCTTGAAGCTCAACGCACATCGGTCAATGAAGGTAATCTGCATAGTGAGTTATCATGTGGCGCTGAACTTCAATTTGTGACCAAGTCGGATGGTCTTCTCTATTTCTTGGATCGTCTCTGGATTCCCAATCGAAACGACCTCTGAGCGTTTATCATGGACGAGGCTCACAAATCTCCTTATTCTGTTCATCCTGGTTCGGAGAAGATGTATCTTGATCTTCGAAAGCTTTATTGGTGGCCCAGTATGAAGAAAGACATTTTACTCTATGTGGCAAAGTGTCTGACTTGCTTAAAAGTCAAAGCCGAGCACCAGCGACCCTCCGGATTACTCGAGTAGCCGAGAATCCCGGTTTGGAAGTGGGAGGACATTTCGATGGACTTTATCACGGCACTTCCAAAAACCCCTAGAGGTCACGATAGCATTTGGGTGATTATCGATCACTTGACCAAATCTGCTCATTTCCTTGCTATCAATGAGAAAGATAAGACTGATAAGTTGGGTAAGCTATATGTGAACGAGATCGTTAAACGTCATGGCACTCCTTTGGCTATCATTTTTGATCGTGATGGCCGTTTTACCTCACATTTTTGGCAATCTCTTCAATCCGCCTTGGGAACTCGTTTGGATCTCAGCACTACCAATCACCCACAGAATGATGGTCAGTCTGAGCGCACCATTCAGACTTACGAGGATATGATCCGTGCTTGCGTCATCGATTTCGGTGGCAGTTGGGATACTCTTTTACCATTGATCGAATTCACTATAATAACAGCTATCATTCGAGCATTGGTATGGCCCCGTTCGAGGCTCTCTATGGTCAAAAATGTCGGTCACCTATATGTTGGAGCGAGGTCGGTGAAACTCAAATCACCGGTCCCGAACTGATTCATGAGACTACCGATAAAATCTCTCAGATTCGTGATCATTTGCTCGCTGCTAGGAGTCGTCAGAAAAGTTATGCTGATAGATGACGAAAGCCCCTTGAGTTCAAAGAAGGCGACCTTCTCCTCTTAAAGGTATCACCTTGGAAAGGCGTCGTTCGGTTTGGAAAGAAGGGAAAACTAGCACCTCGATATGTTGGCCCGTTCAAAATTCTTGAGAAGATTGGTTGAGTAGCTTATCGACTTGATCTTCCTCCTGAGCTAGCCAATGTCCATCCTACATTTCATGTGTCGAATCTTCGAAAGTGTCTGGCTGATGACAACGTTCATGTTCCGCTAGAGGACGTTCAGATCGATGAGTCTATGCACTTCGTCGAGAAACCAGTTGAGATAATGGATCGAGAAATCAAACAACTCAAGCACAGACGGATCCCGGTCGTCAAGGTTTGTTGGGAGTCTAAACGTGGACCAGAGTTCACTTGGGAGCGTGAGGACCAGATGAAAGCCAAATACCATCAGTTGTTCGTTCAGTCTTCTTGATTTTTAATTTCGGGACGAAATTTCCTAAAGTGGGGGAGACTGTAACATTCCGGGTTTTCCAATTGTCTGATTTTATCCGTATTGTAACCCGATCCGTAGATTGATAATCGAATTTATGGGTATTTATCTATTTTGATGTTTATTAACCTAATTTCATGTTATTGGATCCTTTATCATGTTTATTGACCGATTTGATGTTTGATTTGTCTTTAATTCGGATTTTACGTGAACACGTCGCGAATTACGTTCCACCAGGAATTTGATCAATCTAAATGTTTATGACCCTTGTGTGTAATACTAGTTACACACACAGGTAAATGCAAGTGAAGGTTGGTGTGAATTCAAGGTCTAGAACAAAAACGATGAAGGTTTGGTAAATCCCGCGCGATTTCGATTTTAACTAGGAGATCACATTTTGAGTTTCGTATATCAGTTTTATCATGTTTATGAGTCATATGATCAATTACCATGTCATGAGTCATCACACACTTGATTGGATCGCAAAACGTTGGTGAATTGCTTAAAACGAGAAAAACGACAAAATCGACCAAAAATACACTTTTTATGATACTTTATCAAGCGTTAATCATTAGGAGACAAAGTTTATATCAAATTTAGTGGATTAAATGTGGTTAACATGGTGGTAAACTTAAAATGAGGAAATTGGGCGAAAACGGGGGTCAAAATAGAGTTATAACACGAAAACTGGAGCAAAACAAAGCGCGCGCGGCGCCCCAGAAAACGCCGCGTATCGCGACGGTTTTCCTGAGGGCCGTCGCGTACCGCCACCGACCACCAGTCGGGATTTCCGACTTTTGTCCTAAAATCTCGGTATTTAAGCTCCTAAACTCGTTTTTGGCCTCCATACTCTCATTTCTCACACACATAATGTCACACCCCCAAATTAACCACTAACGGGGTTTATACCGTTAAGGGGTGCGACTAGACCAGGACCACAACCATTAGTTACAAATACTAAACGAATCAGAGTAAAGTCCAAAACATTCATTTCAAACAGTTTCAAAAGTTACGCAGCGGAATAAAAACAATAGTGTCTTAGCACTAGCCACGTGCTTTACAAATCATTGTTTCAAATCAAAATCCCCAGTTAGTTTAATGAAAGTAAAAGTCTTCACGTGCCATGCCAACCTTCAATGGATACTCTTCAACGATCTGCAAAAGTGAAAACCACCCAAGTGTCAACCTAACGGTTGGTGAGTTCACAGTGGGCATGTCATGCATTGGCCCGGTCTCATAATCATAATCGTGTCAACATATGTATTCATAATATTTGTTTATGAAAAGCAATGCTCAGTTATATACGTCAATTCATAAACATTTGTTATTTAGTAGAGTTATTGTCCGTAACAGAGTTATCAGGTATGTACTAGTCTTGTATAATTAAAGTGCTCAACCGATATCACGGGTAGCTAATCCGTTGTTTCCATGCACTAAGGAAGTTTGTACCAAAGCTGACGATTAAGTATAGTAGAGGCAGAGCCTTCAGCCATTTTGTTTTGCGGAAATTCGTCATCGCGGCTTTGCCTCCCCCGTGTCCTCTTGGGATCACGGTCAGATAGGCTGATATTGTACCTCCGTGCACCTCCAGTGTCACGAGGCGGAGTTTATCAAACTCCAGTAGATCTACCCAACATCCCCTCGCTTTACAATTAATGGCACAATTAAGTTGAGGACTTTTTCAGTTAAAAAGGCAATCCTTAGAAATCATGTGATATCATGTGGTTTAGACTTTAACCTACACTAGCCATATTATAACGGTTTTCGTTTCAGAAATAGTTTGTTAAGTTTCACAAGTGTTTCCCATAAAACACTTCAGGTTCATCAAGTAGATGCATAGCATTCTAAGTTTTCAGTTTTATCAAGTGGTGCATAGCACTCGTAAAGTTGTCAGCGTTGTTTTCCATTAAGTTATTCAGTGTGTCCCAAACGGGCTCACAGTAAACGGGTTAGTGACACTCACCTTTGGTTGCACTGCTACACTTGTTATATAATCCAAGTTTTGCTTAACGAAGACCTATGAACACGTTTAGGTCTTAAGTATTAGTTTTGTGTCTAATCTTTACTTAACGTCACTATGGCCCATAACATAGCACGTTGGAACTATGACTCGACATACAGACACACGACACCGATGGTTGATCATAAACAAGGGTTCATATATATCAGAAATCAAAGCATGTATCATCATGGCATAATCATGTAAGTCATGGCATAACATTCAAGCAATTTGCACAAGTTTGGATTCTGGTCTCAGTTTCGCTAGCAGTTTCGCTAGTCAGTTTCGCTGTGTGCACGGGCAGCACTTTCGCTAGGCAATACCCGATGACACAGTTTCGCTAGGCTAGTTTCGCTCGAAACTGTTGGCACAGTTTCGCTAGCCTAGTTTCGCCCGAAACTGGTTTGAACTTTCGTTCAGGGAATTTCGCTCGGTAGATTCGCTCGAGCTGGTCTGGTTGGTTTACCCGGCGACACTGCAGTTTCGCTGCATAGTGTCGCTGGAAGGAGATATACATAGTTTCGCTACATAGTTTCGCCCAGAGAACAGTACAGTTTCGCTGGTCGCGAAAAACACATAAATCAGCCTAAAAATCAATCTAACAGCTTCCATATTACATGCAATTCATTATCTAGCATACATAACCATTTACCAACATAAATCAGTAAGCTTTAACACCTTAAACATGCATTTTCATCATCAAATCACCAAAATACATTTAAAACCCTAAAGTGACCTAAATAGCATAAATCTCTATCATGGTTGGATTTCAAACGTAAAGTTGCAAACTTTATGATAGATCTAGCATTCCTAAGTATTCCTACAGGAGATCTAACAATATCATGAAGGTATAAGCATGCTTTATGAAGAAATACATAGAAAACACATAGAAATGGCATAAAGGAAGGTTTTGGGACTCACGATTCGATCAAGGAATCGAATGGATGTTGTCTTGAGGCTGAGATCTTGGTTTCTCTTGATGGTTTTCGGCTGACCAGATTCCCAGAGAAGAATGTGTGTGTTTTTGGTGTAAATGAGGCAAATAGGAGAACTAGGGTTTATTAAGATTATTTATATCAGAGGCTAGTTTCGCTGGCAGTTTCGCTGGCCAAGCGAAACTGGCCCTGAACTCGTGCAGGTCAATCAGTTTAGCTAGCTACCGGGCGAATCTGTAGTTTCGCTCGGTAGTTTCGCTGGTTACCAAAATAGGGCAATTTTCACATAATCAAGGGTTTACAATTTGTCATGCTATTCATAATATTAAATCATGCGTTTAAATCACATTGCACATAATGACATTAATAAATGAACACATAGCACATATGGGCGGGTTCGGTTATCAACCAAAGGTCGTGGACGTATTCGGCCTAGTTATGCATTAGTTACTAAGTTAATACTTATAACGTAACTAACGGATTTGTCTAACGGAAGTAAACCTTGAAATTCTCGGATGTCACATCATCCCCTTGTAATTGAAATTTTCGTCCCGAAAATTATTCTTGCGTCGTAGCATTCGCAGCATCAGCTGTCGTTGGTGCTGGGGGAAAGAAAGCAAAAGTTTTAGGGTCGTCACATCCTCCTCCTGTTACAGGAATTTTGGTCCCCAAAATTAAATTATACCTTGAGTATTTGTGGACGTTTGCTCGAACAAGTGAGGATACTTTTTCTTCATCTGATCCTCTCGTTCCCAAGTATATTCAGGTCCACGCTTTGAGTTCCATCGAACCTTGACGATCGGAATCTTGCTACGTTTGAGGGCTTTCTCCTCGCGTCCCATGATTTCTACCGGTTGCTCGATAAATCTCAGATGTTCATCAATTTCCAATTCTTCCAAAGGAATTATTTCGATGTCTTCAGCCAGACATTTCTTTAGGTTCGAAACGTGGAACACGTTGTGAACTCCATCGAGTTCAGCAGGGAGTTGTAATCGGTAGGCCACCGGGCCTACTTCCCCGATGATTTCAAACGGTCCGATATAGCGAGGATTTAGCTTTCCACGCTTTCCGAAGCGTATCACTCCCTTCCAGGGAGATACCTTCAATAATACCTTGTCACCTACCTCGAACTTCAAAGGTTTACGGCGTTTGTCGGCATAGCTCTTTTGTCTGTCACGTGCTGCGGCTATCCGTTTTCTGATTTGTATAATTCGTTCTGTGGTATCATGAATAAGATCTGGTCCGGTGAGTCCCTTCTCACCCGTTTCGGCCCAACACACGGGCGATCTACATTTCCTGCCATAAAGAGCTTCGAAAGGTGCTGCACCGATACTTGAATGATAACTGTTGTTGTAGGAGAACTCCACCAACGGAAGGTGAGCTTCCCAGTCTTTAGCGAAGTCGAGAACGCAAGCTCGGAGCATGTCTTCTAAAGTCTGAATAGTTCTTTCCGTCTGACCATCGGTCTGCGGGTGATAGGCTGTGCTCATATCCAGTCTGGTTCCCAGTGCTTCTTGCATAGATTGCCACAGTCGGGAAGTAAATCGAGGATCTCGATCTGAGATAATGGTCTTAGGCACTCCATGACGTGCCACAATTCGGTTAATGTACAGCTTAGTTAACTTATCCATATTGTCATTCTCCCTCATTGGAATAAAGTGTGCAGATTTGGTTAGTCGATCAATGATAACCCAAATCGCATCCGGTCGATTCGACCGATGAGGTAATCCTGTTACAAAGTCCATGGAGATATCCTTCCATTTCCATTCTGGGATCTTTGGCTGCTGCAATAGCCCAGAAGGCTTTTGGTATTCAATCTTCACTCTTGAGCATGTTAAACACTTAGCCACATATCGCGCGATGTCGGCTTTCATGTTCGGCCACCAATACAAATCCTTCAAATCTTGGTACATTTTATCTGATCCAGGGTGCACCGAATATCTTGACTTGTGAGCCTCGTCCATCACGAGCTCACGAAGATTTCCAAGCAAAGGGACCCAAATTCTGTCATTATAATACCTGAGTCCGTCGGACCTAATTTCAGAGTTACCGTCAACACCACGCAGTGCTTCAGCTGCGAAGTTTTCTTCCTTTAAAGCTTCTTGTTGGGCATCGCGGATCCGATCCGGCAATCCCGTGTGGATGGTAAGTTGCAGCGCTCATACTCGTCGAGCCTTTTCGTATTCTTTCCGACTTAAGGCATCAGCCACAACATTGGCTTTTCCCGGATGATACTTAATTGCTAAGTCATAGTCATTTAGTAACTCGACCCATCGTCGTTGTCGCATGTTGAGATCCTTCTGATTAAAGATGTGCTGTAAGCTTTTGTGGTCGGTAAATATTGTGCACTTTGTTCCGTAGAGGTAATGTCTCCAAATCTTGAGTGCATGAACAACGGCTCCCAATTCCAAATCATGCGTTGTATAGTTCTTCTCAGTATCCTTTAGTTGCCTGGACCCATAGGTAATCACTTTATCTCGTTGCATCAACACGCAACCGAGTCCTTGAATGGATGCATCACAGTAGACTACAAAGTCGTCAATCCCATCGGGTAACGCGAGAATTGGAGCTGAACATAACATATCCTTAAGAGTTTGAAACGCGCGTTCTTCTTTTTCACCCCATCTATATTGCACTCCTTTGTGCGTTAATGCTGTTAAAGGTTGAGCCAACTGCGAGAAACCCTTGATGAATCTTCGATAGTATCCGGCAAGTCCCAAAAATTGTCGGATTTCGGTCGGTGCTCTTGGGGTAGGCCAATTCTTGATAGCTTCCACTTTAGCTGGGTCGACATGAATTCCATTCTGATCAACAATGTGTCCAAGAAACTGGACTTCGCGAATCCAAAAATCGCATTTCGAAAACTTGGCGTAAAGTTGTTCCTTGCGGAGCAATTCCAAGATAAGTCGCAGGTGCTCCTCGTGTTCTTCCTTTGTCTTGGAGTAGATCAAAATATCGTCGATGAAAACTATCACAAACTTATCGAGGTACGGCTTACACACTCGATTCATCAGATCCATAAATACAGCAGGCGCATTAGTTAGCCCAAACGGCATAACTAGAAACTCGTAGTGACCATATCGAGTCCTAAAAGCAGTCTTGGGGACATCCTCATCTCGAACACAAAGTTGGTGATATCCAGACCGTAGATCAATCTTTGAGAAGTAGCTAGAACCTTGTAGCTGATCGAAGAGATCGTCGATTCGAGGAAGCGGATATCGATTCTTGATCGTAACCTTGTTGAGCTCTCGGTAGTCAATACACATACGGAACGTTCCATCCTTCTTCTTAACAAATAATACTGGTGCTCCCCATGGAGACGAACTTGGACGAATAAACCCTTTGTCGAGTAGCTCTTGTAGTTGTGAGGAGAGTTCGTTGAGTTCACTTACCGCCAAACGGTAAGGTGCGCGTGCAATCGGAGACGCTCCAGGAACTAAGTCGATTCCAAACTCAACTTGTCGAAATGGAGGCAAACCAGGCAGATCTTCAGGAAATACATCTTGGAAGTCGCGGACTATCGGGTAGTCGTCGATTCTGCGTTCGGGAAGTGTCGAATCGGTGACGTTTGCAAGAATCGCGAAGTGACCTTTGCGAAGGCACTTTTGAGCTTTGAGAAACGAAATAATACCAGTTACCGTTCCACCCTTTTCACCTTGAACTGTTAACACTTCACCTCCTTCGAGTGGGATACGAACCACTTTTTCTTGACATAAGATTTCAGCTCGATTCTCAGATAACCAATCCATTCCTACTATAACATCAAAACTACCAATCGGGAAAGGCATAAGGTCGATTCCTAATGTATGGCCAGCTAGTTCTAACTTACAGTCCTTAACTATCTGAGTCGTATCGTGAAGTTTACCATTAGCTAGCTCTACCACATACTTAGCGTCTAGGGCAATAGGTTTAGCATTAATCAATTTAGCAAATTTAGTGGAAATAAAGCTTCTTTCAGCACCAGAATCAAACAATACAGTAGCAAAGAAACCATTAAGGATGAATTTACCGTTAATCACGTTGGCATCATTGCGAGCTTCACCTTGACCCATAACAAAAGCTCTTCCCCTGCCATTTCCACCATTCCCGTTGGCATTACCTCCGCCATTACCGTTTCCACCATTGTTTCCCTGATTACCATTCCCCTGTCTTCTCAACTGCGGGCAGTCCCTCTTTATGTGGCCTTGAGCACCACATTCATAGCAGTTCCCATTACCATTTCCTCTGGGAGCTTCATTGTTGTTACGATTCTGACCATTGTTGTTTCCATTTCCCCGGTTGTTTCCATAGTTGTTGTTGTGCCTTTGGCGGTTCTGTTGCTCAGGAAGAATTGCCCAACAGTCTTTTGCTTCATGGCTCCTCTTGCCACATCTTTCGCAGGTCAAACTTTTTCTGCAGGTACCGGTGTGATGCTTCCCACACTTGTTGCACTTGGGCAGGTTACCTTTGTAGTTACTTTGGCCATTTCCGCCCTGGTGGTTGTTAACACTGTTGTTTCCAGATCTCTTGCTCTGACCCTGGGAGTTAAAGGATCTCCCCGTGTTGTTTCCAACACTCTGATTGTTCATTGAATTTTCAGGAGCTTCTCCTTCAGCTTTTCTTTTGCCACTCAAGGCAGTCTTTTCAGAAACTCTTGCAGGAAGTGTACCCCTCTCAACTTCCTGATCAGTTAACTTGTGAGCCAGACGGATGGCTTGTTGCACAGTGATTGGGTTGCTGGCAGTCACCAAACTCTTGATTTGGGGTACGAGACCCTCCAGATAACGCTCAATGCGCTTGAATTCAGCATCAACCATGGACGGACACAGTACCGCGTACTTGTGGTAACGCGCAGTGTACTCTTCGACCTCGGACCCAGACATTTTGGAGTTCAGAAATTCTCCCTCAAGCTTCTTGACTTGGTCCCGTGGGCAATACTCCTCCATTATCAGTTCCTTGAACGCTTCCCATTCCATATTATTAGCAGCGTTCACCCCAACCATTTGAATTTCAGCGTTCCACCAGGAGAGAGCAGCTCCTTCGAATGTACCAGTCGCAAAATTCACCTTGTTCTCAGCCGGGCAGTTACACATGGAGAAGACCTTTTCAGACTTCTCGATCCACCTGAGGAGTCCCACCGCTCCTTCTTCGCCGGAGAACGTCATCGGCTTGCAGTCCATGAAAGTCTTAAATGTGCAGTGATGAACGTTTCCTGATGCAATTAATAGTTCGGGTTTCAAATTTAAACAGGTCAAAATATATATATCGCCTTGTGCCTTAACCGGCATAACAATTACCATGCGCGGCAATTGTAGCTTGCACGGCGGCCACGGCGGCTTGCACATGCTCGTTGATCATTGCTTGCAGTTGTGCAGGCGTCAGGTTGATGTTATTCCTTCCCGCTCTTCCAAACATTTTGCTGAACAGTTAAAGTAGCCAGTGTTCAGTAACAATTATATTCTATACATATCCCATAATATGTATATTAGCAATTTCCCGTTATCTCTCTATTAGTCCAGAAAAATTTTGTGCATAATCGAGGCGTCGTCGAAGAACGTCGTAAGTCGTAAGTAGCTAACGTCGTAAGTCGTAAGTAGCTATCGTCGAAAGTCGGCTTTCCCATAAAAGTCACCGTCGGCGTAGTCATCGTAGTAGAAATCAGGACGTCGCGTGTAGCATCGTTTCGTTGTCGCTTTCCCCATAGTGGTGCGTGTATTATTGCTCGCATTTCGTATTCGTGTGTGAAAATTTCCTAAGGCTTTTCCGTTAGACTACTTAGACACGGTCTATATATATATTTATATATATATATATATATATATATTACATACGTACTAAGCTTTTACTTACACAGCAGAGCGAGTATCCCAGGTTGGCACGTAATTATTTTGGGTTTTGAGAATTTCTTTATTCGTTTGTAACTAAGGTTTCAAGTTGCAGTTTCCAAATCGTTTTTCAAAATGATTCCAGTTCTCTGCAACTTATGGCTCTGATACCAATCTGTCACACCCCCAAATTAACCACTAACGGGGTTTATACCGTTAAGGGGTGCGACTAGACCAGGACCACAACCATTAGTTACAAATACTAAACGAATCAGAGTAAAGTCCAAAACATTCATTTCAAACAGTTTCAAAAGTTACGCAGCGGAATAAAAACAATAGTGTCTTAGCACTAGCCACGTGCTTTACAAATCATTGTTTCAAATCAAAATCCCCAGTTAGTTTAATGAAAGTAAAAGTCTTCACGTGCCATGCCAACCTTCAATGGATACTCTTCAACGATCTGCAAAAGTGAAAACCACCCAAGTGTCAACCTAACGGTTGGTGAGTTCACAGTGGGCATGTCATGCATTGGCCCGGTCTCATAATCATAATCGTGTCAACATATGTATTCATAATATTTGTTTATGAAAAGCAATGCTCAGTTATATACGTCAATTCATAAACATTTGTTATTTAGTAGAGTTATTGTCCGTAACAGAGTTATCAGGTATGTACTAGTCTTGTATAATTAAAGTGCTCAACCGATATCGCGGGTAGCTAATCCGTTGTTTCCATGCACTAAGGAAGTTTGTACCAAAGCTGACGATTAAGTATAGTAGAGGCAGAGCCTTCAGCCATTTTGTTTTGCGGACATTCGTCATCGCGGCTTTGCCTCCCCCGTGTCCTCTTGGGATCACGGTCAGATAGGCTGATATTGTACCTCCGTGCACCTCCAGTGTCACGAGGCGGAGTTTATCAAACTCCAGTAGATCTACCCAACATCCCCTCGCTTTACAATTAATGGCACAATTAAGTTGAGGACTTTTTCAGTTAAAAAGGCAATCCTTAGAAATCATGTGATATCATGTGGTTTAGACTTTAACCTACACTAGCCATATTAAAACGGTTTTCGTTTCAGAAATAGTTTGTTAAGTTTCACAAGTGTTTCCCATAAAACACTTCAGGTTCATCAAGTAGATGCATAGCATTCTAAGTTTTCAGTTTTATCAAGTGGTGCATAGCACTCGTAAAGTTGTCAGCGTTGTTTTCCATTAAGTTATTCAGTGTGTCCCAAACGGGCTCACAGTAAACGGGTTAGTGACACTCACCTTTGGTTGCACTGCTACACTTGTTATATAATCCAAGTTTTGCTTAACGAAGACCTATGAACACGTTTAGGTCTTAATTATTAGTTTTGTGTCTAATCTTTACTTAACGTCACTATGGCCCATAACATAGCACGTTGGAACTATGACTCGACATACAGACACACGACACCGATGGTTGATCATAAACAAGGGTTCATATATATCAGAAATCAAAGCATGTATCATCATGGCATAATCATGTAAGTCATGGCATAACATTCAAGCAATTTGCACAAGTTTGGATTCTGGTCTCAGTTTCGCTAGCAGTTTCGCTAGTCAGTTTCGCTGTGTGCACGGGCAGCACTTTCGCTAGGCAATACCCGATGACACAGTTTCCCTAGGCTAGTTTCGCTCGAAACTGTTGGCACAGTTTCGCTAGCCTAGTTTCGCCCGAAACTGGTTTGAACTTTCGTTCAGGGAATTTCGCTCGGTAGATTCGCTCGAGCTGGTCTGGTTGGTTTACCCGGCGACACTGCAGTTTCGCTGCATAGTGTCGCTGGAAGGAGATATACATAGTTTCGCTACATAGTTTCGCCCAGAGAACAGTACAGTTTCGCTGGTCGCGAAAAACACATAAATCAGCCTAAAAATCAATCTAACAGCTTCCATATTACATGCAATTCATTATCTAGCATACATAACCATTTACCAACATAAATCAGTAAGCTTTAACACCTTAAACATGCATTTTCATCATCAAATCACCAAAATACATTTAAAACCCTAAAGTGACCTAAATAGCATAAATCTCTATCATGGTTGGATTTCAAACGTAAAGTTGCAAACTTTATGATAGATCTAGCATTCCTAAGTATTCCTACAGGAGATCTAACAATATCATGAAGGTATAAGCATGCTTTATGAAGAAATACATAGAAAACACATAGAAATGGCATAAAGGAAGGTTTTGGGACTCACGATTCGATCAAGGAATCGAATGGATGTTGTCTTGAGGCTGAGATCTTGGTTTCTCTTGATGGTTTTCGGCTGACCAGATTCCCAGAGAAGAATGTGTGTGTTTTTGGTGTAAATGAGGCAAATAGGAGAACTAGGGTTTATTAAGATTATTTATATCAGAGGCTAGTTTCGCTGGCAGTTTCGCTGGCCAAGCGAAACTGGCCCTGAACTCGTGCAGGTCAATCAGTTTAGCTAGCTACCGGGCGAATCTGTAGTTTCGCTCGGTAGTTTCGCTGGTTACCAAAATAGGGCAATTTTCACATAATCAAGGGTTTACAATTTGTCATGCTATTCATAATATTAAATCATGCGTTTAAATCACATTGCACATAATGATATTAATAAATGAACACATAGCACATATGGGCGGGTTCGGTGATCAACCAAAGGTCGTGGACGTATTCGGCCTAGTTATGCATTAGTTACTAAGTTAATACTTATAACGTAACTAACGGATTTGTCTAACGGAAGTAAACCTTGAAATTCTCGGATGTCACATCATCCCCTTGTAATTGAAATTTTCGTCCCGAAAATTATTCTTGCGTCGTAGCATTCGCAGCATCAGCTGTCGTTGGTGCTGGGGGAAAGAAAGCAAAAGTTTTAGGGTCGTCACACATAAAACCCTAAAACGGCTGAGGTGAGTCTAGAGCAAGTTCCTTGAAGATTTTTTAGTAAAGTTTGGTGATTTCGAGCCTCGATTAGTGTCGGTTTTCATCCTAAAAGGTTAGATTTCTCAAACCAACCTCCATCTTCTTGAATCCTTCATCCCTCATCATCAAGATCTAACCTTTATGCTTATCTATACCTAGATCTTGCATTCCAAAGCTAGATCTAGTGATTTTGAAGAAAAGTAATGGATTTTTATTAACTTTTATGGATTTTTATAACACTTTTTGTTGAGATCTTGTTAGATCTTTAAAGAACTTGTTAGATCTATGTCATAGCTGGAAAAGAACCAATTTTTTATGCATGTTTTGTCATGGATGAACATAATTGATAGATCTAGTGTCTTGGTTATAAAAAGTTGATTTTTATACAAAAAGTCCATCTTTTTCTTAATTTTCTCTCAAGGATCTTCATAGATCTAAGTTCTATCAAATTAAACTTGTAAGATCTTGATGTAGACACCATTTTAAATGGTAGATCTAGGGTTTGGGTTAGGAGGATCATCATCATAAACATAGATCTAGGGTTTTTATGGGAAAATGGTGATATTTATGTATTTTTCTTATTTTTTTCTCATGATTAGAACTTAATAGATCTTGATTAGATGGTGTTATCGTTATACTAAGATGTTAGATCTAGGGTATTTGCCATGGAAATATGATTTTGGAACTAGATCTAGGGTTATGCCTTGTTTAGGATAAACTCTTCATAGTTAATTACTTAAATTAAATTATCTTGCATACTTTTTAGAATTTAAAAATAATTCATTTTGACTAAATCGTTGGGTTAACATTTGAATTTGGACTTGTAAATTTTATGAGTGTTTGCACATGTTTAGATCAGCCCTAAATTAATTTTTGAAGACTAAATATGGCTCGGTCGATTTTATAGAAAATAATCAAGTTGAGGCGACGTAATGTTTTATAGTTAAATAAATAATCTTTTTGCTAAACGTTTGACCTAGTTTTAGGTTGACCATTTGATCATATAAATTCTCATAATCATTACTTAAATACTCTATCAACAATTCGCGTATCCGATCGAGGCCGTCGTGTCATGGCTAGTCGCATGTTCTGTTCGTTCGAATACTTATTTAGTTATTTATCTTTTTTCGGTATTTTCTCCATCACGTTCGATCGTAAAGGTGATCTCCGGGTTTGCTTCGCGCCGCTATTCTTCGGTTTTACTCTCGACACTTTCGCCATCATGTGAGTTTTCCATTGCCCCTTTTTACTTAACTGTTTTTGGGGTGCAACATGTATCATTTATCAACTCTGATTTTACAAATGTATTATATGCTCGATGACTACTTGAAATTTGTATGGATATATGGATTGATTTGTTGAACGATGAATGATGAACGATTAAACAATGGAACGATGGAACGATAAACGATGATCGTAATTATTAACATTTAACAAGTCGGGGTAACAGTAATAGATCTATTGGCCTCATAAGCTCACTTGGCCTGCCTCGCGTGTGGCGCCTTGTGATTGGAAACCCAAGTTATCAAGGGTTGGTTACGTTAATTTACCATTTATCATTTATTATCTATTTAATCTTGTACTCATATTTGAACGTTTTAATAAACCTATGGAATTCTCTCCAACTATTTTAGTTGACTCTCTTTTATAACATGTTGCAGGTAATGCGGTTTGATTTGGGTATCATCACTTAGGGTTGCTGTAACAACCCGTAAGTTTCCATGGACTTAAACCGATAATATATATATACTTATGTGTTAACTGTGTTACTTAACTGTTTGCTTACAACGTGCCAATTTTATCATGATTACATTCATTTATAATAGGAAAATAACCTTGACGTAGCCTTAGTTCATGTTGAAAACGATACTTGAAGATGATGACTTCTTTGCACGAAATGGTCGCTAGAACATCAAAATTTATAAAGCGACTAACCAAATCCGTTGATCGAATTTACCAACTATGTGGTAAACGTCAAACATAATCCCATCATCTTGTGGATTTATCATTATTATCATTTATCATATTACATTCATTTTAATCATAAACTTTGATCAACATTTTATCATTATATGACACACATATTTCACTTATGACTTTTATAAACAATTTCGTATTAAATAACAATGTGTTTAGACAACGACAACAAAACGAGACTTGTGATCCAATCCCTACGTTAACATCGATTTATTTTACGTCTAAAACAAGTCATAAAGCTTTATTAATGTTCACGACGAATGTATTTTTACATGCATGCAATATATATATACATGCAACGTAATATTTTCATACTATTAACACTCGAGTATTTCCATTCCAAACCGAGTCATTATTTTTATCATTTTACGTCATCGTGAATAAATATATAATAAAACCTTCAAACTCGATCCAATTCAGTTATATTTCTCATTCACCCAACCCGTCACCTTTCCCCTCTCCCTTCCCTTTCTCCTCGCGAACCGGCCGACCACGGGAATCGAACCCGTGACCCCCTCTTCAACCGGTTCCCAACCGAAACAAACCACCACCATTCCCATTTCAATTGGTTAGTTACTTGTTTGTACTAGATTTGACCTCAAGAGAATGCACTTCCCATCACCTCCAACACCTCCCTTACAACCTATGCACACTTTAACAACTATAGGAGAAAGTTGTCTCAAGCCAAGCCAAAACTTTTACCCTTTGGTCCATAAGTTCCCTCCCAAACACATTCTCCTTCCCTCTCTCTTGTTTGAACTGAAAATCACATACCTACATGCATACAAGTTAAAGCAAACCTCCCTTGTTTGTGTGCTAGAGAAATCGGTAGTCACAAGGACCGAACCCGACCCCTCCTTTCCTCATTTCGGCCCGCAACAAATACACCCACACACATTAACACTTAGACTTTTATTAAACCATATTTCATGCTATATATTTATCTACAAACCAAGACACAAACATTCTTTACTCTCCATCCCTCATTCTCTCTCGTCTCTCACTCTCTCTCGGTTTCTTTGGAACCGAAACCCACCCACACACACTAACCAAACACTCTCCTTTTCTCAATTACTTTCATACTTAAACACCTTTTAGAAAACCTAGCCCCCATAACACACTTTCTTTCCTCAAGAACTCTCTCATCTCTCTCTCCCTTCTCCAACTGTCCCCTTTCTCTCTCTCTCTACTCTCTCTCTCTAAAATTCCTAGTAAATCACACTTCCTTTGAAGATTTCAAGAGTGCTAGGAGCTTTGGAACTCAAGGATCATCATCATCATCACCATTTTCAGCCTCCATCTTCTCCTAACAAGGTTTCATCTTCACTTCTTCTAGTAAAATCTTGTTCTAGCAAGAATACTTAGTCTTCTTTCATGATTATAACACTCCATTAGCAAGTCTTGACTCACATTGTTGTCTAAACATCATTTTACCCCATAAAAGCTTACTTACTTGTAATTATATTCATGTTCCACAATGTATTTACCTACTAGGAACTCATGATAGTCTTCCCCTTGAAATATTATGTTCAACACTTAGCTTGGTTGGACTTTTACACAAGTATTTGTTTAGCTTGCATTTTTAGACCTTAACTTTGTATTTATTGTGTATGATGTGTTGATCTTGTAACTTTGGACCCCTTGATTCCTATGACACGTTTTTAGACTTTTAATATAGTCAAAATATGATATCTTGGACTTTAGAAAGATTACTAGTGCTTAAACTCACCATAGCAAACTTTTATATACAAAAGTACACGTTAAAAACCCTAGAAATTGCTCTTTACTATAGATCCGTTTAGACCAGAAAGTTTAGAATTTTAAACAGTAGGCTATGATGTTTTAAATGACTTTAGAGCATGGCCAAAAGACCCCTTAACAAATTACTTAAATTTGGGCACAAACCAGGACTAAAACCGACACCCGACGGGCCCGAAAACACCATTTTTGTAAGAAAACCCAAATATGGTCCAAATGAACTCATAGTGTTATTTTAATGATGAAAACATGTTTAAAAATGCTTATGGTGAATTTAGGAACCTAACTGTGTCCTAAAACGGGCAAACGGGACCAAAACGACAAAACCGACACAAAATCCACCAAACTGGCAAACTAATGAAAACCGACACATAAAATAATTATCTATCTATTTTGGACAGAAAGTACTCATATTTTATTGAACTTGATTGATTTCTAACTTAAACGGATAAATATCGTGTAATCGGCGGTTACCGCAAAATCGTCCGGTTTTTTACTA
Source organism: Deinandra increscens subsp. villosa (assembly GCA_039602395.1). Lineage (NCBI taxonomy): Eukaryota > Viridiplantae > Streptophyta > Magnoliopsida > Asterales > Asteraceae > Deinandra > Deinandra increscens. The sequence continues at coordinate 45,678,101 of JBCNJP010000008.1, read as the reverse complement.
ACTAGCCAAAATAACCAATTTTCATATGAAAACCCTCATTTTGACCTAGTATTTATTTCTATAAATATTTACCATCTTTAAATATTATTTGGGAATTTTTGTATATTTTATTTAATTAAAAGTATATATTTTACATTATTTCCAAATAAATACATACCCGGATACATTCACTTTAACTTTTCAAATCACTTAACCCTAAGGCTATCATGACGTCAAGACTTGACCTACCTAATTGGAGTGACATTAATGTCAACCCAATTACTTATTATTAGTGCATGTCTTATAATTATCTAGGATTGCACTTTCAGTTGATCATATTTCCGACTACCATTTCTGAATCATGTGAGTATTTCACGGCCCCTTTTTCCTTTAACTATTTTATCTTTGGGGGAATATTCATACATACATTTTTCCATGTTAGACAATTAGACCTTGTCATCATAACTGTTTCATGTGCTTTTCCATTGTCCAAACTTGTTATCTCATGTTCATTCATGCTATAACCCAAACCCCACTATTAACTGAATCCGATTAATTATCATTTGCAAACGGTAACGTTGAATATATCTATTGGGTTAACGCCCCTGCTCTGATTGGTAGCTCCAATCGTGACTCCGTCTTTTAGTCAAAGAGTACAAATTGTTATGACATATCTATGCGGTACCAACCGGACAAAAGGTACCAAGATTGGGTAAACAGTCAGTTTCGGTATACAGGGTACATGGTAACATTATCAACTAGTCTTATCAAATATTGTCAATTATTAACATGAACTTTTTTTTCAATTACTATTTTCATTCAACCTTTAACTGCTAGCACTTTAAACCTGTGAAACTCACCAACAATTATTTGTTGACTGTTGCATCGGTACTTAAACTTAATTGTTGTGCATGCATCAGACCTGCTTGCTTGTTTACTGCCTTTGCATCTTAGGACTTTTCATTTGTTTCTGGAGTATGGTTTAGCCTTTGGAGATTTTCCTAACATAACACCTGACGGTGTCATGTCCTAAAAATATTTTGAAAACTTATGTGTTGTAACTTAAAACAATTTACTTTTCTCATTACAATTAATCCGCTGCGTAATGATATTGGAAAACTCCTATTTACTCCAACAATTTAACAATTTCCAAAACGGCTCTAGTTGTTGAACCATCCAGAGTACGTTCGTAACATTGACTGTGATAACCTTTTCGCATCCCGACACAAATCTTACAGGGTGTGACAGTTGCATCGGCTTTAGAGAGACCTTATTAAATAATGAACTGTTATGCTTAGACTATGTTTTATGTTGTTAATCCTATGTTGTGACTTGAATGCTATGGTTGTTTATTTGTTATGAAACGGGTAACTTTTATGATTATCGCAACCTAATTTAGTGTTGTGAGCTTCTGGACAATCTTCGCGCCCGGACGTATTTCGCCGTCGGTTGGGGTGTGACAGGTGTGAAAAACTGAAAACTATTAACCTCTGCTTTGCTAATGATCTTTTCATTTTTGCTAGAGGTGACATTGCTTCTGCCTCTTGCATTATTCAGTCCTTAAGCAATTTTTCTAGGATGTCTGGATTGGTTCCTAGCCTGCAAAAGAGTACATCTTATTTTTGCAATGTCCCTGATCACATCAAAGCTGGTATTCTGGCGGTTATGAGTATGGTGGAGGGTTTTCTCTGTCACACCCCCAATTTCCACTAACGTAGTATAGCCGTGTGCGGTGTGATGCAGACCAGGATCCAAGTCTTTGGTCACAATCAACCATAATGAAAGGTTAAAACAGTCTTATATTGCATTTCACAAAACAGAGTTTACAATGTAATTCAGTGGAAGCATTTAAAAGTCTACAGAGTTGTTGTTTTGCAAAAATATGTAATGGAAGTGTTTGTAGTGTAACTCCCAAAAGTTTTTTTCTTTCAAAAAGGAGTATTGCCTACGCCTGTGCCTCCAAGATCCTCCTAGCATCCTGAAAAGCATTCAACAATCAAGTGTTAGCAAAAGCCGGTGAGTTGACAAAAGCAGTCTACACTTTACGGTGTAGACCAAGAATGTATACGAATAATGAATGACCAATTCATAAGTTATAAGTAATATCCATAGCGTTAGGTAGCTAGCCTATGCTTATGTTCACCTGAATGTTCGCAACTGAAGCTGACTGCGTCACATGCCTTAACCTGTGCGATTTGCCTACCCCGTCTCCTTCCAGATCATGTTAGTGTTAGGCTAATATCATTTCAGTCTGACCGCCAGTCGGGATAGTGCATCACATGCACCGCTGAGCAGGGGTGTCAATCCCCAGTAGTACTACTCAACATTACCTCGCTATTCTATATTAACGGCCCGAGAGTGTAAGGACTTTTTGAAATTATAAATCAATTCAGTGAAACAAGTGATATGTGTCGGATAACTACTTAAACAGACAAAAATAAATTTGTCGTTGCATTGCCATCTTTTACCGGATGCAACTATGGCCTGTACAAGATGACCCAAAATTTTAATAGAATCTGTCCAAAAACGGGAAATTGCAAAAGTTTCGTTTCAAAAGTTTCGCTTAACAATTTGGTAATCAAAATCTTGTAAAGGCTTGTAATAACATAAACAATACTCCACTTAACATTTCCAGCCTACATTACATACACATGATGTTCATAACAAAAATCAAACATAAGACTTGCACATAAGCTCATACACCTAGAGTTCATGGTCAACACATCAAGTATCTTGCAAGAACACCCCATAGCAGATTTTGCTTCAAATTTCCAGCCCTTAAACCAACCTAAAAACAGCCCCAAATCATAAATTATCTTAACCTAATCATAAGACATGTTTCATGAGCATTTTTAACACACCAAATTGCACATAAACACTTGATTAACACATGCATTCAACTAATTTCAAGTTAAAGATTTCTAGGGCTTACAAGTTGAAGAGCTGGGAACGAATTAGAGAATATTAGATGGAAGGGAAGCTTCTCCTAGTCTTCTTGAAGCTTGTAGAAGCTCAAAAACCCCAAATCCTTGTTTCATGATGCTTGATTTCACGAAATCAAAAGTCTATGTGTGTGTGTGTGACCGTGAGAAGAGAGGGAGGAGGAAGAAGCATGAAAATGAGAGGGGAGGGGGGCTTGGGGCAGATTTTATTTTAAAGGAATTTACACCTTTAGTCCCTCTATTACTATTTTATGCACATATATCCTAAAACAACTAATAAATGGATTTTAAACCTAAAACTTGTAAAATAAAACACTAGAAATGTTTCTAGGACAGTAAACGAGCCGAGCTGAGCCGAGCTAGGGTGGGCTCAGGCTCGGCTCTTTTATATTAACGAGCCAGAAAGTTGAGCTCGGGCTCGGCTTGTCAAAAGCTCGAGCCAGATTGTGGCTCGTCGAGCCGACTAGTTTACTTTTTTTTATCTTTTTTACTTTTAACACAAATTAATATAAGAAAAAAAAACTTATATTTTTAACCCAATGTAAAATTTATAAACAACAAAACTTATAATTCAAAGTTTAACACAACTAAATTTTTAATAATAATTAGTAGTAAATTTATAAAAGTAAAGATAAATGAACGGAAACAATCAAAGAACGGAAGAAGTAGAGCAAGTATGACAGATCATTAACGATGTTAGCAAAGACACAATTAGACAAATAATTACAGGGACGGAATGAAATTATGGGAAAATGGGAAAGAAAATAGGAATTAGGGAGGTGAGAGGCAGAGTCGTGAATATGGGTCTGCAAATTAAAAATAAAATCAGAGGTTTAACACTGGTTAGGTTTAAGTGGAAGGTGTGCTGAGTCATACAAATGAGATAATATGCATCATAGTTGTGTTATTATTTTTAATATTTTTTAATTATATATAAATTTGCACGAGCCAGACGAGTGAGCTAACAAGCGAGCCAATGAGCGAGCCACGAGCCAAGCTGACCTTGGCTCGGGCTCAGCTCGGCTCAGCTCGTTTACGAACGAACCAATTTCGAGCGAGCTTTTTTTGAGTTGTTTTCGAGCAAATTTCGAGCGAGCCACAGCTCGAGTTTTTTGAATAGCCCTAAATGTTTCCATGAGTTTATAACTTATTCAACATGAAATATTAAGTCAGGAAAAGTTTAGTTAACGTGTACACACATAGAACTTATATTGCGTACGAAACCCGATTTCTCACGAAATGCAAATTTTTCAAGAAACGCATAAAGTCACGAAATAACTACTAAAATAACTTAGAAATTATATATATATATATATATATATATATATATATATATATATTCTTATATAATCATTTAGATAATGGGCTACAGGTTTGCTAACGGAACTAACGGAAAAGTTAACGGTGTTAACCTGAAAAATTGACAATTGTCACACTCTCCCCATCCGTTATTTAGGTGTCCCCTTGATATCTACTAGGCTGTTAGCTCGGGATTGTGCTCCTCTAGTTGAGAGATTAGATAGCCGAGTTGTTAGTTGGAGAAACAAACTTCTTTCCTTTGCTGGTAGAGTGCAACTTATCTCCTATGTTTTATCTTCTTTGCATGTTTATTGGTCCTCAGTGTTTATTCTGCAAGCTAGTATTATTTCCTTGATTGAGAAGAAGATGAGAGACTTCCTTTGGTGCCATGGTTTTTTCAAAAAAGGTATGGCTAAAGTGGCTTGGAGAGATGTGTGTGTCTCTAAATCTGAAGGGGGCCTTGGCATTAGACGAATTGCTGATATGAATAAGGCTCTCATGGCTTCTCATATTTGGAGCCATTACCAAAAAGGATTCTCAATGGGTTGCATGGGTTCATTCTTATAAAATTAAAAAACAGATCCTTCTGGGAGTGCCCTTGCCCAAAGGTTTGTTGTTAGAGTTGGAGGAAGTTGTGCTCAATTCGTCCTCCGATTCATTAGTTTATTTGGTCGATTATTGGTGATGGGAGGAACACCTCTATCTGGTTCTATAAATGGTCCAATTTTGGGTCGTTATGTCATTTTATATCCCATCGTGTTTTCTATAATGCAGGTTTTACCATTAATTCTAGAGTGGCTGTTTTTTTTAATCAAGATGGTGATACGTGACCGGCTGCTTGGAATGACCTTTTCCCGGTTCTTAATGAGGTCTCGGATACGGTTTTAAAAGTTGGGGTTGAGGACACTTTGAAATGGAAGTTCGAAAACCAGTTGGCTGATTTTTCTTCATCATTGGTTTGGGATTCGGTCCGTATTCATGCTCCTGAAGTTTTGTGGGCTAAGTTTGTATGGTTTGCTCAGTGTATTCCCCGCCATGCTTTTCTGGTTCAGCTCGTCATGCATGAGAGGCTTCTTACCCAAGATAAAATCCTGAGCTGGGATTATAACAGAAGAAAAAACATGAACATGATGTTTTGCCTCCTCTGTTTTAGAAACTTTGATTCACACCATCATTTGTTCTTTGAGTGTGTTTATTTGTCGCAGGTCTGGAATCGTGTTCGTTCAAAGACATGCCTTAAAGATTCTGACCCGTCATGGGTGAATATTTCCAGCTACTTCCTTGGTAGAACGACTTCTTCCTTAGAGACTATCGTGGCTAAGCTTGTGGTGCATGCATCTGCTTATTACATTTGACAGGAAAGGAACAACAGTATTTTCAAGAACCATGCTAGGCCTCCTGATTCACTTGTAGAAATCATTTGGGACACTGTTCGTAGCAGGCTGATGGGTATCAAGCTGAAGAAGACCTCTAGAGTTCGTTGCATTCTAGCTGAGGGGGATATTGGAGGTGATTCTAGTGATGGAGATGACGTGACATAGCCTTTTGCGTGTTTGTTTTTTCCTATTTTCGTGTGCTATGCGGTTATGATTTTCGTGTGTTTGCTTTGTTGTTTTTTGATTTATATACTTTGGGGCATGTCCCAAGTATGAACTAACAAGGGCTTTTCTTGTTACTTGTTCCTTTTTACAGTATATATATAGAATCACCGGAGTAACCCTTTACCCCCCCCCCCCTGCCAAAAAAAAAACTTTTGTTCCTCCTTCTTTATTGAATCCTTGAGGAATCTTCATGTATACTTCCTCATTTAAATCCCCGTGTAGAAAAGCGTTGTTAACGTCAAGCTATTGGATTACCCAGTTTCTCTTAACCGCCACCGCTAAAAGGGTTCTAACGGTAACCAACTTTGCTACCGAGGCGAATGTATCATGATAATACACTCCTTTCATTTGTGTAAATCCTTTCGTCACGAGACGTGCATTGTATCTTTCGACTTCCCCGTTTGGTTTGTATTTAACTTTGTATACCCATTTGGAGTTAATAGCTCGTTTCCCTTTAGGTAAGTCTTCGATCGTCCATGCACCATTCTCTTCAAGTGCCCGTATTTCTTTCATCATGACTTCCTTCCGCCTTTCATTTTTTAAGGCCAGATGAAAATATTTTGGCTCATCGATTGAATTAGTCGCTAGGAAAGCTTTGTGAGATTTAGTAAACTTTTTATATGAAATAAAATTGGTTATAGGATGTACCGTGGATGACGTTTGATCGGGCGGAGTTCGTGCATGGTCGATCGAAGGGGGAGTTGAACAACAAAGTCATTGAGATTTTTTGGTTGTGAATTAGCCCTCTTTTTACGAGTTTCAACAATCTGATCTGGCAAGTTGGTCTCATCCACTATGAATTGAGCTGGGTTCTTCATTTCGTTGAAGTGCTGATTGTTTTCTATATCCATTACTATGCTTGAATCATATGAGCCATGGATAAAATTATATGGGCATGTCTCGTTTTCCCAATAGGCTTTATTGGGCTCATCCTCAATTTTGGTGTTAATTGATCATTAACCTCATCGTGGGCCAACCCAATTATGGGATCCAAAAAATCTGGTTCTTCACGTGTAACAACTACATTGTCAAATGAGAATTTGCTCACATTGAATTTCACATCTCTAGGTATTATCATTTTTCTATTTTTCATGTCATAAATTTTGTAACCTTAGTTCCTTGCAGATATCCCAGAAAATCACCAAGTCTTCCCCTCACCTCGAACTTATCATCCTTGGTGTCGGCGTTTCTATAGTATGCCAAGCAACCAAAAACTTTCATCAAATTGTAATCCAACTTTTGACCATAAATGATTTCGTATGGTGTTTTATTTTTATTACCCCGAGGGTAATCGGTCGATGATGTAGGTAGCTGTTAAAACACACTCTCCCCAAAACCTTTTTGGTATATTAACCTCGAACCTCAAGGCCTGGGCAGTTTCAAGTAAATGTCGATGTTTTCGTTCCACGACCCCATTTAGTTGTGGGGTGTGTAGACAAGTGGTTTCAAGCAAGATGCCTTGCTCATTATAAAATCTGACATGTCATTAGATGTGAATTCTCCACCATTATCACATCTAATCTTCTTAACATATTTACCAAATTGTGTTTTTATCATTTTACAAAAATCTATCAAACGTTTACCAGCTTCATGCTTGAACTTCAGTAGAAAAACCCATACGGCTCTACTAAAGTCATCAACCAGGGTTAAAAAATAACTCGCACCCGTAAAGGAGGGGGTACGGTATTTCCCCTAAATGTCACAGTGTAATAGTTCAAAACATCTGTTGTTTTTATTTCACCCTTCGAAAATGGGAGTCTAGTGTGTTTTGCCTTTGAGCAAGAATCACACGTTTTATTAAAAGAAGTACCTTTAAGGAAACCAATATGAGACATTTTTTCATCAGAAGCGTGACCCAACCTTTTATGTCAAGTGTCTTCTGTTGTCATCATAGCTCTTCTTTTAGTTTTGAACATCCCCATTCGGTAAAGACCTTTTCTGCACTCACCCACACCAATCAAGCTCCTCGTGTGGAGATTCTGCATAACACAAAAATTTGGAAAGAAGGTTATGGCGCGTTGAAGATCTTTACACAAGCGACTAACCGTTAAAAGGTTGCAAGTGAATTTTGAAATATGCAAGACTCCTTTTATTTTGTCCCCTCGGGTAGAGTACATTCCCCTCTTCCCTCGACAGGTATGCCATCCCCATTGGGGATGACAACAGGTGTCTCAATGTGCAAAAACTTGATGCGTAGGATTTGGATATATCAAAATGTGGTCAAGTTTTAAATGGTAAATACCAAGTGACCAAACTACACACCAGGGCAGTGTACCCGTCGTATGCAGTACAGTATTGGTAAGAACCGGATATCAATCCGTGGACACGATGAAAATCTCCCGATACCGAATCGTTGCTAATATTTAACCGAAGAAAGTGATTTGGTGAACAAATACTAAAAACTAAACAGAATAACTAAAACCAACAAAAATAGCTAAAAACCGGATAACACACTGATAATTAGAAGAATGAAATACATCACCTAGACTAGACTCCTCTAGACTCGCTCAGACCCTCGGATGACTAATACCATGAACGTTATCCTCTAATGTGGAAAACTGGACAACCTAGGACTATAGACACATCCCGAATAATCCGGAAATCCTAAATGAAGCACGGATAGCAAAACTGTGAAAACTGCCTAACCGACTAGCTACTTCGGTCAAAGTAAACTAATCCTACATGAAATAGGAAACTACGCGAGAGATCTCTCTATATAGTACCTATACCATGCAACATTGATGATTCCAAACACTTATGACCTAGAAACCGCTAAACATGAATAAACATGATTGAATCATATGTTCACAAGCAATCTATCATATTAAACGATGTAAAACAAGCTTCATATGAAACGATTCTGACAAACCTATCTCATAAGGATCTCAACTAAATCAGCCCCTAATTATCAATAAATCATCAAGAAGGATGTCACCTAGCAAGCATCAACCGTTGACTAATAAAAGTCAAACGGGTCAACAATGGATAAAGCAATTAACTTGGGTAGTTCTACCAAGCATGACAATTAACCACATAATTTAATGATAATCAAAACCAAATCAGCAAATAATAATTATCATAAGCAATTCAAAATCATCATCCAAGCAATTTTCACATATTCATGATAAAAAGTTACCCGAAACGGGTCAAACGGGTCCAAATTTGTCTAATCTAGGTGAAGCAATATGAAATCAGCCAAGATACATGGTGTAAACTAATAAAAATCTAATCTTGACATCAAACATGATCAACAACAAGGTTTAAAGGAGTACAAATTAAAAACCTATTGAAGATCCAAACCGAAAGCTTCAAAAATCTCTAACTTTTATCCAAAAAAGCCTTGATCTTGCTCCCTTAATCTTCCTTCATGTTTCCAGATTTATTTTGGGGGTTTTCTAGGGTTTTTCGAGGGTTAGAATCTGTGAAAAAGCGGCTGGAAACGACCTTTTATAGCTGAAAAACGAGTCTGTCACGCATCAGGTAGACTGGTTTAGAAACTGGGCCTGGTGAGAAAGCGTATAAAAAACTACTGAACTGAAGTGAGACTAAGGGGTTGTTTGATAGTTGCTAACTGGGTAAGAGCTGACTGGGTAAGAGCTGAGTGAGTAAGGGCTGATTGAGTAAGAAACTTTAACTGAAACTTGGTTGTTTGATAATAGCTGACTGGGTAAGAGCTGACTGAGGAATGTATATAGCTATTTGTTTTTAATGTTTTAAAATTCTGTATAGAAAATAAATTATAAATAAAACAAGGAATTCTGAAAAAAAGCAATACAATAATTTTTTACGCACGTATTAAAAAAGAAATGAAACACATTTTTTAGAATAAGAAAAAAAAAGTTATTTTTAATTAAATGAAAATACATTTTTTAAAAACCATAATTGTAGCATGGAGTCCTCGTATAAGTAAATTTTATGTAAAAAAAATTAAACCACTCAATGACTCATAATAAGTGGATATACAATAAGTATATAGGTTGTGTAAATAAGTAGTATAGGTTTAAAGAGGTGGCGGTGGAGAGGTTCCAGATGTGCAATTTTTCTTTTTTTTTAAATTATTTATTGAAAGAGGAGAATTGGGTTATTAAAGGGAATTTCTCGGTCAGTGATTTAAAGAATGAGGACTCGGTCAGAAGCTAAGGACTCGGTCAGCTGGGAAAAAGTGATAAAACAAACAGACTGACTGTTGACTGGGTCCCAGTCAGACCAGAATGGACCCAGTAAGATATTTTCAAACAGGCCCTAACAGTATCTGCTAGTCTGGTGGTTTGGTACTTCGCTGGATAAGCGAGGTCAGGGGTTCGATCCCTGCCTCCAGCAAATCTTTGCTTTTTTTCCTGCTGGGGTGCCTGGGCTCTTGCTGGGCTGCTGCTGTGGACTGGGCCACATGACTGCTTATTGGGCCGCCGGAGATGGGCCGAGAACGTGGACTGGGCTGCTGTACTGTTGTTTATTTATTGTTTTTTTTCTTTTTTCTTTGTTAACTTTTGCAAACGAACTCCGATTCTGCTTCCGTAAATTGCTATTTTCTTCTAAAATCACCACGCACCAACCAACCACCTAAAATTCAACAAATATACACACTATTAAATATCACATTCTAATAATCTCAATTAAAAACACAATTTAAATGTGAAAATTATGTATTTCTCAAATATTAATCAAAAACCAAATCAAAAATCAATAATTCAAATATTAAACAATTAAGCACCAATTTTGATAATTTTAATTTAAAAGCTTATTTAAATGCGGGATTTTTATTTATTTATTTTATGCGTTAGATGCTACGTATCAGGTTTCTTACTCTATTCTCAAGGATACCAACGTTGTAAGTAATGTGTTCGGTAGAACCCGAATCCATTATCCAATCACCATCGAGATCCCTTTTTCCGGTCATGCAAACAGTGGTGTTGGTACCATCTTTATTCGTACATCCACCTTCCGCAAAGTGTTTCAAGAATATTTCATATTGATCAGTCATCAAAGTAGGGATAGGGCTCGAACTGGTCTCAATGCATGTTGCCTTCGACTTCGTCTCTTCTCGTTTTCGGGTTCCCAGCCACCACTTCTGGTACCCTATTCGTTTGAAGCAACCATCACGGTTATGTCCTTCTTTCCCACAAAAGTTACAACGCTCAACGTAGTCACCATGTTTGGTGTCTTGTGTGGTTTCATTCTTTTTTGTTTCTTCAACTTTCTTAGGCTCCATTGTAGAGAGAAGATGACGACTCTTAGGGTGTTTTTATTTTAGGAATAGACCTTGCTCTGATGCCATCAAGAAATCAAGAAAGCGATGGTTAGAAAATATGTTTTCTTCATAGAAATCTTCAACAATTGAGAGGTTAATCCTTCATACAAATACAACAAAAAAGGACCAACATGGAAGGTAGGTCAAATACAAAGGCAATGCAATATTAGTGAATCAGGGATATATTTTAATCTCAATATATCGAAGATTCCGGCAAGGTTTGTTTGGATCATCAGTCATCAAATATTTATCTTTATTAATCACAGAACCATTCTTGATTCTCTTTTCACCCTTCTTCACTTCGTCGTCTTTGTTTGCGCCCGACATTCTGCCAAAGATTTGTTGCTCATCTTTAATGTTTCATAGCTTCAAGTTCCAATAGTCGGCTTTAATCCTCAGGTATTGTATATATATACATTGACAAACATTGCCTATGGTTTTGTGCCATATTTTTTAACTACATATGTTTCTATTATATATATTGAGTTTGAAATAATAACACTCCTTTCAGTTATCCCAACTGGTTCAGCATTCATATATTTTTTTATAGCCGCCTGAGTTCGAGCCTTTGTTCCATCGTAGGTATGATCGAAACTTTACAGCCCTTCGTGGCTTCTTATTCTTTTCCTTACGAGACACGTGTATGGGGTAATACACGTGTTTCTCTTTCCCTTCTTTTAACTGATTTATGCGCCACGCCCTAGGTTTTACAGCTTCCTCTTTTCTTCTTCTGAGTTGCAGGTACGATTTCTCGATCGAACATCTACGACGCCTCTTTCTTTAGTTCATCGGTTAGATTTTATCATCTATTTCTTTAATCTCATTCTGTCTGTTTTTGGATTGTAATATTAAATAGATTCTCGGTGAATTAGGGCTTCACATGTTTGCATCCTTTAACCATTCGGTCATTCATATATAGGTACTGGCGTTTGGTCGATCTTCTATTTTTCTTCAGTGTCATCGTTTACAGTTAGCAGGATTTTGCTTTCAGGTACGTGCCCAGATTTCTTGATGTGTTTTGATATTTCGGTTGCCTGATTTTGTTAGCAGATTTAGTAAAAAAAGGCATGAGAAAGATTTTCATAATAGGATTCTCTCATGAAATTTGCTAATTGATTCAATTTCATGCTTTTCTTCGTTGTTGAAGTTTGTTGTCATGGATTACAAGTGTTGTTGCTGTTCCACCTGTTTATCTTTAGTAAATGATTTGCTTTAGAGAACCATTAGTCGAATTTTTTTGATGTAGAGCAACATATAGAATGTTAGATGGTTACTTTTTGGGAATCTGCTGATTTGTTGCATCCATTTTTAAAGTTAAAAATTTCTCAAGGTTTATGAACCTATCTTTGATTTTTTTGGGGGGACTTTATGTTAGATGGATAGATTTGGGGTACATATTGGCTGCTCATGCTGTTGCATTCGTTTTAAAGTTAAAAAATTCTCAAGATTTATGAACCTTATTAAAGGTCAAACATTACCAAGAGGTAGTATCTTTGTTGTCTGTTGGGAGTTTATGTTACATGGATAGACCTAGGATTCACACTGAAACATAGCTAAAGATGAGATAGGTAGAAAGTTATTTGTATAGTGCCTGCTCATGCTGCTGTATCTGTTTCTAAGTTACCATCAGGTTTTGGGATTTCTTAATGGAGGTTAAAATAAAATTAAAGACTTATCTGAAAATAATTAAAAAAATTGTGCAAAATGTGTACAAACTTATGATAAATAGCTTATCCATAAAATCTTATTGTACATAGGTCGTTATTGATTTTGCTTCTCAACTCACTTAGGATTGCAGCTTCAATTTAAGTAATGTAAGAACTTTTAACAACTAAATGATATGGCAACATGCAAGACATTCTTAGTACAAACTAAATTCAATATAAAACGGTGGTCTGATTTAAAATTACCATAGAGTCAAACATAACAGATGGAAGTTAATGTTTAGATTTAGTTAACAAAATTTTTTAAATTTTTTTATGTTATCTAGGCTTACTTTTTGCTATACATAAATTCTTTTTTACTCATAATGCAGATGAAAGATTTTGTGTTAATTTTCTTGACACACAAAAAAAAGAAATTTTTTATATGGTTATCTGATTTCCAATTTAGCAGTTTTAAGGCAATTAAAATTTGTTAATATTGATGACATTTAACATCAGTTTGTAGCAACTATTGAGAAAAGCAACAATAACTAAAACAGTATTTTGAGGCATCATACCATGACTGGTGGTCATGAGGTTAGTTTAGTCTTTTCAAAACAATCTTCTAAATTAAAACAGATAAAACGGTTATAGTTGCGTATTGAGGTATGCATCCTTATCATATATCTTTTGTCACACCCCCAAAATACCACTAACGGAGTTTATACCGTTAAGGGGCGCGACTAGACCAGGATCCACAACCATAGTTACAAATACTAAACGAATCAGGGTTAGTTCAAACACAAGTTATAAATCAGAGTCTTAAATTACATACGCATCGGAAAAATAATTATCCTGGCACTAACCACGTGCCTTACAAATTCATTGTTTTATAAATCCCCAATTTAAGTTAAATCAAAAATAAGAGTCTTCACGTGCCATGCCAACCTCCGGTGGATACTCCTTAGCGATCTGCAAAAGTTTAAACCACGCAAGTGTCAACCTAACGGTTGGTGAGTTCACAGTGGGCTTGTCATGCATTGGCCCGGTCTCATAATCATAATTCGTGTCAAGGTATACTTACAAGTTATTTATTTGTGAAAAGCAATGCTCGTAATTAAATCTCAGTTTATAAATGGTTTGTCCGTGACCTACGTCATCGGGTATGTACTAGTTCCGTAAAGTTAAAGGACTCAACCGATATCGCGGGTAGCTAATCCGTTGTTCCATGCTCTAAGGAAGTTTGTACCAAAGCTGACTTATTTTGTGGGGGCCGAGCCATCCCGTACGGTGCGGACCTACGTCATCGCGGTTTTTGCCTCCCCCGTGTCCTCTCAGGACCACGGTCAAATAGGCTGATATTGTTCCTCCGTGCACTCCCCGTGCCACGGGGCGGAGTTTGTCAAACTCCAGTAGATCTACCCAACATCCCCTCGCTTTCACAAATTAATGGCACAATTAAGTTGAGGACTTTTAAGTTATAAGGCATCCTTAGAAAACATGTGATATCATGTGGTTCAGACTTTAACCTACACTAGCCATATTAAAACGTTTTCAGTTTTGTTTCAGAAAAATAGTTTGTTCATAGCTCACAAGTGTTTCCCATAAAACACTTCAGTTCATCAAGTGGGTGCCAAGCATCCCGAGTTCTCTTGTTCATTGGTAGGTGCCTAGCACTCTAGAGTTTATCAGCATTGTTTTTCGTTAAGTTATTCGGTGTGGCCCAAACAGGCTCACGGTAAACAAGTTAGTGACACTCACCTTTGGTTGCACTGCTACACTTCAAGTAATCCAATTTACGTTTGCTTAACGAAGACCTAGAACACGTTTAGGTCTTAAGTATTAGTTTCGTGTCTAATCTTTACTTAACGTCACTATGGCCCATAACATAGCACGTTGCAACTATGACTCGACATACCGACACACGACACCAATGGTTGATCATAAACAAGGGTTCATATAAGTCAGATATCAAGCATGTTTCATCATGGTATAATCGTGTAAGTCATGGCATAACACTTAAGCAAATTTCACAAGTTTGGTTTTTAGGTCAGGTCTTAGTTTCGCTAGCACAGTTTCGCTAGGCAGTTTCGCTAGGTGCACGGGCAGCACTTTCGCTAGGCAATGCCCGGTGACACAGTTTCGCTAGGCTAGTTTCGCCCGAAACTGCTGACGCAGTTTCGCTAGCCTAGTTTCGCAGGGAAACTGGTTTGAACTTTCGTTCAGGTATTTCGCTCGGTAGTTTCGTTCGAGCTGGTCAGGTCTGGTTACCCGGCGACACTATAGTTTCGCTGGGTAGTGTCGCTGGAAGGAGACATAATTTCGCTACTTAGTTTCGCCCAGAGAACACGCAGTTTCGCTGGTCGCGAAAAACATACGGATTTGCCTAAAAATCAACCTAACAGCTTCTGATCTTACATGCAATTCATTATTTAGCATCCATAGGCATTTACCAACATAAATCAAGCAGCTTTATCATGTTTAACATGCATTTTAATCATCAAATCTCTAAAAACACTTCTAAACCCTAAAATGACCAAAATTGCATAAATCATCATCATGGTTTGTTTTTACACGTAAAGTTTCTGACTTTATGGTAGATCTAGCATTCCTAAGCAACATATTAAGAGACCAAGTGATTTCATGTAGATTTAGGCATGCTTTTAAGAGAAATACAAAGAAAACACATGAATGGTGGTTCTTGGAGACTCACGGTTTGATCTTAGGATCCGGATGAATGATCTTCAAGGCTAAGATCTTGGTAATCCTTGGTGATCCTCAGCTGACCAGAAATCTCGAGGTAGGAGAGTGTGTGTGTGTTTGTTGTGTGGTTTAAGCAAATGAGGCTACTAGGGTTTATTAAGTTTATTTATATCAGGAGCCAGTTTCGCTGGCAGTTTCGCTGGCCAGGCGAAACTAGCTCTGGTCTCGTGATATTGGATTGTCTTAGCTGGCTACCGCGCGACACTATAGTTTCGCCCAGTAGTTTCGCTGGCGACCAAAAAGGGCAAGTTTTCACATAATCAAGTATTTACAATTAATCATGCTATTCACAATAATAAGTCATGTATTTAAATCATATTGCACATAAGGACAATCAATGATGAACACATAACACATATGGGCGGGTTCGGTGATCAACCAAAGGTCGTGGGCGTATTCGGCCTAGTTATGCATTAGTTACTAAGTTAACACTTATAACGTAACTAACGGGTTTGTCTAACGGAAGTTAACCTTGAAATTCTCGGGTGTCACATCTTTGTAAATACAATTTTCTTTCACAGGAAATTCATAATATTATAAACTTTACTCAATACTGAAAATAGATCTTCTTTACACTACTCCTGTTAGAATCTGCAGGTGTATGGATGAGTATATCATATAGATACAGAATGCCTCATAAAAGAAAATTAAAATCTGGTTCATGTTCTTCACGCCTGCCTAACGGATCCTTTTTTTTAATTAACCTTTGGTTGTTGTGAAATCTTCATGTGTACAGGTTTATGCCTACCACAATCATAGATGATAAAACCGCAAGTGCAACCGCGATACTTTACGATGAGGCCGTACAATCAGTTGTAGGACAATCATGTTTTGATTTAGTTGCAGCCTCTTCATCTGCTGATCCAATGATATTACCCAAGGCTCTACTCGCGACCAAGGAGGTATACTTCACATTTTTCCTGAAGATGAAACCAAACACGAAGGCAGGTATCACGACTTTCGTCGTCGAAAGAGCCGAACCCATCATCCCCACCTCTGCTTCAGTAACCCCTCAGACACCCCAGGCAATAACTGAGGCAAACCATTCTGTTACTGAGGAAAATCGTCCTGTTACTGGTGTTGCCAAATCTCTTTTTCAAGGTATTAGCTTTATTTTTTTGACCCTTCCCTAAACAGTTTTCCTTTTTTAGATAGTAATTTACCAGATTGACAAGTTTTAAAGTTCCTATCAAATGTTTAGAACCAATACTTGAAGCTTCTGATCACATTGTATGTCATTGCCACACATATAAGGATAATAGATGCAAAACATATGTATATAAATTATTATAAAAACTCTGCAATAGAATACAAATGTACTAATAATTTTTTTAATTCATCCAGTTAACTTTTCTATAGCATATACAAAACAAAGGAACGAAATCTGTTCCTCAAAGCAATTAGCAAAAATAGGTTAAAACTAAATCAAGCATGTTGTCTTTTATATTCAAAGATCACCTGGGTTTGCATCCCCTTGGATAAGGTAAGACAAGATGACTATTACATATTATGTGATAAAATCCTAATAGGAAGGGGCAGTTTGGCGAAATTTTTATATGAGGGTCTTATAAATAAGAAGATCCAACTTACAGTTAGCTAAGGATAGGTTTGCTATATCTAGCGAGGCTTATACCATTGTGTGAAAATATGTGTGTTGCACAGTTATAGGGATACCTACGATACTTTGTTATATCACTAAAACCAATTTTTTATTCACGTGTTGCAGCATCATCTTCAGCGGAAAGAGCGAAAAAACAACGTCATGAATGATCACATCTAATCCTGTCTGTAAGATAACTGTTTGTAAAATAGCTATACTATGATTTCCTGTTTTTTTTTTGTAAACTCAACTTCTCAACTTTAGATCCCATGACTCTATGTATAATATAAGGTCACCCTTCTTTAGCTGTTTTTTCGTTTCTTTACACATCCGCGGCAACGCGCGGATTATCTCTAGTTTAATTTAATTTGGAATGCGTTAACATGTGTTATTCTGCTATGAATTGTTAGGTTTTTTTTTCCCAAAGTTTATGACTCTGATAGGTTTTAATTATTTTGATCATCTATGATGATGCTCTTTGTTTTTACATAGATAAAACACAACGTCAGCCAAAAAAAAGGAAAAGGATATCCATGTATAACCCTTAGTGTGGGCGGTGTGGGTGATAAATTTTTTACGATTAGTAAAATGGGATAAGTTGATGGACCAATAGGAGAGTGACACAGGAGAGAGAAAAAGGTATATGTCTTTTTTGTTTTTTGAAGTGGTATGAGTGGGATAAGTTGGGTAGGATAAGTTGAATTTTTTTTTTTGTTTTTTTTTTGCTTTTAATTATATTATATCTATAAATCAAACAACAATTTATTAAATAAAACATGACGATTACATTACTTAAAACAAACGACAACATTTTTATTTCAAAGCTAGAACTGTTGGTTTATTTCTTGCTCAGTTAATACGACCTTCACGTTTTGCTCTATGTGATCCGTTATGTCTTGTCGTAGCCTAAAATGTGTCTCAGCGTCACGTAACTCATACAACACAGTTTCGTCGATATACGCTTGTACTGGAGGATCACGAATGTGTATCGGTCATATCGCCCTGCCTTCGTCTTTAAGTATCATGTTCTGAAATATCATGCAAGTGTAAATTATGTTCTCCATAAGATCTTTATGAACAAGACGCCCTTTGCGATCAGTAATCGCCCACTTTGATTTTAACATGCGAAACGCTCTTTCAACGTCTTTTCTTGCACTCTCTTGTATTTTCTTCATTTTCTTCTCTTTGATCTCGAATGGATGACGAAAGGCTTTCAAAAAGACTGACCAAGTAGGGTAGATGCCATCAACCAAATAATAACCACGTTTATATTGTCGACCGTTCACAACAAAAGGACATCTCGGAGCAACGCTATGTAACTCGTTCGCAAACAATGGTGATTGGTTAAGAACATTTATGTCATTGTTAGCACCCGGTACACCAAAGAAAGCATGCCAAAACCACATGTCCTGTGATGCCACTGCCTCGAGAATGATCGTTGGTTTTGCGTGATCACCTCGATGATATTGCCCATGATACTCCCGTGAACAGTTCCTCCACTCCCAGTGAGTACAATCAATGCTACCGATCATGCCAGGAAGACCATGATATTGCCCATGCGCCTCATATAAACGCTCGATATCATGGGAGGTAGGAGAACGAAGAAACTCATCTTTATAAAGCTTAAGTATAGCATCACAAAAATTTATCAAACATTCACGCGTTGTTCTTTCCGACATCAAAAAGGTTTCATCGTACTCGTCGTATACATTACCGGTCGCCAGTTGGCGAATAGCTACCGTACACTTTTGTAAAGAGGAGAAGCTTGTCCTCCCCCTTGCGTCTTGACGTAATTGAAACCATTCAAAATTTTGTTCAATGTCGCTAACAATTTTTAAAAACAACCTTTTAGACATTCGAAAACGCTCTTTAAAAATACCTTCGTTGAAACGAGGATGATCGGCAAAATAGAGTTCTACCAAACGTTCATGCCCTGCCTCACGATCTCGACGTATACTTTTCCTTCTCTTCGAACGTGCCGTATCCCCTTCTTCTTGTAAAATTATGGCTTCGTAACAAGTTTTCATAAACATCAGCGCCTCCGTGTCCGAGTCACTAGAACTACTAGACGAAGTCATTAACTCGGGAGGGAGGATTGGAAGCATGTTGAATAAAAGAGTAGAATGATAAAGTGAGGTAGTGTGAAGAGTGTTTATAAAAATTGTGTGTATATATAGAGAAAGAGTAGGAAAAAAAATTGAAACGGTCATGTGACCGTTGAACGGTAACATTTTTTATAAAAAAAAATCGGTATGTCTCGACGAGGATATGCCGATTTTTTCTCCCAGATTGCCGAAAACACCTTTGCCGAAATGATTGGTATACCACTTATCCATTTTGCCGAAAACCTTAATTGCCGAAACCCCACTTGCCGAATTTTTTTATCCCCCATACCATCCACCCTTAATAAATACATTTCTGTACGCCTTTACTTTATGCTATCTTAAAACAATGTATACATTTAAAAGAATTATACCATGGCTACTATTTTTGTTAACCTTAGTATTATACTTTCTACTTTACAGCTAAAATATGTGTGTTTCTTTTAACTAAGTTGTACAAACTTCATAATCTAAGTTTCTTACAAGTACAAGATCAGTATTTAATCATTATATTATATTCTTTAACTTTAACTTCTTTTCATTCTTCTTTTCTTATATAACAGTTACTATTAATTGTTAACCTTTCTTTACTTTCTAAATAAGAAAATCATATTGGGTTTCCTTGAATTTCAGAGGGTTTTTATCCCATAAGACTACACCAAACATAACAGTTCTTACACTTTTTTTTTCATATTGATATACAAGATGAAGAACACTTTTCTCAATTAAAATTGATTTTAATACATTGACAAGAAACATTACAAAGCAGGGGCGGAGCTACTTAGGTGGCAGGGGTAGCGCCCGCTACCCCTGAACTTTTACTGCGATGTGTATTTTTTTTTGGTTTTCGGTATTTCGCTACCCGTGAAACGAATTTTCCGTTACCCCTGAAAATATTTTACGCTACCCCTCGAAGAAATTTTATGGTTTTTATTTAAATCCTGACTTGAGAATATGATCAAAATATTAACACCAATATTATTAAAGAGTCTTGAAGAACAAGTTAGCCTTAATGTATTTTAGTATGTTGTATTTATTTATAGGTAGTCAATATTTGATAGGATGGTTTCTATAGTTAGCTCCTGTAATTACTCATAATTGTTGTATATATGGCGGATGTTCTAATGAGAATGACAACCTTTTCAATCATAAGATTAAATCCTTATATGGTATACAGAGCCTCCACGCTCCTTTGAGCCCTTTTTTTTTCTTCTGATCCCAGCTCTTGTCGATCTTCTTCCTGCGCCAAATACCAAGCCATGACTTCCATCATCGATGTCACTACCAACACCCACTTTCCGAACAAGCTCACTCCGCAGAACTTTCCGGTGTGGAGAAAATAGGTTATGGCCACCCTTGTTGGTCTTGGTTTAGACGGTTTTGTCACCGGCGCTACCAAAACTCCTTCAAAAACCCTGGCCACTGACCCCTCAAAAACAAATCCCGATTACCTAACTTGGTTTTGTCAGGATCAAACTTTGCTGGGAGCCCCCCTTGGAAGCTATTCTGAACAAATCCAGCACGTTATCACATCTGCAGAGACGTCGTCTCAAGCCTTCGAGCAACTCTCGGCAAGCTATGCGAGTAATTCTCGTTCTCGCCTAGTCTCTTTGAAATCTCGACTTGCAAACAACCCCTGTGGTACCCGTCCGGTCGCCGACTATTTGCAAGAGATGAAAAAAAGTTGCAGATGACTTAGCGCTCGCCCAGTCTCCTATCTCCGACGAGGATCTAGTTTTCCACATCATTGGCCAACTAGGTGACGATTTTGCTCATGTATCGGCCGCCCTCAAGATACGAGAAACAACCATCAAGTTCCCTGACCTGTTTGATAAGTTAGTCGACCATGAACGTTCTCTCACAGTCAATCCGAGTGGCCCAATTTTAGCCACTGCCAATCAGACTTAGCGCCAAGGTCCGCCCTCTCGGCCCGCTAACAATTGTCTGACGGGTGATTACCGGAACCAAGGAAGATACTCTAATGCTTCAAGTCCAGCTCGCCCTCCCTCATCTTCGAGCAATGCATCCTCATTTTCCCCTGGTAATCGTAACTCATTGTTTTGCAAATATTGTTTTATTCCAGGTCACGACACTAATGAATGCAGAAAGTTGGCTAAATTTCTCAAGGAGAATGACATAATCATCCACGACCCTGCACCAACTGTTAACACATCTTCGGCAAGCCCTGTCTCACAAGCAAATTCGTGGATGTTTGATAGTGGTGCTTCTCACCACGTTGCCTCTGATCGATCGGCATTACACACCTTTTCTAACTACGGAGGACCTCATGAGAATGTGTTAGGTAACGACACTTCCCTTTCCATAACCCATACTGGTCATTCAACTCTTTCTACATCTGCTCGTCCCTTAAATATTGACAATATTTTTCTTGTTCCTAATTTGTGAAATAATCTCATTTTCATTGCAAAACTATGCAAAACTAACCACGTCTCCGTTGAATTTTTTTCCTTCTTATTTTGTGGTTAAGGATCTTCGCACGGGGCGCATCTCATGCGGGGCACGAACATTGATGACATCTACTATGCTATTCCGCAAGTCCGTCCTCAACTCCACTCCATCACCACCTCTACCAATTCACTCTTGGCATGACATCACAAGCTTGGTCATCCATCAATAAAAGTACTTAAGTTATTACTAAAACAACTTGGGGTTAATTCAAATAAATTGTCTTCTTTTAATTTTCATTGTGATGCATGTTCTCTTAATAAAAGTCATAAACTACCTTTCGGTGTTAACTCATTTCATGTTACCAAACCACTTCAACTTATATATTTTGATGTTTGGGGTCCGCTTACACCATCCAATGATAGTTTTACCTATTATGTCATATTTGTGGACTATTTTTTAAATACACTTGGATTTTCCGATGAAACACAAATCGGACTTATCTACTTTATTTCCACAATTTAAAACCCTCGTTGAAAAATTCTTCCACACTCTTCTTGTCTCTCTTTTTAGTGACAACGATGGTGAATATATTGGACTTATTCCATACCTTAAGCAGCATGTCATTTCTCACTTCACGACCCCGCCACATACGCCGAAACAAAATGGCGTTGTCGAAAGACGACATCGGCACATTGTTGAAACAGGGTTGTCGTTTCTTCATCACGCTCATTTTCCTGCAGCATTTTGGTCACACGCCTTTCAAACGGTTGTTTATATTATTAACCGTCTCCCCACACCCGTGCTTAATCTCACAACTCAGTCTGAAAAACTCTACAACACATCTCCCACTTATCTCAAACTAAAACCGTTCGGGTGTCTCTGTTTTCCTTGGCTTCGACCCCATGTGACCTCTAAGCTTCAACCTCGCTCAATTAAATGTATCTTGCTGGGGTATTCAGTCTCCAAATCTTCTTACAAATGTTATGATCCGGTTGGTCGTCGACTTTACCATTCGCGCCATGTTCAGTTCGTCGGCAATATTTTCCCGTATACACCGGATGCATCATCCTTTATTGCTCTTCCCACAGCAGACTCCTTCATACACTCTGTCATAGAAACTTCCGCTCCGCGTTCTCCCTCGCCATCCAACTCACAGGTTCCCCCTGTCCTACCTCAAACTCCCGTCCACTCTCCTGCTCCACACGTTACCTCTCCTCCTTCTTCACCAGGCCCTACGCCCTTCACCCCCACATCCTCAAGCCCAGCCCAATCCGGCCCAACTTTAAGCTCAGGCCCATCAACCGATTCTCCCATCTCATCAGATTCATCCGCCACCTCTTCTATCTCGCCAAATTCTCCCCCACATTCAACCTCAGAAACTCCTCAAGCCACTCCTACTGTCCCTACTGACCCGACTCCTGCTCCCTCTCGGACTCTTAACGAGTCCGCTCATCCTCGCCCACGCAAACCTAATCCTAAATACTTCAATGACAACTTTGTCAACACCACCACCCTTCACCCTTTGCCTACATCACTTGAACCATCCACCTACAAGCAAGCTCTTAAAGACCCCAAATGGCGTGAGGCCATGGACCTCGAGTTCAACGCCCTAATAAAAAAAATACATGGGATTGAATCTCCCATACTTCTCAACAACCCATTGGTTGTAAGTGGGTTTTCGTATCAAACGCCACCCCGATGGCTCGATCGCTAAATATAAGGCTCGTCTTGTAGCCAAGGGTTTTCTTCAACAATATGGAAAAGACTACTTTGACACTTTCACTCCCGTTACCAAACCGGTAACTATTCGCACAATCCTCTCCATTGCCCTCTCATGAGGATGGACGCTACGTCAACTTGATGTGAATAATGTATTTCTCCATGGCATGCTTCACGAAGATGTTTACATGGTCCAACCACCGGGCTACGAGCACTCTCAATTTCCAAATCATGTTTGCAAGCTCCGTAAATCTCTCTATGGACTAGAGCAAGCACCACGTGCTTGGTACATTGAACTTACAAAGTTCTTGTTACAGTTCGGCTTCAAAAAATCTATGGCCGATGCATCTCTCTTCATCTATCGAAGCACCCACGTCACATGCTACTTCATGGTTTATGTCGACGACATTGTTCTTACGGGGAACGATAATGCTTTTCTTGACAAGTTTGTCACTGCTATAAGTGATAAGTTTTCGGTCAAGGATCTTGGTCCCCTACATCAATTTTTGGGTGTTGAGGTGATTCCCACCTCCAAAGGTCTCTGTCTTTCTCAGCATCGCCATATTCAGGATGTTCTCACTCAATTCCATATGGACGGTGCCAAAGATGTCATCACTCCCATCAGTTCCTCTGATCCTCTCTTCTATGAAGCACGGGGACGCCTAGGGACAGCCGTCTCCCGTACCGGGATTGACATGGGGACGGAAACGGCATGGGGACGCCTTAGAAACGTTTTCGACGCGCTTCCGATTCGCTTCCAGATATCAGGGGCGTTTCTTGACCGTTTCCGAATAGTCAAGGACGTTTCCGGGGACTCAGGGACGTCGGAAATCAGGATTAAGGGACATAAATTGCTTTGAAACGTCGCCGGAATTGAACTAGAAGCAACGGTGGTGTTGTAAATGAAGAAGAAGGAGAGCGGCTGTGTGTGTTTGTGTTGTATAAGTTTAGGTCTAAAAAATTTTAGATTTACATATTCTTAAGTATTTTACACTTAACCCCTCCATCTTTGAGTAGTTTATATTTTATCATTAAACTTGTTATTTTTTACATTAAAATATCTTTTTATATTTTTTATTTTTTATTTTTTACATTAAAATGTCTTTTTATAGTTTACATCAATATATAGAATTTTGGAGTTTTGTGTTAAAATATCTTATATATATATATATATATATATATATATATATATATATATATATATAAAATTCTATATATTGATGTAAACTATATATATATATCTTATCTTAATCCTAATAAAGCAATAAAATTTATGCCACATGTCTTATTTATAAAGGGTCTACATCACCATGCCACATGTCAAGCTCATATTGAATTACCAATTTAGTGAATCATCAATTAAGACTAATTACCAATTTTATCAAAACTAAATTTTTAAAAATTAATGTAGATTTGATTAATTTACTCAATAATTTTAGTGTTTTTATGGAAAGTAATCAAGAACTTCACACATAATAAACTTCTTAAATGTAATAAATTATTATTTAATATATTATATGAATTTTATATCAATCAAATTTTCAAATTTCTTAATCATTATATTTTTCTTTGTATTTATCTAATAATATAAATCTATATTCAGCCCGTGTAATACACGGGTTACTAACCTAGTATATATATATATATATATATATATATTGCCATACCCGCTTCTTGGATTTTTGAGTTTTGCCGTTTCCCGTACCCGTATCGTCCCCGTACCCCCGTTCCCGTACCCGTTCCGGTGCTACATAGCCTCTCGTTCTCAATGACCCGCCTTCTTTGGTTGAGGCTACTCAGTATCGTAGGCTTGTTGGATCTCTCCAATATCTCGCCTTTACTCGTCCTGACATCTCCTTTGCTATTAACAAACTTTCTTAATTCATCCATGCTCCTCGCCAAGCCCATTGGAAAGCACTCAAGCATGTCCTCCGGTATCTCAAGGGTACCATTCATCATGGCCTATTCCTCAATCGCCATTCTCCTCTCACACTCTCGGTTTTTTCGGACTCAGATTGGGGTGGTGGTAATGATGCTGGTCGCTCTACTGGAAATCTACCAGGCAAAAGTCGGTTTCGCGGTCATCTAGCGAGGCCGAGTACAAAGCACTTGCAAATGCCTCGGCGGAACTACTATGGTTAAAAAATCTTCTCAGTGAACTTGGTATTGTAATTACAGCTACTCCAACGTTGTTCTGTGATAACAATGGTGTCACCTACCTATGTGCCAACCCGGTTTATCACTCTCACATGAAGCACGTTACCCTAGACTATCATTTTGTTCGTGAGCAGGTTGCAGCAGGGACCTTTCGTGTTTTCCATGTGAATTCACAAGATCAACTCGATCATATGTTAACGAAGCCTCTACCACGGGTTCCTTTTCTACGAAATCGCTCCAATATTGGTGTATCCGACGGATCCTCCATCTTGAGGGGGCGTATTAACACCAATATTATTAAAGAGTCTTGAAGAACAAGTTAGCCTCAATGTATTTTAGTATGTTGTATTTATTTATAGGTAGTCAATATTTGATAGGATGGTTTCTATAGTTAGCTCCTGTAATTATAATTGTTGTATATATGGCGGATGTTCTAATGAGAATGACAACTTTTTCAATCATAAGATTAAATCCTTATACAAAAGGCCGTTAATTACCTAAAAAATTTTCAGGAGCGCTGCCCCCGAACCCCCGTTGGTCCTGACAAATATTTTCTTTTAACGCTACCCCTAATTTATTTTTTCTGGATCCACCCCTGTTACAGATGACATTTGTTTTTAATTTCTTCACTGAAATGACTTTCAAAAATTTAATTGTTTGGGACTGCTTTGAAATGAATGTTTTCTTTTTCTGTTAGTAACTTTATAGTGGTCTTATGAACTGATTTCCATCACTATTTATTAACTGATTTATAGGGCTACAAAGGATATATAGTAGCAGGCATCAAATGAATGGTTTCCCCTGTTTCTTTGATTATTATGAGGAAAGGAAACTGACTTCTGTTTTGTAAGCATGTCAAGGCTTTTCGAATAGCCTTTGAAAGTATTACTTTTACAGGTGCGATCGTGTCTAACCATTTTTTATGTGTAGTAGGCTTTCAAAAATGGTTTTAAACTTATTCATAGACTAAGGGTAATCAAAGTAACCCGTATTACATGGCGTGCAGACGTGTTTCTTTCTAAAATGTTAATCAATGGCACAGGTTTTGTAAGAAGACATTTTTTATCAAGAGGGTTAAAAGTCAAACAGTTTTAGTATTAATTCTTAGATATAGTTATTTTCCAGTGAGAATTTTCCCAAGAAGATTCAATATACGTGGATTGAAGTAAAGTTGGCTGATAATAAGTAAATTTTGATACTCAAATTGAAGTATGCATTGCCATATTGGTAAATAGTTTATATGATGAGAGTAGAGTCTGGTGTATTACTGTATATATAGCGTAAGATATTTGGAGAAATTAAAGAATATTTGTCATTTTGTTGCACTTTCAATGCCGTTTTAATTCCGTGTTTCTTTTCAAAATATTTGTCTCATGGAGGTCTGAGTAATCGATCTTGGACATTGCCCCGTAAGGGTAGGTTTACACGTAAGATCAAGGTCGCCTTATCGATGCCGTTTCAAAAAACAAAAAAAGATTTAATTATATGTGACCATGGATTTACCTCAAAGTTATGACTATTTATATATGTGCCTATTTTGTGACGTAAGTAAAACACATATAAGCTAAGGTGTATACTTTTCATGAGACTCTCAATTAAATTTTTAATGTATACTTTTCATGAGACCCTCTTAGTAGAGGTGTACAAAACCGGTTTTTTTTCAAACCGATTCGGGTTGTAAACCGAAACCGGTTTGGTCAACTTTGATCAGAACCGGTTTGGCCCAAAATCGGTTCGGTTTACAAATCGGTTTGAAGCAACAAAACCCAAAACCTATAGAACCGAATCGGTTCAGTTTGAAACCGGTTTGGGTTGAACTGGTTTGTAAAAAAACCGGGTTTTTTTTCTCTTAAATTATCAACTAAACAAAATTTAAGACTTAATATAAGAGAAAAAAGTTGGCTAAAAATACATTATATTACTAAAATCCTAAGGCTTAAAATTCTTAAGCTTAAACACCAAAGGCTACAAGTATTACTAGGACTAAACATGTAATACTTCTACTTTTACTGGATTGAGTTCGTTAGTGCATAAACTTGCACCAACACCAAAGGTGGTCATAACAATATAAGGACACCTAAATAAATAAGAAGATCCGATTTATATATTATTATCCCATCAAAAGTTGACATTGTCACTTAAGGCTAATTGAGAAATCTCTTTTAAAATGCAACGGCTATTTCAATTAAGATCCATCTAGTTATGGCTAATAGGATTTAAGAGATTAATGGTTAATTGAAATTAGAAAACAAGATGGATTTTAAAGCGGTTTCAAACCGGTTCCAAATCGGTTTCAAAGACAACCCGGTTTGAACCAGTTCGCTAAATGAGAATGCCAAATTGATGGGGAACCGCCAGTTTATACTCGAACCGAACCAGTTTTCTTAAAATCGGTTTCTATCCCGAACCGGTTTCGGTTTTTATACAGGTTCGGTTTGTCGATCGGGTTTTTTGTACACCTCTACCTCTTAGTTCTTAATTGGTATCCCCTAATTTATGTATGCAGTTGTGTATTTGCAAAAAGAAGTTTTGCTTTAGGATCCAATGACACAATGGATTTGGCATGCTTGCAGCGTCAACTAATTTTTTTTTTTTTTTTTTTGAGAAAATAAATCAACCAAAACAATAATATGATATAGAGTTTAGGAAATCAGAACCCCCAAAGCGGGTCCACTAAAAAAGGTACTATCAGTTCGAAGTTCGAACCTCCTTTATACATCTATTTTTTCCTTAGACATACTTGTATCCTTTCATTTCCTTTTATATCTTATTGTCATTATTTAACCTCAAATCTACAATAGTAACATACACAATAACACACATATATATATGTACGTTTAGAGAGAGAACCGTTCAATAAAGATTCAACTTTTAAGTAGAGATCTACGAGAACTGCATTGATACTGTATTTATGTGTGATGTAATAGTAACATACACAATAACACACATATATATGTGTGATGTAATAAAACACCGTTCCATGGAATGAAGTTGCGTACACCCAGTTGTCTACTGCTTCATTTTTTTCTAAATATGTGTTACCTGCCACAAAACTGTCAACACTATGTTCATCGTTTAACTACATTCTTTGTCGTTTTTATATAATAAAATAGTATCTTTCTAGGTCAACACCACTTATAGTATATTTTTCTAAATACCAAGCCCCTGATATATCCGGCGAACCACGACAACGTGCGGTTAACCTCTAGTTAAATGTATGTGATGATGTGAATATACCTCCTATCTGAGAAACAAACAAATAAAGTAAGGAAATATAATGGATCCAACTAGACGTGCACAAACCGGTTAAAAAATGTAACCGAAACCGGTTAGGTTGTTTTCGAAGGATAACCGGTTATTGACCTAACCGGTTCGGTTAGTAACCGGTTTTCGGTTGGGAAAAGTGTGCTCGGTGGCAACCGGTTAGAACCCGGTTCGAACCGGTTAGAAACCCGGTTAGAGACCGGTTAACAAAAAAACCGGTTTTTTTGGTTACATTTTCAGCTCCTTTTTTCACAGCTCAAAACTTCCTGTGAAGGGGCTGTGTTTTTTTTAAAAAAAAAAACCGTAAAAACCAACTTTTTTTTAAAAAGTTCAAATTTTATTCATTGTCATAACATAACAAGCACACCAAACTTGAAAAACATAAAAAAAGAGTTTTTAAACCCATTACATCGAATTCGGAAAAACTTAAAAACAAACTAAATTTAACTTGTTCTTCGATTTTTTCTCCCCGGTTCCGTAGTCGTTTAACTTTATTCGTTTGAAGAGCCCGAGCTAGATGGACCGGACCTCAAGTAGTAGTCCCAACCGGCTTCATCATCGATCATTCCCGGGGTTAATCCACCCGCAACCTCCTCATTGACAATTGGCCTTCATATTCCATCTCTCCTTCAATTAGGGGTGTTCAGATTTCGAATCCGATTCGAAGAACTCGGAATTCGGTTCGATTCAATTCGAAAATGAGCAGTTCGAAATTCGGTTCGAAATTTCAAATTCGAATTCGATTCGAATCGACGTCTAATATCGAATTTCGAATCGAATTAGAATTTGAGATTTTCAATTCGATTCGATTCGGAATTCGAATTAAAAATAATTATATATATATATATATATATATATATATAAATATAATATTCATAAAAATATTTTGAATTAGTTTGACTTATTATAATTCACATCATATTTCAAAAGTATTAAAATTTTAAAACTTTAAAATATACCTTGAAAGTTAAAACATTTTATTCCTATTCACGATTCCATTTCCCTGAAAAATTATAAATTTTAAATCTTTTGGATGTTTATTAATTTTATACTTATATAGATTTGTATTTTTTACTACAATAATTTAAGTTTTTACTAGTTTTGAAAATAAAAGTAAAACACGTGTTTTTGTTTTAATTTAAAATGAGTTTATTCGAATTTGATTCGTATTCGATTCGAATTCGATATCTGAATACGAAACGAATCGAATTTCGAATTGGATTTTCTATTCTGAATTCGAATTCGATTCGATTCGACGAATCTATTTCGAATTCGAATCGAATTTCGAATCCAGGTTTTAAAAATTGAAATTCGAATAATTCGATTCGAATTACTCGAGTATTCGAAATTCGATTCGTTGAACACCCCTACCTTCAATGCCTTCAAGTGTAGCAATGTTTTGAATCCTCTCCGCCACATCCAAGTAATCTTCCAAGCAAATCGACATCTCCACCGATGCCGGAGTTAGCCTTGTCCTCCTCACCGATATGACCCTGCCACTAACAAAAAAAGTTGTAGAACACTAATACGATCTTGCTAGTGCATGATTACAATCGGTTTTGAACACAACGAGGTAAATAAACTTCTTTGTATTGATCACAGCTCGTAACAGAGAGAACAGAGAGTTTACAGGTTTACACCAGTGAAAACACACAGTTAAGAACGCTCAAACCTTACAACTAGTTCTCTAAACAAGCTAACACCTTTAAATAGGCTACTGGCCAGCGGATCAACTAACCAGCGTACCAGGTGGTCCGGCGTACCACCTGGTCCGCCCCTGATCCGCTAGAACCAGAAAACCTAGCATTACAAAATACATACACAAAAGACCAAGACCTAGCACTAGACAACTATATATGCTTCTACAAACTCCCCCTTGTCTTGTGCTAGTCTTCAGAAGCCTTTGACTCTGTCTTCTTCCAATCCCTTCTTCTGTTACTTCCCGCATGTATTCCACCATCAAAGCAAACATTTATAACCTTCTGAAATTGCATAGCTTGATCAAAACACTCAGGTTTG
This sequence comes from Deinandra increscens subsp. villosa, assembly GCA_039602395.1. Lineage (NCBI taxonomy): Eukaryota > Viridiplantae > Streptophyta > Magnoliopsida > Asterales > Asteraceae > Deinandra > Deinandra increscens. The sequence goes on along the minus strand of JBCNJP010000008.1, from coordinate 45,647,356 downwards.
TAAAGAATCTTGTTAGAATGTAGCTTCTCAATATCATTCTTCGACAGATTTATCAATGACATTGGGTCGTAGATTCTCACAACCTTGTTATCTTCTTTAACCACTATTACTGCTTCTCCAGAAACTTCATCATAGTACCACCATCTCAAAGTGTTGATGAAATCCTGTTCAAGCCGTTTCAAAGGTATATTCTTAATCTGAACTGGCTTTTTATACTTCAAAATTACCATTGGTCTGCCTGTGATTGGATGAATATCCGTTGGATGATCAGAGTAAGTCGGTCTTTGAGGAGTCAAAAACCTAAACCTTCCTTGACACTCTTCAATCAGCTTCTCTTTAAACACAGCAGCCAAACCGTTTTCTCCATAATTCAGAAACGGACTTCTAGACAAGTCCCTCACATCACAAACAGGTAAAGTGTTGAATCTTGAAGCATTCTTCAAATATATAATCCCAAACTCCTTTTTGATAGCATAGCATTTGAGTTCAGAATCATACATCCAGCTAATAATTTTTTTAGAAGCTTGTCTGCCTTTTCTGTCAAAATACCTTTTCTGATCAACAATCTTTGAAGACTTTTCAACTTGAACTGGAAGCTTCTTTTCCCTTTGCTCTTTTAGCCATGCTTCAAACAACAACTTCTTCTCCTCTTCTTCAGTCATATCAACATTCTCAGATGCCTCAGGTTGAGTTGATTGTTGCTCTGATTCAACCTTTTCTTCACTATCTTTACCAAAGAAATCAAAACCCTCAGAATAATCATTATCAGAAAAATTTCCAGACATCTTTGGATCATTGGGATACTCTTCAGCCGTCATGTCTTCTACCTCCACATGCTCATCTTCATACACAACTTCTTCTTCTGAATCATCCTCCTTGTATGGATCAGCAACTGGCACCTTTTCAACATCATCAACATTTAAAGCAAATATGGCAGCCAGTTGTTCTTTGGTATAAGGATTAACAAACTCTCCTTCTGTCATTTCCACCCTTGATATCGGAGTTACATCATACACTTCCTTATCTGTAGACTCCCCCTGAGATGTTGTGGCTGTACCAGCAGTAGCAGATGATGTTCCTGCTGCATCAGTACCAGTACCAGCACCACCAGCACCACCTTCTGGATTATCAGGGTCATCATTCAAAAATTTCATGACATCCTCTTCTTCTCTGCAACTTTCCTCAGGATTGGGCCTTTTCTCCCCCTGAGCAGATAAAGCAGTTAGCATCTGCTTAAGCTGCTCACCCATAGTAAGAGACAATTGCTTCAGCTCAGCAATTTCCCGATCCTTTGCTTCATCCTGAGCTTTCAAACTAGCAAGTTCCCGTGTATGAGACTGATCTCTGGCTACTAACTCTTTACATAAATTCCTTAACCCAGAAATTTCTTCAGCTTGCAGCTTGTTTGTATGCTCTACTTTTTCAAATCTGGCTTGAAACAACGCAAGCTTCAAATCAGTAGCAGAAATTGTTGAAGTAGTTGAAGGAGCAGATGTGGAAGCAGGACCAGTAGCAGACGGTCTCTTAATAGTCAACTTTCTGACCGGTGGTTGTTTTGAACTTTGAACATCTGCAGCTTTGGTGGTTGGTTGAATTGGGATTGAAGACGGAGTAGTCACCTTTTGCTTCTTACTTGGTGGACTTTGCCCAGACTTTCTGGCATCAGCAAGAAAAGAACCTTGCTTCACTCCTTTGCAAAATGGCCATAATTTTGGCAGTTATAACATCGAACCTTGGATTTATCAAACCCTAATTTGCCTTCAGGATTAAGATCTTTATGTCCAGTCTTCTCCATAAACCTCTTACCTCTTCTAACGAGCATTGCCATTGACCAATTAATGTCCATCAACTCTAGATCATCGGGATCAATTTGTTCATAATCTTCTTCAGTCAGTTCAGCACTAGTTAGCTTTCCAGCTATCACTCCATCGTAGGACGAAATCATTGCCGAAAATAACGCCATATAGTCATTTGTGGTTTTTGCTGAAAAGACATTCTGACTTGGAGCAGGTGATGGAGATTGATTAGAATACACCGGATATGTAACAGCAGCTTTGGTAGAATATCCCTCACTGGATGAACCTCTTGACATGTTTGCATGACTACTCGAAGTGTTTTCCACATAAAACGCCGTTGTTGGTGGATTAGAATTTGATTTAGCCTTTGCATGCATCGTTGATGCATTATCACCAAAATAGACATCTGGATTTTGAACTTGAGTTGGCAAATTTTTCACGCGTCTCATATCCAACTCTCGGGCTAGCAAATTTCGAGTAAGATCATCATATGAAATATCATCGAAATCCTTGTTATGAGTTAACAAAAGAATATATCCTTCCCAAGTTGCTGGCAAAGCATCCAAAAGTTTCTCTTTCAGTTCTCCAGCATCCTTTTTCACCCCAACAATATCCAGCTCACTCACCAAATGAGATAACCTTGAAATCAGATCATTAATGCTTTCATTAGAGACATGACAGAAATTATCATACTCTCGCAGCAGCACCTTTTTCTTACTCTTCTTATATTGAGCATTTCCTTCACAACTATGGCACAACGCTTCCCATAAAGCCTTTGACGTTGTGTGCATCTTAAATTGATGTAATATGTCCTTTGGTAATGCCATCGACAAATTTGAGTAAGCTTTTCTTTCTAATTTGAAAGATTCCTTTTCAGTATCATTCATTTTGTTGTATGGCTTTTCTTGACCAGCAAATTCACCCGTGGTAAACTTTGGAATTGTATAGCCATCCAACATTGGAGTCCAAACGGTGACATCCGTGACACCGATGTATGATTCATATCGGGTTTTCCAATTGTGAAAATCCTCAAACTTCATCAACTTAGGAACCTTATTGGTAGTTCCTATTTCATTATCATAGTTCAATAACGCTTGTACAGTTGACGACATCGCAGCAAAGGCCTGGAACGGATCCATGATTAACAAAGCTTCAATTCTGTTGTCAGCGGATCAAAGTATCGAACCCCGGACCAAAATCTGACCTCCGTATCAAATTCCAAGTTAACGGATCAGAAATATTCTCCCCGGATCAAAATTCAACCCGCGGATCAGAAATTCTTCTACCGGATCACAAACAACCCGCGGATCAACTGATACGCTGCTCACTGATACGCTAGAACTGCCGCGGATCAAACGATAACCGCCACGGATCAGTGTTTGAAGATTGCTTGGCGGATCAGATTCAGCGGATCACTGAACCTGATGAATTTGCACTTGCGGATCAAAAGCTTCAACCGGCGGATCACTAGCGGATCACCCACGGACCAGACTCAAAACACATAATTTTCCCTATTTTTGACTTTTAATGCTTGAATACGATGTACAACTCAGCGAAAATGAACCAGAAGCAATCCGAATGAAGAAAACATACTGAATTGATGAAGAACTGAGAAGAATTGATCGAAATCTTACCAAAACCGAAGTTTTTCTCTCCAAAACCCAAAACCGATCTACAAATCACAGCAAACGAGCAAACCTGCTCTGATACAATCGGTTTTGAACACTAATACGATCTTGCTAGTGCATGATTACAATCGGTTTTGAACACAACGAGGTAAATAAACTTCTTTGTATTGATCACAGCTCGTAACAGAGAGAACACAGAGTTTAAAGGTTTACACCAGTGAAAACACACAGTTAAGAACGCTCAAACCTTACAACTAGTTCTCTAAACAAGCTAACACCTTTAAATAGGCTACTGGCCAGCGGATCAACTAACCAGCATACCAGGTGGTCCGGCGTACCACCTGGTCCGCCCCTGATCCGCTAGAACCAGAAAACCTAGCATTACAAAATACATACACAAAAGACCAATACCTAGCACTAGACAACTATATATGCTTCTACAAAAGCGGACTCCGAAGCTACCGTGGAAGCTTGGACGCTTAGTAAATCTCGGGCCATGATGGAAAGCACGGGAAAATCTTTTTCCTTTCCTTTCCACCAAGCCAACAAATCAAAGTCTTTGAAACCGGTCATCCCAATCCCCGCTAGGAAATCGGTCCCCGTATACCTTCCGAGTTCGCTACTCAGAGTGTTACCCCTTGCCCTTTTAGCATTGTTGGTTGAATAGATGTTGAAAAGGTTTACGTAACCATCCGAGCTACTACTTGCACCCACACTCGCTTGATGTTGCCTCATAGACTCGTGTATGGTTGATGTTGTACCATACTTAGCAATATATGATCATACAAGTTTGTGAGGTCTTTGTTAAATTTTCTTTTTAGTTCTTCACCAATGAGCTCGTTTTCGGTATACAAATCCAAAGCATAACAAATGTTTTCGATTCAAGCTTCGGTATTATTCGAATTGATACAAGGGTGTAGGGCGGAGGCACAAGTAATAACCGTCGGCATATTTTCAAAATATTTGACAAATTTTGCTTTCATCGGTTTAACCATTTCGAAAAAAGGGTCCAGCTTATACGAATATTCATTCAAGGTTTGACACATCAAAAAGATTTGGTTTAAAACCAATGGACTAGTTGAATAATAAACCCCCGACAACGTTGTGGTTGCTTCTTTAAAAACATGTAACAACTTTGTTAAATCTTCAATAAGAGCCCAACTATTTATAGAAAACTCAACAAGTTTTGAGTGCCTCGAACAAAGGTCGTTGTGGTAAGAACGCAAACTATCTTTTTGTTTTATAGTTTTTTCAAACATGGTACAAGTCGAATTCCATCTCGTAGGTACGTCCCAATTCGGACCTAAACAAATGGCATTCGCTTGTTTGCAATATTTTATATAGGCACTATGCCTACTTGCTAAACACATCCGACAACATTTTTCTAAAATTTAGAATGATTGGGTTAACAATCCTCAAACCGTCTTGCACATATCAAAATGATGCCAAATAATTGGGTTTCGGTTGGTTGGAATAACTTCAAGAACGAGGTTTTCGGGGTTGGAGTCGTTTGGGTTAACACTTGATGATGCCATTACGAGAGATAGTGATCGTTTTTTGAGAGATTGAGAGTTTAGAAAGAGTTGAGAATGGTGTGAGGATCAACCAAACATACCCCAAGTATTTATACACCATTATGGGGGTAAACTTGCAAAAAAAAAAAAACAAAAAAAAACGATCAAAAAAGCCACTCCAACGGCTCCATAACGGCTATATTACCGTTTGCAACGTTCAGGTGCCGTAACCGGTTACTAACCGGTTTTTCTAACCGGTTTCTCTAACTGGTTTTCTAACCGGTTTCTCCGATCGAATACTGCAACCGATCCCTAACCGGCGGTTAGGGTTGTAACCGAACCGGTTACGGTTCTAATAGGTTACTATCCTAACCGGTTCCGGTTTTTTTTCGTAACCGGTTGCCTAACCGATTTTTTTTTCCCACGTCTAGATCCAACTATCGTATAAGAGAACTTGTTTTTTTTTCAAATAAAGCCAATTACAAGGTATTAATTATATTGGTTATTAACAAATAAAAAAAAGCTACATTTTAATACTCAAAACATAAATGAATTGTAATTCACAAACATGTTAAATAAAACATATTAGATAAATAAATGTATCGGAAATATGATGACTCCTGTAATATATTTTGAATGGCTCATAATCTTTTTCTAAATAATTTATATCAATCCATCTATTCCCAAATAACTTGTACCAATTCGTCATAGACTACGCTTGAACCATTAACTTCAACAAGAGGAGTATTCATCACTTTCATGCCCCTATTCACGTCCCTGTAAGGGGCTGGTCGAGCCACAGTGATGCGAAGGTGAGGCAGGGAGGGAGGAACTTATGGTAACTTGGGGTAGCAACTTTACATTTTAATTCCTAAAGTAATAGAAAAATACACACTAATAGGAAACCATTCATATCTTATCTTCACTCCTCTCCTCTTGTCAAATATAAAATTAAGGATAATGTTGACCAAGACTATTGGTTCAAACGGCTTTAAAATAGTTGTTATATAGACACCCAAGGTTTTACTAAATTCACCAATTTTCTACGGTCGTTTTGGTTCAAACGGTCGTTTCAAGGTCGTTTCAGTTGAAACGGCCGCACGTGTCGCGACGACGAAACCTTAAAATTCAGGGGGGTCCCCTTTATATTGACCGTTTCAAGATCGTTTTGGCTGAAACTGTCGTTTCAAGGTCGTTTCACTTGAAACGACCGTTTTGTTTTGATGTTTTTAGTAAAATCCTCGGGTGGATATAGCAGGAGCCCTTTAAAACCAAGTGATCACTCATATCTTATCTTTTCTACACTCAGACCAACTACTTCCTTCCCATTTGACATCTACACCCTTAATAAAATTAAAAAAAAATAATTAAATAATAAATACTGAATAAAAAACAATAAAGAATTAAAATAAAAGTAAAATAGAAAATAAGAGTAAAGAAATAAAAACATAAAAAATAAAATATTTAATAAAAAATAAATTAATAAAAAGTTAAAAACTAAAATTAAAAGATGAAAAAATATAAAACATATATATATTAATTTTAAATGGAAATATTAGTTAAATTGTATTCGGCTACTTCGTTTTTAATAACTATTAAAACAGCATAATATAATTATTTATTTCATTCATACATGGTAACCAAACAGAACGACATGATGATAATGATTCAATTCATTCCCTCCACCATTCCATTTTCGCATTCATTTCATTCCTCTATCCATCTTATTATCTCATACCAAATGGACTCTAAGGGTAAACGTTATGGTCGAACCGTAGCGGTGCGGCCTGGACCAGATAGGGAGGTCACGCAACGGTGAGAGAGTTGCAGAAAGAAGGAAATTAAAGAGGCGGAGAAGAAATGAAAATGCAAGGGGTGACGTGGCCGGGGGTCACTTGTGGGAACATAGGAACCCATCGCGGCGGTGAATGAGGCAGTTGGAAAGACCGCATGGTGCGACACCACCCTTACAATTTTTTTTTGAACGGCATATATGGATCACTGACGGGGGGCATTACCCACCCACCCGATCATCTCCAATCCTCATCAGGAGGAAACTCACTATAGGTGAGAAAAACCTCTGGCCAACCTGTAGCCCCATTTATTTATCTTTTGTTACAAATAGAGACTTGAACTCAAAACCTTCTATTTATAATGTTTTTGAATACCTCTCTCTAATCAATTGGACTAGAGATCATGGAACCACCGTTACAATTAACATAAAGTTGACCAAGACCGTTGGTTTGGTTTACAACTCGTCATTTTAATTCCTAAAACATTACACAAGTACACTAGTGTTGTACTTGTGCAACCGGGTTTTACCGTTAATTCGCCGTCGTGCCTACGGGCGGGCGGGTTAGCGGGTTTTCCCCCGGAACTGGAGTCACATGGACGCTTAAGGGCTCCGTACGGCTGGGTTGGGCCAGCTGGCGGTGGCCTTTAGCCATTGGGTCACCCCGTACGAAGTACCTGGGTTTATTTTATTCGTTAGCCGTTCAAAAAAAAGTACACTAGTGTTGACCAAGACTATTGGTTCAATCGGCAATAAAACCAATACTATATATAAAAAAAAGTCTCTATCAACTATCGATAATGTAAGAACTCGAAAATAGTTTGGAATACGTTTTCAAGAACTATTACAAAATATAACTAAAAAAAACGTTGAATACAATTTGTGCTATCTAAATCAAACTTGATTTTTTTTAATGGCCATTTATAGTATATCAGAATCCGAATTACCAGTTAATCATAATTTGATCATCAAGTAAAACCTAATTATCATCATAACTCCTTAATTAGCTTTGACCAACTTGTTAAGACTAAGCCGGGCCGAACATGTAAATTTTGCCGACAATATAATCATGATTTCTCAAATTAACGATTACTCTAGACCCAAATGACGAGTCGTTTATATGACGTTAATTAATTCATGGAAACTTGGGTTGTCGGCCAACTTTACATTTTAATTCCTATATATATTTAGAAAAATACTCACTAATAATATAGGAAACCATTCATATCTTATCTTCACTCCTGAAAAATATAAAATTAAGGATAATGTTAACTGACCAAGACTATTGGACTATTGGTTCAAACGGCTATATAAAAAGAAGTCCATATTCATTCTTTCTTATCACTCATATCTTAATTATCTTCTCTACACTCAGACCAACCACTCAGTTCCCATTTTACGTCTAAACCGTTAACAATGGCTGAAACTATTGCTGTTGAACTCGTCAACATCCTTTTTCAGAAGCTAGCTGACGAAGCCTTTGAGCGAATTGCTCGTTCTAAGGGAATTTACAAAGAGTTGAAAGAATTGGAAAGCACATTGACCAGAATAAAAAATCTGCTTTATGATGCCTCTGAGAAGGAAGCGACTAATAAATCGGTCAAACAATGGCTGAATGGCCTCCAACATTTGGCCTACGATATCGATGATGTACTCGACGATTTGGCTACTGAAGCCATGCATCGTGAGCTCACCCGGGAATCAGGAGCCACCATCACCAAGGTAAGAAAGCTCATCCCAACTTGCTGTATGAATTACTCACTGAGTCATAGATTGCTTCCCAAGTTAAATAGTATTACCATCGAGTTACAGCTTCTAGAAAAGCAAAAGTCTGATCTTGGTTTGATTGTGAAAGATGAAAAACCAAAAAATACAAGTAGGAGAAACGAAACATCTTTGCCAGATCCGTCTATTAATGTTGTTGGACGAGAAGTTGAGATAGAAAAATTGCTTAACAAGTTGTTGAGCGATGAGCCATCCAAGGACAACTTTAGCATCGTACCTATAGTTGGTTTGGGTGGGATCGGCAAGACCACTCTAGCTAGGCTTTTGTATAACCATCCTAAGGTGAATGATCACTTTAAACTCAAGTCATGGGTTTGTATTTCAGATGATTTTGATATTTTCAAGATAAGTGATATCATCTTTCAGTCTGTGACCGGAGAAAACAAGGAGTTTAAGGATTTAAATCAGCTTCAAATGGCTCTTATGCAACAGTTTAAGGACAAACGATTTCTACTAGTAGTTGATGACGTGTGGAATGAGAACTATGACGACTGGGAAAACCTAGTGCGCCCATTTCATTCTGGTGCTCCTGAAAGTAGGATTATCATGACAACTCGAAAGGAGCAATTGCTCATAAAACTAGGTTTTGGTCATCTAGATCATCTCGAGAGTTTGTCTCCTAAAGGTGCTTTGTCTTTATTAGCTTTGCATGCATTAGATGTAGATGATAACTTCGACTCCCACACAACACTTAAACCTTGTGCTGAAGGTATTGTGAAAAAGTGTGCTGGTTTGCCTTTGGCTATTAAGGCAATTGGAAGGTTATTGAGAACAAAAGCACATCGAGAAGACTGGGATTATGTGTTGAATAGTGAGATATGGGATATAAATGATGGTGATATTATAGTTCCGGCCCTTAAGCTAAGCTACCATGAGCTCTCTGCAGATCTCAAGCGCTTGTTTGCATACTGTTCCTTGTTCCCTAAGGATTTTTTGTTTAACAAGGAGGAGTTGGTCCTATTATGGATGGGAGAAGGGCTTTTGAACCCATCAAATGCAACAAAGTCACCAGAACGCTTAGGCCATGGATATTTTGAAATTTTGTTATCCAGATCATTTTTTCAGCGTGCGCCTAATGATGAATCATTGTTTATAATCCATGACCTCATGAATGACTTGGCCACCTTAGTCGCAGGGGAAATTTTTCTAAGGTCTGAAAATCATATGAAAATAAAGAAGGGAGATTTGGTAAAGCATCGCCATATGTCATTTATTCGAGAGAAATATGTTGGTTACCAAAAGTTTGAGGCATTCAAAGGAGCTAGGAGTTTGAGAACATTGTTAGCAGTGTCGATGGATCAAAGTTTGAAGTACTCTTACTTATCTAATAAAATTTTATTTGACTTACTTCCTAAGTTACCATTGTTAAGAGTTCTCTCTTTAAGTGGTTTTAAGATAAGTGAGGTACCCGGTTTAATTGGTAGTTTGAAACACTTGCGGTATCTTAACCTATCTCAAACTAACATCAGCGAGTTATCCGAGAATATTAGTAATCTTTATAATTTGGAGACGCTGATTGTTTCTGGTTGTCGGTTGCTAACTAAGTTGCCTAAAAGCTTCTTAAAGCTTAAAAAGTTAAGGCATTTTGATATCCAAAATACTCCGCTTTTGGAGAAGCTCCCCTTGGGGATTGGTGAGTTGAGAAGCCTACAAACTCTCACAAGGATAATCATTGAAGGAGGTGATGCTTTCGCAATAACCAAGATCAAAGACTTAAAGTATCTCCATGGGAAAGCTTCCATTGAAGGGTTGCATAAAGTACAAAGCGCAATGCATGCACGGGTTGCAAACTTATCTATAAAAAGGATTACTGAACTAGAGCTGAAATGGGCTGATGTGTTTGATGGTTCACGTAGAGGTACACTTGAAAAGGAGGTTCTTGATGAACTGAAGCCTGATAGTGATGGGTTGAAAGAGCTTGCAATTGTATCATATGGAGGCATAGAGTATTCAAATTGGGTTGGTGATCCCTCTTTTCATCAGTTGGTTAATGTGTCCATACATGAATGTAGAAATTGTACATATCTTCCGCCACTTGGGCAATTATCTTCACTTAAGGAGTTGTCTATTAGAGGTATGGATGAGGTGAAATTCATAGGTTTAGAGTTAATTGGGAGAGCAATTGATGCCTTCCCTTCACTTGAAACTCTATTGTTTGAAGATATGTCGGGGTGGGAGGTATGGTCAACGAATTGCAAGGTAATGTTTCCATGCCTTAAAAAGCTTCGAATAAAAAACTATCCCAACTTGGTTAACGTATCACTTAAAGCACTACCTTTACTCAAGAATCTAGAAATAATTTATTGTGGTGATGGTGTGTTGAGAAGTGTGGTTGAGGCAGCTTCATTAATCACCAGTTTGAAAATAGTATCTATTTCAGGACTTACAAACAAGGTGTGGAGAGGTGTTATTGGGTACCTTGGGACAGTTGAAGAAATATCAATGGTATGCTGTAATGAAATAAGATACTTATGGGAATCGGAAGCAATGGCTAGTAAGGTTCTTGTGAATTTAAAGACCTTGAATTTATATCAATGTGATAATCTGGTGAGTTTAGGAGAGAGAGAGGAGGATAATTTTAGGGGAAACCTCCTCCTATCATCTCTTACGACGATGTATGTATGGAAATGTGAGAGTATGAAGCGTGTTTGGTGTCCAAATAGCAATAGCATTGAGAGTTTGAATATCGCTTCTTGTGATGATATGGAGCGTGTCTTCTTCCCAACAACACCAGCAGGAGGAGGGGGACAGAAGCTCAAGGCACTTCTTATAGATGGTTGTAATGTGGAGCTAATAGAAAACATCAACAATACAAGCATGCCAATGCTTGAAGCAGTATATATAAGTGGTTTCAAAAATCTGAAATCAATCAATGAATTGATTAACTTCATTCACCTCACCACCATGATTATAATTGATTGTCCAAGTATGGAGTCATTTCCTGACCTTCAACTAAAGAACCTCACCTTGTTAAAATCTCTTGATATCATAAAGTGTCCAAACATAGATGATTCCTTTCCTCGTGCGTTTTGGCCTCCCAAATTGAAGCATCTTGGAATAGGGGGGTTGAAAAAGCCCATCTTAGAATGGGGCCATCAAAATTTTCCAGCTTCCCTTGTTGACCTAACATTATTTGGTGAACCTAATGTGAGAAATTTTAGCGCATTGTCTCATCTTCTTCCTTTGTCTCTTACCGAAATTAGCATACAAGAATTTGATGAAGTGGAATCACTTTCAATGGGACTCCAACACCTCACGTCCCTTCAACATCTGGAAATTGAGAAATGTCCAAAGATGAAACATCTACCAGAGACGTTGTTGCCCTCACTTTTGAGTTTGAAAATTAAAGGATGCCCAAATTTGAAAGAAAGATGTAATGGAAGAGGCTCCCACTATTGGCCCCACATCTCTCATATCCCCCGCATCAACATAACCGACCGGTAACTTTTTTACTAAATACCCTATATTAAATTATTATTTGTGAGGTTATGTTTTCTTTTAATTTATTAGAATAGTGTTTTACTTTGATGTTATATCTAGTGGACTTTTAAATTGATAAATTCGGGATCTACTCTGATGATGTCTGACTTCTTTTCTTATCCATTTTTTAAAGTTTCTTGAGTTAAGTTTGTTTAATGATTTTTCTAGGAATTTTAATTAAACACCTTGTCAATAAACTTGAAGATCATACCAACTGATTTGATTTGGCAAAACATGTAAATCAAAACATTTTCATCATTATCTTAGATCAGAAGTTTCAATGTAGTAGAACAATTGATTAACTTATGAATTACAAATAAAATTTTCCGGGACTTATGTGACATTCTAAATGATCTAATGGGTGATGGGACATTCATAATTAATGCTTGACTTAGCTCCCGCTTTGAACAGGGTATGGGATGGGACGTTTGCATCATTAATTGTTGAGGAATGACCGGACGGAATTGAAACCTCAACCTAAAAGGAGAAGACAAGCCCCATCTTTGACAGGATCCAGCTCCGATCAGATCGAGTCGTTTGCTTTCATCGTGAAAAACTCATTAGAAGGATCAGAGATCTCAGTCTCTCGACCACCCTCCGACACTCAAGTAAGTGTTGCATTCACTATTGATAACTCATATGTTTATGATAGAGAGATCATTAGATATAGTGAGAGAGAAGATTACGGAAAAGAAGCTGAAAGAAAGAGGGGAAGCCTCCTTTATTCAGGCTATGTGAATTAGAGTTTTGACTATTAAAACCAACACCACTGAGTTAGGACTATTTTCTACATTTTTATGAGGCTAAGTTAAATGACCAGATGATTTTCCGGAAAGAGGGCGCATTTTTCAGAAGGGGTTGGCGACGCAGCTTGTTGCCCGCCTCCCTTGTACTTCATGTTGAGTTGTAATCGTTGTTTGTTTAATGAATAATATTAAATAAAAAAAATGTACAGATGGAAAAATAGATCAAAACAGGTCGGGTTTAAATAATTCTTAACTTTATGGCATTGCTGAAACTGTTTGGTTGGAGTGTTGGACCTGTTGGTATAATCAAGCAATCACACTCAATTTTGGCAGAGATTTGACACACTAAAACATGCTATTGAATCTTGAATATACGTACTTACATATAGACTTGTCGATGGGTATATATAACCCTATAACCGACATAACTAACTTACGGTTATAGACTTTCAGACTTGACATACAGACCCCTATACTATATACAATGACATATTTGACTCTAAACTTAACTTTGACTTATTTACACAAACGACCCAAACTATTTTAGTTTAACTTTCAATACTCCCCCTTAAACTAAACATAGTTTAGGTGATATCTTCAACTTTCTTGATTTTTCTTCACAGCAGTGTTGGTTCGTCATCTTCCCATACGAGATGAGCCTCTTGATCTTTGCCTTTCTCCTTATCCTTCCATTTGGTACATTCCTTTGCAAAATGACCAAATAGACCACATTCATAGCATCGGAACTTGCTTTTGTCTTGATTTCCATGATCAATGCCTTTTCCACGTCCTCTTCCGAAGCTTTTTCCTCGTCCTCTTCCACGATCATTATCACCACGTCCTCTATCACCACGTCCCTTTCCATGATGCCAGTTATCTGAATTACTTGAACTTGCTATCAGGAGTTTGTCTTGATCATTCTTTTCTGGTTCATCTGGATCTTTGACTCGTTCTTCAAATGCTATTAGTCTTCCAACTGCTTCGTCAAATGGCATTTCATCTACTTTCATACATTGCTCAATGGTTGCTACAATTGGTAGAAACTTCCTTGGGACCGAACCGAGCAGTTTCCTTACGATTATGTTATCTTCAAGGGTGACACCAAGACTTTTGAACTTAGCCTTTATACCGCCCAACTTTCCTGAAAAGCCACTTACAGTTTCACTTGGTTTCATTCTTAAGTTCTCCAGTTCGCTCCTTAGTGTTTGTAACCGTGCTTTCTGAACTAGATCTGCACCAAGGTATCTAACTTTAACAGAATCCCATACTTCCTTTGCAGTTTGATATTGAGCAACTTGCATTAAGATATCTGGTGGTAGTGTCTGGAATATCATTGTCTTTGTTGTATGCATCTTCTTTTCATCAATTGCAGGGCTTCCTTCTTTCGACTCAATTGTTTCCCAAAGGCCATAAGCCTTCAAGATAGTTTCCATCAGCACCGCCCATGTTGTGTAGTTTGCATCGGTCAACTTTAGGCATTGAAGTGAGATATTCCCTTGTTCATGGACTTGTGACGAAGTGCCTTCTTCTTTGTTCGTCATACTTTCTTGCCTTCTTTCTTCTTTCTTGCTTTGACTTGCTTTCGCCTTTCTTGCTTTCTTCTTTCCTATTTTCCACTTTCTTGCGTTCTAAATTTCCTTCTTACGTGTTCGTTCTTGCTTTCAAACTTGCCGATCTTTCTTGCTTTATTTCTTTCTAGCGCGTGGTTACTTGCTTCCTCGCACGGGTGTACTTGCTTTCTTTCTTGTACGTGCTTACTTGCTTGCACGAACTTTCTTGCTTTTTTGAGTGTGCTTACGTTCTTGCACACGCTTTCTTGCTTGCTATCTTGCTAAAGGATTCAAATTTTTGAACCCCCTTTCTAACTTGCTATTTGAATCGCGAATGGTTTGATTTTACTTGCTATGAACCAATACGGATTCGGTTTCTTACTTGCTATATGAATCAAAATGATTTGATTTCTTTCTTGCTAACTTGCTATCTGAACCAAAATGGCTTGGTTTCTTTTTTGCTATTTGAACCGCGAATGATTTGAACTTGCTTGCTATATAAATCAAACATGTTCGAATTCTTGCTTGCTATATGAACCACTATAATGTGATTCTGACTTGCTTTCTTTCAATTTGAAACACGAGTGGTTCAATCTTACTTGCTATATGAACCAGACGGATTCGGTACTTGCTATCTTTCTTGCAAAATGGATTCAAGGGTTTGAATCCAACTTTCTTTCTTACTAATTGAACACCGGGTGGTTCGTTCTTACTTTCTTATCAACCAAACGGTTTCAATTTCTTACTCCCTGCTATCTTTCTAAGGCATAATTTTTTATTCTTTCTTTGTTGGAATCGGTTTTGTTTACAATTCTTGTTTAGAAACCAATATTATAAACAAAGTTTGTTTTGTTCCAAACTTTTGAAAAACTTTCTGATCGAATTTTTTTACAAAAGATCAATTCTTTGAAATTTTTAGCAGATTCCAAACACTTCTTCGATAATTTTGAGATTTGAAAATATGGAACAATAAATAAAACAAAGCATCAAATGTTTGAAAAAACACAAATTCTGACCTTTTGTTCGCCGAACAATTTTTATTTTTTTATTCCAACAAATCTGTAAATCGCTTAACGATTCTGGTTTCTTATGCCTTCGAACGTAACAAGCAATTATGAGATGCCTTTTTTGGTTCGTTGTCTCTGATTGACAAAATCTTCAATTGCTTCTGGTTCTGATCATTCCGTTCCTTTCCGATTGGTAATTGCCGATTTCAATTTGATCGTTTCTTTCTTTGATCGACGATCCCACACAAATTCACACAACCGTTCTTCGTTCTTTCCTTGATCGATTAACCTTGCTCTGATGCCAAATGTTGGTATAATCAAGCAATCACACTCAATTTTGGCAGAGATTTGACACACTAAAACATGCTATTGAATCTTGAATATACGTACTTACATATAGACTTGTCGATGGGTATATATAACCCTATAACCGACATAACTAACTTACGGTTATAGACTTTCAGACTTGACATACAGACCCCTATACTATATACAATGACATATTTGACTCTAAACTTAACTTTGACTTATTTACACAAACGACCCAAACTATTTTAGTTTAACTTTCAATAGGACCCACATATGTAAACATTATAATTTTCTTTTAATCTTATTAGTTATTGCCGTTAAAAAAAATCTTATTAGTTATTACTGATTACTGATTTACGTTTCAACAATCATTACAACATTGTAACTGTTTTTAATAGTGCTTTTCAAAGGTTTTTGCAGATTATATTTTTAAGCATTTGTAAAATGTATTGCAGCCTTGTTCTTGTTCCTATGCTTTTGTAAGCTTTAAGGAAAAATGTAAACAAGGTCCCTTACTAATAATTTTTTTTTATTTTTTTTTTGTCTACACAAGTACATTACAATAAAAAGGTCACTCAAACTATCATAGAATTATATTAAATAAACACAGTCCACACATATGTATATATTTGGTTAATCCCATACTTGTATATATTTTTATATATAATTTAAAATAACATATTTTACTATGTTTTTTTTAGGAAGGATCAAGTTTGACGATGCACATGCGAGTTTAAACCAGAA
This sequence comes from Deinandra increscens subsp. villosa, assembly GCA_039602395.1. NCBI lineage: Eukaryota > Viridiplantae > Streptophyta > Magnoliopsida > Asterales > Asteraceae > Deinandra > Deinandra increscens. The sequence goes on along the minus strand of JBCNJP010000008.1, from coordinate 45,631,005 downwards.
ATACGGTTTCATCAAACTGTTAAAAGCTCCTTTAAGCATACAACTTTTCGGGTTAGTATAGTGCAACCCATATAATCCATTTCAGTTTCATTTATATGATCATGTAACTAAACACTCATAGTTTTGTCATTTGACCAAAGCAAAAGTATCTAGATCGATTATCGAAAATGTGTGTTGCCAGAGTTTGGGATATCAAGCGATAAGGCCACTCTATTCTAGTAATTCGATTCGAATTTCTTGCGGGCTACACAACATGTCATTCAATACTAGGGTAACCGAATTTGAACACCCTTAAATATATGCACCTATTTTTACTGACAAAATTTCTCATCAATGAAACAAATACCTTTCATATGCACCTAATTTTATATTTGTATTTACAATTGTTTGTTAGTCATGGACTACTGTACATTTCATTTGTAGGTTGATGAACTTGTGGATACATATGGTATTGAGATGCTAAAAACTTTAGAGTTAGACAGATAAGGAAGCAATAGCCTTGAGTCACTTGTTTTAGAGGTTTGTCAATTCTTAATCCAATTTGACTAATCATGCATTTTTTTTATTGTTATATTGTTTATTGATGTTTGTTCTATGATAATGGTATTATCATAATATTATGTCAATTAATATCACAAGTTATGAATCCGGTCATATCAAAAAGCTAAAAAAAAAGATACTTGAGGACCATAATTTTAAAATTTTTTATTGGCTTCACAAACAAACATACAAACTCCCGATCTAGAGAGGGTGAAAATTAGGAACACATTACCTTTATCCCAATGGGTAAATAGCTTGCTCCTAGTGAGACCTTTGGCTTAAAAAACGTTTGTAACTATAGAAAATTATGCAAGAAATTCCAGATTTTATGGAAAAACACAGGTAGAAAAGTGGTAAGTACTCAAGTAATAAAGCATATAAGGATAAAAATCACATAATGTTAGTAAGACATCAAGGTGATTAGAGGCATATGATGTGAGTTAATTCATCTATATATAGTATGTTTGAAACAATCGTAAAAACAGAAGATGGGTTCGTAACTTTCTGCTCGAACACCTTTCATTTAACCCAAACATATGTTAAATATAGCCAAACAACTCTTGCTCCTGAAGGAAAAGGGACCACTTAATATGCAAATTCCCCCACATTTGGATGAGTTATGGTTGTAAATTCAAGGTTTACGATACTGATTTTGGAAAACTCAAGTTTGCAGGTTTAACTACGATCTCATGAAAGTTTGGAACAAAACTAATTAAAAAGGTGCAATTTGCTGGGCTGGAAAACTGAAGTAAAGATTCTGTGAAAAGCGATGATATGATCGTATGACATTATATGACCTGATGAAGGCTGATATGATACGGACTGAATAGTAGATCGACTTCCCGGATTAGCTGCAATACAACCGTATGACCTCAAATGTTATACGGCCATATGGTATAGTCGGCATAATCCTAAACTATTCTTATTTAAAGAGCCGGACGACTGAAAAATTACGTCATCGAATTCTTGAAGCAAGGGTCCACAATTCTCCGTTATTGTTGGAGAAGAAATCATGCATCCTAAAGGTGTTTGTGATCAAGATTGAAGATCGCAGCTTTCAGTTTGCGTTTTTACCGTTAAGTGTTGATTTTAATCATTCAATTTATCTTTTTTCTGCAAATACGAACTTCTACACTTCTGATTAGCATGCTTTGCTAATTTTTTGCAATCACCTAAATTAGATGATTCTTTACATACTTTGACTTTTCAAAATGACTTGTTGTATGAATACGTATTCATTGCACTACAATTCTGAATTGATTCACTTATGATGATTATGTGTGCCTCTTTTGCTTCTTTTATTATCATATCATGTGGTTTAATCGCCTATGGCCTGTTGTACTACTCCCGTAGGTTAATTGGATTATTATTAAATGGTTGAATTTTAGGTTTTCGGTTTAGTGCATGACACTAGAACTTGTGAATGATGATTTTGATAACGATAGCTTTTTGATTTAGTGCGCATCTATATGGAATAGGTTTGAACAAACTGTTTCATATACATTGATTGTCTCAGCATGGTTTGGTTGATTAGTTGTCTTATGGGCATAAAGTAGGAGGTTGCTTATTCACTATTAGAGATCTCTAGTTCATAAATGTGATTGATTCAGTGTTATTGCATGTTTAGGAGTTGCTTAGATTGATCTTTCTTCCTGAGTATGTTTAGATTGTCTTGATCGAGGTGTTTAGACCATTTAAGAAATATTGCATAGTTTAACTAGTATTACACACAAGCCTCGTACATGCTCAGATTGCTTGAATTTCCGGTTAAACGTAATTATGGGTGCGTTCACGGTAAAATCTAAAATTATGATAAATCGAACATCAAATCGAACAACGAACATCATAATGGATCCAATAACATAGAATTAGGTTAATAAACATCAAAATCGATCAATACCCATGATGAGGAAAGGTCAAAATCGGATATGCAAGTGTAACAACAAGGATAAATCGCAGGTGACAATCAAACTAAGAGATCTTCGAAACAGCAGGATGCAATTGCGACAGAGCCGACAGCAAGTGCATCCGTTTCACACTAAGGAACTTGCGGACCAAGTTTATTAGTATAAATAGAACATTCATGAATCGGAGAAAGGACTTTTGGATCAAATAGAGATTTGCACCTTTAGTGTGTGTGTGTTATTCTCTATATTCCGAACTTGTACACATGATTCAATCAATAAAATACCTTCGTGATTCCTAATTCTCTCCTATTTCTTTTCATAAATTCAATAGTGAGGTCTAGAATTTCATTTTACGTGCGAGTGGGATTTTATTCTTCATCAACCCATATATTTGATTATCTATCATCGGATCGGGTTACAAAACGGATACAACTGGACAACGGAAAATCATAAATGTTACACCCATCTCCACAAGATCCGTATGTTTTTCAACCTCCTCAAATTGAATTCGACTTAATCTCCGAGGGTGTTCCTCAAGAATGAGATTCTTAGTGAAGAAGTTTGTTTGATTTTCGATTTTTAATGTAATTTCATACTTTTAGTGTAGTTTCTATTTCTAGTGTAATTTTCAATTCTTGATGTAATTTTTAATTTCTAATATATTTCTGTTATCTAATTTCCATTATACTAAAATTTGCATTTCCTTTTTAGACGATAAACAAAGATTTGAAATAAATGTATTATGGAGATACAATAAACAACAACATAAAATGGTAATGAACTATTGAAGAGATTTGTCAAATGATTGATTTCTTTGATTACAAAATGTGCCATATATACAAGATTATTGTCTAACTAATTGTACACAATATCCTCTAATAAATGTACAATAAATACAAAATATATGCTAGTTATTACACCCCCGCAGTCGAAACTGGAGGGTCTCGTAAGTTGAGGCTGGCACGAAAATCATCAAAGAGTACTCGCGGTAATCCTTTTGTGAAGATGTCAGCAATCTGAAAACGAGAAGGAATGTGATGTACTCGAATCTGCCCCCGTGCGACTTTCTCGATGTCCATTTCTATGTGTTTCGTTCGCTGGTGCTGCATTGGATTACCGGTTAAGTAAATGGCACTTACATTATCGCAATAAACAATCGAGGCCCGAGACGGAGGATGGTATAACTCAAGGAGGAGGTTGCGTAGCCAACATAGTTCAGAAACGACGTTCGCAACCCCTCGATATTCTGCTTCAGCGCTCGAGCGGGATAAAGTAGGTTGTCGTTTGGACGACCAGGACAGTAAATTATCGCCCATGTATACACAATATCCTGATGTGGAGCGGCGGGTATCCGGGCACCCACCCCAGTTCGCGTCCGTATAGGCAATGAGTGCATGCGACTGGGAAGGTGAGATGTGTAACCCGAGAGAAGAAGTACCACGTACGTATCGTAGAATGCGCTTGAGAGCATTCATATGAGCATCGGTAGGGGAGTGCATGTGGATGCAAACCTGCTGGACGGCATACGATATGTCAGGCCGGGTTAATGTTAAATACTGAAGAGCGCCCGCGAGTTGATGATAATCTGAGCCGTCCGGAAGTGGGGAACCGCTGGCCTTGCTGAGTTTCTGCTGAGTGTCGACTGGGGTAACTGCAGGGTTGCAGGAGGCAAGGCCAGCACGCTCCAGAATCTCAAGGGCATAAGTCTCCTGTGAGAGAAAAAGAGAGTCACCTGTCCGGGTAACCGCAATACCCAAAAAATAGCTTAGGGGCCCCAAGTCCTTCATTGAGAATTCCTTGGAGAGATGACCCATAAACCGGTGGCGGAGCATGTCCGACGAGGTAACTAAGATAATGTCGTCGACATATAGAAGTAGGTACGCACAATCGTTGCCGGAGCGGAATATAAACAACGAGTGATCACACGTGCTATGTTGGAACCCAAGTGTGCGAAGGAAGTCCGCAAAGCGTTGGTACCAAGCCCTCGGTGCTTGCTTGAGGCCGTAAAGTGATTTCCGGAGCAGGCACACATGATCGGGAAACCGGGAATCTCGGAACCCCAAGGGTTGGTGCATATACACAGTCTCCTGTAAATGGCCATGTAGGAAGGCGTTTTTGACGTCGAGTTGATTAATAGGCCAATGTTTAGAAACTGCTAGACTGAGAACAGTCCGGATGGTTGCTGGTTTGACCACTGGACTAAAGGTTGCCCCACAATCTATTCCCACCTGTTGAGATCGACCATCGCATACCAACCGTGCTTTATATCTTTCCAAGGTTCCATCAGATTTCTTTTTATGTCTGAATATCCACATGCTCCGTACAATATTCATTCCCGGAATTTTTGGTACCAAATCCCAAGTCTTATTATCAATTAATGCCTGAAATTCGTCGGTCATAGCGCTATACCAGTTCGGTCATTTAAGGCTTGTAGTGGGGACTTTGGTAGAGGGGAGATGGTAGAGACGGTGTTTAGGTTGAAAATTTTGCGGGGCTTGTGTATGCCAGACATGGCACGGGTGGTGATGGTGTGTGTGGGAGGGTGGTTCGGTGGCGGGGTAGGGATGTTTGACTGGGCAGAAGGTGGTGAGGCGGGCAAAGGAGGGCTACTGGACGAGGGGGTGTTGGGGTCGTGTGGTACTGGGCCAGGAGAATGGGAGGGAGTTGGGCCGGGGGGAGGTATGTGGGTTGGGCCGAAGGTGTGAGGTGAGGTTGGGCCAGAGGTGGGTGAGGCGGTTGGGTCAGGAGGGTGTAAGGGAGTTTGGCTGTGGGTTTGGTTGGGTAATTCGGTGGGAAAGGATGCAGCAACCGACGGACCCCACCATGGGGAGGAGCCGTCATGTGTAGACAACGGAGTGGCAGACCTCGGGAGGGGAGGAGGGTTGGCGAAGGGAAAAACAGTTTCATCAAAAAGGACATGACGGGAGATTATGATTTGACCGGAGAGAAGGTTATAGCATTTATATCCACGGTGAGAAGATGGGTAACCGAGGAAAACGCAAGGGGTAGAACGGCGGTCGAGTTTGTTTATGGTGGTGGACGGAAGAAGAGGATAGCAAAGACATCCGAACACTCGGAGGTGATCGTATGCGGGTTTACGATGATAAAGGCGGAAGGTGGGTGTGTCGTTTTGGAGGAGTTTGGAGGGGGTTATGTTTAAAAGGTAAGTTGCATGTTCGAGTGCGTGATGCCAAAATTTTTGGGGAACGAATGAATGAGCGAGGAGAGTACGAATGACATTGTTGATGGACCGAATCTTTCTTTCCGCTTTCCCGTTTTGAGATGAAGTGTACGGGCATGAAAAACGGAAAAGCTTGCCATTGGCATTGCAAAATTGGTGAAAGGTGGAGTTGTTGTATTCGGTACCATTATCGCATTGAAAACATTTTATGGGTGTACCAAATTGAGTATTTATTAATGTAGCAAATTTTAAGAAGGTGGTGAAGACAAGAGATTTATGAGATAAGGCATAGGTCCAAAGGTAGTTGGTGTTATCGTCTAAAAAAAGTATATAATATTTATGTCCGGCAGACGACAACACCGGAGATGTCCACAAATCGCTATGTATAATATCAAAAGCACGCATGGTAACGGACTTAGATGGAAGAAAGGGTAAACGCACATGACGTCCAAATACACAAGATTGACAAAGTTTATGTTTATTCATTGAACTAGAACAATCAAAAGATAAAGTATACTTTAAATTATCTAGAACGTAGTTGCCAGGATGGCCTAGACGATGGTGCCAGGTGTCCCGGGAGATAGCAGCAAAGGTGGAAGGTCTTGTGGAAGTCAAACTGGATGGAAAAGAGAACGGATAGAGGTCGCCACTGCTGTTACATCGGAGGATAGGTGTCCGGGTAGCCAAGTCCTTCACAGTAAAGCCAACAGGGTCAAATTCAATAGATATATTGTTGTCGGTAGTAAGCCGATGGACAGAAATTAAATTTTTAACTAGGTTAGGTGCATAAAGTAAATTAAATAATTGGAGTGGTGGTAGAGGCGGGTTTAAGGTTGATTTTCCAGTAGCATGAACTGGCATGGTAGTGCCATTACCAACAACTATATTTCGAGGCAATGTATTGAAATAAGTTTTGAGATTACCTAGGTTGTGTGTCATATGAGATGTCGCGCCCGTGTCCAAGTACCACTGTGGGTCGGGTTGATTTAGAGTGCAAGTCTGAAAAGCTTGGTCCAGCTCCGTAGGAGTATAAGCAACTTCCAAGACGTTGTAGGACTGTTGTGGTCTCGGACCCAAGATACCGGGGGCAGCAGAAGGTGGGCGGGGAGCAGAAACCGGGTATGTTGGATAGGGGCAGGGCGGTAGAGCCCATGGTGACGACGTGGGCCAGGTGGGCTGTAGGAGGCGGACCATGTTGGGCTGAGCAGATTGGGCCCAAGGGTGAAGGGAATGGGCAGGGAACATAGGCCTGTTACGGTTTCCATTTCCATTACCATTGGGACGATTTCTTGACCCACGAGTGGGGCGGTTCCGGCTGTTGTTCCGGGAGACATTCCGGGCAGTGTTAGCCGGCTGGTCAGAGGCGCCAACAGGAGCAGCAGTAGCCGAGAGTGCGGTGGCGGTGGCGCTAGCATTCTGGGCGGCTTGGGCCGCTTTTCGGGATTTTTCGAGCACGATTTTAGAACGTGCAATGCCGAAGTCAGGGAGAGGATCCTGCTGTTGCAGATGGGCGACGACACCATCGTACGCATCACTTAGTCCGGAGATGAGTTGTAGGACTAACCGGTCGTTGGAAACCGGCGCATCAACATTTGCAAGTTGATCGGTGATGTTCTTCAGTTCGTTACAATAAGCAGTATCGTTGGCAAAATCATCAAGGCGACAGGCGATAAAACGCTTCTCGAGATGTAGTGCTCGAGAATGCTTGTTATCGTTAAAATAGTCCTCCAGAGCCTTCCAAGCGGCGGCTGCGGTTGAGTTCTTTTTCAGTACCATTGAGATGAGTTCGAGAGAGATGGAACCATAGATCCACCCCATGACTATGGCATCCAATCTCGACCAAATGGCATCAGTTTCAGCGGCTTTGGTTTTGGCGGCTTCATCCTCGGGTGTGGTGGCAGAAGCCCGAGGGGATAGATGGTCGATAACGTCGTAAGCACGACAGTGAATACGGAACAATTCGGACCATGTTCCATACTGCTGTGTCGAGGATTCAAGGAAGATGTGGATGAAGGTGCGGATATTAGTGACTGTGATGGCTGGATATTGCTTTGGGTCCATCGAAGTCATGATGAGGAGAGGTAGAATGGAAAAAAATGAGGCAGAGAGAGAGGTCGGCGCTAGGGTTTACAGGGAGGAGAAGAGGACCGATGTTAGCTCTGATACCATGAAGAGATTTGTCAAATGATTGATTTCTTTGATTACAAAATGTGCCATATATACAAGATTATTGCCTAACTAATTGTACACAATATCCTCTAATAAATGTACAATAAATACAAAATATATGCTAGTTATTAACTATCTACATCAAAATTTAAGTGTATACATCAACATACATCAAAAGATAAATAACATAAATCAAAAGATAGATAACATAGAATTATGGTGTTGAAAGATCGTCTACATCACCTGCATCGTCGAATGACACATAGAACTCTAGGTCTCAGAAGGGAAGACCCTGCTGGGTAGCCCGTCATGAAGCACACAGTCCACTGCATCATAGCATGTGACTCCTGGTACAAATAAATCACAGGACGATGCATATGAAGTGCCTAATGGTGCATATCAAGTGCCCGATGAAGCTCCATATCAGGGGGTAGGCAGCACCGGTCTAACCACAAGGGGCGGTGAGGGCGGCGATGGTTCTAGTGTATGTTGATGCATCATCGGCTTGGGCTCTTAGTCGCCCCTTTATCAAAGACCAATGGAGCTCCCAATTAACCTTGGTTGCAATCGTCATGGCAACAACTGTCGAACTCTCGATATAAGTAAGGGCGTGGAAGATTGTCTACCTCTAAAAAATCTCTTTTGTATAAAGCCCAGACTACGAGCAAGGACAACCAGGTAAGCCCCACAAGTGATATGGTTGTCAAGCTGAAAAATGGTATCATTATTAAATGAAATATAAGTAAAACAATGGCAGAATAAATAAATAAAATTACATATGTTCCCTTAGGTGAAGTGTGGAGAAGTAAAGGCCATATAATATGCCATGTTCGCCCTCCTAGGCGGAAATAGTAATCTCAAATAGAATAAATCATGTAAAGTCACTTGCTCCTTGCTCTTTATACACCATGCCATCGTCTACATACCGTAACGATGTAGATATCGATGTAGAGGGTCTCTGATAGAATGCACCCTAATGGCCCCCGACCAACCCTGATCAGTAATCGCCCACCATCACGCTATAAGGGGAGTCGGCTTGGACGCCAATTCATCAGTGTAAAATCATGGGCCCAACGTCTCCTCAACAATATAAAAATCCCACACACACAACTAGGGTTATTAATCTGGTCAACATGATCAGGTTTTGTTATAAAAAATCTAACCCTCAACCCAACCCAATCAAGATTCAGGTTAGTAGGCTTATGGTTAGTCGGTTTCAATTTAATAGGGTCGAGCGAGTCAGGTTGGTCGTGAGATTGTGAATACTCCACACCAATTAGTGTAGGAGGGGTATCTATAAGTACACAAATAAGTTACATAAACATACACAAAGAATAAAATAAATACAACAAAGTACTTATAGTTTAACATCCCCCCTGAAGCGAAGTGTCACACCCCCAAATTAACCACTAACGGAGTTTATACCGTTAAGGGGTGCGAGCAAACCAGGACCACAACCATTAGTTACAAATACTAAACGAATCAGAGTTAGTCCAAAGATATATCATAAATAAAGTCTCAAATTACGCAGCGGAACAAAATATCATCTTAGCACTAACCACGTGCTTTACAATTCAGTGTTTTAAATTCCCAATTAAGTTGAACTAAAAATAAAAGTCTTCATGTGCCATGCCAACCCGCTCCGGATACTCCTTAGCGATCTGCAAAAGTTTAAACCACGCAAGTGTCAACCTAACGGTTGGTGAGTTCACAGTGGGCTTGTCATGCAGTGGCCCAGTCTCTTAAATCATAATCGTGTAAACGAAATCTTATGTACAATTTATTTGTGAAAAGCAATGCTTGTGATAATAAAAATCATAGTATTGTGGTTTAGTAAAAGTATTGTCCGTAACCTACGTTATCGGGTATGTACTAGTTTTGTATAGTTAAAGTGCTCAACCGATATCGCGGGTAGCTAATCCGTTGTTCCATGCACTAAGGAAGTTTGTACCAAAGCTGACTATTATTGTAGTGGCCGTGCCATCAGGTTTTGCGGACCTACGTCCTCGCGGATTTGCCTCCCCCGTGTCCTCTCGGGATCACGGTCAGATAGGATGATATTGTACCTCCGTGCACTCCCCGTGCCACGGGGCGGAGTTTGTCAAACCCCAGTAGATCTACCCAACATCCCCTCGCTTTACAATTAATGGTACAATTTAGTTGAGGACTTTTAAGTTTCAAGGCATCCTTAGAAATCATGTGATATCATGTGGTTTAGACTTTAACCTACGCTAGCCATATTAAAAAGGTTTACCGGATTCTCATGAATCTCAAAAGTGTTTTCAGTTTCGTTTCAGAAATAGTTGTTTAAGTAATTCACAAGTGCTTCCCATAAAGCACTTCAAGTTCATCAAGTGGGTGCCGAGCACTCCAAGTTTTCAAGTTCATCAGGGAGGTGCATAGCACTCTCGAAGTTGTCAGCATTGTTTTTCATTTAGTTATTCGGTGTGACCCAAACGGGTTCATGGTAATCGGGTTAGTGACACTCACCTTGGGTTGCACTGCTACACTTGCTAAATAATCCAAGTATTGTTTGCTTATCGAAGACCTAAGAACACGTTTAGGTCTTAAGTATTAGTTTGGTGTCTAATCTTTACTTAACGTCACTATGACCCATAACATAGCACGTTGGAACTACGACACGACATACCGACACACGACACCGATGGTTGATCATAAACAAGGGTTCATATACATCAGAAATCAAAGCATGTATCATCATGGCATAATCATGTAAGTCATGGCATAACATTCAAGTAAATTGCACAAGTTTGGATTTAGGTCTGGTCACAGTTTCGCTAGTATAGATTCGCTAGGCAGTTTCGCTGTGTGCACGGGCAGCACTTTCGCTAGGCAATACCCGATGACACAGTTTCGCTAGGCTAGTGTCGCTCGAAACTGTTGGCACAGTTTCGCTAGCGTAGTTTCGCCCGAAACTGGTTTGAACTTTCGTTCAGGGAATTTCGCTCGGTAGTTTCGTTCGGACAGGTCTGGTTGGTTTACCCGGCGACACTACAGTTTCGCTCCATAGTGTCGCTGGATGAAGATATACATAATTTCGCTAAGCAATTTCGCCCAGAGAACAGTACAGTTTCGCTGGTCGTGAAAAACACGTAAATCAGCCTAAAAATCAATCTAACAGCTTCCATATTTCATGTAATTCATTATCTAGCATACATAGACATTTATCAACATCACAGAAGCAAGTTTAACACCTTAAACATGGATTTTTATCATCAAATCACCAAAAATGCATTCTAAACCTAAAATGACCTAATCTAGCATAAATCTTCATTATGGTTTGAGTTTACACGTAAAGTTACTGACTTTATAATAGATCTAGCATCCCTAAGCAACATATCAGAAGATCAAGTGATTACATGAAGATTCAAGCATGCTTTTTAAGAAAACACATAGAAAAGCATAAATAAAGGTTTTTGAGACTCACGATTCGATCTAGGATCCAAATAGATGTTGTCTCGAGGCTGAGATGGTGTTTCTTTGGTGGTTTTCTCGGCTGACCAGATTCCAGGAGAGTGAGTGTGTGTGTTTGAGAGAAATGGTGCAACAAATGAGACAACTAGGGTTTTATGCTATTATATATATATCAGAGGCTAGTTTCGCTGGCCAGGCGAAACTGTCTCTGATTTCATGAGATCCAATAGTTTAACCGACTACCGGGCGACACTATAGTTTCGCCCGTTAGTTTCGCTGGCAACCAAGAAAGGCAAAATTTCATTTTATTCCTAATACTAAATCATGCGTTTTCATCACGTTGCACATAATGACAATACATAAATAATCACATAACACATATGGGCGGGTTCGGTGATTAACCAAAGGACGTGGACGTATTCGGCCTAGTTAAGCATTAGTTACTAAGTTAACACTTATAACGTAACTAACGGAATTGTCTAACGGAAGTTAACCTTGGAATTCTCGGGTGTCACATCATCCCCTTGAAATTGGAATTTTCGTCCCGAAAATTATTCTTGTGTTGTAGCGTTCGCAGCATCAGCTGTCGTCGTTGCAGTCATCGCTGGGGAAAGAAAGCAAAAGTTTCAGGGTTGTCACACGAAGCGACGGAGGTACCAAAGTCCGTATAGCAGAAAAAGATTCAAATTGAGTCCTTGGAATTCTTTTAGTGAAGATATTCGCAACTTGAAGCTTGGTATGCACAAACTTGGTATAGAGTTTTCCAGACGCAACAAGTTCACGAACAAAGTGATAATCTAAGTCAATGTGTTTAGTTCGCTTATGTGCAACAAGGTTTTGAGACATAGAGACGTCACTTTGGTTGTCAAAAAGTAATGTTGGACGATTCGGCGGAAGAACATGTAACTCATGCAAAAGGTGAGCGAGCCATATAATCTCGGCCGCTGTGTTTGCCATAACACGATACTCTGACTCACAACTAGATCTTGCAACAGTTGGTTGTTTCTTTGCACTTCAGGAGACTAGGTTACCGCCAAGTAAAATAGAGTACCCGTATGTAGAACGACGAGTTTCAATACACCAAGCCCAATCGACATCAAAATAACCAAGGATATGACGATTCGATTGTTTACAGAATGTCATCCCAAACGAGATAGCCCTTTAATGAAACGTAAAATTCTTTTAACATGATTAAAGTGATCGACTACAGGGTGTTGAAGAAACCGACTTACATGGTTTGCCGTATATGGAATATCGGGACGAGTGATTGTTAAGTACTGAAGAGCTCCAACAAGAGATCTATAAAAAGTAGAGTCAGAGTAGGACTCACCTTTTTTGTTTAACAAGATATTTGATGAAAGAGGTTTGGGTATGGGTTTGGCATCAAGAAGTTTAGACCGCTGAAGAATCTCATGAGCATATTTAGCTTGACTTAGAAAAATACCTTGAGAAGATTTAATTACCTCTAGACCAATAAAATAACTAAGATCACGTAAGTCTTTGATTGCAAACTCTTTATTCAGCTTTGACACAAATGCTTTGATTACAGTTAAGTTTCATCGTTGCCTGTGAGTATAAGATCGTCCACATAAAAAAGTAAATACATTAAGCATTTGTCACGTTTAAATATAAAGAGTGAAGGATCGGCACGACTGCATATACACCCGTTGCTAGTCAAAAAATTACTAAGTCGATGAAACGAAGCACGAGGGCTTGCCTGAGCTCGTAAAGGGCTTCGTCTAATCTGCAAGCGTGATTTGGAAAAGTGGTGTTAGTAAACCCAGGTGGTTGCTCCATAAATACTTATTCTTTTAGAGTGTCATGCAAGAAAGCATTATTAACATCGAGTTGGTGCAGGTCCCATCCATACACCATGGATAAAGCAAGAACAATTCGAACGGTGGTAGCTTTAACCACGGGGCTGAATGTGTGAGAAAAATCTAGACCCGGGATTTGGTTAAATCCTTGAGCAAACAAACGTGCTTTATATCGATCAATGGAACCATTGGCACAAAATTTTATCCGAAAGAGCCACTTCAAGCCAACGATATTAGCATTGGAGGGACGAGGAACTAACCTCGAGGTATTGTTCTTATGAAGAGCATCAAGCTCTTTATTCATTGCATCGTTCCCAATGTGTTTTACGAGCTGCGGCCGAGAATGTTTTAGGATCGAAGACGTGAGTAAAGCAGTGATGATGGGAGAGGAGTCAGTGGTGGATAGGTGAGATTGATGCTTGGGTTTCAAAATGCCGGCTGTGGCCCATGTTATCATAGAATGACCATCCGTTTGAGAGGTGTTGGGCAGCGAAGGAGGCTGGGCCACGGGTTGGCTATTGTGGGGTGAAGTTGGGCCAAGACTGGTGGGCTCATCATCGGTCCCACTCTTAGAATCACTTAAGGAGGACATGGGCTAGGTTTCAATGTTTATTGGGTGGTCACAACATAAGATACAAGGCTTGATGCCTTTAGAAACAAATGGTAAATTGGGTGTAGGTGGATTTTTGTGGACAGGGATATGAGGGACAGATTCAGAAATGTGGTTAAGAAAAGTTGATCATAATTAGCAGCTCCTTCTTTTCCTGAAAAAGGAAAAGGACTTTCATCGAATCGAGCATGACGCGATATATAAATCCGATTCGATGACGGGTTAAGGCATTTATACCATTTGTGCTGAGTGGAGTAGCCCATAAATATACACGGGAGACTTTGAGGAGCAAGTTTATGTGCTGAATAACCCCAAAGATAAGGAAACACACGGCACCCAAAGGTTCGAAAGTTAAGATAATTTGGTGTTTGATTGAATAAAGTCTCAAATGGTGACTTTCCATGTAATACTTTGGTGGGTAGTCGATTTATAATATAAGTGGCACTACTAAAAACATCAACCCAATAATTTGTAGGAACCTTGGCATTAAAGAGGAGATAAAGATCCGTTTCAACCACGTGTCGATGTTTCCGTTCAACAACCATTTTGCTGCGGTGTGTACGGGCATGAAATCCGATGAATTGTGCCATTGGTGTCAAATATAGTTTTGACATGATGATTAATGAATTCTGTGCCCCCATCACTTTGGAATATCTTGATTTTTCATGAAAGTTGATTATGAACAAGCCTCATAAATGAGGATAATACTCCATAAAATTTGGTTTTAGTTTTTAACGAATAGAGCCAAGTAAACCGGGAGTAATCATCAAGAAACGTAATGTAGTACCGATATTCATTAATGTCCACCACCGGTGATGGGCCCCATGTGACAACCCGTATATTCCAGATTAACTTTAATATTATATTAACGTGCAATTATCTGATTATCTATGTGCATTAGGCTTAATTTACTCAAATTAGGTGAACTTGCGTGTAAACATAGACAATTTAGGTCCGACAACATTACCCGTAGTGGAAACCAACTTAAAGTTTCGTGACTATTCAGGATGGAACTTCAATAACAAAATATAAAATAGTCATTTTATATTTTCCATAACATTACGTTATCATAACGTGTTCAACACGAGTCGTTGTTTCAAACGACGAATTCATTTCATTCAAAACAAAACTTTACATTCGTAGAGTTTAGCCATTTCATTCCAAACAATTTTCCATTTACATTTAAATACTCTAAACCTTTGTTTAGATTCAAACGTCAAATTCAAACTATTACCTTTCGTGTCGAAACTTACTTCAAACGAGACGTTTATTCAAACGACGATTTCATTTCAAAAACAAAGTTTTATATGCACAAAACTTAGTCATTTTATTCAAACAACACTTTATTCTCACTTAAAAATCTAAACGATCAAATTCAACTGTTTATTCAAACGACACAAATCATTTCGTCAAAACCAAAGTTTACATTCGTAAAATTTATTCGTTTCATTCAATTAATTATTTCATTCAACCAAAAACAATCTAAACGTTCGTTTAGATTTAAAATGTCAAAAAAATTCAAAACAATTAACGTTCGTGTCGAACAAAACTTGTGATCAATCCAAAAACATCAAAGTGACGTTCACAGATCATCAAACATCAAGACACGTGACATTCCCGTTCATTCAAAATTAAACGCGACACTTATTCATTTTTTTTATTGATTTATATGAATATAAATCAATCGTTCTCGAGCCAAAAACCGACTTTTCACTCGTTTATCCTTTTGACTCAAACGAAGTGTCGTTGGACTCGTTGGATTAACCCGGGCTTGTCTCAACCCGACCCGAGACCCGAATCGGCCCAGTGAGCCTAATGGGCCAATCGGCCCATTTCCTTTTCCCCTTCCTTTTTCCTTTCCTTCGGCCCACATCTCTTTGGCCCATTTTCCTCGGCCCGCTTTCTTTTCATTCGGCCCAACCCGAAGGCCCAGCCCGGCCCACCTTTTTTTCGATTGAGCCCGATCCCGATTTACTTCTTCCTTTCTCTTTCGGGCCCGAGTTCGATCCCCACCATTCCTATTCTTTTCTTTTTTTTTCTTGCCTCGTTTTCTCTATTTTCTTTAATCGGTTAAACCGATTAGACCCCAACCAAATCATCATGTAACCAAACCAACATAATTAGAAATCTTGTTACAATTGACACATGCCTAAACATGTTTACAACTAACTCTACCTCCCTAATTGTCCCTAGATTCCATTAACATGCCACTTAGATATGGGACAAGTTTGTAGGTGTTGTACATGACAAGGGTTTAACCCAATAGATAAAACCATTACCCACCTCACTAGTGACAAGGTTTGTGCCCTCACCCTACTTCCTTGAGCCGATTTTTGTGCACCTCTACACCCTCAAAATACTTCAATTTTCTAACCAAGATTACAAGTAGAACAAGGAGGTTCAAACCAAGGTTCAACCACCCATCCTCCTCATCTTTTCTTCTTCCTTCTCGGCTCAAAGCAAGAACCGAACACCCCCTTTTGAACCATGCTCAAACCGTGAACCATAGCCCATACTAACCACCCTTATATACTTTGAATCAATATACACTTAACCACTTCATTTCACAAACACTCAAACACCCATTTCTCCCTTCTCTTCTCCCACTCTCGGCTCACATTAAACCACCACTACCACCTCTTTTTCTTCACATTCTAACACAAGATCAAGGTTCCTAATCACTTCTAGATTGATTATAAATCAAGGTAATCCATCCTTTGTCTCTATCTCACCATCATCCTTTCATTATTTCTTTCTAACCTATCATTCTAACCCCTTGATTTCTTTCTCACTTTCATGATCATCCTTTCATTCTTTCATCATCATCTCTCAAATTCATTATCAAGGGTGGGTTTAGGAGCTTAACCGGAAGCTTAATCAACACCCATCAATGTCACATACCGATCCGGATGAAGCTTAAGTGATAAACCTTAACTTTTCCTTAAGCTTATCATGATTATTATCCATATTATGTCACAAATCATGTTCATGATACAAGTCTTGATGTTATTACTTGATGATCCACTAGCAATTCTTGTTGTTAGTAAAATTTCATACACTTTGATGGAATTAGATTATGGTTACACTTGTGGTTTTTGAAAAATAATTGTTATTATGATTATGTCTTAACATAAGTAACAATATGTTGTAAAAAGATAACAAAAATCATTATGAACCATGATATTCTAAGAATGTTAGTATATGCTTGTTTTGATGAAAATTCATGGTGTATATGCATAAACATATATTTTGACAAAATATATATATTACAAAGTGTTACGTAATATGACACTAGAAAATGTGTGTTATAAAATATGTATTGAAAATCCACATAAAATCCTACAAATTATCATTTATTTAGTATTTTGACAAGTTAAGTAATAATAGTCATTCTATAAAACATAAAATGCTATTTTGTTAAAAAGAAATATTAAACATAAAGATATATTTCAAGTAATGATTTTTATGACTTAAAAATCATATACTATGGATTTATAGTAAAAATGACCATGACGAATCTTATGATGTGTTTGAGGCTTTAAAAATGAACGTTTATAAATTACCTACAAGATTTTAAAAGTCGCAACTAGACCCAAAACGTTACACGTTCAATAAAACGGGATATTCGGGACCCGAAATACAAGTGTTCTAACATATTTAATATAAAAATCCGGACACAATATGGTTCTGGTCCAGAACCTAAAGTGTGATCGTTTTTATGTATAAAAATGTTCCATGAAGTTCAAAAATGGAAAATAATGTTTTAGAAGCAAACCGGACAAAATTGTGACTTTTGGTAACTCAAAAATACAGATTTTTGAAAGTTAAACCACTGCCGACAAACTTGGTAATTTAAAACCATAAACCACGTTAAAACAACCTCATAAACGTTTCCTAAGTGCTTAGGAAACTCAAAACATCATAAAACGAGTCATTACGGTCAAATCGGTGAAACCGGCTCACTATCGAACAAACCAACGTTCAAACTTTACAAAATATAACTTCTTATATTTTGAAATCATTATTTCATAAAAATAGATATATTTTTATGTGTCAAATGGTTTTTCATAATAACGCAACTAATACCGTGTATTGACGCACGGTAGAAAACGCGCGTTCGAACCTTAATAAATGAAAGATTTTTATTTATTAATTTAAAGGGGTTCAAAACCTTATAAATATTTGATAAATTAAATATTTATATTTTCGTGATGATTAATGAAAAATAATTCATATTATTCAATATTTATTTTTCAAACGCGAAAATCTAATTATTATTTATTTATTCAAATAAATAATAAATTCCATCAAATTCAATATTATTTATTAGTCAATAAATAATATCCTAGGATTTCCACCACTGTCATCGGGTAATAACAGTCGAGACTTAACCTTGAACATTGGGTGACGTATTCACTAACCCAAAATAGCCAAACCCTAATACGTCATAACATTATCTTGTAGACGTTTGCTAGGCTAAGTTCAACCATTCATGTCTGTCAAACCATCTTCATATCAAGTGAGTTTCACGGCTCCTTTTACTTTTCTGTTTTCAAGTTATGGGGGAGAATTCAATGAATGCCTTTCAATTTCATTTTGTCTGATATTATGATTTCTGTAAGACGTACTGATTGCATGTTCTTTTCATAAACCCCAATCTGTGTATTCATGTTGATTCATGTTATATGCCTAAGTCCCACTATTAATTGAATTCAATTAGTTCATTCGAAACGATAGCTTGTGAATAGATCTATTTGGGTTGACGACCCTGCCTCGACTTGGTCGCTCCAGTCCTGACTCCACGGAAGTAGTCAAGGGGTACATTAGTTATTCTGGTCATTCGGTGTACATGGGGTTGGACACCAGGAGTGGGTAAACAGTTAGTTTTGAATTCAAGGTTCATGCTTGATCTTTACAACATCAGAGTCAACAAAAATAATATCATGACGGCCAAACATTTCAAACATTATTTCAAACATTATTTCAAACATTGATTCAAACACTGTTCAAACATTTTCATGTGTCATCAAACCTGTGAACTCAACAACAATTCTGTTGACTTTTTAAATTTCTTGAATTCTCAGGTGATTAAGGATGCAATTCAATGTCTTTCTACATAGATCATGCTTGTCTCATATCATGGTCTGCTTTCCGTGTGTTCATGCATTTCACTTAGAAGATTTAGTCACATTACACCTTAGGGTTGTCATGATTTAAAATCTCATATCATTGTCTTTTAAAACTTAACATGTACTTCCACTACTATTTTCCGCTGCCACTGTTTTAAATATTTAAATAAATGTTTAAGAATTATGTTTTTGAAAGACAAATGACTTTTCTAAATATTCACTTAGATGTCAATCATTCATAACCATGACCATGATGCCAAATCAGTCACATGCCCACATTCAGCCATTCTCGGGGTGTGACAGACGTGGTATCAGAGCCATGGTTATAGTGAATTAGGATGCATCTGTCTGCACCTAGTCTATAACCTAAGCCCTGCATCATTCATTCCTGTGTGTGCATTCATGCATTGC
Source organism: Deinandra increscens subsp. villosa (assembly GCA_039602395.1). Lineage (NCBI taxonomy): Eukaryota > Viridiplantae > Streptophyta > Magnoliopsida > Asterales > Asteraceae > Deinandra > Deinandra increscens. Next base: position 45,611,806 of record JBCNJP010000008.1, on the reverse strand, counting down.
CTTGTATGTGTGCTAACTTGCAAACTGTTATGCCTTACTGTCTAAGATAATTGCCTAATATATTATTATATATTATTGATATAAACTTGGAATCGTCACATCATGGCAAACAAGAAGATTATCGTGATACCATCGGACCCTGAGCCAGAGCCCGATTACGCACCATCTTCATCTGACTATGTACCTGATTCACCGGCATATACACCGTCGAATCCTGTCTCAGGCACCAGTTCAGGAGCACTCATCTCGTCTACCTTCGCCCAGGAGCATGTGGGATCCTATCACGTCTGATGACGAGATCAATGACGACCCTGTTGAGCCTGTTCCTGCTACATTCTTCCCTCTTATAGCCATTATGTCTGTTCCTGACACCATTATTTCCATTCCTAACATTCCTGATCCTATTTCGTTTGTCCGTGTCATTGACATTCTTCTTTTGACTCGGCACCGTTTGTACCGTTCTAGTCCAATAGGTCCTAGGCTTAAGTTCACGCCAAGGAGGTCTGTTATTCGTCATCGTCCTGTGACTTCAATCCCTGTTGATGAGCCTGCCCCAAAAGGGCAGTGTGTATCTAGTCCACCGGTTGTTCCTTCCATTCACGAGGTCGGAGAGTCCTTCGCCTCTGTTACTGCTCGCACTTCCACTATTCTAGATGTCATTCCCGTTCTTCTGCCTGATCTTGTTTCGATTCAGTATCGTTTGACCGATCACTATGACGCCATTCGTCGTGTGATTTCCGAGCCTCGTTCCTTGCTGGCATATGATACTATTCAGACTCTCGAGTCACGACTCTCTGCGATCGAGGATCAATCTACTGCTGATGGCTACACTATAGATTCGTTGCACGCCAACATGACTGATGTCTTCAGTGTTGTCACTACATGTATGCTAACGATGAAGTCTTTTGAGAGACGTATGCTAGCTGTGGAGGAGACCATTCTGCTGTTCACCGTTGAACAATCGAGCTCCCTCACCTCCACCTGTCCCTTTGAACGCTACAAATCGAGGTTCTAGTCACCCAGCGCATTGCTGATGCTATAGCCTCTAACGAAGCTTCCCGTGCCGCTGGAGGACACCACGAGGGTTCTCCTAGTGGTAAGATTTTCCCCGATAAATGTTGGAAACCCGAGAATATGATTACCAAGAATTGTTTTCAAGGTTACGTCTAACATTTCAGGTGCCCGAAAATGTACTACAAGGACTTTATGAACTGTAAGTCTATCAACTTCAAGGGTACTGAGGGTGCCATAGACCTTATTCATGGTTTATAAGGACTAAATCTGTTTTTCGCGTCAGCATTTGCCCTGATCATTCCAATGCTAAATTTTTCGCTTGCACGTTCATGAACATTGCCCTCACATGGTGGAATTCACATGCTAGATCTGTTGGAACTGATCTAACATTGCTAGCTACACTAAGCGTTTCATGAACTCGCTCATCCCTATCTTGCAATGGTGATACCGTTGTACAAGAAAATTTGCGCATTAGGACTCCCAATATTCAAGTGGATGTGATGTCATCCGACCGAACCACTCTGCAAAGCGTCGTTCGTTTGGCACATAGTCTGACTTACCAGGCTACACGCCAAGGTGCATCCTTTGCTAGGAAGACTTCTGATTCAAAGCTTGTTGCTGATGTTTGTTCTTCTTCCTCTCCTTCTCCTAGAAAGAAATTCGACAGTAAACGAAAGCGCAGTCTTCATGGCAAGAAATGTTTTGAGAAACGACCAGAGAAGCAACCTGAAAAAGCCCTTGAACCAGTCAAGGATTTTTATTGCCTTTGTTTCTGTTCAAGAAACGAAGAAATCTGGCTACACAGGGAACCTGCCACTGTGTTCAAAATGTAACTTTCACCATGCCTAGGATTGCGGTAACGTGTACCGCAACAACTGCAAGGCGAAAGGCCACATGGCCAGAGACTGCCCTTCCAAAACCTGTTACGATTGTGGAGCTGTTAGACGCATAAAGAATCAATTGTCCAAAGAAAAATCAAAATGTTGGAACTGCCCATGGAAGAACCTTGGTGATGAATGCTGGAGAAGCCTGACAGGACCCAAACACTGTCACTGGTATATTCATCCTCAACGATTATTATGCCTCTGTTTGTTTGATACTGGAGCCGAGAAAAGCTTTCTGTCCACTGATTTTTGCCTTTAAAATCACCCCCAAGTGCGTTAGACACTAAGTACTCCGTAGAACTAGCAGATGGTAGTTTAATCGAAACCGACAAGGTTTACCCAAAAATTGCTCTTTGCGTCTTTTCGATTATTCGTTTAGCATTGACTTGTGGCCCATTGACTTGGGGAATTATGACATCGTAATCGGCATGGATTGGTTGTCAAAGAACCGTGCGGAAATTATTTGTCATCTCAGGCAAGTCAAAATCCCATTAGAAAGTGGTGAAACTCTAGTCGTTCAAGGTGAAAAGAGTGAAGCCAAGCTAGATATTATATCTTGTGTGAGAACTCGTAGATATCTTCGTAAGGGAGGTCATGCCATCTTGGCACACGTCGCCAAGAAGGAATCAAAAGAGGAGTTCCTGAAGGATGTTCGCATCGCCCGCGAAATTCCTGAAGTATTCTCCGAAGAATTGCCAAGCCAGTCGCCAGCTAGGCAAGTAGAGTTCCGAATCGATCTTGTTCCAGGAGCTGCCCCTGTAGCCCGTTCTCCCTATCGCCTTAAATCTTCTGAAATGCAAGAATTACCCAGTTGCTTCCCCTGGGGTTCTCCTGTTCTTTTCGTTAAAAAGAAAGATGGATCTTTCGCATGTGTACCGACTATCGCGAGCTGAACAAGTTGACTGTGAAGAACCGTTACCCGCTTTTAAGGATCGGCAACCCGTTCGACCGGCTTCAAGGATTGATCTGCGGTCCGGTTATCATCAGTTGAGAGTTCGTGAAGAAGACATTGCGAGGACTACTTTCAGAAACCGTTATCGTCACTATGAGTTTTAGAGATGCCGTTTGGCTTGACAAACGCACCGGCCGTATTCATGGACTTGATGAATTGGGTGTGCAAGCCATACTTGGACAAGTTTGTTATTGTGTTCATCGACGACACCTTGATCCACTCCATCGAAAATCCGTCAATACTTAGGTCTTGCTAGTTGCTATCGAAGGTTTATCGATAACTTTTCAATGATAGCTCAACCATTGACTGCTCTCACCCAAAAAAAAAGGACAAGAAGTTGTCTTGGATTCTAAAGTTGAGTCTGCCTTTCAATCGTTAAAGCAAAAGTTGCGTAATGCACCAATTATGTCCCTTTCCTGAAGGAACGAATGGTTTCGTAGTAAACTACAACGCATACCGCTAAGGCTTAGGATGTGTGCTTATGCAATGAGAAAAAGTCATCGTCTATGTCTCCCGTCAATTGAAACCTCATAAAAGGAATTACTCGACTCACAATCTCGAACTCGAAACTGTTGTTTCTGCTCTAAAGATTTGGAGACAATACCTTTATGGTACATAGCGCACGATATACACTGACCGCGAAATTCTCCAGCACATATTCAATTAAAAAGAGCTTAACATGAGACAACGACGTTAGGTAGAACTACACAACGATTATGATTGTGAAATCCGTTACCATCCCGGTAAAGCTAGGGTAGTCGCCGACACATTAAGCAGGAAGGATCGAGTAAAACCTCTTCTTGTTCATGCCTTTGGACTAACCATCCAATCTAACCTCACCTTCCTTAGTCAAAAAGCCTGGCGTTGCATTCTACTCTAAGGACAGAATCTGGATGCCAAATTTCGGTTCTGTAAAGAAATAGGTCCTAAATGAAGCCCACAAGTCTAGGTATTCTATTCATCCTGCTTGAGATAAAACGTATCATGGTTTGAAAGAGTTGTATTGGTGGCCTGACATGAAGGCTGTAATCGCCACAGGCGTTGGTAAGTGCCTGACTTGTGCAAAGGTCAAAGCTGAATACTAAAAACCCTCTGGTTTACTCGTTCAACCTAAAACCCCCTAACGGGAATGGGAAGAAATCTCGAGGGACTTCATTACCAATTTGCCAAGGACCCAATTCAGAAATAATGCGATTAGGGTAATCGTAGACCGCTTGACTAAGTCTGCTCACTTCCTACATATCAAGGAATTCTATACCACCGAGCAACCTGCCAAAATCTACATGAAAGAAATGGTATCTTACCACGGAGTACATGTTTCTACCATCTCTGATCGAGTTATTCGTGTTACCGCTAGATTTTGGAAATCTCTTTAGAAAGCTTTGGGTACTCGTATCGACACGAGTACAACCTATCATCCACAAACGGATGGTCAAAGTGAGAGAACGATTCAAACCCTTTAGGACAAGTTTTGTGCCTGTGTGATTGATTTTGGTAATGGTTTGGATGATCATCTACCTTTAGCTGAGCTTTCATATAGCAACGACTATCACACTAAAAATTTCAAAGCCGCATTCCTGTCACTAATGTGATCTGGAACTTTCGAGATGCTAGTAAGAATCTGACCGATAGCTAATCGGCCTAAGCTATCTCATGAGCTTAACAGTGTCCCCCGACACATTCCATGTTCTAACAAGAGCAGAAAACTCAGAATGGGCGAAACCTAGGCTGCTCATGCAAGACAAATCACAATTGTGGGTGCACACATAATTGTAATCTGGACTGCATGAAAATCCTGGTAGAACATATTGTGAGTGATTATGCCTAGCCTAGAACTTCTAATTCAGAATCCTATACATCTGAATGACTAACACTCATCTCCATAAAAGGACTATTATTGATGGCCTATCAACTCCACTCCATTCGTATACCCGTGGCAATCCTTGGATCACGCGATCCTTGAAAGGTGTTATTTGCTTCAGAAAGTAGCACCATGGGGAGGTGTTATTCGTTTTAGAAAGCGTGATAAGTAAAACCCTCGCTACATTGTTCTCTTTGAATTCATTGAAAAGATTAGACCAATAGCATAACATCTTCAGTTGGCGCCTGAACTTAGAAGAGTTCACGATGCATTTCATGACAGCAATTTGAGAAAGTGTCTATCTGACGAATCAACTGTCATTCCTATGGATGAGATTGAGATTAACAATCGTCTTCATTGTATCGAGACTCCTACTGAATTTTGCGATCGTAAGGTTAAGCGATTAAAGCAACGTCGGAAATCCTATTGTGAAAGCTCATTGGACTCACGTCGAGGTCCTGAATTCACATGGGAACGAGAAGATCAAATGTGTTAGAAGGTGTCCGCGTGTCTTTGCCAATGATGCTAACTCCGGTGTTCAAGACTAAATTTCGGGACAAAATTTCTCTAACTGGGGGAGTATGTGACAACCCGTATATTCCAGGTTAACTTTAATATTATATTAACGTGCAATTATCTGATTATCTATGTGCATTAGGCTTAATTACTCAAATTAGGTGAACTTGCGTGTAAACATAGACAATTTAGGTCCGACAACATTACCCGTAGTGGAAACCAACTTAAAGTTTCGTGACTATTCGGGATGGAACTTCAATAACAAAATATAAAATAGTCATTTTATATTTTCCATAACATTACGTTGTCATAACGTGTTCAACACGAGTCGTTGTTTCAAACGACGAATTCATTTCATTCAAAACAAAACTTTACATTCGTAGAGTTTAGCCATTTCATTCCAAACAATTTTCCATTTACATTTAAATACTCTAAACCTTTGTTTAGATTCAAACGTCAAATTCAAACTATTACCTTTCGTGTCGAAACTTACTTCAAACGAGACGTTTATTCAAACGACGATTTCATTTCAAAAACAAAGTTTTATATGCACAAAACTTAGTCATTTTATTCAAACAACACTTTATTCTCACTTAAAAATCTAAACGATCAAATTCAACCGTTTATTCAAACGACACAAATCATTTCGTCAAAACCAAAGTTTACATTCGTAAAATTTATTCGTTTCATTCAATTAATTATTTCATTCAACCAAAAACAATCTAAACGTTCGTTTAGATTTAAAACGTCAAAAAAATTCAAAACAATTAACGTTCGTGTCGAACAAAACTTGTGATCAATCCAAAAACATCAAAGTGACATTCATAGATCATCAAACATCAAGACACGTGACATTCCCGTTCATTCAAAATTAAACGCGACACTTATTCTTTTATTTTTTTTTATTGATTTATATGAATATAAATAAAACAAATGAGCTTTAGAGATGTGATAAAAAATTAAATTTTTTTTCATACACGTATGTTTTTATTGGGCCTAAATAACTAACGGATACGTATCACTATTTCGGTTAACGCGCAACGTAATTCTTTTAAAAAAATTTAACCCTAACCTAACTACGTTTTGGGTTTGTTGGGTTAACCCTAGTAGCCTGATTAAGAATTTTAGAGTCGACCCTAATTGTCTTATCAATTCTGGGTTTGACCAGATTAATCGGGTTCGAGTTTTTTCAACACCCTTACGCACAGCTCACTCGGCGAGTGTCATAGAATGACTCACTAATCCAATTTAAACTTCATTGAAGGGTAAGTAACTGGGTCTCTATATCCGAGTCCATCACATGGAGTGGGAGTGAAACGAAAAGTAGATAAGTATTCAAATACAAATTCATGGTATGCCCTATCGAAACCGGAGTCAAACATACGCTTCCATGAGGTCTGACCCTTAGCCCCAACGATATGGACGGCTAATGGTGTCTCCTCAGCGTCTATAACGGCTCCCAGCCAATGGTATGGGGAGGTCTTATCTTCCAACTCAATAGCTTCCAGAGTCGGATGCGGATCTAGAAATAAAAACCAACAAATCCTCAGGCTTCGTGTTAGGACGAGTCGTCATCTGACTGTGACCATGTTTACGGGGTGGCATAATTTACAAACAATCTTTATGTTTAAATACATTGATAATTTGATAAAAATATTTTTCTTTTTAAAAAAATATATATATAGTAATACGATCAGTCTAGCACAAATACGACTTGTATTCCATGATTCAAACCATAAGAAATGTGATCGTTCTATCCCCGTGGATCCTATTCCTTTTTCATCTCCACGAAGTAATATGACTCGTATGACCACCATACAAACCATATTCCTTAATTTTCAACAGAGAATACAAGTCGTATTGCCTCAAACGAGCCCCAAACAGCTGTATTCCACCAAATTTCATAATTTAATATTTGTTTTTTCAACTAATCTAACGATTTTTAATTAAAATAGGAAATTTACGGTAATAAAAGTGATGAATATTGTATAGTTACTAGATGGAATGAAAAAAAGAAGAAGAAACGTCTTCGGGTTTAAGCATCAATGGTAATCTCAGTGCATGTAAATGGGTTTTACTTTACTTGACAAAATGATATATAGCACATCTATATACTTGGATTTATAGCTCGTATTGTTCAATATATCCCGTATTATTAATTTTTTTTATTTGCGGCTCGCATTGTTGAATACTTCCCCAATTATTATTTTTTATTTGTGCATTGCTTTGATTTTTTAGTTCATTTTAAAATTTCCCATATTTTTTTTATTTTTACTTATATAAACAAATTTTGACACGTTTCGAATGGTTTATCTCAAGATATTAAAACAAAAATTCCGAATGCATAAACCTCATTTGATAAATAACAAGAAGCTTGCCGGCCGCGCGTTGCGGCGAGGTTTGTTTTTGGTTGGCTTGTCGGTCGCGCATTGCGGCGACGAAGTTTGTTTTTGGTTGACTAGAGGTTTTTTGAAGTACTGTCGGATACACAAAATACACAATATGTTTGGTTTTTTCTTCAAATCCATGAAACTCTATACATTATATGTAAGTGTTTCATGGATTGATAGGTTTAAGTTGTGTTTCATTGTACAAAACAACTGCTAGGTTTCTGATTCTCCAAAATATGTGTCAAAATGTTAAGTTGCTGTTAGCCAAAAAGCGGAGATGTTTTGGCTTAAGATAGTACACCTGAAAAAGACAAATAAAAAAGGTAAAAGTGTCGCCAACACATGAATAAACAGACTATTGAAATATCGAGAAACCTGATTTAAATGCCTTAATATTACAAAATCAAACGGGATTACATGGCAGAATCCGAAACACATATACAATAAATGTGTTCTAACATAGGGCAGGTAAATCGGCCAATTGATAAATATATTATTCAAAAGACATACATGGATTCAACATGGAAGAGAGATTGTTCATTTTGAATGGAAAATATCTCTTCATTAATAGCCTGACATTACAATGAATAGAATGTTGTAAATCGCCAAATAAATGCATAAGGGTGTTGGTAATGCGTTTACCATATTTTTCATTCGTCACATTTTTTTTCTGCCATCTAGACGTCACATCACCTTACCATGCTTTTACTGTTTTCATGTGTAATGGTCACGTTTTACTTTTTCAATCCCACAATTTAACTTTTTATTATTATTTTTTACATATTAATTTTAATAATCAAACTAAATATTATATAAAATAAACAGATAACATTAAATCACTTAAAATAAAAACCATTAGAATTAATGAACATAAAAAAATTACTAAAAAATACAACGAAAATAAGTTTCTACTAGTCTCCGTCTCTTGGATTCTAGTTTCGAATCTAATCGATATGTTCCACCAAATCTGCTTTAAGGCTTTCATGTGTTTTACGCTTTCTTATCGCTAAAATGTTAGCATGTTTTCTCTCGTTTGGAATTTGAACATAAGACGGCCGTACATCACTTGGATCGTACTGACAATTGACAAATTGCACGACCCTCATCCTCAATAATCATATTATGTAGTATCATGCGTGTATATATGATTTCACCAATTCTATTTGTTTTTTTTTTGCCCGTGTCGGATTTTTTACAATGTGACATTTTTTTTAAGAAGGCAAAATGCTCATTTTTTTTATCTTTCCTTGCTCCCTTTTGAGCTTTTATATAAAGTTATATGTGTTATATATTTATTGATTGGGAAAATTGGATTTTTATAATACGAATTATCACTCATTGGCCAATAATAATACGAATTATCATGTTGGCATACAATAATACCAATTAACCAATCATGTCTCTAAAATGATACACCGTCTGTTTCTGCTTAACGGTATTAATCACTTACACACATGGAACCAATTAACCACTTCTACGTCAACAAACTACTAGGCCACGTCAGGTTCCACACGTGCAAGTGATTAACACCGTTAAGCAGAAGCTGACAGTGTATCATTCTAGAGTCAGGATTGGTTAATTGGTATTATTGTATGCCAACATGATAATTCGTATTATTATTGGCCAATGAGTGATAATCCGTATTATTAAAATCCAATTTTCCTATAAATCGAGATTAAGTAATTAATTTTTTTAATGGGTTTCATTGTCAAAAATTTAGATGAAATCCATGCAACGGTCGAAAATTAAGATTTAATTCATACAAAGTGTCAAATAAACAAATAGAAATACAACGGCAATTGATTGCCGCTTTGGAACTAAAAAATGGAGTGAATCACCGTACGTATTGCATTTGCCGAACTTACCGCACTAAATGAATAAGTCAACGCACAATAAAGTGTGTACATTACGTACACCCTAAGTCCTAACTAATTATGGGATATTATATGCCGAGGCCATCTAAACAAGAGACTCAATTTGTCATGGAGAATATGAAGGGAAGCGAGTGGGCGGTGGTAGATCGTCAATCAAGGAAGAATATGAAGGGTGCTTCGAGGGATAGAATGGAGGAATGGGTTGCTTATTACGTGTCCAACTTGCCCGAGGGATGTGGATGTAGGGATTTGGAGAAGGAATGCTCACAGTTTGGAGTGGTGGAAGAGTTTTCATCTCTCGGAGACATAACAAGGCCGGTGAGATTTTCGGGTTTGTAAAGTTTTCTGGTGTGGAGAACAAATGGGAGCTTGAAAGGGTGCTGAGCAAGATTTGGATCGGGGGTTTGAAAATCTGTGTCAATCTGGAAAAATACAACAGAGGTGGAGCTCAGGCGGTGGGGCACAAGCCGCCGATGGTGAAGAAGAAAGTGCCATGTTTTGCCCAGGCACCCCCTTTGGGGGGTGGGCTGTCCATGTCGCCTCCTGAGAGGTCCTTTGTGGCGGTGGTCTCCAATAAATGTGCTCGTGATCTGGAATTTGAGAAGGTTATCAATCTTGGATTGTTTTCTTCGAAGGTGGCAAGTTAGGTTTCTAGGGTTTCTTATGAACTCTATATATTGTAACCTAACCAATCAATAATATCAATTCAGTCATTCTATATTCGTACAGACGCATGCATGATCGGGTAGTGCGTTGTTGGGGAGGGTCTCCGATCTCACTCATCTGTGTAACCTTGACAAGATCCCATGGAATTATGAGTTTGATGAGTTCTAAATCCGTTTCCCTGGTGGGCTGTCTGTTTTGCTTACCTTCCAGAACCCGGGCTCGGCGGTGGATTTTTGGAAGATAAAGGTAGGTGGGGATCGTGGTTCTCCAGATTATATGTGTGGAGGGGCCAATCCGTTTGTTCGGAGAGGATTGCCTGGGTGAGGGTGGTGGGAGTGCCACCTCAGCTGTGGATGCTTATGTATTCGATTTGATCGGGGTAAAGTTTGGTAAGGTGATCAAGCGGCCCGAAGCTAATGATATGGACGATATAATGAATAGGAGTAGTTTGCGGATTCTCGTCGATGGATGCGATAGGAGTGGTGTCACCCTGGTATGGAATGGTCGGAAGTTCCTGTGTAGAGTGGAGGAGTGTTATGATTCAAAGGTTGCCTCTCCATTAGATTATCAATCAATATATACAAGTACATATTACAATGACATCCCTTAACTATCTACCGATATACAAACTAGACCAATATACAATATGTCTAATATACCCCCTCAGTCTAAGGCGGAGTACGACAAAGGCTTAGACTGTTCCGAAAATCAAGAAAAAGATACCGAGGCAAGCCTTTAGTGAAAATTTCCGCGAATTGATATCGCGAGGGCACGTGAAGAATACGAACATTGCCCTGTCGAACCTGATCGCGGACGAAGTGAATATCAATCTCTATGTGCTTCGTCCGCTGGTGATGAACTGGATTCCCTAACATATAAATGGCACTAACATTATCACAATACACAATGGACGTACGACGAGGTGGTGTGTCGAGCTCCAATAGCAAGTTACGTAACCAAGAAATTTCAGCCACCACATGGGCTACCCCTCTATACTCGGCCTCTGCACTGGACTGAGAAACAACCGTCTGGCGCTTAGAAGACCAGGAAACCAGATTATTTCTATAATAAACGCAATATCCGGATGTGGATCTCCAAGTGTCCGGGCAACCCGCCCAGTCTGCATCTGTATACGCCACTAACGAAGGAGTAGGGGAACCTGTCATATATATACCCAAATCTAACGTACCTTTAAGATACCGAAGGATCCTCTTCAAGGCGAGAAGATGAGAGGATCGAGGAGCATGCATGTACATGCAAACCTACTTAACAGCGTATGAGATGTCAGGGCGGGTGAATGTGAGATACTGAAGCGCACCTGCTAAGCTCCGGTAAGTGGTGGGATCCTCGATCAATTCTCCATCTAAGGCACTAAGTTTCCCATTGGTATCTACGGGAGTCTGGAACGGATTGCAGTCAGTCATGTGGGCCCGAGCAAGAATATCAGTCGCATAAGACTGTTGAGATAAGAACAAACCGCGTGAATCTCTACGAACTGAAATCCCCAAAAAATAAGATAAGGGTCCAAGGTTCTTCATAGCAAATTCGGAGAAAAGACGAGATAGAATTAGCTGATGAAGAGACGGAGGTGAGGCAATAAAAATAATGTCATCCACGTACAAGAGGAGGTACGCGGTATCCCTGTCGTGCCTGTAAATAAATAGAGAATGATCGGATGAACTGTGTCAAAAACCCAATGTAGCCACAAAATCGGTGAACCGCTGGTACCAGACCCTGGGTGCCTGCTTAAGCCCATATAAAGAACGTCTCAACCTGCGGGCTGATGCATGTAAACGGTTTCCTGTAAGTTTCCGTGGAGGAAAGCGTTTTTAACATCTAACTGATTGATCCCCCATCCATGTGATAGTGCCAGACTAAGAACAACTCTGATGGTTTTTGGTTTAACAACCGGGCTGAAAGTCTCGTGACAATCGATTCTCACCTGTTGTGACCTGCCATCACAAACCAAACGCGCCTTATAGCGCTCAAGTGTTCCATCAGATTTCATTTTATGTTTAAAAATCCACATACACCGAATTAAATTCATGTCCGAACGCCTAGGTACTAATTCCCAAGTATTATTATTGATAAGGGCATTAAACTCATCGTTCATCGCACGGTGCCACACGGGGGAGTTTAAGGCTTCAGTTACATTTTTTGGGATTGGGCAAAGGGAAGAATGGTTAAGGTTAAATATTTTGTTAGGTTTGGTAGTCCCGACCATTCCGCGAGTGGTCATGGTTCGGGTGGGGGGGGGGGGATGGAGGCGAGGACGGAGATGGGCTGGTGGTGGAACCGGGCTAGAGAAACGGGGGTGGGCTGCGGTGAATATTCTGGGCCAGAAGTGGACTGAGACGGGCTATGGGATGGAGCTGGGCTAGAGAAGGGGGACGGATCTGGGCTGGAAAAGAGATTGGGAGTTGGGCCATTTGAATTACCAGACGCCAATGGGAATGCCACAGAAGGCCAGATCGAGGGACTTATGTCACTCAAGAAGGAAGGTGGGGTTGGATTTTTGGAGGAATGATTTTTGTACGGAAAAACGCGTTCGTCGAAGACGACATGTCGAGAAATAATCATCTTTTGAGTTGCGACCTCAAGGCACTTGTACCCCCTGTGGTTTGAGGGGTATCCAAGAAATCTGCAAGCAGAGGAACGAGGTTGAAGTTTGTTTATAGTGGTGGATGGAAAAAGGGGGTAACACAAACACCCGAAGGTGCAGAGATGTGAGTAGGTAGGTTGTTTCCCATAGAGAAGATAGGTAGGGGTGAGGAGTTGTTTTTTTTGGTTGGTAGTATATTGAGAAGGTAGGTGGACATTTGTAAAGAATGGTGCCAAAAAGAAAGAGGGAGGGAAGCGGTGGTGAGAAGGGTGCGAAGGATGTTATTTATGGATCTAATTTTTCTTTTAGATTTACCGTTTTGTGGAGAAGTGTGTGGACACGAAAAACGAAATACCATACCTGTTTTATTGAAAAATTCATGAAATTGTTTGTTATTGAATTCCGTACCATTATCACATTGCAAAGTTTTGATGTTGGTATTAAATTGAGTTTGGATCATTTTGTGGAAGTTACTAAACACTGTAAATACATGCGAATTGTGGGTAAGAGGAAACGTCCATACAAAATTTGTATAATCATCTAAAAAGAGGACGTAATACCGATGGCCCCCCCCGAACTGGTAACGGGTGAGGTCCAGAGGTCGCTGTGTATAATATCAAATGGTAAAGTGGTATTAGAAACATAATCAATAAAAGGCAATTTAATATGTTTGCTAAGCACGCATGGTGATGTGCTCGGAACGACACTAAAAACACTAATAAAATAGACCTAAACCTAGACCTAAGACACACCTAATTTTACCGAAATAACCTAAACCGAACCGAACCCTAAGGCAGTGAACCTGTCGGATTATAGTAAAGCTAAGGTAAGACCGGAATATCGAACCTAGGACACTACGAAAACAAGACTTAACCTAGACCTACGAAATGGAAATTACTGAGAATTTGAATTGGGTTTTTGATTTGAGTTTGATTTAACTAACTTTAACAAAACAACGAGCAAACAGACGAAAGCAGGAAACTTTGGAGACACTCGGATGAGAAAGAGACACCACCTAGACCTAGACTTCTTATTCGACACTCACAACTAAACTCGGCTATAGAAATCCTGATGGCTGTTAGTTCACCTTTTAAGTCCTTCCTAACAGATAATCCTACCCTCGGACAAGAGTTCACCTTTTGGGTACTTCCTACTTCAGCTAAACCTAACCACCCTCGAATCTAATCTAAGGCACCTTAGGCTAACCGGAGCTACCACTAACAAACTATAATGACTCGGAATAACAAGCTAGACAATTGACCTAGGGAATTTCCTTTTGGGACAACTCGATCCTAAGCAATTAACCAACCCGACTACCCAATAGCTATCACCCTTTTAAGTTTATTTAGCTAGCAACACACAAGATCCAAATCATCAATTACCAATTAAACCTATGACTACAATTAAGCAATCATGTCAAAGTGCAAGACTAGCCTACAAGTTAACTACTTTACCCAAACCGGAAGACATCCGCAAGCAAAGCAAGGTCCAATCACTAACTAACAATCTAGATCAAGTATATACACGCATCATCACAGCAAATTAATGGAATTGAAAAGACTATCAAACATCAATCAGATAACTAAAGCCGAATTAAAGTCGTAAACATCAAACAATAGTCATAATGGTCTAGGTGGTGACAAAGTATTTAGCCAACCACCATGAGATAATCACAAACACAGAAAAGTTCCAGAATTTGTAAACAAGACATGGTTTATGATCTAGCAATTACAATAACCGAAAATAAAGAAAGAACCGGAGTAATTATTTGATGATGAATTGCTCTCCCGGTTGACTCTCCTTGTTCCCAGCTCTTCCCTGCTCTGAAAATCGCCTCTATCCGCTCTGGAATTCGTCTGGAAGTCGTAGAATGTCGAATAGAAACCCTAAAACTGATTTTATAGCCGAATTACTTCTTTTGCGGATTTTAGGCCTCCAAGCGTATCGCTTGGAGGTGTATTCTTCCTAGGCGATACGCCTACCGCCTATGTCGCGACAAAACAGTCGGTCAAACCGACTTATGACTTCTGTTGACTTCTTCTTTCCGGGCGTATCGCCTACTGGTCATCAGGTCCCAGGCGATACGCCTGGGACTGCTTGTTCAGCACTTTTCCTTCTTTTCTTCACTTCTTTCTAACTTTCCCTCGTGGCCTCGGGAATTCCTCAAATACCTACAAAACTTGCATAAAAATATAAAAAGGACCCAAAGACTCAAACTTAATTAAAAACAACTAAAACAAATGGAAACCGACTCAAATTGACTTAATTACATAACAAAAGACTTAGGAAAATCGGATGTGTTTGCAACACATCACATGGTTCACACAAATTGTTTGAAAAAGTACCAACATCAATAAGTTTACGAGAATTCAAAACACGCAAAATAGATAAACCAGAATGGCCCAAACGGGAATGCCAAAGATCTTGGGAAAGAGCAGCGAAGGTGGAGGGACTGGTGAGGCGACTGGAAGGTGTTGAGAGTGGATATAAGTCCCCCGAGCTGTCACATCTGAGGATAGGAATCTGCGTTTGATAATCTTTCACAAGAAAGCCAAAAGGGTCAAATTCAATGGATATTTTGTTATCCGTGGTCAGTTGTCTAACAGATAAGAGATTTTTGATTAAATGAGGGGCAACAAGGATATTATTTATTTTTAATGGAGGAAAAGGAGGTTTAAGGGTGGTGTTACCGGTTCCGCTTATGGGAATGTGACGACCGTTACCGACAACAATATAGTTTTTGTTACCATTATTGACATAATCTGAGAAAGTACCTGACATGTTGGCCATGTGGTGTGTAGCCCTGGTGTCTAGAATCCACTGCTGCTGATCCGAATTCAAAGTCATGGTGGGATTCATGGTTTGCGGGACATAAGTTGGAACGTATTTCTCATTCATGGCATAAGCTTGAGGCCCGGGGCCAAGAATACCTGCATTATTATTAGGACGAAACTGTGGTGGTGGTCGGGCTTGCATCTGCATGGTAGGATACGAGACTGGTGGTGTTTGCTAAGTCTGATTGTAGGACCACGGACCAAAGCTCTGGGCATTCCAAGGCTGTGTATAGTTGTTGTACCCTTATTGGACCTTGGACGCCCATGATTGTTGTAGTTATAGTTACCCCCTCGACCCCGACCACCCCGATTAGAGTTATTTCTACCCCCACCACGTGAAAAATTATCATAGAAAGGACGAGAACCTACTGCTTATCGGTTGGGCGGTGGTTGCGGTTCCGGCGCTGGCGGCTGTTGGTTGGACCTGCCGGCGGCTCCAGTCGACGAACTGGACCCAGCGGCGACGGCAAAGGAGGTTGCCGTAGACTGCTGCTGTAATTTCTTCCGTGTCTCTTCTAACATTAACTTCGATCGGGCAATAAAGAAATCCGGGAGAGGGCTGGATTGTTGCAGAAGCATAGCGACACCGTCATATTTTTCATTAAGTCCGGCGATAAGTTGCAGTACCAACATGTGATCACTAACCGGTGCACCAACATCGGTTAGTTGATCCGATAGCATCTGCAAGGCCTGGCAGTAACCGGAAACGTCCGGGAAATCGTCTATAAGGGTGTTTGTGAATTTTTTTTGGAGTTTAACCGCCCGTTGGTTTTGATTATCTAGAAAAATTTTCTTCAATAGAGCCCAAGCCTGAGCCGCTGTTTTGCTGTTACGAAGGATAGTCTTGAGAAGATCTCGGGTAATGGTTCCGTAGATCCACTGTAAGACTACCGAGTCAAGTCTCGTCCATAAAGGTTTTTCTTCTGGCGTTTTCTCTGTTGAAAAACCAGTGGTGTCTTGGGGCAGAATATGATCGATGACATCATAAGCTTGGAAATGGACTTTAAACAATTCTGTCCAGGCATTATACTCATCATTATTCAGATCGAGGGTCAGGGGAATGGGAGCTGAGGTGTGCAATCCGGCGGGTGATAACGGGTGTCGAGACCGCTACAAATAATCCTAAACTTAAACCTATAGATATGGTAAGTAGGGTGTCAATCCAGAGGAGTTGGTGGTCACTAGTGATTTAGATTTTAACTACTTAACTAAATTAACAACCTAAATCCAGATCACTGTCACTAATATGAATTATGACTAAACTAGACTAATTTAATCTAATAAATTGAACTAAATTGCCTCTTGACTGTTTTGATTGGATTTAGAAGTAAACTATCAACTTAAACTAAATGACCAATTAACTAAATGACTAATGCTAAAACTTAATTATAACTGGAACTCTTATGTGATGAAAGGTAACTACTTCAGCTGGATCCTGGTTGGCTACCGATCTAGGTAAAACTTAATTAATTGCTAATATCACATAGATATGATCCCCTAATTGCCTAATCGACCTAATAACCTAGTCTTCTAATGGGCTGCTTAGTTCCTATCGCAAGGAAAGGCTGAAACACGATAGTAGATCACTATAACCCTAGTTTACTAGTTAATCTAACGAATTCAGCATGCGGGTGCTCAACGGTTGCAAGAAAAACCAGAACAACTATCAACTAACAACTAACAGTTAAAGACAGAACGAATCCACTCAACCATTCACCAAAAGTAGTTAAAGAAAGATTAGCCAACAATCATCACGGTTAAGTCTAATACTGTCACTACAAATATTAAACTTTAAAGATGATTAAAGATTAGCCAACAATCATCACGGTTAAGTCTAACTCTTTAAACACAAATATTAAATTTAAAAGATGAATAAAAAAACAAACCAAACTCTCTTCTGCTTCCTTCCTTAACAGTATGAAACAATCCAGAAAAATTAGAAATTATTGTTGTCTTCGATCTCTCTGTGCACAACCGCGAAGAGGCTGCGCCTCTCTCCCCATCCGCAGTCCTTCAGCCCTGCGGCTATTCTCCTGATGTCGAAGCCGTCATCATCATCCTCAGGCTCTCGAAAAAACTCAGGGATCTCCATCCCCTGCTGTGTCATCATGTATGGAACAAACGTGAAATTTTAATATTAGCATTGAGTTTAAATTTAAATTTTGTTATTCATTTTTTATCTATGTATTATTCATTAAAATTTTACCTTCAAATTTTAAACTAAAATAGTCATTTAAGTTAAATTCTAATAATTACTTGTTAAAAACAAATTTATTGCCTTTTAAATTTTGACTTAAATTATTCGTTCTATATTAATTTCTAATATTTATTTGAAAAAATTAACCAATTTAATTAATTGAATCATTTACTCATTTTGAATTTTTTTTTTTTGAGATTTTATAATATAAAAACAAAAATATGGTATATTATAAACTTTTAAATTTAATAAAACTTGTCATTTTTATAAAATATCGACACATTTATGTCATTCAAACAAAACCTCGATGATCTTTCGTTTTTACTAAAAGTTATGTAAAAATTATTTTACGAATGTGAT
The DNA here is from genome assembly GCA_039602395.1 of Deinandra increscens subsp. villosa. Lineage (NCBI taxonomy): Eukaryota > Viridiplantae > Streptophyta > Magnoliopsida > Asterales > Asteraceae > Deinandra > Deinandra increscens. The sequence goes on along the minus strand of JBCNJP010000008.1, from coordinate 45,593,656 downwards.
CTTGCAAATAAAACTCATTTATATATTTACTTTAAAACATATAAATAAAAGGACTTTTTTATTAACAATACATATAATATATATATATATATATATATTTTATATAAGGGATATATAAAAAAGGGGGGGGGGGGGATTTATTAGCCTTTTTACAGCTTAAAAAAAACAAAACAAAAATTGAATGCGCGTAAAACGGCCGGTTTCTATCATTCTTCGTCATTAAACGTTATTATCAATGGTTTAATTACGACTACGTTATTATCAATGGTTTAATTACGACTACAAGCTCGAAACCGACCGTTAAACGCATTTTAATCAGCTTTTATCGTGAATCAATTCGGACATTTAACGTCCGAAATAACTCGTTTCCGTTGAGTTTGAGACCCTATAAATACTTCCCCATCATTCCTTGATCAATTGCGCATCGTACCGTATCGGAAATCACCAAAAATCGTCCCTGTAATCACTGTTCTGTCGCCGCCGCTTCCGAACTCCAGCGACTTCCCATTTTCGTCTTTCCGGCATCGTTTTGAGGTAATGTTTACACCTTTCTGTTCGGAATTCTTCACTAAGTAAAACCCCTAAGTTAATTTCCAAATTCCTACACGTTTAGACCTTCGATTTGGGGATCTAAGATCAAGGGTTTTCGGGTATGTTAAGTGGGGAAGAAGATGACAATGGGATAAGGGTTTTAAAAATTCTATTTGGCTTAAAACTCAAAAAACGATTACAGCCTGGTGGTTAGGGCGCTGTGTTGTAACGAGAAGGTCACGGGTTCGACCCTGTCGCTTCCCCCTCTGACCCGTTTTTCTTTAATTGTTGACATTCTCTCCATAAAATTATAAATACACTTATAAAGTGTTCTAAACTCCCACAATCTATATAAACTATCATTTTCAAACTTTTATAAATTTATAAAAAACCTTACAAATCTTTTTTTTTTAATACAAATACACACCTAATAAACCTAATCATTTTTATATAAAAATAAAAAAAAACATCTTTTTATTTAGTTAATTTTTGAGTCATAACTTATTTGATTAATATTCTATTATTTAGTTAACAACATAATTATTTTATTAATCATTTACTCGGTTACATTTCTTTTTATTTGATCATTCAAGCGGACATTCATTCAATTATTTAATATTTACTCAATCATTTATAAATTCATTAAGATATTTCATTTAATTCATTACTTAACTAATTTGATTATCTATGCATTTATTTATTTAATCATTAATTCATTAAATTATTCACTTATTTAGTCACCACATAATGCTTCATAAACACAAATGAATACGTATTAACTATAGTTCTTTTTCAATTTAGTTATCTAGTCAAATATTTATTAGCCAAATTATTTAAAGTTATTTAATAATTATCTTCAAACGATTTTATACACCAAAGACCAAAATCAAGAAAATAAAGTCATCTTGCCCAAGTCAACAATCCCAACAAAACCCTAGGTATCTGGAAATCCAATTCTTCGTTATCGTAACTTTAGGTTAACTAATTTCATCTTTCATTTAGGAATCCTTCGAATTTAAAACTTTCCCATCTACTTCAAGCTAGTAATCACCAACTACATAAGGTGAGTTCATAGTTCCCATTTTACTTAAAATCTTTTGGATGGAAAACACGCACAAACTTTTATATCATTATTACTTGGTTTTCAAACGAAAAGGATATTTATTCATGATTTTCATTGGGAATCATTGTGATACTTTATTCTTGAAATCATTTATTCATACTGAGCAAGGTCAAGTACTGTTAAATAAATTGCTTATATATTATATCGTATTCTAGGGACCTGTACATGTAAGTCTCATGAGCATCATAATCTTAGAGGTTCCTTTGAGGGGAACTGAACATCATAATCGTAGAGATTCCTTTGAGGGAATTGGACATCATTTATGTACTGGGTGAAGAATATGTGATTAATTTAGTGTAATACTTGCATATTTAGTTTAACATGTACGACTTTGCAAGCTTTTATCAAATGATTATCTATTACTGTTTTATTACAAATCTATGACTCACCAACTATATATGTAGGTGACTCTTTTTGCGTGTTTTTCAGGAAATGAGAATCATGCATGATTGAGATTAGAAATTGGAGATTTAGATAGGAAACCTATTGTCTTTTAAGTTTCTTATGCCTTGTAATAGACGTTTAAGTTTTGATTTAATAATAAAATATGGTTTCCTTTTATCCAAGTGCTTTAATTCAATTTTCGTGACACCTCGATGTTTCCGCCATCGGTCGGGGTGTTACAGAATTGGTATCAGAGCCAGGTTATAGGGAATTAGGTTATTAGAAAACAATAATTTAGACTATAACCTTAGGGGCCAAAATAATAAACCCTATTCCTGACCTAGGTATTTGGATTCTCTCGTCTAAACCTCTTCTTCGTCAACTTTTATCATGGCATGGGCAACTCATACTCGTCGGCATATTCTTGGATATGCATTAGAGTTCTATCTTGGGGATTCATGTTCTCATCTTTGAACACTCTCTTCGGGACAACGAGTTCGCGTAATGGTTTTCAGGGCTGCGTGTAATCTGGAAGAGTGGTTATCTCTTCGGAAGGTTCTGGCTAAGGCAAGACCTGGTATTTAAGTAGTCCTAGTGACTCACCTCTCTTACCTGGGAGATCTTTCGGGGAGATGATGCTTATAGGCTAAAACATGTAGTTCAACTAAAATCGTGAAACGGACTCCGAGTTCTGATTAGTCAACGACGTTATTTTAATGTTTAATCAATAATAACTTCAATCTTTTGTTTCCTGAAGATGGATCCCACCGCATTGGCCACTATCATCTCTGAGCAAATGGCTAACATCCTTCCCACCATGGTCAATCAACTTAACGCAACCGTTCAAACTCGAGCCGTGGTATAAACTAACACCGAAGGAGATGGTTCCAAACCCGGAGGAGTTGAAAGCTCTTTCAAACTCTTCATTGCCTCTAAACCCACTGAATTCGCTGGAAACGAAGGAGCAACAGGTTTCCTACAGTGGTTCGAGAAAACAGATGCCACACTGAACCTATGCAACTGCCCAGAAGCTCAGTGGGTCAAATATGCCTCAAGTACTTTAAAAAAGGGAGCTTTAACTTGGTGGAACACCCAAATAAGAGCCAAGACTCGTGAGGTTCTTCATGCTTTGACTTGGGAGGAGTTCAAGGCTCTGTTGACTGAGGAGTATTGTCCAAGGTCAGAAATGAGGAAATTAGAGGCCCAATTCAGGGCTCTCACTATGAAAGGAGCTGATCATCTCAGTTTTACATCTCTATTCCAAGAGCTCTCTCTATGTGTCCCTCACTTGGTGACCCCGGAACAAAATGCGATCAACTGCTACATCGATGCCTTTCCTGAAGCTATGCGTATAGTTATGATGTCGGTGAGCCCTACCTCTTTGTCAGCTGCCATCAAATTGGCAGGAACCTTGACCGCCGAAATGGTCAAGACTGGGGTATTGTAAAAGGAATCTGGTAAAGGTAATGATAACCGTGGGTCAAGCTCAAGCAACAACAAGTCTAATAAGAGGAAAAAAGGCACACAAAGCTATGCGCTAGTTACTCCTGCTGTTCCTGTGAATGTTGTGGCCCAACCCAACACTAGGCATGTCTATACGGGTCCTCATCCTCTGTGCACCACTTGCAATTTTCACCATCCCACTGGCACGCAATGCCGGAAGTGCACCAATTGTGGAAGGTTTGGTCATTGGGCTATTAAGTGTAGGGTTTCTCCAGTAGGAACCAATCAGACCGTGGCTGCTATACCCGTTCAGAACAACAATCCTAATCGTGCCTGCTACCAGTGTGGAAGTCCTGATCACATGAAGAGACAATGTCCCCAATTAGCTAACAACAATCAAGTCAATTATGGTAGAGCTTTTGTGCTCGGGACATCTGAAGCTCGCCAGGATTCAAACGTCATCACAGGTACGTTTCTCCTCAATGATCATTTTGCATCCGTTTTATTTGATACTGGAGCGGACCAGAGTTTTGTATCACTAGATTTTGCACCCTTACTTAACCTTAAGCCAACAATCATGGACTCAACCTATGTTATTGAACTGGCCAACGACGAACCAATCAAAGCTAATTCGATTATTCGTGATTGCGTTCTGACTTTCGATCATCATTCCATCGATATCGATCTAATCCCTATTAAACTGGGAAGCTTCGACCTAGTAGTAGGGATGGATTGGTTATCCAAACATCAAGCTGAGGTTCGATGCGCTGAAAAGTTGATTCGTATTCCTTTACCTTCAGGCGAAACCTTACTAATCCAAGGAGAGAAACCTGAACGCAGTCTGAAGATCATCTCTTGCATGAAAGCTCGTACATACCTTCGGAAGCAGTGTTTCGCGTTTTTGGCTCACATGGTGAAAACAAAATCTGAGTCCAAGAAAATGGAAGAGATTCCTGTCATTCGAGACTTTCCTGAAGTTTTTCCTGATGATCTTCCTGGGCTTCCTCCTAATCGTCAAGTCGAGTTTCGTATTGATCTCATTCCTGGTGCAACACCCGTTGCTAAATCTCCTTACCGTTTAGCTCCATCTGAAATGCAAGAGCTTTCGAAGCAACTCCAAGAACTTTCGGACAAAGGATTCATTCGACCCAGCTTCTCACCTTGGGGAGCTCCTGTCTTGTTTGTCAAGAAGAAAGACGGATCCTTCCGTATGTGCATTGACTATCGAGAGCTTAATAAACTCACCATCAAGAATCGGTACCCATTACCGAGGATTGACGATATCTTTGATCAACTACAAGGAGCCACATGCTTTTCAAAGATCGGTCTTCGTTCTGGCTATCATCAGTTGCGGGTCCTCGAGGAGGATATTCCAAAAACAGCCTTTCGTACGAGATACGGTCACAACGAGTTCATGGTCATGCCCTTTGGACTGACCAACGCCCCTGCGGTATTTATGGACCTAATGAACCGTGTGTGTAAATCGTATTTGGATAAATTCGTAATCGTATTCATCGACGATATTTTGATTTATTCTCGCACCAAAGCGGATCACGAACAACACCTTCGGTTAATCTTGGAGCTCCTAAAGAAGGAACAACTTTACGCTAAGTTCTCAAGGTGTGAGTTTTGGTTAAAAAAAGTTCAGTTTTTAGGCCACATAATTAATGAGAAAGGTATACACGTTGATCCTGCAAAAGTTGAGACTGTCAAAAATTGGGAGACTCCAAAGACCCCTACTGAAATCCGCTCGTTCCTCGGTCTAGCGGGGTATTATCGTCGCTTCATCGCAAACTTCTCGAAGATTGCTCTACCCCTTACTATGCTAACTCATAAAGATAAACCTTTTGTGTGGGGCCCAGAGCAAGAAGAAGCTTTTCAGACCCTAAAGCAAATGCTTTGCAATGCACCTATCTTGACGCTTCCTGATGGCAACGATGATTTCATAGTCTATTGTGGTGCCTCCAACCAAGGTCTCGGTTGCGTAATGATGCAACAAGGTAAGGTCATAGCCTATGGGTCAAGGCAACTAAAAGTTCACGAGAAGAATTACATTACCCATGACCTTGAACTAGGTGTTGTGATATTTTATCTGAAACTTTGGAGACATTACCTTTATGGTACTCAATGCGTGATCTTCACGGATCACAAAAGCCTTCAGCATATCTTCAATCAAAAGATGCTAAATATGAGACAACGTCGTTGGGTCGAATTACTTAACGATTACGAGTGTGAGATTCGCTACCATCCCGGGAAAGCAAATGTCGTAGCTGATGCCCTTAGTCGAAAAGGGTATGCTCAATTTCGTAGCATCAGAATTCAATCTGACCTTCAAACTCGAATCCTTCAAGCTCAACGTAAATCTGTGGCTCAGAATGACCTGCATAGTGAGTTATCTTGTGGTGTGGAATCCCAGTTGGAAACCAAACCCGATGAACTCCTTTACTTCTTGAATCGAATTTGGATTCCTGATCGTGACGGTCTTCGTGATTTCATCCTGAATGAAGCTCACAAGACTCGTTACTCTATTCATCCTGGTGCTGACAAAATGTACAAGGACCTTAAAATCCTCTATTGGTGGTCTGGAATGAAGAAAGACATTGCTCTATACGTTGGAAAGTGCTTAACATGCTCAAGGGTTAAGGCTGAACATCAACGACCCTCAGGATTGCTTCAGCACCCCAAGATTCCAGTATGGAAATGGGAAGAAATCACCATGGATTTCATCACTAAACTCCCACGAACACCCAAAGGTTTCGACAGCATTTGGGTCATCGTCGATCGTTTGACCAAGTCAGCACATTTCCTTCCGATTCGTGAGGATTATAAAATGAATCATCTATCCAAGCTTTATATTGATGAAATTGTGTGTCGCCATGGTGTTCTTCTATCCATCATCTCTGATCGTGACAGTCGTTTTCCCTCAAAGTTCTGGAAGTCATTGCAAAAGTCTTTAGGAACACGTGTGAACCTTAGCATGGCCTATCATCCACAAACTGATGGCCAAAGCGAAAGGACCATACAAACCCTGGAAGACAAGCTCAGAACTTGTGTCTTAAATTTTGGTGGTAGTTGGGACTCACATCTTCCCCTCATCGAGTTCTCCTACAATAACAGCTACCATGCCAGCATTAAGATGGCACCCTTTGAAGCATTGTACGGTCGTAAATGTCGTTCACCTGTTTGTTGGGCCAAAGTTGGTGAAGCCCAAATCACTGGTCCTGATCTGATCCTAGAAACCACCGAGAAAATCTCATTAATTCGCGAAAGACTAAAGGCTGCAAGAAGTCGGAAAAGAGTAATGCTCGACAAACGCAGAAAGCCTTTGGAATTTCAAGTCGGTGATTCTGTACTTCTGAAAGTTTCCCCCTGGAAAGGCATAGTCCGCTTCGGGAAAAAGGAAAAACTTGAAGCTCGTTATGTTGGACCTTTCAAAATTCTCGAAAGAAGTGGTCCTGTTGCTTACAAACTTGAGCTACCTCAAGAACTCAGCAACGTGCATGATACCTTCCATGTGTCAAATCTCAAGAAATGCCTTGCCGATAAAAGCCCCCACGTTCCATTAGAGGAAATTCATGTGGATGAACGTTTAAACTTTGTTGAGCAACCTATTGAAATCATGGATCGTGAGATCAAGAAACTCAAGCGTACTCAGATTCCTATTGTTAAGGTTCGTTGATATTCGAAGCGTGGTCCTGAATTTACTTGAGAGCGAAAAGATCAAATGAAAAGCAAATATCCACACCTCTTTCCAGATGTTTCAGTTTCAACTGCGTAGGACGAAATATTTCTAAGTAGGGGAGACTATAACAAACGTGAAATTTTAATATTAGCCTTGAGTTTAAATATAAATTTTGTTAATCATTTTTTTATCTATGTATTATTCTTTTAAAATTAACCTTCAAAATTTTTAAACTAAAATAGTCATTTAAGTTAAATTCTAATAATTACTTGTTAAAAATAAATTTATTGCCTTTTAAATTTTGACTTAAATTATTCATTCTATATTAATTTCTACAATTTATTTGAATTAATTAACCAATTTAATTAATTGAATCATTTACTCATTTTGAATTTTTTTTGAGATTTTATAATATAAAAACAAATATGGTATATTATAAACTTTTAAATTTAATAAAACTTTATCATTTTTATAAAACATCGACACATTTATGTCATTCAAACAAAACCTCGATGATCTTTCGTTTTTACTAAAAGTTATGTAAAAATTATTTAACAAATGTGATCTTGCAAATAAAACTCATTTATATATTTACTTTAAAACATATAAATAAAAGGATGTTTTATTATTAACAATACATATAATATATATATATATATATTTTATTTAAGGGATATATATAAAAAAGGGGGTTTTATTAGCCTTTTTACAGCTTAAAAAAAACAAAAATTGAATGCGCGTCCCGTTTTTTCGGCGAACGCTACCGGCGACCGCCGCTTTGCCGGAAAACGCCAAACAACTGCTGTAAACGGCCGGTTTCTATCATTCTTCGTAATTAAACGTTATTATCAATGGTTTAATTACCATTACGAGCTCGAAACCGACCGTTAAACACATTTTAATCATCTTTTATCGCGAATCAATTCGGACATTTAACGTCCGAAATAACTCGTTTTCGTTGAGTTTGAGACCCTATAAATACTTCCCCATCATTCCTTGATCATTTGCGCATCGTACCGTATCAGAAATCACCAAAAATCGTCCCTGTAATCACTGTTTCGTCGCCGAACTCCGGCGACCTCCCATTTTCGTTTTTCCGGCATCTTTTCGAGGTAATGTTTACACCTTTCTGTTCGGAATTCTTCACTAAGTAAAACCTCTAAGTTAATTTCCAGATTCCTACACGTTTAGACCTTCGATTTGGAGATCTAAGATCTAGGGTTTTCGAGTATGTTAAGTGGGGAAGAAGATGACAGTGGGATAAGGGTTTTAAAAATTCCGTTTGGCTTAAAACTCAAAAAACGATTACAGCCTGGTGGTTAGGGCGCTGTGTTGTAACGAGAAGGTCACGGGTTCGACCCTGTCGCTTCCCCCTCTGACCCGTTTTTCTTTAATTGTTGACATTCTCTCCATAAAATTATAAATACACTTATAAAGTGTTCTAAACTCCCACAATCTATATAAACTATCATTTTCAAACTTTTATAAATTTATAAAAAACCTTACAAATCTTTTTTTTTTAATACAAATACACACCTAATAAACCTAATCATTTTTATATAAAAATAAAAAAAAACATCTTTTTATTTAGTTAATTTTTGAGTCATAACTTATTTGATTAATATTCTATTATTTAGTTAACAACATAATTATTTTATTAATCATTTACTCGGTTACATTTCTTTTTATTTGATCATTCAAGCGGACATTCATTCAATTATTTAATATTTACTCAATCATTTATAAATTCATTAAGATATTTCATTTAATTCATTACTTAACTAATTTGATTATCTATGCATTTATTTATTTAATCATTAATTCATTAAATTATTCACTTATTTAGTCACCACATAATGCTTCATAAACACAAATGAATACGTATTAACTATAGTTCTTTTTCAATTTAGTTATCTAGTCAAATATTTATTAGCCAAATTATTTAAAGTTATTTAATAATTATCTTCAAACGATTTTATACACCAAAGACCAAAATCAAGAAAATAAAGTCATCTTGCCCAAGTCAACAATCCCAACAAAACCCTAGGTATCTGGAAATCCAATTCTTCGTTATCGTAACTTTAGGTTAACTAATTTCATCTTTCATTTAGGAATCCTTCGAATTTAAAACTTTCCCATCTACTTCAAGCTAGTAATCACCAACTACATAAGGTGAGTTCATAGTTCCCATTTTACTTAAAATCTTTTGGATGGAAAACACGCACAAACTTTTATATCATTATTACTTGGTTTTCAAACGAAAAGGATATTTATTCATGATTTTCATTGGGAATCATTGTGATACTTTATTCTTGAAATCATTTATTCATACTGAGCAAGGTCAAGTACTGTTAAATAAATTGCTTATATATTATATCGTATTCTAGGGACCTGTACATGTAAGTCTCATGAGCATCATAATCTTAGAGGTTCCTTTGAGGGGAACTGAACATCATAATCGTAGAGATTCCTTTGAGGGAATTGGACATCATTTATGTACTGGGTGAAGAATATGTGATTAATTTAGTGTAATACTTGCATATTTAGTTTAACATGTACGACTTTGCAAGCTTTTATCAAATGATTATCTATTACTGTTTTATTACAAATCTATGACTCACCAACTATATATGTAGGTGACTCTTTTTGCGTGTTTTTCAGGAAATGAGAATCATGCATGATTGAGATTAGAAATTGGAGATTTAGATAGGAAACCTATTGTCTTTTAAGTTTCTTATGCCTTGTAATAGACGTTTAAGTTTTGATTTAATAATAAAATATGGTTTCCTTTTATCCAAGTGCTTTAATTCAATTTTCGTGACACCTCGATGTTTCCGCCATCGGTCGGGGTGTTACAGAATTGGTATCAGAGCCAGGTTATAGGGAATTAGGTTATTAGAAAACAATAATTTAGACTATAACCTTAGGGGCCAAAATAATAAACCCTATTCCTGACCTAGGTATTTGGATTCTCTCGTCTAAACCTCTTCTTCGTCAACTTTTATCATGGCATGGGCAACTCATACTCGTCGGCATATTCTTGGATATGCATTAGAGTTCTATCTTGGGGATTCATGTTCTCATCTTTGAACACTCTCTTCGGGACAACGAGTTCGCGTAATGGTTTTCAGGGCTGCGTGTAATCTGGAAGAGTGGTTATCTCTTCGGAAGGTTCTGGCTAAGGCAAGACCTGGTATTTAAGTAGTCCTAGTGACTCACCTCTCTTACCTGGGAGATCTTTCGGGGAGATGATGCTTATAGGCTAAAACATGTAGTTCAACTAAAATCGTGAAACGGACTCCGAGTTCTGATTAGTCAACGACGTTATTTTAATGTTTAATCAATAATAACTTCAATCTTTTGTTTCCTGAAGATGGATCCCACCGCATTGGCCACTATCATCTCTGAGCAAATGGCTAACATCCTTCCCACCATGGTCAATCAACTTAACGCAACCGTTCAAACTCGAGCCGTGGTATAAACTAACACCGAAGGAGATGGTTCCAAACCCGGAGGAGTTGAAAGCTCTTTCAAACTCTTCATTGCCTCTAAACCCACTGAATTCGCTGGAAACGAAGGAGCAACAGGTTTCCTACAGTGGTTCGAGAAAACAGATGCCACACTGAACCTATGCAACTGCCCAGAAGCTCAGTGGGTCAAATATGCCTCAAGTACTTTAAAAAAGGGAGCTTTAACTTGGTGGAACACCCAAATAAGAGCCAAGACTCGTGAGGTTCTTCATGCTTTGACTTGGGAGGAGTTCAAGGCTCTGTTGACTGAGGAGTATTGTCCAAGGTCAGAAATGAGGAAATTAGAGGCCCAATTCAGGGCTCTCACTATGAAAGGAGCTGATCATCTCAGTTTTACATCTCTATTCCAAGAGCTCTCTCTATGTGTCCCTCACTTGGTGACCCCGGAACAAAATGCGATCAACTGCTACATCGATGCCTTTCCTGAAGCTATGCGTATAGTTATGATGTCGGTGAGCCCTACCTCTTTGTCAGCTGCCATCAAATTGGCAGGAACCTTGACCGCCGAAATGGTCAAGACTGGGGTATTGTAAAAGGAATCTGGTAAAGGTAATGATAACCGTGGGTCAAGCTCAAGCAACAACAAGTCTAATAAGAGGAAAAAAGGCACACAAAGCTATGCGCTAGTTACTCCTGCTGTTCCTGTGAATGTTGTGGCCCAACCCAACACTAGGCATGTCTATACGGGTCCTCATCCTCTGTGCACCACTTGCAATTTTCACCATCCCACTGGCACGCAATGCCGGAAGTGCACCAATTGTGGAAGGTTTGGTCATTGGGCTATTAAGTGTAGGGTTTCTCCAGTAGGAACCAATCAGACCGTGGCTGCTATACCCGTTCAGAACAACAATCCTAATCGTGCCTGCTACCAGTGTGGAAGTCCTGATCACATGAAGAGACAATGTCCCCAATTAGCTAACAACAATCAAGTCAATTATGGTAGAGCTTTTGTGCTCGGGACATCTGAAGCTCGCCAGGATTCAAACGTCATCACAGGTACGTTTCTCCTCAATGATCATTTTGCATCCGTTTTATTTGATACTGGAGCGGACCAGAGTTTTGTATCACTAGATTTTGCACCCTTACTTAACCTTAAGCCAACAATCATGGACTCAACCTATGTTATTGAACTGGCCAACGACGAACCAATCAAAGCTAATTCGATTATTCGTGATTGCGTTCTGACTTTCGATCATCATTCCATCGATATCGATCTAATCCCTATTAAACTGGGAAGCTTCGACCTAGTAGTAGGGATGGATTGGTTATCCAAACATCAAGCTGAGGTTCGATGCGCTGAAAAGTTGATTCGTATTCCTTTACCTTCAGGCGAAACCTTAGGGCGTTGTGTTGTAACGAGAGGTTGCGGGTTCAACCCTACCACGTCCCCCTCTGACCCGTTTTTCTTTAATTTTTGACATTCTCTCCATAAAACCACTTAAATACAATATAATTATTCTAAAAAAATTATAAATACACTTATAAAGTGTTCTAAACTCCCACAATCTATATAAACTATCCTTTTCAAACTTTTATAAATTTATAAAAAACCTTACAAACTTTTTTTTTGAAACAAATACACACCTAATAAATCTAATCATTTTTATATAAAAATAACAATAAACATCTTTTTATTTAGTTAATTTTTTAGTCATAACTTATTTGATTAATATTCTATTATTTAGTTAACAACATAATTATTTTATCAATCATTTACTCGGTTACATTTCTTTTTATTTGATCATTCAAGCGGACATTCATTCAATTACTTAATATTTACTCAATCATTTATAAATTCAATAAGATATTTCATTTAATTCATTACTTAATTAATTTGATTATCTATGCATTTATTTATTTAATCATTAATTCATTAAATTATTCACTTATTTAGTCACCACATAATGCTTTATAAACACAAATAAATACGTATTAACTATAGTCGTTCTTTTTCAATTTAGTTATCTAGTAAAATATTTATTAGCCAAATTATTTAACGTTATTTAATAACTATCTTCAAACGATTTTATACACCAAAGACCAAAATAAAGAAAATTAAGTCATCTTCCCAAGTCAACAATCCAAACAAAACCCTGGGTAACTGGAAATCCTATTCTTCGTCATCGTAACTTTAGGTTAACCAATTTCAGATTTCATTTAGGAATCCTTCGAATATGAATCTTTCCCGTTCGCCAAGCTAGTAAACACCAACTACATAAGGTGGGTTCATAGTTCCCATTTTACTTTAAATCTTTTGGGATGGAAAATACACACAAACTTTTATATCATTATTACTTGGTTTTCAAATGAAAAGGATATTTATTCATGATTATCATTGGAAATCATTGTGATACTTTATTCTTGAAATTATTTATTCTTACTGAGCAAGGTCAAGTAGTGTTTAATAAATTGCTTGTGTTATCTATATTATATCGTATTCTAGGGACCTGTACATGTAAGTCTCATGAGCATCATAATCATAGAGGTTCCTTTGAGGGGAACTGAACATCATAATCGTAGAGATTCCTTTGAGGGAATTGAACATCATTTATGTACAGGGTGACGAATATGTGATTAATTTAGTGTAATACTTGTATATTTAGTTTAACATGTACGACTTTGTAAGCTTTTATCAAATGATTATCTTTTACTGTTTCACTACAAATCTATGACTCACCAACTATATATGTAGTTGACTCTTTTTGCGTGTTTTTCAGGAAATGAGAATCATGCATGATTGAGACTAGAAGTTGGAGATTTAGATAGGAAACCTATTGTCTTTTAAGTTTCTTATGCCTTGTAAAAGACGTTTGAGTTTTGATTTAATAATAAAATATGGTTTCCTTTTATCCAAGTGCTTTAATTCAATTCTCGTGACACCTCGATGTTTCCGCCATCGGTCGGGGTGTTACAATGTACCTCATCGCCCTCTCCATCCAATCAAACCTCACATCCATATAATCCATCACCACATCCTGCACCATCTCCAATGTAACCTGCCCAGCCCTCGGCTACCTCTCTAGCCTCTGCCTCAATGGCCTCTCTACCTGGTGGGCAATCCTACGCCTCCTCCTAGCTCGTGCTGCCTCATCTCCCTAAACAACAACCTCTCTCACGGCCTCCCACTATGGGGGACTAGTCATAGTAACCATAGTAGCCAGGCGCATATCACCTAACTCATAATGCAAGGTCTCAGCTCCCACCATCAGATGTATCTCTAGATACCTATCAAAAACTCCCAACCTCCTAGCCAACCGAGTCACATACGGACCCATACTCAAATGCACACCAACTTCAGAAGCTCTCCTCCTTGCAAATGATGAAATCAGAACATCCACAATGTTGAGGTTATGCCCCTCAACAATCGATCTCAGCACCGCCATATTAAGTTTCGTGCATTTCTCTACACCGGACCGGCGTCCGAGTATAGTGCACTATATAATCCTATGTAAATATCTGATCACTGGATCTCGAATCTGGGACTCCAACAAGTTATTCGTATACAGAACCGCCCCAATTATATCCCAAAAAGCTACAAACTGTACATCGGTCACCCCCTGTGGGTGAGCCCTGCTAAAGAAACCTCTCGGAAGAGTGCAAACTCCGGCGCATCAACCTTCTCCTGCGCATAATATCCAGTCAAAACCGCAAACTACGGGATGCTCATGTGATGGGTCTGTCTACCCAGTGCAAAAGAAAGCGTGTTCCCGTTAGCAAATTTCCTTGGACCCACGCGAAACGTCACCAAAAACTCCGTTGTGGGCTCAACATACTGGTGCACATCAGGTGCCAACACCCTCCTCCACCTCTCAGTAATCATACCCTCTATCCTCTCCTACTGCCCTAGCTGTCCAATCAACACACAGTCAATCGTCTGATGATGTAACATCAGCATCACCACAAACCGTCTCGCCTACCGATCCTCCTGGGAAGCTCGCTCAAACTTCAGCAGCGAGTGATGCATGTGATCTCTCCTCGAGACAAGAGGTGGTGGAATCTCACGATAGGGCAGAATCTCGGGCCCCCAGTAGCTAATAACACGTCTCCTGAACGGAGGCACATGAACTGCTGGATCCGGATCACCCTATTTCCTCTTCTTCGGCCCACGCTTGCCGGTACTCGATTCCGGTCGTTTCGACATCCGGATTCACACAAGTTAGCAGCGAAACAATAATAATAATAATTCCCGAGCCCTGCCTGCAACAAATTTCCAATTCAAATCACACACAAACTATTTTTGTATTTTTCTAATTTTTAATTTTTTGGGTTTTTAAACTTTTCTAAAGAAAAACAAAATTAAAATGAAATTAAAAACTAAAAATAAAAAAAATGAATACTAAAGAAAAAATTGAAAAATCTGTCAATTAAGCCTCGGGGCGTACCGCCCTGAAATGAATCAAATTGGGCGGTACGCCGCCCAATATTGTTGCAGAAACCCCAATTGCATTTTGGGGCGTACCGCCTCAAATTTATGAGACCTAGGCGGTACGCCGCCCAATTGAGAATCACAGGACCGATAATCGGAATTAACCGATCAATCCTAAACTAAACCACCTCACTTTCAATTGGTTCCGTTTTCGGTTAACTTACACAAAGAAACACGAACTTAACCTAAAAATTGAAAACCGAAGCTAAGTTATCACAAATTAAACAAACAAAACAAAATTGAGAACCTGGAAAGCTTGGTATGAACTACGAATGATCGGTGGTGATGTGCGTCAGTGGTCTCGGTCCAGACAGTTGTGGTGAATTTAGATAGGTGACGGTGCGTGTGTGTAGCCCCTCAAAACGGCAACGTAGTGCGAGGATGGTCGGTGGAGATTCCGACAGTCTAAGATGGTAGCGGTGGTCGAGAACCGTGATGGCGGTAGTTTACGGTGGTGGATCTAGGTCGGTAATGGTGGTGGATGGATGTTGTGAAAGTGGAGATGGGTTTGTGAGCCGACCCGTAAGGGTTTTATTTTTTTCATCGTTCAAATATCGGGCGTACCGCGTACCGCCCAAAAATTAAAAACCGAATTCTTTTAAAAATATTGGGGCGTACCACGCTGAATTGAACATTTCTGGGTGTACCTCCCTTCCCCATTTTTGACAGAAAGTTTGGAAATTTTTGGGGACTTAGAAAGTAATCTATATCCAAGAAATTACTTGTTTCGCACCACCGAACATTTCTACTGCAAAATTTTTGATAAAACGTACCTCGAACGCAGTAAATGGCACAGTTTCACTCCCGAGCTTCCCGATTTCCTGAACACAAACCAAAAACGTAAAATCTAACAAAAACTACAAAAACACATGAAAATCAAAAAGAAAACAAACCCCTGGGTTGCCTCCCAGTTAGCGCTAAGTTTTTGAGGTCTTCAGTCAGACCGTACTTCCCTTTCACGTTTCGTTGTTTTCAGATGCGGGCGCCAAGAAATAATCCTCTTTGTCCACTTGCCCGTGAATATTCGCTGAATCCAAATAAGGCTTCAACCTATGCCCATTCACTACCTGCCTCAGGCGGTCATCTAGATCTTCAATCTCAAAATTACCATACCCCCCCCCCCCCACACACTTGTGATGAGGTACGGCCCCATCCACTTGTTTTTCAACTTACCGGAAAACAATTTAGTCTTGAATTATATAACCATACCTTCTGACCTACCTGGAAGCTTATCCGCTTCAGCTTGGCATCATGAACCTTCTTCATCTTGTGCTTGTAAGCCGATGCACTTTCATACGCCTCATCGCGTAATTCTTCCAATTCTCCTAGTTGAAGCTTCCTTTGTCTACCTACATCATCGTAACTCAAGTTAACTTCTTTCACAACCCATAATGCTCGGTGAGCTAACTCAACAGGTAAATGACAACCCTTTCCATAGACCAACTGATATGGAGTGGTTCCAATAGACGTTTTAAAGGCGGTGCGATACGCCCACAATGCATCATTCAATTTGGTTGACCAATCCTTGCGGTCGGTTCGCACTGTTTTTGTAAAATTTCTTTGATTTGCCTATTGGAAACCTCCACTTGTCCACTTGTTTGCGGATGATATGGGGTTGCAATACCGTGGTCTATGCCATATTTTTAAAGCAATTTGCCAAATTGAAAACTTTTGAATTGGGATCCCCCATCACTAATGATCACACAAGGGATTCCAAATCTAGTGAAAATGTTTTGTTAGACAAATTTGCAAACAACACTATGGTCGTTGGTCTTTAGTGGCAATGGCTTCTATCCATTTTGACATATAATCTACAGCCACTAATAATTAAATAAAACTATTAGAGATAGAAAAAGGGCCCATGAAGTCAATGCCCCAAACATAAAAAATCTCCACAACCAAAATTGGTTGAAAAGGCATCTCATTCTGCTTCGTGATGCTCCCCATCTGTTGACATCTCACACAATGTTTCACAAAGTCGAACGCATCCCTAAAGATCGTGGGCCAAAACAAACCGGATGAAAGAACCCGGTAGCCCGTCTTTTGCCCACTAAAGTGCCCTCCACATGCAAATGCATGTACCAATTCTAGAACCGCTTGCACCTCCGACTTGAGTACACATATCCAGATCTATTGATCCGACCCTACCTTGAACAAATCCGGTTCGTCCTAAATGTATTGACTCTCTTGAGCCTTCAAGTGCATCTTTCGTCCCAAAACAAACCGGATAAATATGGTAAACTATGCATTAGATAGGTTGCATGCGTTAGAAATGTGTGTTTTATAGATAACGTGATGAAATATGCATAAACGGATGTGTTAAACGTTAAACACAGTAAAAATATGAGATGGATATGTGTTTATATGAATAACATGATGATACATGTGTGAATTGATAGATATATACATGTAAATACTTGTGTTAATAGTTAACGGAAAAGTAAAAGGACTAAAAACGTAAATTATGTAAAGATATAAACGTATACGTATTTATATTTATTATAAGTATCCCGAGGCTTAGAAATTAGTAAAAGTATATCGTAATATGATTCGTAACATTAAATAATAAGTATTGAAAAGTTTGAGGGGCTAGAACGTAAACTAGTGAAAGAGATATATATATATATATATATATATATATATATATATATATATATATATATATACGGTAATGATCATGTGAAAACAATTTTTATCATGAAAACACGAAAACAAATATTAAAACTTCTATAACTTTTTCATACGTTAATAATTTTTAAAAAATATTTGCACCAAAATCCTTAAAATTATGTTATCTTTAGTTCTGGAAAAAATTAAAAAAAAAATCAATTTTTTTTAAAATTATTGTTGCACAGGTGCAATAATTTTTTTTATTATTATTGCACATATGAAATAATATTAAAACCTTTATAACTTTTATAAAAAATTGCACTATAAATCTTATAATTATGTTATCTTTAATTTTGGAGAAAATTAAAAAAAGTTCAACGTTTTTTAAATTTTTTATTATTGCACATGTGCAATAAAAAATTATTATTGCACATGTGCAATAATATTAAAACCTCTATAACTTTTTCATATGTTAATATTTTTTATAAAAAGTTGTACTATAGATCTTATAATTCTGTTATCTTTAATTCTTGAAAAAATTAATAAAAATTAATGTTTTTTTGTTAATATTGCACATGTGTAATATAATTAATACGTATTATTGCACATGTGCAATAATAAAAAAAATCACGAAATTTTATATGTTTAATTTTTTTTCCCCAGAATTAAAGGTGACATAATTTTAAGACGTTTGGTGCAAATTTTTTAAAAAATCATTAATGTATGAGGAAGTTATAGAGGTTTTAATATTTGTTTTCGTGTTTTCGCAATAACATCTTGTTTTTATTTGATCCTTCCCCTATATATATATGTATATATATATATATATATATATATATATATATATATATAGGGTTAGGTTCAAACGAGAACTTTTTATTTTGAGAACTTTTGAGAACTAAATTTCAACCACAAATTTCTGGGGGGGGACCACTACAATTCATGGGAGAGGGGAATAAACTTGTGGGGGGACCACTACTTTTGAGAACTAAATTTCAACCACATGTAAATAAACTTGTGGCTCAAATTAGTTCTTTTTAGTTCTTAAATCAAATTGGTTCTCAAATGATCCTCTCCCCCTATATATATATATATATATATATATATATATATATATATATATATATATGTGTGTACGTATATCATCAAGCATGTCCCGAGCCTTAGAAACCTTTATAAATATGCCCCATAATGTTTTTATGCATAAAATGATAGAAAGGTAGAAGTTCAGGGGGTTAAAATACAAATATAAAGCCCAAGGACCAATTCTGCCAAACTGTGAAAGTACCCCGCCGGTACGCGAGGGTCTCCTCGCGATACGCGCTGGGTTGCAAGTAGGGATTTAGCCACGAATTCGACTTGCAGCTCACGATTAGCCAACCTACGCGCCATTTCTCTACAATTAGTCACCCCTACACGTGTTAGCAGCCATTTGCGACCCTTCCAGTATAAATAGCAGCCACGTTCCTTCAATTTTGAGTACCAATTCACGAAAATCATCTCCTAAAAACCCTAGAACACATCTAGAACCTCTTCTGCAAAATTGGAGCAATCGATGAGGAATTAGAAGGCCATCTCCTGCAGTCCCACGTTTTTAGGTATGCTTTACAATAGCCCCATGGTAATTTCAGTTATTATGATGTCTAGATTAAAGGTTTAAAACTATGCTAAAATTAGGGTTCATAATCTTGTTTTGATGAAATTGGATAATCGGGTGAGAATTAGGGTCTGAATTTTTGTAGATAATACTAAAATTATGTGTTTTAAGAAAGCCCTAAGTTTATTTCACAATTGGAAAAGGTTTGATTAAGGTTTTGTTAACGGGTCAAAATTAGGGTTTTCGTAATATTGTTCTGCCCAAATTGAGCAAACGGTGTTGAATTAAGCTTTGATATTTTAAAGTATATTATAAAATATTATAATGGATAATACCCTAATTTGGTTTGAAAAGAAAATGAGTTTTAATAAAGAAACGAGAAATACGTGAAATTAGGTTTTCTAAATATGATTATTTAATATAAAATAATACGGAGGGTATGGAGACTTGAATTTTAGTAGGGTAACTTGTTTTTATATATATTAAGTATATTTGAAGTTAAAATGGATAAATTATCAAGTATTTAAAATACCGAGTTAATCGGATATTTAGAAGTTCGTGCGGACCAGAAGGGTAAGCGCCTGTACACTAGGGTTTCTGGCAAAGCGGGGGTGTCGCATAAATCCCAACTGGGACCTGACATACCTCACTGGACGATTCCGGGGTGAGCGTTACTTATAGGAATGCACGTCTTCGTATTACCAATTAAAAAGGGATAATATACCTCTAGGGGTATTTTTGTCATTTTGACCTTAAAAGAAGTAAACCTTAATAAATAGATATTATTAAGATAATATAAGAGATGAATAAACATAGGATATGTTTATAACGTTAAACCTTGCGTTAATGCCATACGATACGCGAATTAGGTTTACCAAGGATTTTGTCGGAGGTTCTGTCTGAGTTTAACGAGTAAAGAGATAAGGTGAGTTCTGCGAGCCCACTTATTAATGTTTTAAATGTTTTAATGTTTTTGGGCTGATATACATACAATGTTCAACTGTTTACTTGAAAAGTATTTGAAATGCTTTTATCTGAAAGTTTGCTTATCTTAATTTATGAATTGATGAACTGTTTTTGGGCTGATATACATACGTGTTATGTTATGAAGATGCTTATGAATGATTATACGTATTAGTAATGTACATGAAATGATTATGATAGAATAATGCATATGAAATGATTATTAGGGTTATGTGCTATATTTGCTTTCAAACTAGGTACCCAAATGATAAGAGTTTGTTAATAAATGCACAAGTGAGAATGTATGATTATATGAGAACAGGTGATGCATTTGCTATATTATTATGTGGTGGATATGTTGCTGGTACATCTGTATACAAGCATGGTAGTATAGTTACCCGGTATATCGAAAGTGTGGAGGATACGCCGCTGGTACATCCTGTATACATACACCTAGGTAAATTGGGGGATGTTCATTTGTTACAGTATATGAGTACATTATCATGTTTATTAGCACACACGTAAGTCATCTGGATATCTAACTAGGGGCGGGTAGTAGCTTTGTGGTGGTTAAGGAGATGTTCGATAGAATAGAACATCTTAAGAGTTAAGGTTACGAGAATAATTGTCAGTACTGAGGTTGGGAGTTTCCAGATGAAGTCACCTGAGCAGTATTTGAAACTGGAAAGATGGAATGTAGGACGATTGTCAGTACTGAGGTTGGGGGCTTCTAGATGAAGTCACCTGAGCAGTCTAGGGTTGTTCATCGGTTTATTTGGATCGGTTAGTTTGGTTTTGAAAAAAAAAAATTCTAACCGAAAACCGAACCGAACCGAATTTCAAATTTTATTAACCGAACCGAAACCGAACCGAATTCAATTCGGTTCGGTTATGGTTGAAACCGAATTAACCATACAAACCGTTTTTCATCCATACAAACCGAATTTCATCCAAGTTTAACCAAATTTAATCAAATGGATTGAAAATCATACAAACAAAAAAGAGCAGCCCAGCAACACAAGCCATAGTTTGATTAAATGCAGCCCCAACAAACAAAAAACCCAAGCTATGACATACAAAATGGGTTGTTTAAATGCAACCATACAAATTCCAAGTTTAAACAAAACCGAAATATAGTTTCAATCACAAAAGATTAAATATTTAGTCAACAAGGTTTTTTGCCATGCTATGACAAACAAAAACTCCAGTTTTGCCAACTCGTTCAGCCATTCCTTCAATCGGCCAACACATTTTTCATATCTACGAGACAAAAGAACAATTAATAAAAGAGATTACACGTTAAACATGTAAATATAAAATAAACGATATTAGATAAAAAAAAAGTAGTAAATTACCTCCTACCAACTTATCAAGATCTTCAATGTTTTCTTCCACACTCGTAGAAACACCTTTTGAACGAAGCCAATCTTGACAACAAATTAGAGCTTCAACGGTTTGAGTATTCAAAGAGCTCCTGAATGAGTTGAGCAATCTACCTCCGGTGCTAAATGTAGATTCCGAAGCAACCGTTGATATAGGAATAGCTAAGATATCACGAGCAACAAGTGACAATATAGGAAATTGTGGACTTCTCTTCTTCCACCAACCCAAAACAGTAAAGTCTTCACTTTCAAACCAAACATCATCTCCTTCTATCTCCTCTTTTAAATACCCAATTAACATTAATATTAATTATTAAACTAATAATAATAAAAATATAAGAATATATAATATTAATATCGGTTTATTCGGTTAAACCGAATTAACCGAAATTTTTAAAAAGATCCATTCGTAAACCGAACCGAAAACCGAACTTAGAATTCGGTTACGGTTACAAACCAAACCGAAAACCGAAATTTCAATATGGTTACGGTTTTCTCGGTTATGGATACGGTTCAGGTTTCATTTTTTTCGGTTTTTGGTTATTTTGAACAGTCCTACTGAGCAGTATTTGAGACCGGGAAGGTATAGAAGAAATAGAATGGTTGACAGTACTGATGTTGGGGGCTTCCTGATGAAGTCACCTGAGCAGTATACGAAACTAGAAGGTATAGAGGTATATGGAATTCAGGTCATAGGAGCTAAAAGGTTATCGAGGTACATGTTTTCTAGAGAAACATGTTTGATTATGATGTTATGTTATGTACGACTTTGTTATGTGTTATACTTGATAAATGTTTGTAAAAAGGGATTTTGCAGGTTCAAAGGTTTTAACCTCACGAACGAGGTAATGTTTTTAAAATGTAGAACTCACCAGCATAAGCTGATCTTTTTCCAAAACCGTATGTATGTCAGGTGTAGGTGAGACATCTTGGAGCAAGGGCGGAGCCCTCGTGATAAGAGATTGATTGGGCAAGCTATAGAGGAAGCTGATGAGCGTGCTGGCTAGTTGTAGATAAATAAAGACGGATATAGTTAGTCGCTATATAAATAGATTGTAAATTTATCTCAGTTACTTTACGTACTTGGCTTTATAATAAATAAATGTTTTAGTTTTTCCGTTGCTTATCTCTGTTGTGCCACGTGTTCATGAGTAAATCCGATGCGTGACCCCTCCTAGTGCCAAGTCTGGGAGTGGGCGTCACAAGTTGGTATTAGAGCCTTGGTTTAAGAGATTTAGGTACAACCGCGGTATCTTAACTTAAACTAGAACTCTAGGTAGAGTAAGTTCAGATAAGAAATGTAGATGCCAACCAAGATAGTTTGTGCCCAAAATGACGAATATGCATAAGGATCATAATAGTTAGGACTTGCGGTATCCGTATATGGAAAATACACGATTACAATTAGCTACTACAATTTGGTAATTTCCATGTAAGCAGATCATAAGTACTAATGTTGTGTGGCCAAGTGCAAGGAGAAGAAGAACGTTTAGAAATGTAATCTAGGAATCAGTTTGCGTTGATGAGGAAGATAGAGAGGCGAGGTGTGGACATTAGGGAAATATGTGACAGAAGTAACCGGGTTTTGAACGCATCATAATTATATAATTGTATTGGATCCTACATTTATATACTTATCGTGAATTCAAAATTTAGAGACTCTACGTCACACAAGTTCTGAAATGTCATCTATCTTAATTTAGGATATGGAAATGGCTGCAAGAGGCGATCGTGCGAATGCGGAACCAGAGAATAACGCCGGAGCTAATGCATTCACTAACGAGCAGAGAGCGGATATGGCTGCAGAGATGACACGCTTGTTGCAGACAACACTACCTGGTTTATTAGTTCAACTTCAAGGAGCTGCGAGAGTTGGTGCTTGTGGTGCCCATGGAGCTGCAGGAAGAGATGTCGGAACTGCCCAACCTAGAATAGGATGTTCGTTTAAATCGTTTAGCGGTTGTCGACCTCCTTTGTTTGACGACAATCAAGATGCGTTAGCTACGTTCTAGTGGATTCATGAGATAGAAGCGGTCATAGAAATTAGTGAGTGTAGTGAGGCCTAAGCCGTGAAGTATGCTGCCCACTCGTTTGTCTCAGAAGCACTGCACCGGCGGGGGAATGATCAAATAGACTGAAGAAGATGGAGTCATCGTTGCAATGAAATGGGACGATATGAAGGAGTTAGTTCTTGAAGATTTATGCCCTAAAGGTGAGTTGGAGCAACTGGAGAGGAGCTTTCTAATGTTAGAAGCTGGGAACATGACGCACCGGGAATACACTTCGAAGTTCAATGCAATGGCGAGACTGCTACCTACCTTAGTCACTCCCGAAGCTGAAAGGGTGAAGCGTTACATGCAGGGATTTTCGAGTAGAGTTAGGGTATTAATCAAAGCGACTAAACCAAAGACATTCAAGGCAACGGTGAATTTGAGTTCCAATCTATACAGCGAGATGTTTGGCACAAACGATAGACCAGAAGGAGCAAAGAGGAAGGAGTCGGAGTCGGAAGCAATTTCGAGAAAGGACAACGGGAATCACAATAAGAAGGCGAAGAATGATTCGAAAGACGACAAGCCAAAGTGTCACAAATGCAAGAAGAACCATTTCGGAGAATGCAGATCAGGAACGTTTGGATGTTATACATGCGGTAAAGAAGGTCACTTCTCGGGTAGTTGCCCAGAGCGTAAGAAGTGTTATGAATGCGGGGAAGTGAGACACCTTAGGATGAACTGTCCTAAGATGGTGTTGAATCCTACCCCACTTCGAGCCATCCCAGGGAATGGTTCGGGTCCGAGAACGGCTCCTGCAAGGGCCTACAGTACGATGGAGTTGATAAGGGGAGATCCCCAGACCTCGTAAGGTAATTCGAGTAGTTAGAAATCGAAAATTAATCATTACTCATTTGCTTTAGTACGTTATGTGTGCCATTGCTTGCTGCAATATGCTTAGACATTAGAACTATTAGAACTTATGTTCTAGGAAGTGAGCCGAAAATGTGAAAGCATTATCAAGGATCCCGTAAACAAGCTACCGTAGACAACTTATGTAACACCCTAACCGATGGCGGAAACATCGAGGTGTCACGAAAAGAGTATAGAAGCACAAGGATATAAAAAAGGAATTCCAAATTATATCAATAACTTCAAATTTAATGTCTATTACAAGGCACAAGCTTAAATGATAACATAAATTCTAACTAGATCCACAAGCTCCTAGTTATAATCAACACTTATGCTGAATGTCCATTTCTTGAAAAACACGCAAAAAGGGGGTCAACTATATGCATAGTTGGTGAGTCATATATTTAAGTAGTAAAACAATTATAGAAGAAAATAAAACGTTTGATAGGGTTTGCAAAGTCATACATGTTAAATAATTAAACCAATAATTAGCATGAAACGGTCAAATAGCATGAGACAAATAAATAGCATGAATGTTTGTCCGCGTGTTCAATTCCTCGCAAGGAATCTCAGCGTTGGGACCAAATAGCATAAACGTTTGTCCGCGTGTTCAATTCCTCTCAAAGGAATCTCAGCGTTGGGACCAGATAGCATACAAGTTTGTCTGCGTGTTCAATTCCTCTCAACGGAATCTCAGCGTTGGGACCAAATAACATATAGGTTACACAATAGCATGTAATGAATAGCATGACAAAGTATTCATTTATACGTTATAACACGTATAAATACAAGTATTCAACAATATTTGACTTTGCGTAGTGATAATAGATTGATTGTCTTAATAAAGTTTCACAATGAAGCATGATAGAATGTATGGTTTGCTTGAAACAAAGTAACAAATGTGAGTTTAGTTTATGCTTGTTTTCCACCCCAAAATGGTTTGAAAATTTAAAGAAAAGGGGGCTATGAACTCACCTTGGATAGTTGATTACTAGCTTGACGTGTCGGGAAAAATTCAAGTACGAGGATGTCCTAAACGAATAACGAATCACGATTAACCTAAGGTTACGAGAACAACTAAAAGATTTCTAAAATATCTAGGGTTTTGCTGGGTTTGCCAAGTTGGAGAAGATGGATTGTAATTGAATTAGATTAATCTAAACATTAATAATTTAAAATGGGAAAAGAACCCAATATCTTATTTTCTCATTTATCAAATCAACTGTTTTAGAAAAAAACTGGTAATAACGAAATGATAATCCTAAGAAAACGACGTTTCAATCTCCTGAATTAATCATCCTGAACTTGAAAATTAGAAGTTATGATTTATGTGTAAAACAAGTATCATAATCATCTTTAATTATGTTAGAACATTAAAGAAACTCAATATGTGGTTGATCTTGTATAAAGTAACCACATTTTATGGTGTATTTTAATATTTGAGATAAACATTTCTAAATACATATTTAAATATCTTTTAATAATAAAAAGTTCTTCATCTTAATATTTATACGTTGTTTACAAATTTGGGAGTCATAAACGATTATTCAAAGAGAACATGCGACCCTAGCTTGGATAAAGAAGGCAAGAACCAACTAAGCTACTAATCTCAATTGGTTTCATGTCACTTAAAAATATATATATATTACTAATAATTTATTCATCTAAGATACTAATCTCAATTGGTTTCATGTCACTTAAAAATATATATATATATTACTTATAATATATTGATCATCTTCTCCACCATTCCAACCGAAAACCCTAGTTTTCTACTCTTCAAACTGATCATCGATACAAGTATGGAATACAAAATTAACTTAGGGTTTTTAGTCACTGATGAAAACCGATCCTAAACATGTATGAAACATACCTTAAACGCGCCGAAAAACGGGTGGTCGGAAGGGTTGCCGGAGCTCGACGACGGCAAAGAACAAAAGCTCAAGACAGGGACAAAAATGAATTATTTCTGATGTCTTTAGGTGCGCAAATGCGAAGGGAAGTTTGAGGAACGATTTATAGGGCCAACTTCGCAGTGAATACGGGTTAAACGGGGTTTAAAGTCCGAATGAATTCTGATATGAGTTGTAATAGTTAGCATTCTTGAAGGTTTGAAATGTAAATGTGAGTTTAGTACTATTTTGTAAAGTGAAGACTAGCTCAGGGACTATAGTGTAAATAAGTAACTAACTGAATGGTTAGTTGCTAATCGGTTGTTAGTAGCTGTTAAATACTGTTAAGCGGATGATAATGGATAACCGATTGTTGAGCTAATTTTCTCTATTCTGTTCAATTCTCTTTCTATCCTTAACATTGGTATCAGAGCGTCGATCTTCCGACCTCTTACCACCACCAATTCCGACGAATTCCACCAGTTCCGGCGAGATTTACGGCGGCGTAATTCAAGATGACACGTACGGGAAGTGGCAGCAATTTGATCGAAGCGACATTGCAAGAGCATGAGAACACACTCTTGCGATTAGATCGTGCATCTGAAGCAGCGGCGCAGCAGAGCCAGGCGATGGCGAAGAATATCGAATCAATTCAGAAAACTTTGGAGCAATTGTTAAAGAAATCACCTTCGACAGACAATTCAGATGATGAAGGCACCTCGTCTAGGGCAGTTCTTGTGAAAACGGATAGGATGCCACGATTGGGGAAAGTCGAATTCCCTCGGTTTTCTGGTGATGATGTGGAGGACTGGGTTTGTAAGTGTGAGCATTTCTTCAGTATTGATGAGACTCCAGTCAATTTTAAGGTGAGGTATGCTGTGGTGCATCTTGATGGAAAGGCACTAAAATGGCACCATAATTTCATGAAGTTGAAGGAAATTCCAGTGGCAAATGTAGATTGGAAGGAGTATGCAAGTGCAATTACTGCAAGATTTTCAACTACAATGTATGAGGATGCCATGGGAGTGTTGACCTCAATTACACAGACTGGGACATTGGAAGATTATTGTCAGTTGTTTGATAAGTGCCTGTTGAAAGTTACTATTTCAGAAGAGTATGCGGTGAGTATTTTCTTGAAGGGATTGAGGCCGGATATTGGGTGTCCTGTCCGAATGTTCCAGCCTAAGTCATTAAAACAGGCTTATGCTTTGGCAAGGATGCAAGATTCTGCCAATACTACTTTGGGAGTAAGGCCGTATGGAGGCAGGTATAATAACCATTCTTCTGTATTTCCAACTGTAGTTAAGAATCCTGTACCACTGAATAGTTTTAAAGGACCTGGTAATGCTTCTAAATTGCCACTATTACCTACACCCCCTGCTAATCATAAGTTGAATCAAGTAAAGAAGTTGACTAGTAAGGAAATTGAGGAAAAAAGGTCTAAGGGGGAATGTTTCTGGTGCAATGAAAAGTTTACCCAGACTCATAAGTGTCCAAACAAACAACTATACACCTTGGAAATAGTTGATTGTGAGGAGACTGAACCAGTAGTAATGGAAGTAGATACTGATGAGCCACAAATTTCTATTCATGCCATCATGGGTATCCCATCTTTCTCAACAATGAAGGTGTTGGGTACTATAGGCACTAGGCAGTTGCATATTTTGATTGACTCAGGCTCTACTCACAATTTTATAAATGAAAATTTAGCACAAAAGTTGGGGTGTCCTTTGAAAGAAGTTGCCAATATGAAGGTTAGTGTAGCAAATGGAGATAAGTTGAATTGTGCTAAGATTTGTAAGGGGTTTCTGGTGTATGCGAGGCTTGTGGTTTACAGCTGATGTGTGGGCTTTACAGTTAGAAAACTATGATATGGTTCTTGGGGTACAATGGTTATTTACATTGAATGATATAGTATGGAATTTTAAGAACTTAACAATGCAGTTTCAAGTGGGGGATAAAGTTCATACGTTAAAGGGAAGTGATTCCAATCAAATTTCTATATGTTCAGTGGAAAAGATGAATCAGTTGTTGGGGGCTGAGAGTCATATTTCTGAGGCTCAATTGTTGTCTATAAGATTGGAGGGCAGAGAGGAGCAGTTTGTTCACAATACTAAGGTAGGAACTGGTAAAGGAAATGAAGCTCTAACTCAGTTGTTGGAGGAGTTTTCTGATGTGTTTCAAGTACCTGTTGGGTTACCTCCAGCAAGAGCTTTTGATCATAAAATCCAGCTGCAAGATGAATCAATGGTGATTAGTCAGAAACCTTGTAGATATCAGTCTTTTCAAAAAGATATTATGGAGAAATCTGTGAAGGAATTGTTGGACAATGGAGTTATAAGGAATAGTGCAAGTCCATTTGCAGCCCCAGTGGTGTTAGTAAAAAAGAAAGATGGAACTTGGAGGCTGTGCATTGATTACAGGAAGCTAAATGATGCCACAATTAAGAACAGTTATCCTATTCCTTTAATTGAGGAGCTCCTTGATGAGTTGGTAGGAGCCTGTGTTTTCTCTAAATTGGACTTGAGATCAGGGTACCATCAGATAAGGATGAATGATAAAGATGTGTTTAAGACAGCTTTTAGAACACATCAGGGGCATTATGAGTTTATGGTGATGCCTTTTGGCTTAACCAATGCCCCTGTCACTTTTCAATCTTTAATGAATGCTACCTTTAAAGATTTCCTTAGAAGATTTGTGTTGGTTTTCTTTGATGACATTTTGGTTTATAGCCAGTCTATGGATCAGCATTTGAGTCACTTAAGAGAAGTTTTATTGGTTTTAAGGGCTAACTCTCTGTATGCTAAACAGTCTAAATGCAGTTTTGCTGGTTCCTCAATGGAATATTTGGGACACATAATATCAAAGGAGGGGGTTGCAACTGATCCTGCTAAAATTCAGGCTATTAAAGAATGGCCTAAACCTGCCACTATTAAAGAATTGAGAAGTTTTCTTGGTCTTGCAGGGTATTACAGGAGGTTTATTAAAAATTTTGGGCTTATGGCTAGACCATTGAATGATTTGTTGAAGAAAGATGCCTTTGAATGGTCTGATAGTGCTACAGTAGCATTTCTTAAATTGCAGGAGGCTTTAAGCTCTTCACCAGTCTTAGCTCTTCCAGATTTCACTAAGACTTTTGTACTGGAAACTGATGCATCTTCTAGAGGTATTGGAGCTGTGTTGATGCAGGAGCATCACCCTATGGCATTCATCAGCAAAGGGTTATCTTCTAGGCAGCAGTCCCTTTCTGTCTATGAAAAAGAATTGATGGCCATCATCTTTGCAGTCAAACACTGGCATCATTACTTATCCTTGAAACATTTTATTATAAGGACAGATCAAAAGAGTTTGAAGCATTTGTTGGAACAAAAGATGTCTACACCCCTGCAACATGTTTGGCTCTCCAAGCTTATGTCTTATGACTATGAGATAGTTTATAAACAGGGCAGTGAAAATGTTGCTGCAGATGCCCTATCAAGAGTTCAAGCTTCTACCTTGTTGACTATTACCTTATCTACACTAGATGCTACATTGTTTACTAAGATTCAGAATTCTTGGGCATTGGATCCTAAGCTTAAGCTAATTCTTGAGCAATTGGGAGCTGGTGCTATTGTCCCAAAGTATCACCTTGCTAACAACACCTTATTCAAGAATAAGAAGGTTGTAGTTGGCCATGCTCCTGACTTGCATAAGGAAATTATCACTTTATTCCATGCTACTCCACAAGGGGGTCATTCAGGGGTGTTTGCTACCACTCAGAGAATTAGGAGCTTGTTCACTTGGAAAGGCCTATCAAAACATGTGAGGTCTTTTATTAGACAATGTGGGGTATGTCAGAAAGCTAAATATGAAACTGTGGCACAACCTGGTCTTTTGAATCCTTTACTAGTCCCTTCTCATATTTTTACTGACATTTCAATGGATTTCATTGGGGGTTTACCCAAGTCAAATGGTAAAGATACTATTTTTGTGGTGGTAGACAGGCTTACTAAGTATGCATACTTCATGGCAGTTGCTCACCCTTATACTGCTGCTCATATAGCCCAACTCTTTCTTGATAATGTTTTCCTTCATCATGGGTGGCCTGACACAATTGTTTTTGACAGGGATCCTGTTTTCATTAGTGCTTTTTGGAAACACTTTACTGAATTGAATGGGGTCTCTTTGGCCCTTTCTACTGCCTATCATCCCCAAACGGATGGGCAAACTGAAGTGGTAAATAGGTGCTTGGAAGCTTACCTTAGGTGTATGGTGATGCATTCTCCTCATAGGTGGCATAGTTGGTTATCATTGGCTGCTTGGTGGTATAATACTTCTTTCCATACTTCTATCCAGATGTCTCCTTTTCAGGCCTTATATGGATACCCACCTCCCCTTTTCACCCCTTATGTTCCTAGAGATGTTAGAGTGGAAGCAGTTGATCAGTTACTCATGGATAGGGAGGATATGATTCATGTCTTAAAAAATTCTTTGAATGTGGTCAGAAATCGGATGAAACAGATGGCTGATAAGCACAGGTCTGAAAGAACTTTTGAAGTTGGTGCTTGGGTTTATGTTAAACTTCACCCCTATGTGCAGACTGCACTGAGGCAGCATAAGTTTTCAAAGCTTTCTCCTAAATACTATGGACCCTTTTTGGTGGTGGAGAAATTTGGGTCAATGGCTTATAGGTTGGATTTACCCACTGATGCTCAGATCCATCCTACATTCCACGTGTCATTATTAAAACAGGCTGCAGGCCCTCCTGACCCAGCTGATGTTATTCCTCTACCCACTGCTCCTAGATTCAAGCTGCAGCCTTTGAAGGTTTTGGATTCCAAGATGTATAAGAAGAGAAATCATATGGGTGTCAAGTGGTTGGTTCAATGGAAGGATTTGCCGGTTATAGATGCGACATGGGAGGATGCGGAGGAGCTGCAATTAAGATTTCCTGGGTTTTCTCATTCTTGAGGACACAAATGCTTTTAAAGGAGGGAGTATTGATATGAGTTGTAATAGTTAGCATTCTTGAAGGGTTGAAATGTAAATGTGAGTTTAGTACTGTTTTGTAAAGTGAAGACTAGCTCAGGGACTATAGTGTAAATAAGTAACTAACTGATTGGTTAGTTGCTAATCGGTTGTTAGTAGCTGTTAAATACTGTTAAGCGAATGATAATGGATAACCGATTGTTGAGCTAATTTTCTCTATTCTGTTCAATTTTCTTTCTATCCTTAACAAATTATTGATTAATGATGATTAAAAACGCGTTTAATCACCGGTTTTAAGTCCTTTGTGATGATTAAATCGTGAATTAGTGATCTTAATGACGAAAATTAATGTAAAACAAGGACTTTATGGGGTTTTTGGCCGTTCTCCGGCGTGTTAAAGGTCTCCGACGACAACAATGGCCGGAAAAACGTATAGGTGAAAAAATTTCGTTTTTTTATAACCCTTATTTAATACCCTTCTATTTAACAAGTTTGCTCCTTAAAAAAAATTATATTACAAATCTATAAAAACTCAAACCGACATAACGTTTTAAGAAAAATATATTTCTTTTGAAAGCAAGCCACTAAAAAAATATTTTTTTCTTTTCTTTATTACATCAAAAGCAAATAAAAATAATTCAAAATTCACATAAAATTTTTTATAAAGCACATTAAATCATCCTTTTTAATCCATTAACTAAAATAATTAAGTTTACACATTATATTAAACTTAAGATTCAACAGTACTTATTACTAATCTTTTATCTTTATTTATAAAACAAAAGTGAAGTGATAACTCAAATACTTTTATTAATTTTATAAATTCAAGATTGTTACAGCTTAGGGTTACGTTTTCCTTAGGATAGATGCAGAAACATGAAAGTAAATGATACCGAGGTATGAAACGAGTTATGAAACGAGCTATGAATAGTTATGTTATGCGGATGAGTTGCAAAGTTGAGAATGAAAGTTAAGATGGGAATTGAACAGGTTTCGAGGACGAAACCCTGTTTAAGAAGGGTAGAGTTGTAACATCCCAAATTTCATAGATACATGATTTATATAGTAAATACGTGTTTAAATTATAAATACGTTAGCTTAATTGATAAATATGGTAAACTATGCATTAGATAGGTTGCATGCGTTAGAAATGTTTGTTTTATAGCTTACGTGATGAAATATGCATAAACGGATGTGTTAAACGTTAAAGAAAGTAAAAATATGAGATGGATATATGTTTATATGAATAACATGATGATACATGTGTGAATTGATAGATATATACATGTAAATACTTGTGTTAATAGTTAACGGAAAAGTAAAAGGACTAAAAGTGTAAATTATGTAAAGATATAAACGTATACGTATTTATATTTATTATAAGTATATCCCGAGGCTTAGAAATTAGTAAAAATATATCCTAATATGATTGGTAACATTAAATAATAAGTATTGAAAAGTTTGATAGGCTAGAACATAAACTAGTGAAAGATATAGATATATATATATATATATATATATATATATATATATATATAAGGATCCTGCGAAAACACCATTTTTTTGTGAGAACTGCGTAAACAAATCTTAAAACCTACATAACTTTTTCAAACGTTAATATTTTTTTAAAAAAATTGCACCAAAAGTCTTAAAGTTATATTATCTTTAATCCTATAAAAGTTTTAAAAAACTTAACACTTTTTTTATTTTTTTATATATTTTTTTGTGTGGTGCACATGTGCATCACAAAAAAAACTCATACTTTTAGTATGAATTAATATTTTTTTCTTAGTCGCACCATATGTCATATATTTTCATCATTTTTTTTGTGTTTTTATTGAATGATGCACATGCGCATCATACCAAAAAAAACGCTCATACATGTGATATACATTAATAGATTAAAAAGAAATTGCACCCTAAATCTTATAGTTGTGTTATCTTTAGATTTAAAGAAAAAAATAGCATTTTATAACTTTTTTTAATTATATGATGCACATGTGCATCACACGGGAAAAAAACGTTCAGTTTTTTTTTAATATTTTGCTCCAGATTTAAAGATAACGTAATTCTAAGACTTTTGGCGCAAATTTTATGAAAAATCGTTAACGTATGAAAAAGTTACGTGAGTTTTAATATGTGTTTTCGCAGTTTTCACAAAAAGATGTGTTTTCGTAGGGTTAGGATCCTGCGAAAACATATCTTTTTGTGAGAACTGCGAAAACACATATTAAAACTCACGTAACTTTTTCATACGTTAATGATTTTTCATAAAATTTGCGCCAAAAGTCTTAGAATTACGTTATCTTTAAATCTGGAGCAAAATATTAAAAAAAAAACTGAACGTTTTTTTTCCATGTGATGCACATGTGCATCATATAATTAAAAAAAGTTATAAAATGCTATTTTTTTTCTTTAAATCTAAAGATAACACAACTATAAGATTTAGGGTGCAATTTCTTTTTAAACTATTAATGTATATCACATGTATGAGCGTTTTTTGTGGTATGATGCACATGTGCATCATTCAATAAAAACGCAAAAAAATAATGAAAATATATGACATATGGTGCGACTAAAAAAAAAATATATTAACTCATACTAAAAGTATGAGTTTTTTTTTGTGATGCACATGTGCACCACACAAAAAATATTTAAAAAATTAAAAAAAGCGTTAAGTTTTTTAAAACTTTTATAGGATTAAAGATAATATAATTTTAAGACTTTTGGTGCAAATTTTTTAAAAATATATTAACGTATAAAAAAGTTATGTAGGTTTTAAGATTTGTTTGCGCAGTTCTCACAAAAAAAGGGTGTTTTAGCAGGATCCTTCCCCTATATATATATATATATATATATATATATATATAGGGTGAGGTTCATTGTAGACACTTTCGCATGTGAAATAGCTCTTTTTCACATGTGAAAGTTTCTAATTAATGAGAAAAAAGAAAAAAAGGAAAAAGAAAATTAATCACAACCATTAGATCAAGAGATCTAATAGTGAAAAAGGGTGTCTACCTGTCTACACTTATGGGGGTGTCTACAATGAACTTTTCACTATATATATATATATATATATATATATATATATATATATATATATATATATATATATAGAGTTAGGGTAAAATACATCCAGCAAAAACGCTACATCCATTGCGGATTCATCTGGGGCGTCCATCAAGATCATCCAACAGCCAGGATCTATGGTGTTTCCGCCTATGGTGTTTTTTTCCCCCACCGAAAACACCATAGGCGGAAACACCATAGATCCTGGCTGTTGGATGATCTTGATGGACGCCCCAGATGAATCCGCAATGGATGTAGCGTTTTTGCTGGATGTAGGCTAACTCGACTCTATATATATATATATATATACTAACCGTGTGCCCGCGCGTTGCTGCGGCGACAGTGTATAGCGTGTTATTCGTCTTCTGTTCGCGCGTTGCAGCAGAAAAATAAACTACAACGTTGTATTTGTTTATTTGTCCGCTTGTTATGGCGGCACGACAATTTACATCGAGGTATTTGTTTTTTTAGAACTCAAACGAATACCAACAAACACGCGAATTGAAATATATATTGGCTACAAACTAGGGGTGTGCAAGAATCCGAAAAAACCGACTCGAAACCAAAATAGCCGAAAAAACCAAACCGAAAAAACCGAATCCAAATAGAAACCGACGGTTTTGGATTGAACTTTTCTAAAATCCGAAATTTAGGATCGGTTTCGGTTTTAGCTAAAAAGAAAATCCGAAAAAACCGAACCGATCCATTTAATTATTGAAGGGTTTCAAATTTTAATTTTAAAGTTTTATTTATAACCACTAGATCTTTGTGTCTTTAAGATCAGTTCATTATGCAACTTTGATTTTTGTTTGAATGTCATTTGAGTGCTTGAGATTAGATCGTTAAAGGTTTGTTTGATTTTGGATCGTTATGCAACCTTATCGATCCTTGAGTCTTTGTGATTTGATCATTAAGGATTTGTTTGAATGTATTTGTTTGAGATTGGATCATTTTGCAATGTTATGGATTTTAAAGTTTTATTTTGAATGATATCAGTAGTTAATTAATCTATAAATAAAAAATAAGTAGACCTAATTTAATATAATTAGTTTTTTTTTCCAGCCCAAAAATTCATATGGATTTGAATCCAAAAAAAACCGAATCCAAACCGTAAAAACCCAAAAACCAAAATCCATGAAACCGAAAAAACGAATCCGAATGGATTTGGAAATCGTAAAATCCGAAGTTCGGTTTTGGATTCGGTTTTAGCCAAAATCCGATCCAAACCGGTCCATGCACACCCCTACTACAAACATAGTAATTTAAAACCAAATGAGTTGTAAGATAGACGTCATAAGAAGCCATTTGTCTTCATTCGTGACGTACTTGACGTAGAATTCTATAGGAAAACGAATGGGCATTACCTTCGATAATGAAACCCGCGCGTTGCGCCGCGTGGCAGTTTATACATTTGCCAAAGCATATTTACTAACCAAGTATGTTGGATCAAATTAATCAGCACCAACCATTCTAGCTGTGGACTATAAAAGTCAATGCTTTGACCAACACAGTCAACGCGTTCACCAAAAAAATCAAACCAACCCAATCAAAAATTTCTCAGCAACATATAAATCCACATGTCCTGTTTATACTCCTCAACTTGTATCCATATAACTTGAATACCCATTAATTGACCCGCAAAGTCAAATATGACTAAAACCATCTAGATTTGACCCAAAATTTCCATCATATTCATATCCATGCCAAACGCCTACCCTCCATTTTTCATAGCCCTAGATAATTATAGCATTCCTATCCTGCTTACTCCATCTTATCAGTTTACTATTTATGTCAAATTTTTTACCAGAAAATTCAACCCTTCTCTAACTTCTTTCAACCAACATAAAAATCATATGGAGCCAAGTATCATTTCTCATATATTTAAAAAATAACTTGTTTGTTCTTTGTTTTGATGTTGTATAGTTATAATTTAAGATATACAAATTTACACTCAAACTAACAACTTGAACTAAATAAGCACCAGATAGAAATACAACTTATAAACAGAGGCTTCCAAGATAATCCATAACCTCAGCAACCTGATCAGCCAAGTCATCAATGGATCTCGATCATTATATGACATTGCAACATCTCCCGACTACAAAAGGCTCATAAGGATATATACATCATAAGCAACATGCTTTTGAAGAAATGGAAGATAAATAAAAATAAAAAAGTTTTTCATAGACCCAAACCAGGTTGCCTTTTCTTCTCTTATTTTTTTTAATGAGTTTTGCTACAACTACATCACAACATGTATTTTCGATTTCTGTAAATGGATTAAAAAAAGAATGCAATGACAGTGAATCAAAGCCATGTAAATAAACTATCATGTCGACGTAATATTATCATCATTTATGTCCGTAGCCAAACCAGAATTCCAATTTATAGTGTTTTTGTGTAAAAAAAAAGTGTAGCAATTCAAATTTGAAGCAAAGAAAAGTTACAAAATGTGCTTACTGAACCAGGTCCTTTTATGCAGGGATTGCCCACTAATGCTACTACTATTAGACTTTGAATGAAAATTTTGAAGTCCAATTTTACTACAAAGTTGCAAAATGTGCAATATAACTAACTTTGAATGAAAATTTTGAAGTCCAAGTTCATATTCCAGAAGAAATATATACAAACTCATTAATTAAAAATATAAGCATCTTGAATTGCATAAGATTAGAGAAGAAATTAAACCTGATAAATATGGGACAAAACATCATATACCCCTGGCTGCTCATGAATCTATAACTGCAAAGAGACACTTAAAACCGTTAAGAGGCTTAGCTGGAGAGGAATAGTTCTAGTTCATTGCATAACTCTCACATAGAGACTAAAGGAAGACTAAATAACTCATGCTACTACAAACTAACCCTATTAAAACAGATCAACTGGGTAAAACAGGTCAAACGGATAGGGCATGTATTTTAGCATTGGCAAACAAACACACAAAGTACCAAATTAGCATGAGTTTTCTTAATTAGTGAGGTTGTCAGCTCAGCCTCAGCCAAATTGCAGCGACTCTAGAGTACCAAACCGGACCGATTTGGTTCCCTATTCACGGCCCAATCGGCTCAACCGGCTAGTCCAGTCCGGCCCTGAAAACACTGCTTTTGTTTACACCAAATTCACCATTCCACTACTTGCTCATAAAGAGAAAATGCCATAAAGAATAAGATGAACTATTAAACTATGGATGTAA
This sequence comes from Deinandra increscens subsp. villosa, assembly GCA_039602395.1. NCBI lineage: Eukaryota > Viridiplantae > Streptophyta > Magnoliopsida > Asterales > Asteraceae > Deinandra > Deinandra increscens. The sequence continues at coordinate 45,555,957 of JBCNJP010000008.1, read as the reverse complement.
CAAACAAAATTAGTGTCCAACCGTCCATCTAGGATACCTTTATTGAAGAAACTGCTTACTTGAGATGATGATCCCGTGTTAAACATATTTTAAGAGCCTGCAAACAAACAACCGAGTAAACATCAGTTCAAAACCTTCATCCATATAAAAAGGCTTAGTTATTGTCTCAAACTAATACCAAGTTAGCCTCAGATCAGCTTCAAAGCAACCTTAAATCATTCAATATTGCCTCTATCTGTTAGGCAATAGAGATATAGATATTTAGTTAGTTTAATCTTTCCTTTTCAAGCCTGAAGCCAAATAATATCTTGGTCTACAAGGAGAATATAAATCATAAATATGATATTTTAAGAACTCAAAAATATGATATTTCAAGAACTCAAAAATATGATATTTCAAGAACTCAAAAATAATAAATGTTGAGTTTACGCTAGATATGAAAATCTTAAGTTTACATAAATCAGTATGTCCTTTTTGTGCAATGGCAACAAAAATAATAAAATGGTAACTCAAGTAAAGAATATTGCACCATACATCACATGAATACATCGATTATCTACGTCAAAAGTATTAATCATCAAATTAATAATCAGGGTGAGGTTACCTCCAATGTCATACCATTCGGAGCATGGTCTATATCAGTAAAACTCCAAGCTTGTCAAGGGACTCAAAGTTAAACATCACTGCAACACAAACAGAACTACATAAGCATAATACCCTGTCAGATAAACCTACTTTTTTTCCACTTATATTTCGAGGACAATGGCTATAATATAGTGTATAAAACATCAAAGATTCACACACACCTTGTTGCTTTGGTGTGTCCTTAATCCATTCAGAATGGCTATAATATAGTGTATAAAACATTAAGTGGTCATGGCCATATGTTTTCATTAATCTGAATAATTAAAGTTTAGAGAAGCTACTCTCTCATCCGAATGAGAAGAATAAAACATTGATCATAAAATGTAATGTTAGATCTAAATATTCATGACCAAAACTCACCTCATATACATAAACCATCTATAAGTGATACCTGGCAGTTGGCACATGAAATTGACTCACCTAATGCATCCAAAACCTGTTAACCATAAAACATGAGAGCGATCACCTAAGTCATCATAAAAGGATAATAAAGGCACCATTACCAGGGGCAGGAACAGGTAACTCATCTGTTTGCAATATGCATCTATAAGCAGCCAATTGAAGAATGGAAGAACGCACTCAGGGCTGAGTAAAAGAACGTGACCCACTATAGGACATAGGACATAATGAATACCCCACAACATTGGGTATAGAAGTAGCAGAATCTAAAAAATCAGTGGCTTCAATCTGAACACTATTGCCCTGCTGTTGATAACATACACAAAGGTGAAAGAAGCTTAGCATATAGTTTTACCATCCAAAAATGTGTCTTACCTGTGGTTTCTAACTTCTGCTAGCATATCTTTTTACCATCCAAAAATGTGTGTTAGCTAAAATTCACATACTTAGAAAATAATGTGCCAAATAATTGGTCGAAACTCAAACCTGATCAAAGCTCTACTATAATAGGGCTGTCATGAAAATTTTAATAACCTAATTTAAAATTTTAGAATGTCACACAGCTACCAATCAATTATAACAACATTGCAGCCTCCTGTAATAACAAATTCATAGACAAAAAAACCTTACTAAAAAAGTACATGATATATCCAAAATCATTTTGATTGTCCAGCAACTCATTAGCCCCAAAACATAAAGATGAACCAGAAAGACCTTGAGAAACTATAGCCAAATGGATGACCGAGATCCTACCCAAGCCTCCAAAACCATGCCCACTAAGTTTGTGATCCCAATTGATGGTTCTTCCTCTAAACTTGTCCATAGATGGGTCTTACACCTGCATAAAGTAGTAAATTTATATTAGACTTATCAACATGTTAGTATGCTATCTATACTACAAAGTCAAAAAAAAAAAATCTTTTTAGTGCTAAAGTTTAAGCCAACATTCAATTACACTGAATAAGACTTAGTAAACCGTCAATGAAAATCATATTCTCACAGTTCTTACAATAATATTTTAACACCAGAATCTGCACCAAGAAACACTAAATCATAATCCCACAGTTATTAATGTTATTTATCATGAGTTTCTGGTGATTGGTCTTAGAAAAATGACCCATTCTAAAATCTGACATATTTTGTAAAACCGAACCAGTACCCGTTTAGTTAAGAATTAACCATTTGACCAGCCTTGTATGTGACAATCCGAATTTTCAGGTCATTTTCCCGACATTAACTGAATGTGAAACCATCTTAAATGTTGTGTGAACATTTATGTGCTTATCTGCGTTGACCTTAGCAATTAGGGTTTTGTGTGATCATCACTATACGAGCATACACGGAAGTTTAAACGTTTGATATTCTAGATTTCACTTTATGATTTCATGAGATATATTTGTATATATTCACATGTGGTTTTATCATTCTATTTGAGTTTTGATTATTAAACCCTAGAATTATATTTATGATCTTAGGTAAACGTAAAGTATATATTTATAGATTTTTAGTCAAAACATTACGTGACTTTAAACGTATAGATTGGAATTTAAATAATTAATTATTGAACTAAACTCCATGATTTTGTGTGGATTTGAACGAGATTTATATTTCTTATAAACATTATACGATTTATATTTTGACGTTCCTCGTAGATATTGTTGTTGAAAACCTTTCTCGTGAACTCCGTTAGAGCCGTTAACCCATTTAGAACTTCAAGGGACTTGTTTTGTCATTTACCAAACATGATTATCCTTTATTAAAACTGGAGGGACTATTTTGTAATTACCAAAACTTGGTGTCACCTTTGTTATTCTTGAGGGACTAGAATGGTCATTCTCCAAACTTGGATTAATGATTCACGGTTACGTGAAATCAAAAATCCGATGATCGGTTTCGACCGATCATCATTCCCCATCGGTTTCAAATGTGCCATCAAGACCCATTTCAATGATAGGTGAATATCATTTGTCAAAACATAACTCTCACCCCTCTCTCCCGTACCCTCATCTCTCTCTCTCATTCTCTTTTTGGTTTTCCGGCAACCCATCAAGAGACCTCCAAATCACCATCATTCAACCACCTTACGATCACCATTGTGATCGTGAGTCTCTGAGGAGCAACCAGGTGCAATCAGATTCGAGTTCTGTGACCGTGCTTCGAGTTCGCGTTTAGGTTTCGGTTTCGTTTCGGTGTACAAAAACTCATTTTCTCTCATCTCCGACTCGAGGTAATAGTTCCTTAATGTTAGTCGCACACTTTTAGGTGTTTTATTTGAGTTTTACGATTTTCCGGCGACCGGAACTAGGGTTCCGATCACCGGAATTCTCTAATGAAGAAGATGAGGTCAGACCGGTACCAGTTATATATTTTCGTTTCTGTTATATAATCAGACGCCAATCTGGCACGTTTGGTTAGGGCGCTGGGTTTGCTCGCAAGAGGTCCGGGTTCGAGTCCCGGCCTCATCGTTTTTTTTAGGCCATTATTTCCTTTGTATTGATTTCTGGTCGCTACTTGTACACAAAATCATTTCGATCTGGATTTGGTCACCAACAGAGCTCCTGGCCGAGTGGTGTACATGCTGTGTTGTGACATAGAGGTCACGGGTTCGAACCCGGTGACCTCCATGTTTACTGTTTTTGTTATTTTTGCAATATTTTGAGTCTTTAACCACTAGAACTTGTACCGAAATTGTTCCTTGTCGTATTTTAAACCCGTAAAAATATAAGTAAGATACTTAAGACTCATAAATCATATTTTGATTTATAAAATATGTATAACTTGTTATCTTTAATTAAAAAATAGATTTCTAATACCTATGTATATATATTGACATAAAAATTCTAGTTTTACAATAAGGTAAAATATATATATATTTTGAGTAGATTAAAATATATAAACTTATGACGTGGGATTTTTATTGAAATAATCGAATATTTTTATGATAACCTTCAATATATATATAAATATATATTGTCCTCGCAAAATTCATTATTAACGTTATTTGAACGTTCTAGTAAATACGTATATATATATATTCATTTTTGGATTATTTAAACTTAGAAAATATATAATATTAATATATATATTGTATTTTCTCGCGTATTTCGATAATCGCTCGGATTGGGCACAAGTGCCATCCTCGACTTATTCCGAACCTTACGATCCTTCGTTTTTATCGTTTACGTTAGATTTAATAGTTTATAGAACACACACTTATACTCGTATGCTCGTTAGGTGATTGATTGCTTGCACAAGACTCGTAGTTGCTACTTGACTTAACTGTTTGTCTGGAAACTTTGATGTGCAACCTAAGGTGAGTTTCACGGCCCCATTTTACTTATTTTAATCCTGTTGGGGGAGATTAACATGCAAACACTTGAACTGTTAGATATATATCACCTGAATGATAGTGGCACACTCAATGATAAAGCCCTCACTTTATAGTTACTGTCAATGTGACATCAGCGGGAACTTATTTAGTAGATCTACTGGGTTTGACAACCCCACCCGGGTCAGTCGCGCTGACACGATTGGATATCGAACGGGTGTTATAAACTTCTTAGTCTTAACGAGGCACAATTGAACTTGTCGAGCTTCAGTAACTGGATAGCTAGTTGATCTAGTCAAACGTGCACTGATTTCTTGAAAATAGTCTAGCTAACTATTGATATATTATCTGGATTTTACTGAACCGTTAAACTGTTGAACTGATTAAACCTGTGAACTCACCAACCTTTGTGTTGACACTTTAGCATGTTATATCTCAGGTCGCTAAACTGGATTGTCTGCCACGAGCTAGGATGCACCACATAAGGATTACTATTACCCTGCATGCATCATAGACTTATTTATTTATCAAACTTATTAACTTTTGGTTTGCGCATGTTTTGGCGCTTGAACAATTATTACAACTTTGTCTATTACGCTTCCGCATTTAAAAACGCATTTACTCTGGTTTTACTTTTACATTGCATATAGACTGTTCGTATGGCTAATGTGTTCGATCCTGGTTTGTCACGCTCCCTGCGGCGCGTTGTCGCGCGTGGGATTTTTGGGGGTGTGACAGATTGGTATCAGAGCCATTGGTTATAGTGAACTAGGTTTGCATTAGTAGACCGACTATAGCCTTAGACACACCTTAGTCATACACTCGAACACACACACTAGTATGTGACTATTTGACTACGTGTTACTTGTACTTATATATGTATATATATATGGTATATATGCAGACATGGCTGGATGGATATCCGCTTCACAATCATCCTCATCATCATCATCCCCATCCGTCACCAGTAGGCGGATTTCTACGGGTCCTACTACCCCGACTCATGGTGTTCGGAGGATAACTTCCGAGGGCCACGTTTATGGAGAACCTATTGTTGTTCGTGGAAGGGACAACGGCAGCTGGAACTGGTACGAGTCACTTGTGGCCAGTTGGGTTCATCGGGAGCAAGTGCCACCTACTCCAACAGAGCCGTCGTCAACTCGATTCTTTCTACCCGAACTGCCGTATGCTATTGAAAGGGTCGTCGCGGCAATGGTCTCTATGTTTGACCGCGCGCTCAGGGACATTAGGAGGCTGTTTGATATGGTCAGGGAGCTGCAAGATAATGGAGCCAACACCAGTCTCAGAGTTGCTATCCTTAGGGGAGAGTTGAAAGGGGCTAATAGGCGACTGGCCGAATATCAAGTAAGACTGAGTGACACATATTATCAGGTGAATCATCTCTCAGAGCTGGTTGAGACACTCACGGCTCGAGTTGCTGAGCTTGAGTTGGCTAGGGAGGCTGCGGCTCCGGCTCCGGCTCTGGCTGCACCTCCGGCTCCGGCGGAACCAATTAATGAACCTGAAGAGGATCCCGAGGAAGAACCTGAAGAGGATCCTGAAGAGGAACCAGAGGAGGAGATGCCTGATGCATCCAGTGATCATGATAGCTCTTGAGTTATTTGTTTTCACTTTTGTTTTGTTTGGTTGTTTGTTTTATCGGGAGGATGTTCCCAAGACTATGCATTTTGAATTTTGAATTTCTGTTGGATAATTTGTGAACGAGTTGCATTTTATTTGAAATGGGATTTACTATTTAATATGTGATTGTCTCTTGTGAAGTAATTTATTACTTATGTGATGGTTGTTGTGATTCATGTTATATCTTATTCTCATTTTGGGTAATTGTGAATTGAAGATAATGGCAGACGGAAATGTACCAAACATGACACCGGCTCAATTGGCTGCACTAATTAACCAACATGTGGCTGATGCTTTAGCGGCACATGCCCAAGGTGCAGGCAATGCAGGGCCACCTCAAGGTAACACAAAATTCGTGTTTTGTTGTTTGATGTGATCACACATATTGGTAATCTGTGATTGAATGATTGTATGAATGTATGTACAGGTAATGCTACATTTAAGACTTTCATGGACTGTAAGCCTAATCAGTTCAAAGGAACTGAAGGAGCTGTTAGCCTACTCCACTGGATTGAAAAAGTGGAATCTGCTTTTGAAATGTGTAACTGTCCTGAGGCTAGCAAAGTGAAATTTGCCACGGGTACTTTGGAAGGACCGGCTCTCACCTGGTGGAAGACCGAGGTGCAGATGCTGGGGATTGAAGAAGCTAATGCCATGCCTTGGGCTGAATTCAAGGAACTTTTGCAAGAAGAGTATTGTCCACGGGACGAGATCCAGAAATTGGAAACTGAGTTGTATAACCTCAAGATGGAGGGGTCCGAAATTGAAGCTTACACTACTCGCTCGAATTCTCTTGCGAATTTGTGTCCCAGAATCGCCACACCTGCTTACCGAAGAATCGAGCTGTATATCAAGGGTTTAGTGCCCCAAATCCAGGGAATGGTGACTGCTTCAAACCCTGTGACTATTCGTGATGCTGTAAGGATTGCTAATAGGCTCACGAATCAAGCGGTTGATCAAGGAGTCTTACCTCCTAAGAAAGGAACTTCTGGAGCCTCTGACAACAAAAGAAAGTGGGATAATTCTGGGAACCAGTCTGGAAACAAGTCTTCAAATCAGCAGAACCATCAAAACCAGAACCGCAAATTCAACAATTCCAGGAATTTCTCATCAAATTCTCAGAAGCAGAATAATCAGAACCAAGGGCAACAGGGTTATGTGGGCAAGTACCCACAGTGCAACAAGTGCAACTACCACCACTATGGTCCATGTGACAGGTATTTGTGTGCCAAATGCGGTAATAAGGGGCATCAATCTAAGGATTGCCCTGCCAAAAATAATGGGAAACAAGTTCAGGATGCTGAAGCCCCTAAAGGTTGTTTTAATTGTGGGAAAGAAGGCCACATAAAGAGGAATTGTCCTCAGCTGAACGGTGGAAACAACAATAACTACAACAACAACAATCGCAATGGCAATAATAACAACAACAATGGGAACAACGGAGGAAATGGTGCCAGGGGTAGAGCTTTTGTTATAGGCTCGGGAGATGCCAGAGCAGATCCAAATGTCGTTACCGGTAAGTTTTCTCTTAACGGATATTATGCTCTAGTCTTGTTTGACACTGGTGCCGATAGAAGCTTCGTATCTACTAAATTTAGCAATATGATAAATGCCAACATGACTCCTTTAGATGCTAAATACGTAGTTGAACTTGCTAATGGTAAACTTGTTGAGTCTACCCATTTAGTTAAAGACTGTAAATTGGAATTGGCTGGCCATAAATTAGAAATAGACCTTATGCCCATCTCCTTGGGAAGTTTTGATGTCATTGTGGGAATGGATTGGCTATCCAAGAATCGTGCTGAAATCGTTTGTCATGAGAAAATTGTTCGGATACCGTTGCCTAGTGGAGAATTGCTCTCAGTTCAAGGAGAAAAGTGTGGTACTGTTATGGGTGTGATATCTTATCTCAAGGCGCAGAAGTGTTTGCGTAAAGGACATTTTGCTGTTCTCGCGAACATTTCAGAGAAAACGAATGAGGAGAAGAGAATTGAAGATATCCCGATCGTGAAGGACTTTCCTGAAGTCTTTCCGGAAGATCTACCAGGTCTACCGCCTCATCGAGAAGTCGAATTTCAGATTGATCTTGCTCCTGGAGCAGCACCTATTGCTCGTGCACCTTATCGTTTAGCACCAAATGAGTTACAAGAGCTATATACTCAACTTCAAGAACTACTTGAAAAGGGATTTATTAGGCCCAGCTCATCACCCTGGGGAGCTCCAGTGTTGTTTGTTAAGAAGAAGGATGGAACCTTTCGAATGTGCATCGATTACAGAGAACTCAACAAGGTGACTGTCAAGAATCGTTATCCCTTGCCCCGAATCGATGATTTGTTTGATCAACTACAAGGTTCTAGCTACTATTCCAAAATCGATTTAAGATCAGGTTATCATCAGCTGAGAGTCCGCGAGGAGGATGTCTCGAAAACAGCGTTTAGAACTCGTTATGGTCATTATGAGTTCATGGTTATGCCATTTGGGTTAACCAACGCACCAGCGATTTTCATGGACTTGATGAATCGCGTTTGCAAGCCATATCTCGATAAATTCGTCATCGTCTTCATTGATGATATTCTGATATATTCAAAGTCTAAAGAGGAGCACGAACAACATCTTCGTTTGATCTTAGAGTTACTCAAGAAGGAGCAATTGTATGCAAAATTTTCAAAGTGTGATTTCTGGATGCGTGAGGTGCAATTTCTTGGTCATATCGTTAATGATCAGGGGATTCACATTGATCCAATCAAAGTTGAGGCAATTAAGAATTGGCCTGCGCCTAAGACACCAACGGAAATTCGCCAATTTCTTGGTTTAGCAGGTTATTATAGACGATTTATTGAGGGATTTTCGAAGATAGCCCAACCTCTTACGGCGCTAACGCATAAAGGAACGGCGTATAACTGGAATGAAAAGCATGACGCCGCTTTTCAGCTACTAAAGCAGAAACTTTGTAGCGCGCCAATATTATCTCTACCAGAGGGTAGTGATGATTTCGTGGTGTATTGTGATGCATCAAAGCAAGGATTAGGTTGCGTGCTGATGCAAAGGGAAAAAGTCATAGCTTATGCCTCTCGTCAATTAAAGATTCACGAGCAGAATTATACAACTCATGATTTGGAGTTGGGAGCAGTCATTTTCGCGTTGAAAATTTGGAGACATTACCTTTATGGTACAAAGTGTACTATCTACACTGATCACAAAAGTCTCGAGCATATCTTTGCTCAAAAGGAGTTGAACATGAGACAACGTCGTTGGGTGGAACTTCTTAATGACTACGATTGCGCAATTAGATACCATCCAGGAAAGGCTAATGTGGTAGCCGATGCCTTAAGCCGAAAGGATAACCCCAAGCCTAGAAGAGTTCGTGCGTTGCAACTCACTATTCATAGCGGTTTGCCTGATCAGATCCGGAATGCACAACTCGAAGCACTCAAAGCTGAGAACATGGAGTTAGAATCCTTGCGGGGTATGGATAAGTTATTGGAAGTCAGATCAGATGGTATCCGGTATTGTGCGAACCGAATATGGATTCCCGTGTATGGAAATTTGAGGGAATTGATTATGGATGAAGCCCATAAGTCTCGTTATTCTATTCATCCAGGCTCGGATAAGATGTATCAAGATTTGAAACTGATTTACTGGTGGCCTAAGATGAAAGCAGACATTGCCACTTACGTAAGCAAGTGCTTGACTTGTTCCAAGGTTAAGGCGGAATACCAGAAACCGGCAGGGTTACTCCAACAACCAAAAATTCCCGAGTGGAAATGGGAGGGTATCGCCATGGATTTTATCACAAAATTACCCCGTACAGCAAGCAAATGTGATACAATTTGGGTAGTTGTTGATCGCTTAACTAAGTCGGCACATTTCCTACCAATCAAGGAAACAGATACCTCCGAGACGTTAGGAAAAATCTACCTTAAAGAGATCGTCGCACGACATGGAGTACCTGTTTCTATCATATCAGACCGAGATGCTCGATTTACATCCAAATGTTGGGAATCTCTACATGAAGCATTGGGATCGCGTCTGGATATGAGTACTGCATATCATCCTCAGACCGATGGCCAAAGTGAAAGGACCATACAAACTCTTGAGGACATGCTGCGTGCATGTGCTATTGATTTTGGTGAAAGTTGGGATAAACACTTACCCTTGGTGGAATTCTCGTATAACAACAGTTATCACACCAGTATTGGTGTAGCTCCGTTTGAAGCACTTTACGGGCGAAAGTGTAGATCACCTCTCTGTTGGGCCGAGGTTGGTGACAGTCAACTCACAGGTCCTGAGTTGGTACTCGAGACAACAGAGAAAATCGTGCAAGTTCGTAATCGTATGGCAGCCGCACGGGATAGACAGAAAAGTTATGCGGATAAACGGCGTAGACCTTTGGAATTTAAGGAAGGAGACAAGGTCTTGTTAAAGGTCTCACCCTGGAAAGGTGTAGTGCGTTTTGGTAAACGTGGTAAGTTAAACCCAAGATACATTGGGCCATTTGAGATCGTTGAGAGAGTTGGTCTATCAGCATATGAACTCAACTTACCAGCAGAGCTAAGTGGGGTCCATAACGTTTTCCACGTGTCGAATTTAAAGAAATGTTTAGCAGATGAGACATTAATCACTCCACTCGAGGAGTTACATGTGGATGAGCAACTTCGATTTATCGAAGAACCGGTAGAAATTATGGACCGGGAGGTTAAACAGTTAAAGCGTAGCAAAATCCCAATCGTTAAAGTTCGTTGGAACTCGAGACATGGTCCTGAATTCACCTGGGAACGTGAAGATCAGATGATGAAGAAATATCCCAGACTATTCAAGGATTCAGCCTTCGTCTAGTTCAGGTACTGGTTTAATTTTCGCGGACGAAAATTCTTCAACAAGGGGATGATGTGACGACTGAGAATTTTTCTTTTCTTTTTTTCTTTGTGTCTAGCTCATTAACTTTTACCGCGTTACGCAATTTTCGAGGACGAAAATTCTTCAACAAGGGGATACTGTGACAATCCGACTTTTCAGGTCATTTTCCCGACATTAACTGAATGTGAAACCATATTAAATGTTGTGTGAACATTTATGTGCTTATCTGCGTTGACCTTAGCAATTAGGGTTTTGTGTGATCATCACTATACGAGCATACACGGAAGTTTAAACGTTTGATATTCTAGATTTCACTTTATGATTTCATGAGATATATTTGTATATATTCACATGTGGTTTTATCATTCTATTTGAGTTTTGATTATTAAACCCTAGAATTATATTTATGATCTTAGGTAAACGTAAAGTATATATTTATAGATTTTTAGTCAAAACATTACGTGACTTTAAACGTATAGATTGGAATTTAAATAATTAATTATTGAACTAAACTCCATGATTTTGTGTGGATTTGAACGAGATTTATATTTCTTATAAACATTATACGATTTATATTTTGACGTTCCTCGTAGATATTGTTGTTGAAAACCTTTCTCGTGAACTCCGTTAGAGCCGTTAACCAATTTAGAACTTCAAGGGACTTGTTTTGTCATTTACCAAACATGATTATCCTTTATTAAAACTGGAGGGACTATTTTGTAATTACCAAAACTTGGTGTCACCTTTGTTATTCTTGAGGGACTAGAATGGTCATTCTCCAAACTTGGATTAATGATTCACGGTTACGTGAAATCAAAAATCCGATGATCGGTTTCGACCGATCATCATTCCCCGTCGGTTTCAAATGTGCCATCAAGACCCATTTCAATGATAGGTGAATATCATTTGTCAAAACATAACTCTCACCCCTCTCTCCCGTACCTCATCTCTCTCTCTCATTCTCTTTTTAGTTTTCCGGCAACCCATCAAGAGACCTCCAAATCACCATCATTCAACCACCTTACGATCACCACTGTGATCGTGAGTCTCTGAGGAGCAACCAGGTGCAATCAGATTCGAGTTCTGTGACCGTGCTTCGAGTTCGCGTTTAGGTTTCGGTTTCGTTTCGGTGTACAAAAACTCATTTTCTCTCATCTCCGACTCGAGGTAATAGTTCCTTAATGTTAGTCGCACACTTTTAGGTGTTTTATTTGAGTTTTACGATTTTCCGGCGACCGGAACTAGGGTTCCGATCACCGGAATTCTCTAATGAAGAAGATGAGGTCAGACCGGTACCAGTTATATATTTTCGTTTCTGTTATATAATCAGACGCCAATCTGGCACGTTTGGTTAGGGCGCTGGGTTTGCTCGCAAGAGGTCCGGGTTCGAGTCCCGGCCTCATCGTTTTTTTTTAGGCCATTATTTCCTTTGTATTGATTTCTGGTCGCTACTTGTACACAAAATCATTTCGATCTGGATTTGGTCACCAACAGAGCTCCTGGCCGAGTGGTGTACATGCTGTGTTGTGACATAGAGGTCACGGGTTCGAACCCGGTGACCTCCATGTTTACTGTTTTTGTTATTTTTGCAATATTTTGAGTCTTTAACCACTAGAACTTGTACCGAAATTGTTCCTTGTCGTATTTTAAACCCGTAAAAATATAAGTAAGATACTTAAGACTCATAAATCATATTTTGATTTATAAAATATGTATAACTTGTTATCTTTAATTAAAAAATAGATTTCTAATACCTATGTATATATAATATTGACATAAAAATTCTAGTTTTACAATAAGGTAAAAATATATATATTTTGAGTAGATTAAAATATATAAACTTATGACGTGGGATTTTTATTGAAATAATCGAATATTTTTATGATAACCTTCAATATATATATAAATATATATTGTCCTCGCAAAATTCATTATTAACGTTATTTGAACGTTCTCGTAAATACGTATATTATATATTCATTTTTGGATTATTTAAACTTAGAAAATATATTATATTAATATATATATTGTATTTTCTCGCGTATTTCGATAATCGCTCGGATTGGGCACAAGTGCCATCCTCGACTTATTCCGAACCTTACGATCCTTCGTTTTTATCGTTTACGTTAGATTTAATAGTTTAGAACACACACTTATACTCGTATGCTCGTTAGGTGATTGATTGCTTGCACAAGACTCGTAGTTGCTACTTGACTTAACTGTTTTGTCTGGAAACTTTGCTGTGCAACCTAAGGTGAGTTTCACGGCCCCATTTTACTTATTTTAATCCTGTTGGGGGAGATTAACATGCAAACACTTGAACTGTTAGATATATATCACCTGAATGATAGTGGCACACTCAATATAAAGCCCTCACTTTATAGTTACTGTCAATGTGACATCAGCGGGAACTTATTTAGTAGATCTACTGGGTTTGACAACCCCACCCGGGTCAGTCGCGCTGACACGATTGGATATCGAACGGGTGTTATAAACTTCTTAGTCTTAACGAGGCACAATTGAACTTGTCGAGCTTCAGTAACTGGATAGCTAGTTGATCTAGTCAAACGTGCACTGATTTCTTGAAAATAGTCTAGCTAACTATTGATATATTATCTGGATTTTACTGAACCGTTAAACAGTTGAACTGATTAAACCTGTGAACTCACCAACCTTTGTGTTGACACTTTAGCATGTTATATCTCAGGTCGCTAAACTGGATTGTCTGCCACGAGCTAGGATGCACCACATAAGGATTACTATTACCCTGCATGCATCATAGACTTATTTATTTATCAAACTTATTAACTTTTGGTTTGCGCATGTTTTGGCGCTTGAACAATTATTACAACTTTGACTATTTACGCTTCCGCATTTAAAAACCGCATTTACTCTGGTTTTACTTTTACATTGCATATAGACTGTTCGTATGGCTAATGTGTTCGATCCTGGTTTGTCACGCTCCCTGCGGCGCGTTGTCGCGCGTGGGATTTTTGGGGGTGTGACATTGTATGAATCGAACCGGATAATCTATTTGAACAATTTTGATTTTAGTATTTTAAGCTAAGCTAAGGGAAAATTCATAACATAGAACAGAATTAGGAATAAGATAATAGGAAAGTGAACAACTAAAAACTAATTTTACAGCCAGCCATGCTTAGAGAGAAGAGGAAATATTTATTCTACTATTCGAATGTAAAAGTAGATTTATCTTTACAAAATAGCAACTCGACTGTACCTTCCTTAACGACCTAGCTTGATTCAGAAAATCATTACAAAACTTAACTCCCTCAGTATCATCTATAAAATAGATATACAAAAAATAAGTTAGAACTTGCATTTTAATGGATAATATTTAACTAAAATGGGAAAGTAATAGTAACATGATGATCAGGTTTAGAGGTCAAAGTATCATAGTTACCATTTTTGTGAAGGAATATAAGAGAGAGAAAAGTGTTGACCGACATTCATAAGTTTAGCATCATTGAAAACGACTACAGCATGGAGAATCCCCAATACGACGTCCTAGTCAGGTTCACTTTTTTTTTTCTGAACAAGTGCAGGCTTATATTTTGGTGTATAACCCCTCTCCACAAACCCCGAGTCTGATAAAGATGAATCAGCCCAGTGATGCTGTCATAGAGCACATTGTTCACATCTTCTAATGACTTTAATCTCCAACAACATTTCTCCTTCATCATAGTAAAAAATTTAAGATTAAAATAATTAAATATCAAAAAGAAATCGGTGAATCCAAAGCTTACCTAATATAGGACAATGAATTGAGCAACCATATGATGCTAAAGAACCTAGATCACAGATGGAGACGATAAGATACAAAAAACGTGGATGAAGAAGATAAGTTACAAAAGATGCATCAATAACAATCCACAATAAACCCACACTAAAAATTACCTGTTTTGACCCAAGCTCATTACCCAACCAGCCTGTTTAGTGACTACAGAGAACAAATTGGGTTACCCATACCTTCTTTTGCCTGTTCTTGATCAATGTGGGCTAATGTAACATTGATATAACAGAAACAAGAGCACCATGTCTTCTAAGTGCCTTATGGATCTGATCAACAATTTTCATACTTGTTGTTCCAGCCTCATCCTAATCCATGTTATGATATATGGGCATTTACGGCATGTAACTGCAGGTAAAGAGGTTCTAATTATTTATGTCCATCGATGATTCCAGTCTCAATCAACCTCCATTAGTTAGTTCCTTATCATCAAATTCTTCAATAATAAAACAAAGAAAGACATGGAATTAAACAGTGAATTGATTTAGGGCCTTTATGTCCTGGGCATAAGAAAGCTATGGAATTAAACATAAATCTTAAGAAGCCAATATGAAGGAATTCTAAAAAGGATATGCTTGAAATTGCAATTATGAATGTTTCTTAGCATTGGTGAATCTTAATCGGCTTTAGAATGTCTACAAATTTTAGCAAACACAACTATCATATAAACTTAACAAATAAATCAAAAACTGAAGTAAAAAACCTTCAACATAACTACAATTTCAGAATTTTCACACAAACACAAAGAAATTGCCTCCTACAATGCTTTAATACTGAATCTGCGTCTATTGATGAAGCTAAATTCTTCTTTTCGATTAACATCACAGTTTGAAGTAAACTGATTCTAGCATTCGAAATCGTTATTGGTCATAAAGTTCAGAAAGGGGGCATAAATAATAACCTTCAACAACTGAATCATGTAATGAAAATTTCAGTACAATCGAGATCTGTGAAGGTACCAGTTCATCTACATATACAGTTAGATTTAAATTAGGTTAGTGGAATAAAACCTCACCATGGAGTCAATTCTCACCGCCATCCTCATTGCCCTTGCTCGATTATTTCCACAAGCAACAAAACACGACCTGCCTCTGCGTGCGCAAATGATTACAATATCATATGTAATCATAACCCCAAAAAACGATCTTACGAAATTCGGGAAGCTTAAACCCTAAAAAAAACCTTCACGTTTGGATGCAGGCATGAGGAAGAAGACGATGGAAACATACATAATGGTTTGAGAGAGAAAGAAACATCACGTTTGGATTTGAATTTCAAATCTTAATCGTGGCTTTGAGAGAGAGGGTGTGCGACTGCCATCTGCATAAAAAAGACGACCCCTTTCCTAAATTTGTCCCTGCAAGACTGTGTTTTCATTTGGATTTTGAATTACGCCTTCTTTAAGCGATGTTGAAGAGAGAAGTGTTTTTCCTGGATGGCGTGGTGTTTTAAGATTGAAAGAGAAGGGAAGAAATTCTCAATTTAGAGATTCCTCCTGTAATGTACTGTAATGTATGCAGGGAGTCCATGAAGGAGATACAAGAAGGGCGTTGTTTTGCTCGATTAGATGGATCAAGAAGAAACATCAAGCCAAAAGTAGAATGCGTCTTAATTTTAAGACGCTTGTATTTACCAAAATGCCATTTTGTTCAATATACATTATATAGTAGTATAGATATATATAATGAGTTTTGAGATTTAAGTAGTCATTGTCAATATTGACTGGAGGACCATACCATTAACTTATAATCGAGTTGTTGCATTATAATTTTGCCTTAATATTGTTTATCAGCAGAAGACCAGCCACCTTTCGGAATCTTAGGCTGATTCACCATCTCCACGATCATT
Organism: Deinandra increscens subsp. villosa; assembly: GCA_039602395.1. NCBI lineage: Eukaryota > Viridiplantae > Streptophyta > Magnoliopsida > Asterales > Asteraceae > Deinandra > Deinandra increscens. The sequence goes on along the minus strand of JBCNJP010000008.1, from coordinate 45,539,431 downwards.
CGTCTACGAGGAGTACGAACGTCGTGGGAAGGTGCCACTGATAAACAAACGAAGTGGTATAATACCACTTACTTACAGGGTCCCTCAAACTGGCCGATTTACAGTACCCGACACACCGTCATGAACCAGCAGGGGAACAACCCTGCGTGCCGGATTATTTTATTATAAAAATGATCTATTTAAGGGACTAAGGTCCGTTTATTCCATGCATCGCTCTTGTGCATGCACGTCCGGCGTAACCAGAGCCAAGTTCACAAACATGTACCATCTCGGCTTTCATGAAGTGACAAAATATTACCAACCCCATTCCCAACCAAATACTTTCAGCCCGCACTTGCGTGGTTAGCCGAGTTTGCTTACATAGACATAAGGACCTTGAACGTATCATGTAGCATGGGATGCGAGTCACCTTTCGGATTATGCATCATCCCCCGACCGGGTGTCACAAGTCCAGCCTTTGGGATTTCGACTCCCCAAATGGTCTGTGATACGTAGAGCACGCTTGGTTCAGAAAATTAGTAATACAATTTCAATAAAAAGGGTTTTCACAAAATCATTAAACACACCTTAAAACAACATTATAAAGACAACTCGAATACTTATTAAAAGTTGGTTACCTCCCATCAAGTGTAAGAATTGAACTAATCATTGATTAGCTTAAAGATGTGCCATGTAGTAAACGAAGAATTTCATAGACAAAATGCTTTCATTTACAAATGCTGGCTATAGTTCTTAGAGACTCTGACATACTTAAAGACTCAAAAACGCCAAGTGGCTCGACTAATCTAAAGTGGGATAGGAGAGGAAAGAATTAGCGAGTTGAGAAATAAGGTGAGGCAAGCTTTTATAGGCAAAGTCTGGTCAGTGTCTCGAAGGTGGTAATCCAGGTAAATCTTCTGGAAAGATATCTGGATAATCTCAGACAACAGGGATCTCTTGTAGCTTGCGCACTTCTGCTTTTGTATCTAAGACGTTGACCAAATATGCGGGATGTCTTTTACGCAACATCTTTTGCATCTTCATCACACTCACAATCTTCAACTTTGTGCCACATCGATCACCATGAATTTCTAGTGTTTCACCATTCGTGAGTGGTAGACGCACTAATTTTTCCGAGCATACGATTTCAGCATGATTTTTCGAAAGCCAATCCATACCGACGACCACATCGAAGCTACCCAGCTCAACGGGCAATAAATCAATACTGAAATTGTGGTTTTCTAACAACAAGTTACAGTTACAAACTACTTCATTGGTTTCTATTAATTTTCCATTAGCTAGCTCTATTGAGTACCTTTTGTTTAATTTACTGTTTTTCGATACAAGGAAGGGTTTAAATATTTTGGAGACAAAACTGAAATCGGCTCCCGTATCAAAAAGCACAAAAGCATAATGGTCATTGACAGGAAATGTACCGATAACCACCGAAGGGTCCTCACGTGCCTTTCCTACGTTCAATTCAAAATATTTTCCTCTGGCATCTTGATCTTTCGGCTTTGGGCAATTCCTGCTGAAATGTCCTTCATCACCACAACTGAAACAAGCTCGACCTTGTTTCTTCTCAATGAACGTTCGCCTAGCAAAACAATCCTGAACCAAGTGTCCAAACCTGTTGCACTTAGTGCACTTTTTACAAACCCTGCGTGGTTCTTTCGCTGAATCTTTAGATTTCAGATCGGCACTCGCCCCCTTCATCTCTAATCCAGTATCAACATACTTCTTAGTGGACTCGCCCCTTTTAACTAACACCCCTTCACGCACCGCATCATCAGTTAGAGACTTTGCTAAAGATATAGCCTCTTGGATAGTCGCGGGTTTAGCAAAGGTAAGCATGCTCCTGATTTGAGGTGCCAAACCCCATATGTAACTCTCAATCTTGACATATTCCGGTGTAACCATACGGGGAACTAATCTTGCCAACTCAGTGAATCGACACGTATATTCTCGAACCTCAGCGCCTTCCATCTTAAGATTCTAAAATCCCGTCTCTAACTTCTGTAGTTCAGGCCTAGGAGAATATTCCCTTAATAACATGTCCTTTAGTTCATTCCAGGAAAGCTTATACGCAGCATCTTCTCCTAGAGATTTCACTTGGGAATTCCACCATGATAACTCTTCATCTTGGAAAGAGTATGTGGCGTACATAACTCTTTGATCAACACTGCAACCACAGATGGCTATGACAGACTCTATTTTCTTTATCCATTGAATAATGTCAAGTGGACCTTCGAGTCCAGAAAAAGACCTAGGGTTACAACCCTGAAACGTTTTGTAAGTACATCTGTGTACTTGAATCCCTGTTCACATAATTATCCATCAATTATGAATATTGCTATAACCATTTAATGTGACACATGGAATATAATCAAAAACATTTTGGTCATTTTTCTACCTGAACCTTGACCACCTGCACCGCGTCCTTGACCGCACCCAGTATTTTGGTTGGCAATGTGTTGTTCTAGAGCAGCGTTAACATGCTGGGAGATTAGTTGGGCTAACTCCTTAGAGGTTGCGGGTAGGCCAGCTTCTTGACCCCCAGCATTTTGTCCAGTCTCAGTTGATATTTTTCTTGTCTATCATGATAGAATGATAATAATGAGACAATTTTCAAGATATTAATAGATGCATCAATAGATAAACATAATAATTTATACGAAATCATTTCAACATAAAAGAAAGGACTTTCATACATAGGTTCATGTCATCCATAATTCAAGATAGTTTGTGTGAATACACATCACACCAAAATATAAGTTCCATAGTTTTCCAAAATATCATGGTTCAACAAAAGATAACAACCACAAACATAATCAAGGGAGCCCAAGTAACTCCTTTAGGCTCTTGTTGGCCTTCTCAAGATCATGAATTCGATAATGTATTTTGCCAAAAGCATCGTCATCCAATGTCTTGTATTCCTCGAGGAGGAACATGTAGCCATTGACATCGTTCAAAAGGTGTTTAATTTTTGCTATCTCTTCACGAATACCGACAATTTAACGATCACAGTTGCAGCACCGATCTACCCAAACTCCTTTCGACCTCTTCGATGATGGTTTCGTCATCTCCATAGGGGCCTTTCCCAAATCCACTCCACTAGATGTCCGCTTCCTTTGGCGGGTATAGACCTGTAGTGGGGCCTTGGAATCCCGCCCGGAAAGGGTAATAGTTGGGGGATAGGGTAAGACCAAGACTTCCTTAGCACTATCCATCGGTATTGCCTTCCCAGAGGGTCCTCCGGTCTCATGTATCGAGACAGGTAGAGGTTCATCCTTATAACCAATCCACCCATTGCTTGTGTTGGCCCAACGTGGGTCCACCATAGAAACGAGTGAGAATAGGGCGGCATCGAGTGGTGATAAGTGATTAGGTTCAGGTGCATCAAAAATAGATTTTGACAGAGATGTGTCCTCGGCCTCACTATCTGAATCATGGATCTCAAAGACCGTACGAGGAATAGACATCTGTGACAAAACTTATCCGTACCAAGTTAGCAAAATATTGTTGCATGAATCAAAATATAATAATTAAACACGTAACTTGCAATTGTACCATAATACCAAGTCTTAGTATTCTATTGCCCTCGCGGATCGGGAAAAACTTGCATTGTCGTATTCTTTTCAAAATCTTTTTTTTAAAATTATAAGTTATAGTCTAGAATTTTATTTGTCAGAAGTTCTACTTCACTATAACCATTGGCTCTGATACCATTTTTTGTCACACCCCCAAAAAAATTTCTAGTTGTATTGCGGAAGCATTACGTGGTGGTGACGGAGGTTGGTTGCCCATGGTGTTTTAGCAAACGATATTTAAAAACATTTGAACATATTTATTTAATTGATGAATAAACCATCTAATACATTAGGTCCCACAAACACATGTTCAAAGTTTACTAAAACATAACATACTTATTAAGAAAACGACAAAGCCTTTCCCGTGCCGAATCCCGAGCCATCACCTACCTGAAAAATACGTTAAAACTAGGTCAACCAAAAGTTTGGTGAGTTCACAATTAATAAAGCACGATCTTGTATTTTAAAATATCCAAGTAGTTCACTTCTAAAACTACCATATTTTCAAACTTCGAAATCCTCTTTCGACTTTTCGCAAAAGGTAATAAACACAAGTTTGAAAACAAGTTATGGATATTTAAATTTTTGCAGATAACATGTGGTTCATAAACTAGCAAGGAATATGACATATATTAAGTATCATAAGTTCCAAATCAACACGTGACCCCAATTCGAAGATATTTTCCACCATTATGTGACCAGAGCGACTGGTCGGTGGCTAGGGTGGTCAACTCGATAAATCTATCAATACTTCTCTTGTCCTTTATTATGGTTGATGATTAGGACGGCCAGACTATTACCATGGCATACTCAACTTTTGTGAGTTGCTCGTGCTCTTACTTACGTCTAATATATCCACACTTCAGTTTCAATTTAACATATCTATATAAATAAATAAATGTATTCCCCCCCCCCCCCCCTAAAAACATTTATAAATCATATAGAAAGTGGGGATAGTGAAACTCACCTTGATTAGTGTTTTCCAAGAAATAACTAAGATTATCCGAAAGTGGGTTGAGTGATCCGGTCGATTTGTGTCCTAATTTATTGGAAACACTTTAGCAAACATTTTAAGTTAACTATTCGTTTAGTTGATCACCCAACTTGAGATCTTCACACACGTGTTTTTAATTTATAAAAACACTTACATTTTATGAAAACAAATAAACTAGTTGTCTTGTTGGTGAATGGTCGGGGTAAGGTCCATAATTCCCATAGTAAACACATACATTCTTAATGATCTATTATGCATGATTATTTATATTTCATATGTCACTTGTGCATATTTATTTTAACTTAGAATATGCATAAAATTTTATTTCTATTATACCTTAAGAAAATTTCACAAGTCTTATAGTCGGTTACATTATCCGGTTTCCGCATTACGCATCCTACATACAAATGGTTTTTCATGCAAAAATTTAATTAAACTACTATTTTCTTATAAAATTATCATCATATATGTTAATTAATTTGTTTTAAACATACTTTAATAATGTGACACATATTTTGACAATTTCATAATTTCTAGAAAAATTGTCGTATTTTAAGCGTTTCGGTGACGGTTTTCCGTATAGTTCGCACATACGGTCCCCTTAACCGTTCCACACTCTTTTATATTAAAAATATACTTACTTTTAATGATAAATATCATTTTAGCTACTGTTTTAAAAATAATTTTACTAAAGTCATTCAAATCATATAAAAATGACGTTTTTATGGCATAGTTTTGCTCCGACTTCTACCATAAGCTAAATTAATTATCAAAATTTGATATTTTACCCCTAAATGGGTTATTTTCTGTCAAATATGATACAAATAATCATTTTGCATCAGACCTAAAATTCTTCATTAAAACACATGTTTTAACCTTTAATTCAGAGATTTTTAGGCTCTATTTTAGTCCATTTTTCTTCTCCAACCATATATCAATTTTTATATATTTTAGTACATGATATTTTTATAAATTTTGACACTTTATAATGTGCTTTAAATCTTCACGTAATAGTCCTAATGAATTTTATATACAAGACATTAAATATTGTACTAATTACACACATTAAATAAATCTCACATGTGTTCATATTAAATTTATCTAATAAATGTTATGCCAAGACTAAAAATTAAATACTCTAATCATAACTCATTCATACATATTTTAAATGCATGAGTTTATTTATAACACATAATCCCTTTTACTTGCATTTTTTAAAAATAATTTTATAAGGATCTTCCAACAATGAATAAAGTTTACCACCATTTTAATAACTCTTTTACTTTTTATTTTTGTGATTATTAACTAAATATCCATGGATCATTCATGCATGCATTATTTCTTATGTTTATTTGACAAAATATGTGATGGGTGCATTATACATTAGTAATATAGTTTATATTCTCGTGTATATATGTATATATATACGGAATATATACATGCATCATCATAAGATTTTCATAACCTATTTACACATCTATTGTCATCATTCTAGTATTTTCTACATGAATGATTATGGATACATGATAGTCCATGGATTTTGAGATTAGATAGATGAGAGACACACATGCATGAACAAAAATCAAATCCTAACCCATATACATACACATTCACGACACACACACACCCATACCCACATACTTTCTTTGAAAAATTCGACCCATTCACCCCTTTAATCACCAATTCTTTTAGTTTTTGGTAACTCTTTTGTTTTAAAAAAAAACTTTTGTGTGAAGAATCCATGTTGATGAATAGCTAATCTCTTGAAAGAAAAGTTTAAGCGAAAGAGTTTTAGTTATTTATACCTCCAAAGCTTCTTCTTTACTTAAACACCTTCAAAAATCACCAAAAATCTTCACAATCTTCCTAGACTTCCATGGATTCCCAAGTTCTTGAGTTTCTTGTTAAAAAAAATGGTGATTTGGGGGTGGAGGTATGTTGGCCGAATTCTTTAAAAAAGGAGGGAGAAGATGGAGTGTTGTGGTGTGTTGGGAAGTGGTGAGATTATGTGTCATGATTAGTGGCCAAGCTACTAGTGTTAGACTCACCATGCAAGCATATAGGCATGATTACTCATGCATTTATATTTTTATTTTCCATTTTAAATAATAACTTTTGTTTAGGTTTTAATTTATTAGATGTAGGTAGTAAAAACACGGTATAATACCCGATGTCAAGTATTTTGTCGGGTATTTTTAAGTACCGATTTTTCTAACAAACTATGAGATTAATTATATTCATATTTATCTTATATAAATAAATAATTTTTAGTGTCATTGGAAATTATTTTATGTTCGTAGACTATAAAAGCATACGGTACACGACGTATTTTTACGCAACTTCAAATACGTGTCATATTATTATTAATAAAATGACCCCCTATTTTATCACACATAATATGATGTCTCAAGCTATTTTAAGGTTTACGGGAATTATTTTGGGACTTTTCACCATACTGGTTTTCACCAACGTTCGTATCCCAAATTTTTATGTTACGATATTTAAACATTCAAATTTTTACTACACACATATTAAGTGTAAAGCAAGCTTAGAAAAATATAAAACACTTTATTTATTCAAATAAAATCATGAGACACTTTTATTTATTATTTTATACATTAAGTTAGTACGGATTCTAGTCGGATTTTTCTCGGGTGTCACAGTCTCCCCCTGTTTAAGAAATTTCGTCCCGAAATTTTTACTATGATGCACTCTTTCGCTTTCAATGAAATAAATGGGGATATTTTTGCTTCATTTGGTCGAGTCACTCCCAAGTAAACTCAGGACCATGCCTCGAATCCCATCGGACTTTTACCAGTTTTATCCGATTCCTCCTGAGCTTCTGAGTCTTCCAATCCATAATTTCCACCGGCTCTTCGCTAAATCTGAGCTTATCGGCAACCTGAATTTCACCAGGGGTAAAATCAGTGTCTCGTCTGACAGACACTTCTTTAGGCAGAGAAAGTCCGATGAGTTATACGAAACACCAAAGAAAATAAAGCAGAACGTCAAACGAACAACGATCAGACATGGAATACATCATGAATACCACTTAGCTCGGGTGGTAACAGGAGTTCATAGGCAACGGGACCAACTCGAGCTAAGATCTCAAATGGTCCTATGTACCTAGGGCTCAACTTTCCCCTCCGACCGAACCTAATCATGCCTTTCTAGGGTGATACCTTCAACATTACCCGGTCACAAATTTGGAATTCCAATGGCTTTCTATGATTATCGGCATAACTCTTTTGTCTGTCAGCAGCTGCCTTCAGTCTTTTTCTAATAACCGCAATCTTATTAGTGGTTTCCTAAACAATCTCTGGTCCAGTCAATTGCTCTTCACCAATCTCAGCCCAACAAAGTGGTGATCGACACTTTCTTCCATACAGAGCTTCAAATGGTACGGCTTTGATGCTTGAGTGGTAGCTGTTATTATAAGAAAACTCAGCTAAGTGTAGATGAGTATCCCAACTATTCCCAAAATCAATTACGGATGCCCGCAACATATCTTCTAGCGTTTGGATGGTTCGTTCACTCTGACCATTCGTTTGTGGGTGATAAGTCGCGCTCTTATCTAATTGAGTACCCAAAAGCTCTTGTAATGACCTCCAAAATTCCGAAGTGAATCTACTATTTCTATCGGAGATTATTGAAACTGGCACTCCATGCTTTGCCACGATTTCCTTAAGATAAAGCTTCGCTAATTTCTCTGTCTTCTCTGTTTCCTTGATGGGCAGAAAATGAGCGGATTTCGTTAACTAATCTACTATCACCCATATAGTGTCGTAACCACCAGGTGTGCATGGTAGTTTTGTTAGGCTATATATTAGAGGCATGAACATTAGTTGTGGGCTTGTTAGTAATTGGGCTTTTGGGCTTAGTTAGATTATTTTTTAGGCCATGTGGGCCGATTTTATATGTTTTGTATTGGGCCTATGGTGTTTATGATTGGCCCTAGGGTTTGTAAGAGGTAGTATAAATACCTCACTTGTTTATGATTATGAGAAGCTTTTGGAGATTACTATTCACGATTTTCTCTTTCATTTGAGTTTACGATCAGTCTTCTTTTGCTTCAAGTTTGTAGTGTTTTGCATTCAAGATTCAATATTTCTTATAGATTGAGTCTCATTCTTCTACATTCTTCTTGAATCAATCACATACGAGGATTCCGCACTCGTTTGTGATTAGGATATCGTGATTGGTTGATTTTCGGACCTACAATTGGTATCAGAGCCAAGAATCACTTATTCGAGGCTCTCACGATATTGGATTCAAGCTGTTTTTCTGGAAAAAGTCTTGGTTTTTGAAGATTTGAAGGTGATTTGGTGTTTACGAGTGCTGTTGCTGCTGTTCATCGTGTTTACGATTGGTTTTCTGGGTTATTTTGGTGTTTACGACTGCGTAGCTTGAAGATCTTCATCAGTTTCGGGTTTACGAGTTCAAGATTGCATTTTTATCGTGTTTACGATCCGGAAGTTTGGTGATTACGATTGTACTAGATCGTAATTGGAGTTTACGACATTTTTTTACCGGAATCACATATCGTAATCGAAGTTTATGAGTTTTTCAGATCGTAATTGGTGTTTACGATTTCCTTTGATCGGAATCGTGTGATTACGACTCGTGCTTGTCGTAATCGGTGATCGTAATCTGTGTTTACGACTCTTTCTGTCGGGATCGAAGTTTACGAGTGACTCTCATCGTAATCTAGTGTTTACGATTTTTGCTTGGATCGTAATTAGTGTTCACGATCGTAATCAAGTATTTGCGATCGTAATCAGGTGTTTGTGATCGTAATCTCACCTTTTGGACATTTGGACTTTAGATTTAAGTTCCCTAAGCTTACGTAATCGATTTCGAACCAAGTATGTATCAGAAGTTGGACTTTGAGATTGGATCCATCACTCGTCCACCTAGACTCACATCGGCGGATAACTTTATGGAATGGAAATATAGGTTTGAAAACCACTTGAAGAGTGTTGATCTAAGGCTATGGAGAGCGGTAATTCATGGGCCACACACACCTACACATCCAGAAGGAACCAATGCGGGTAAAGCTAAAACGGAAGACGAATATGATGATGATGATTGGGAAAGATGCAACAAAGCAGAGAGGGCATTTGTCATTATGACTATGGCACTTACACCAGACATTGCACAAGGATTTAAGCACTGCAAGACTGCCAAGCAACTCTGGAATGCTTTGATTGTGGCTTATGAGGGAAATCCGGACATTAAGGCAAGCCGCAAGCAAATGCTGAAGCAGAAATTCAATCTGTTCAACCACATTCAAGGTGAATCCTTCGAAGCACAGGTGCAAAGGTTCGTGTCTCTGATGGCCGAAATGTCAAGCTATGGTGTTGAACCGGATCTGGAAGACAAGAATCTGAAACTGCTGAATAGTCTGCCCAAATCCTGGAATACCAACATCTCTATCATTAAGGACGTGACAACAACAAGCTGAGTGAGCTATCTCTTGATGAGATGATTAACAAATTGAAGTCAAAGCTTATTGATGACAAGCAAAGAGAATTGAACCATATAAGCTCCCTTAGCTTGGCGGGAAAATTGAACCAAGCCCTGTTGTCAGAAGAAGTGGATTCTAAGCAAGATGGAAAGTCAGCTGGAAGTGGACCAAGCTCTATCACAAAGTCAACTGCGTTTGTGGCACAACCTCATGCAAGTTCAAGTGGAGGTGTCAACCCTGATGCTACGAATGATCCTAACTTTGCCCTCGGTATGGGCTTTATGAACAACTATCATGCTCTCATGGCAGGAACTTTAGTGCCAACTGAGATGCTGTCAGGTGAACTGAATCAGATAAATCCAGAAGATGTAGAGATGTTAGACGTCTCTTGGCAGATGGCAATGGCTGTTTTCAGAGCAAAGAAATTCATGGCAAAGACTGGGAGGAATGTGTGGAAGGACCAAGATAAGATCAGGATGGGGTTTGACAAAAGCAAGCTGAGGTGCTACAACTGTGACGAGTATGGGTATTTCGCAAGAGAGTGCACAAAGCCGAGGAAAGAAAGAACAGAAGAAAGGAAAGCAGGTGATGGCAAGGGAAAGGCTGAGTCGAGCGCTTTGGTTGTGCAGGAAGGAGGTGGATATGATTGGACACCTCAGTTAAAAGAATTCAGCCTGGCACATGCAATGGTTGCTGCTATGGAAAGGGATGAAGAGAAAGAGCATGCATTTGTTGTGACTGATGAGAAACCTGAAGAAACTCCGGTGGATGACAAGGAAGCCTTCGCTGCTGAGATTGATAACGACAAGGGACGGCCAAGAAGATCTATCAACAATCTCTGGTACGTTGATAGCGGTTGCTCCCGACATATGACCGGAGATTTATCCCTTTTGGAAGATGTGGAAGACTTTAATGGGGGAGGAGTATCATTTGCAGGTGGTGTGGGTGGAAGGATAAGCAAGAAAGGAGTAGTGAGAAGTGGTATTTTATCGTTTTCTGACGTACACTATGTGGAGGAGCTGTCACACAGTCTACTGAGTGTCTATCAGATTTGTGATAGAGACTACTCTGTGTTGTTCAACCGTAAGGAGTGCATTATTCTCAAGCCTGGTGTGAAGATTCCAGAGGAGTGCATCTTGATGCGTACTCCGAGAAGAGCAAACTCTTATCAGCTCAATATGCGTCAACCCCCAACTTCAGAAGAAGCCTGTCTCATATCCAAACAAAATGAGAACTTAGCTCTTTTGTGGCATAGGCGTCTGGGGCATGCTAACATGAAGAATTTAACCAAGCTTGCAAAGGGAGAACATGTCAGAAAACTGCCTATCAAACATTTCTCTACTGTGGAAAAATGTGTGGCTTGTGCAAAGGGGAAGCAGCACAAGTTGCCACACCGTCCGAAGATAACAAATTCAATGTCATCCGTGTTACAACTTCTTCACATGGATTTATTTGGGCCAATGCAAGTTCAAAGCATCAGCAAATTCTCTTACTGTCTCGTGATTGTGGATGACTACTCACGATTTACTTGGGTCTTCTTCTTATCAAACAAGTATGAAACTCCGATCTTAGTGAAGCAGTTTGTCACGCTTATAGAGAATCAGCTGAACAAGAAGGTCAAGGCTATCAGAACGGACAACGGAACAGAATTCAAAAATGCTGAGTTAAATATGTTCTGTGGAGAAAAGGGGATAGAGAGACAATTCAGTGCGCCCTACACTCCGCAACAGAATGGAGTCGCTGAGAGAAGAAACAGGACACTCATTGAAGCAGCAAGGACAATGATGTGTGAAGCTAAATTGCCAATCTTCGTTTGGGCTGAAGCGGTCAATACGGCCTGTTACGTGCAGAATTGTGTTATGTTAAACAAGCGTCATGAGAAGACTCCCAATGAGATTGTTTACAAAGAGAAGCCAACAGTGGGATATTTCAAGACATTCGGGTGTCCTTGCACGGTTCTGATTCAGTCCGATGTTGGAAAATTCGAAGCTAAGGCGGATGAGTGTTATTTCGTGGGTTATTCTGCAAATAGTGCGTATCGTGTCTACAACAAAACCACAAAGGTTATCATTGAGGCATATAACGTGGACTGGCTTGAAGAGAATCCTACAGATGCAGGGAGTGGACCGGATTGGATTTTTGACTATGGGACGCTGTTTGAAGTGTTCAATTTTTTAAATGTCTTCCATCAATTGGGTGAAGAGGAAGACATTATTGCACAATCATCTGAATCAAGGGCTCATGTTGAAAAGGTTGCTGAGAAAGCACCTGATGCAGTTCCCACAAATGTCAATGCAGATGCTCCAGGATCTTCAGGAACTAAAGATGCTGATTCAGAAGTTTCTCCAAACCAAGGTATGAATGATAATATTGCTAATTCTAACTTGCCTGTTTCTGTGTCTGTGCCAGATGTTCATGTATCAAGGATCAACAAAGACCATCCAATTAGCAATATACTTGGGCCAGTTTCAGCAGGTGTCACCACTAGAAGCCGCACGGGAGACATTAATTTCTGCATGTATTCGTGCTTCATATCCCAAATTGACCTTCCTAATGTGATGGTTGCTCTCAGAGATCCAAGTTGGATAGAGGCCATGCACAATGAACTTAATCAGTTTTCTAAGCTGGGAGTGTGGCGTCTAGTGGAAAGGCGAGAGGATAAGAAGGTTATACCCACACGTTGGCTATACAAGAACAAGAAGGATGACACAGGTATAATTGTCAGAAACAAGGCACGGTTGATTGTTCAGGGCCACAGACAAATTCATGGAATTGACTATGATGAGGTGTATGCACCCGTGGCAAGATTGGAGGCTATCCGGATATTTCTAGCTGTGGCATCATTTCTAAACTTCACAGTTCGCCAGATGGATGTTAAGACAGCATTTCTATATGCAGAAATGAATGAGGAAGTTTATGTGACTCAACCACCGGGGTTTGTAGATGAGGAGTATCCAGATCATGTGTATCTTCTGGATAAGGCTTTATATGGACTACATCAAGCTCCTCGCACGTGGTATGAGACACTGTCAACTCATCTGGTGGAGAATGGATACTCAAGAGGAGTGGTTGATCAGACGCTGTTTAGGAAAAGGGTGAAGGATGACATCATCATGGTGCAGGTTTATGTAGATGACATTATCTACGGGTCAACAAACGAAGAATTATGCACCGATTTTGAAGAGATAATGAGAAAGAAATTTGAAATGAGCGATCAGGGAGATATGAGCTTCTTTCTAGCCTTGCAAGTGAAACAAGATGAATCTGGGATTCTTATTCACCAAGCAAAGTATGTGAATGAGATTCTAGAAAAATTCAAGATGCAAGACTCCAAGCCAATCTCAACTCCCATGGCATCCAGACCTCTACTGACAGCAGATGCAGATAGGGAGCCAGTGAGTGAATTCATGTATCGCTCAATGATTGGATCACTTATGTACTTGACAGCAAGCAGGCCAGATATTATGCATGTAGTGTGTCTGTGTGCCCGCTATCAGGCTAATCCTAAACTTTCACATCTAATTGCTGTTAAACGTATTTTTAGGTATCTAAAGGGCAGGCCTAGGCTTGGACTTTGGTACCCAAAGAACACAGATTTCCAATTGTTTGCATATACTGACAGTGATTATGGAGGCAGTGATCTTGACCGGAAGTCAACAACTGGTGGCTGTCAGTATCTGGGAGATCGTCTCATTTCTTGGCAGAGCAAAAAGCAGCATACCGTCTCGAAGTCAACTGCAGAAGCTGAGTATGTGGCAGCATCCGCTGGATGCTCACAGGTAGTATGGATACAAAATCAGCTCACTGATTACGGTATAGAATTCGTTAACACTCCTAACTTTTGAGATAACGTTGCTGCTCTAGAAATTGTGAAAAACCTCGTTCATCACTCAAAAACAAAGCACATAGACATCAAAGTACATTTTATTTGTGATTGTTATGATCGGGAGTTAATTCGGCTCCAAAAGGTGAGCTAAGACCAGAATGTGTCTGATATTTTCACAAAACCCCTACCTCGCCCAATTTTGAAATGTGTGTCGAAGGCCTAAGGATGATTTCCTTCGAGGAATGATCTGATCAGACTTTCTTGTAAAAAAAATTTAAAAAATTTAAAAAAAAATGTGTTTATCTTTCAAAAGCCTCATAAAAACAGGGGAAGAAATATTGTTGTTTCAGAAAAGCTAAAAAATATCTGTTTGAGGTTTTTTATGTTGTCTTTTGTTTGCCTTGAGTTGGTAGGAAGTGATATAAATTTCCAAGACGATCGGAGACTGACACGTGTAAGGCAGAAGTGAAAGACGTCTCAAAGATGATGTTCGGTAAGCTAAATCAAAAACAATGATCATCCATGTAAGTGCAGTAAACTTAACTCCTATATATGTTTAGTTTTCCATCCTAGTTAACATAGTTTAAAAGACTGAGTCCCAGCAAAAACGGGTTGAGAGTGGTATTCACCTAGTATTCACTCTCTCACACGCCATGTTCTGCTGTTATGACAACACCTCATTCAAAAAGAAGAATGAAAAGAAAAAGAAAAAGAAAAATATTTAAAAAATATATAGAAAAGAAAAAGGAAAATTCAATAAAGTAATTATTTAGTTTGGTTTTCTCTGCGTGCTTATGCGGCCGGCCTGATCACCAACTGATAATTAAGAAAATAAGTGTTTGTCAAGACGGTATTGCATGGTTCCTCAAGTTGGGGGTTTGTGAATCCTCAATAAACTCTGAGGTTGGGTAGGTTTTGCTATGAACAATTGGGTGTGGGGACGGTTAAACATGTCGGTAATTATGTACCTCAATTAAGCACTTAAAATGTTTTTAACTGGATGTGAGTTTATATGGTTTCAAAATTTTTGAACAATCGTTTAGAGCGTCGAGTAACGGAAGCTAAAAAGGGTTCATCAGTTAAAGATTTGTCTGGTTTGATCCATAAATTTACATCAGCTTCGAGGCAAGTAAATTTTTAATTCCTGTAATTAGGTTTTATTTTATTATTATAGTTTAGTTTATCTTTCAAGTCTTTAAATGTTTAAAATTAATCTTTTTAAATATTATGTTATGATCATGATCAGTTACTCGGGGTTTGACTCTGAGGGGAAGCTTCGTAAATTCTCAAAGTTTCTTAAAGTTAACACTTTTTTGAGAATTAACATGTTTATGATGTTTGGGAGATTTTAAAATATTTTTCAAAACTTGAGGGGCCAAAGTGTAATTCCTTTTTAACAAAACCCTCAACTTTACCCATTTCCGATTCATCAACATCTTTCTGTCTCCTTTACGATCCGCTCTCAGAACCCTAGCTCCGCCACATTCACTCGCCGGAAATCCGATTCCAACCACCTCCGGTCATCTCCTGCACAATCAGACCACACCTCTGACCTCGCAATCGATTTCCGACCATGAAACTATCAAACCCCTTCCAGAACGACTGTTTTCGATAGTGCATTCAAAGATTTTGTATTTGAAACCCTAACTCGTTGTCATCTTCTGATTTTACTGTGTTCGAGTCGATTACGAGTGATTTTGAAGTCGCTTTCTTGTTTGCAACAGTTAGAAGGTAGTTGTTCTTGGTGTATTTGTTCGCTTGATGAGTTTTAACGTGATTACGAAGTTTTTGCAGGTTTGGCTATGGCGGATTTGGCGTTTACGATCATCGCGGTGAAGGAGATGACGTTTCGAGTTTACGCTCGATGTTTCCGATCGTCGTTTACGACCCGAGATTCCGATCGTTGTTTACGATCGGGCTTAAGGTTTTGGCGAATATACAATTGGGCTATTTGATTACGACTGGGCTTATGCCGAACCGTATTTGATCCGATCGTGAACACGCAATAGGATCGTAAACCCATTATAAAATCATGGAAGACGACATGCTTGACGAAGAAATAAAGTTTGAAAGTGGTCACTGCATCCCGGCGTATCTTGAAGACCCACCAGAGAAGCATATGGAATTATTTTATTCACTGGTGGCCGGGATGAATATCTGCAAGATAAACCATGCCCTAAGATCAAATGTGCTGATTGATGAGGAGCTTGTAAGGGAGTTCTGGGGATCTGCTAGATCTGATGCAGATAAAACAACCATCACTGCAACAATCCAGAACAGGGAGATAGTGATTCAGGAGGATGACATTAGAAAAGGGCTGAACATCATTGATAGTGCTGCTGATCCGATTGAGTATCTGAAGGAAGTTGTTCTAGCGGGTGCTCAATCTCTGGGATATGAAGGAAAGTTCCCTCCCATCTTCAAGAAGTTGTTGCCGCACTACTGGAGGTGTTAGGCTCACTACATGCAAAAATCATTTCTGGGAAAGAGAACTAGCTTTGATCAGCTCAACAAACTGCATGGAACAGCATTTGTAGCATTGGCCTTGGACTGGAAATTCAATTTCTCCAAGATGATGTTATTGGATTGGATAGGCAATGCTGACCTGAGCGCCCGAGAACAGTTTCTGATGACACCGAGATTCGTACAGATGGTGGTCATGAAGAAATATCCCATGATTGAAGAGAGGGTGGAAAAACTGGATGTTAAGGTGATGGATTGTGGAGTGTTTGGACTACAGACCCAAGACAGAAAGGGTAAAAATAGTTTTCAAGGAAGGCTTAAATGGGTCAAGAGGGGTGCATTTCCCGAGGTGGCAAGGGAACAAGAAATTAAAGAATCTGAACCTGAAGCCGATGTGCCAACAGTAAATGCATATGTTGCTGAAGATCAAGATATAACAGCAACTCCAGCTGTAAATGTGCAAGAAGAAGATGTGGTGATACCTTCTGATGAAGAAAATGTTATGGACGACATTTTTGCTAATCAAGGAAATATGGATGATGATATCTATGGAGACTTGGAGCCAATAAATCTTAAAAGATCAAGAGATGTCCTGAATTCATCTTCTAGTGGTGATTCCATCCCTCAAGAGTTGGATTTTCAGTTCAATGTGAATGAAATGCTCGAAGAGCCTGTCCCCTTCCGTGAACCATCTCCCAGGAAGAAGACAGATCCAAGGAGTGTACGGTTCAAGTTCACAAAGACTAGCTCAAGTCTGTTAATGGTCCATCCAACTGAGTCTAGTTCTCAAAGTCAAACTGCTCAAGAAGAACCAACAGTTCCAAGTGTTGACGATCAACCTGCCCAGGTTCAGACTGAAAGCCCTCCTCTGAATGAACGTAGCCCTGTTCATGAGGAAAGGCAATCTCTGGAGGTTGATAACACTGTTATAGTACCCAGCCATGTCAGAATAAGTGTCTCTAGTGGAACAAGCTTGCCGCCAACTGTTATTCCAAGCTTCCGCCCACTTCAAGCTGCTGAGCTACCAATTGAGATGAGGATAAATGCAGACCCTCACATAAACTTTCTGATGTCTCAGAACAGAATTAGGGAGACTGAGATAAAAGCACTCCAGGCTGAGAACAGAAAACTGAAAGACAAGGAGGTGGCTGACAAGAATAGAATGAAGTATCTGTATGAGACTTTGATGGACCTAAAGAAGAAGTTTAGTAATTTGAAAAGTGTTGTGGAGTCGAATACTTCAGGTGCCCCTGATCAAAGTTCATCTCAGGGTGT
The DNA here is from genome assembly GCA_039602395.1 of Deinandra increscens subsp. villosa. Classification (NCBI taxonomy): domain Eukaryota; kingdom Viridiplantae; phylum Streptophyta; class Magnoliopsida; order Asterales; family Asteraceae; genus Deinandra; species Deinandra increscens. Next base: position 45,521,837 of record JBCNJP010000008.1, on the reverse strand, counting down.
GCAAGGTATAGAAGCAGTAAATGTGGATGATGGAGATGACACTATTGAGATGTCTAACTATGCCCGAAGTGGAAGGGTCATCTCCAAAGCACCAGAAGGTCACGACAACTGGTTTAAGGAATTCTTTCAAGGACCAGCCCCCACTCAATACACCCTTGATGTTGGTGAAAGCTCAATAGACAAAAGGGGGAGTCGTGAACCTATTCTGTGCTGGCACTATGACACTGAGAAGAAGTTGTTTGCTGTGATCCGTGACGGCTTCAGTCCAGTAGAGTACTATAGAACACGTGCCCAATTTCATTCATGGACTGAGCCCGAGATTAGAAGTCTGCTTAGAGCTCCATACATCAACAGATGGAACAGCACCGAAGGAGATCTTATTCGAAACAATCTGATGAGCCAATTAGAAAATAATTTTGCAAACTTTGAGCTGAAGCAAGTAAGATGGGTCGAGACTGGAACTGACTCAGTAACTGGTGAGTCGATAGGAGAAGCAAGGAGACCACCCACCAAACGTACAAGAGTGATCAATATGTTGGATGAGATCGAAGACGGTACCTTAGTCAAAAGCTTTGACTGTTGGTGTTATGATCCAACGACTCACGAGGTGGTGGTGCTCTGCAAGAGAATGAGGCAATTTCGTTTCTACGATCTCGTCGACCTGCTGAGATTTGGAGAAAATGATATCAAGCTCCACACCTCACAACCTATTCTCGGAGATGAGAATGATCTGGAAAACGCTATAAGGGTGGGGATCTTCCATGGTACGGCTAACCGGATTGTGGCAAATGGATGGTGGTCGAACAACGTGCAGAACACTTTCAGATTCGATCTGCAGCTGCCGTAGGTTGTCTAATGGTTCATGCCTAGGGAAAGATTGTTGGGCTATATATTAGAGGCATGAACATTAGTTGTGGGCTTGTTAGTAATTGGGCTTTTGGGCTTAGTTAGATTATTTTTTAGGCCATGTGAGCCGATTTTATATGTTTATGATTGGGCCTATGGTGTTTATGATTGGCCCTAGGGTTTGTAAGAGGTAGTATAAATACATCACTTGTTTATGATTATGAGAAGCTTTTGGAGATTACTATTCACGATTTTCTCTTTCATTTGAGTTTACGATCAGTCTTCTTTTGCTTCAAGTTTGTAGTGTTTTGCATTCAAGATTCAATCTTTCTTATAGATTGAGTCTCTTTCTTCTACATTCTTCTTGAATCAATCACATACGAGGATTCCGCACTCATTTGTGATTAGGATATCGTGATTGGTTGATTTTCGGACCTACAAGTTTGGTATGAAATCCATGGCAATATGCTCCCATTTCCACTGAGGGATTTTGGGTTGTTGCAAAAGCCCTGTCGGTTTCTGGTGTTCTGCCTTAACTTAGGAACAAGTCAAGCATTTACCAACATACGTTGCAATGTCTCCCTTCATATTGGGTCACCAATAAAACTCTTGGAGATATTTGTACATCTTAGTAGCACCGGGATGAATGGAATATTTGGAGTTATGGGCTTCATCCATGATTATGCTACGTAGATTTCCATACTTAGGAACCCAAATTCTGTTCATGAAGTGCAAGAATTCTATTTTCAAATCATTTTGTCTGACACTATGGATATTTGTAATACGTACTGATGGCATGTTCTTTTCATTTCCCATTCTTATATATTTCATGTTGATTCATGTTAATATGCCAATCCCACTATTAATTGAATTCGATTAGTTTAGTCTGAAACGCTAACTAATGAGTAGATCTGTTGGGGTTGACGACCCTGTACTGATTGGTCGCTCTAATCTTGACTCCGTTTAGATATAGTCAAGGGGTACATGTCAGTTTTTCTGGTCATTCTGTATTCTTGAGGAAGAAAACCATGAGTGGGTAATCAGTTAGTGTTTGAATTCAAGGTTCATGTACAATCTTTACAACTTCAGTATCATTTACATTATGTCAAGACGGCCAAACTTTCAATTGTTCAAACATTTCATGTGTCATTAAACCTGTGAACTCACCAACATTATGTTGACTTTTCAAACTTTCTTAAATTCTCAGGTAACTAGTCGATGCACAATCATGAAGTCAAACTGTCAGATCCGGTTTTATGTCATGGTCTTGCCTGCTTGCGTGTTCATGCTTTCTTTTGAAGATTAATTTGCATTACGCCATTTGGAACGTTATGTTTTAAATCTTGAACAACTTATCTTTTGAAACTTTTAGACATTTTTTTACCACTACTTATCCGCTACACTCTTTTTATATTAATGTAAAACTTGTCGTTTCATAAGCAAATGGCTATTTAAAATGTTCATTTAGAAGTCATTCATTCATAATCACGACCATGCCTTTGTATCAGCCGATTTCAGGGTGTGACACAACAACAAGCTCTGAAAATAAAATTAGTAAACTAATCAATCTTCTTTTACCATATTCTAAACGAAATTGAAAATCAGTGATTGCTTATACCTCTATTTATAGAACCCTCCGAAGGTTTTTCTTTATAAAGCTTTGTTGATTTTGGCATATAAGTAAACACTTAAACTGTAGTGTTTTTGATGAATATATATAATATAAATTGACATTTCGTTTCTGACCTATAATTGATTCCAGGATTGAGATATCTCCATAGGGCCACGATACCAAATCCACGAACGCAAAATCAGACAATCAGATTTTGTGTTCCAATCAGAAGGACAAACTCAGAATTAGACAACCAGTTTAGCAAATAGGGGGTTTCGTACTTTCGTATATTCAATACGACAAGAACTAAGAACTTAGATTTCTCTACCTTTCCAGTTCCATGACCGTCATAGAGTTCTTTTCTTTTTAAGTTCCCAGACGTGAGAGGCGTCCCTGTCCTGTAACCTGATTTGGCCACCACATTTAACAAGGTAGCTACTTCTTTTATGATTTGCTCTAATTGGACTCCTTATATGAAGAACTAGTCCAATTGAAAAAAAAAAAACTACCCTAATACCTATAGATCTTTTAATAAAAATAAGCGCCCTAAATTGTTTGGGGCCCCAAGCCCTAACTTTACTTACTTAGGCATAACTTTACTTGCTTGGCTCATTGAAACGCCCTAGCGTTGTAGGTAGTATATGGCTCGAACTCTTGACTATAAAGGGAATATTCCTCACTCTAACTAGTAACTCCAATAATAGCATTACCAATTAGACCCGACGAACTAGTAACTCCAATATATAACTTTTCAGATCTAATTTCACATGCCAGCTTGGGAAATGATAATGACAAATGGATTTAATCTTCAATGGAACGAACCTGCACCACCCAAGTTAAATTCGGTGCTAAAGGTTTTCGAGTTTGTAAGTAAAATCCGTAAGGATTTTGTCTAGAAAGCTCCACTGGTGTCTGCATTCCACTTCCAAAAGTCTTGCTCCATCACTAAATGATTCTGGATGTTTACCCCAAAAGCAGAAAGCTCCTCAATAGCTTTAATAATGTTTTTCCATATTCCAACAGCCCTTGAGCCAAGAGGAAGGAAAAGATCCGACCCAGGTCTATAGTGCAGACCCTCAATGACATTTCTCCACATGTGATTCTGTTCCGTTTTGTGTCGCCAAGGCCATTTCGCGAGAGGACATAAATATATCATTTTCATAGATGATAACCCAATCCATCTTTCTCCTTTGGGCGTAAGATTTTTTCACGACCAATCCAATGAATTTTTCTCTTATCTAAATCACCACCCCAAAGGAAATTGAAACGAATACTCTCCAAAACCTTTAAAACCTCCTTTGGAGCCCGGAATAGCGAGAAGAAATACGATGGTAAGCTATCCAAAACCGATTTAATAAGAACCAATCTCCCGCCCATGGATAAATGTTTAGCCTTCCAACTCGAAAGCCTCCTACGGAAGGTATCAATGATCTTACTCCAACTCTTTTAGTGGTTCATATTGGTGCCCACCCGCATACCGAGATAGTCAAAAGGAGTGTCACCAACCTTGCATCCAAGAACCGTGGCCTTCGCTTGCACCTCATTTTGAGTTACATTTATCCCCATCAAGGCACATTTATTTAGATTAACGTGCAGCCCCGAAACGATGAAAATATTGGACCATAAGACTATATTAGGTTTATTATTATAGCCCACGGGCCCAGTTTAGGTTAATTAGGTTTTAAGTATTTCCTATATATTGTAACATTAGCTATCAATAAAATCAATTCATTGTTTTCCATTATCTTACATGGTATCACAGCCTACAATCGATCCATCTCTTTGAAAAAAAAAATACAAACCCTAGCCGTCGCCATCGTGTTCAAACCCTAGACAGGGCGGTGTGTCGCTACGCCGCCGCCCTGTCCTAACTTCGTTTTTTTCGTTTTCTATTTAGATTCTTCTAGTTTCCTATTTTCGTTTCCAATTAAGTTTTGTTTCATATTCGATTTTTGTTTCTAATAGATTTTCAGTTTTTCCTTTTTATCTTTCGTTTTTTGTTAAAACAAAGCTTCGTTTCGATTCAAAATTCCGGTTTTTTTTTATCGCTTGAAAAATTGCTTGCTAATGTCATCGCCCAACATTATTGTTGCCATTTTTTTGTTCCGTATTATTCAGTTGTAGCTCCTCGCTTTCTATTGATTCACTCTAATTAAGATAGGTTAATTCCAAACAATATCACTTTCATCAAGTTGGAATTAATTAGATCTGATTTGCTTTTGGTGACTTGATTAGATCAAAATTCCTTCGCGTCCAAAACCGAATCATCTTAGATCTCAGGAGAATTCGATCACCAAGTGTTTGGGGAAAATATACATGATGTGTACGTGTTTGATCCTCATAGCCATCGCAATCAGTTGTGCTTCACTATCACCGTGCTGCCTCAATGGACTACGGTATGTAGCCGCATCTCATCCCGGAGTACTCTCCGTTGCTGTGTTTTTTTTTATGTTTTTTTATTGCCGCCGACTTCGGTCCGCCGCTTATTGGGTTTCGACCTCCGTCACGCTGCCCGCTGGATTACGATCCGTTGTCGCGTCGTCATATTAGTTGTCTTTTCATTCAGTCGCTTATTGGACTACGGTCCCTCCCCACACGGCTAGATTAGTTAGTTTTTTACCCAACCGATGTTGCATGGTATGTCTCTTGTGCGCTTATGAGTTCTACTGTTAAAGATTTTGAAGGATACTATGGATGACAAAGTCAAGCAAAATAACGAAGTTGTTGGCAAATTTTTGGATTTTTGAATTGTTTGAAGCATGTTTATGTTTTTTAAATGTGTTTATGGTTTTTATTTTTCAGTCTTAGCATCCGGTTTCCTTCCGCTATGACTGCGGGAGAGTATTGGACCATAAGACTATATTAGGTTTATTATTATAGCCCACGGGCCCAGTTTAGGTTAATTAGGTTTTTAGTATTTCCTATATATTGTAACATTAGTTATCAATAAAATCAATTAAGTGTTTTCCATTATCTTACAGAAAAAACCCCACAACAACCTCCTTAGATTCAAACAATTCAAATCTGACCAATCTCCCAACACCATTGCGTCGTCCGCAAACAAAAGGTGGGAAATTCTAGTGTTACTTGGTCGTTTGTTTGGAGGACTTGAAATCTTTTTATCTTCCAACCAGAGCCAGCCCTGGGCCTGGGCCAGCTGGGCTACAGCCCAGGGCATCAACATGTTAGGGGGCAGCAGGATTTTTTGACCCTCCGGCGACCGGAATATTCATTAATATAGGTGTAGGTCGAAGGTTTTAATTTTCACGGTTTTGAGCCCTCAAATCGCTATGACTAAAGTAGTTAACTAGCTATAGTAAAGAAAGAATATGAAAAGAACATGATATGATCCTTTTACCGGCGAACAGAGGCGACGTCGACGGAATGAAAAGTTGCAGAGGTGTGAAAGAAGAAGATGAAGACAATTCGTCTCTCTCTTCATTAATTGCTCTTTTATGTTAAAGAAGCTAAAAGGAAAAAGTCATCTGACTTTTAAGCTCACGGTACAACTTTTTTACTTGTGTGTACAAGTATTTAGGCTCCTCTGGAAAGATGAGATTGGTATTTGGTAAGAGGAAACATGAAAAAAAAGATAATAAAATATAGTAATCATAAAAATAATTTTATCATCTTTACTTTGTTACCATTCATCTTTAATTTACTTTAACTTTAATTTACTTTAATTTAGTTTTTACTGATTATGTTTCTTTTATATTATTTTGCTTCTTAATTCAATATTAATAATTTAAGTTTATTTTGTATTTTATATGTATAGTTGTGTTATTTTTTATTTATAGTCGTATTGATATAAAAATATTCTGAGACAAAAGATTAAAACCTTTTCTTAATTTATTTCTACATCATCAGTAAAAATAAATGATCATATACTGTAGCTATGAAAAGAGTTATAACGGATCCTCTGATTTCAAAATTCTGGTTCCGCCACTGAGTTATGGTTAGTCCGTTATAAATGGAAATATGGAATTAATGTTTTTTTTTTAACGGCTGAATTTTTTTTTTTTTTTTTTTTTTTTTTTTTGAACAGCAAAATTCATTAAACACCAGGAGCGGCAGCCAGGAGCTGCAACCCCAGCAACGCCAACTTACAAAAGCATCATCTTAGTCCAATCAATATCCCTATCTGATCTATTGGAGCACCATAATTTCGCCAAAAAATTGATGTTACAAATAATTCTACTAATAGACACCTCTTTCCTTTGATAGACCACATCATTTCTCTCGCGCCAAATGCACCAAATCGAAGTATAAATGACCGCCCTAGCCAACTCCTCCTTTGCATTATGCGCCAACCCCCATTTACAACAATTTAGGATGTCCTCCATGGTATTGAAATCACCAAACGAAAATTGCAGCCGTCTTCCCACCCAGTTTCAGACCGCAGCCGCCACGAAGCAGTCCAGGAACAAATGATGAACCGTCTCCCTGCGATTCCCACATAATCTGCACAAGTTCGAGTCCAAGAAAATACCTCTTTTTTCAAGCGAATCAAGCGAAGGGATCCGGTCCCGGTGAACTCTCCACAGAAAAGTATTGACTTTAAGAGGAACAAGCTTGCACCATCGGAAGGAGGTACACGTCCGAGATCCTCCAGCAGCCGCAAGTTTGGAACGGACCATTTTAGACGTTAACCGCTGAATTAGTGGCTGATAAAAGAAGAAAAAAAAAACCTACCTAACCTTAATTTACGTGAATTGAAAAACGAAGAGACGGAAATTTGCGATTCTTTCTCGGTTCTCCACCTCCACCGCTCCACGATTATCGATTCCACGTAGACATCATTTTAGATGATTTATATGTTGTAATTTCGAAACTTTTTTTTTAGTTAATAAAACCGGCGTGGGGATGAGCCGCCTAGCTTGACTAGGTTCCAAACCCTTAAAACTTTGTGTTGTACTATTTAAAGTTTTTAACAGGGGCAAATTTTCAGACTCGCGCCCTGGGCATCCAAATTCTCAGGACCGGCCCTGCTTCCAACCAGGTAAAGTGCGGAACGGCGAACTCTATGACTCTAGTTTTTTTATTCTTTTTCATGGTTCTCCTCTAGGAATCGCAAAGTTAAGATACGTTGGAGCGACTGAGTCTTTAACCCTATGTTATTTTTGTAATCTCTTGCTCCTTTTGGGGCTCTTATTTTAATACAATTATATAGCCTTTTAAAAAAAAGTTTAGGCCCGACCCCTTATCGAAGCTGATGATTCGCTATATAATAAGACTATAGAGTACGTCTTTGTATTAATTTATGGTAACTAAGGTTGGCAACTTGACATTTAATTCATAAAATATTAAGAACTAAAGTTGATACCCTAGGCTAATGGGACCAATTTCAATTGGTTGGTTCACCGTTCACGTGCTTGGCTTATTTCCCGGTTGGAAAACAACGTACGAGACGAAAGAGAGAATTTTTTAAAAATAAAACACACGCACACCACGGTCGAGGCACGTGAATCCTTTAACCAAAAAGCACTAATTCTTAAAATATTAGTGCGTGCTAATGTTGACCAAGACTAGACCCGTATCTTATATTCTCTACACACTCCTCTCGTGATCAGACCAACTACTCCGTTCCCATTCTACCGTTAACAATGGCTGCTGAAACTATTGCTATTGAACTCGTCAACATCCTTTTTCAGAAGCTGGCTGACGAAGCCTTTAAGCGAATTGCTCGTTCTCAGGGAATTCACAAAGAGTTGAACGAACTGGGAAGCACGTTGTCCAGGATCCAAGATCTTCTGAATGATGCATCTCAAAAGGAAGTGTCTGATAAATCTGTCAAAAAATGGCTGAATGGTCTTCAACATTTGGCCTATGATATTGATGATGTACTCGACGATTTGGCTACTGAAGCCATGCATCGTGAGCTGACCCTGGAATCAGGAGCAACCACCAGCAAGGTAAGAAAGCTCATCCCAACTTGCTGCACAAATTTCTCACTGAGTCATAGATTGCTTCCCAAGTTAGATAGTATTACCACCGAGTTACAACGTCTAGAAAAGCAAAAGTCTGATGTTGGTTTGATTAGTGTGAAAGATGAAAAACCAAAAGATACAAGTAGAAGAAATGAAACATCTTTGCCAGATGTGTCTACTGTTGTTGGACGAGAAGTTGAGATAGAGAAATTGCTTAACAAGTTGTTGGGCGATGAGCCATCTAAAGAAAACTTTAGCATCTTACCCATAGTTGGTATGGGTGGGGTTGGTAAGACCACTCTAGCTAGACTTTTATATAATAATCCTAAGGTGAATGATCACTTTCAACTCAAGACATGGGTTTGTATTTCAGATGATTTTGATGTTTTTAAGATAAGTGATATCATCCTCCAGTCTGTGACTAAAGAAAACAAGGAGTTTAAGGATTTTAATCAGCTTCAAATGGCTCTTACACAACAATTTCAGGACAAACGATTTCTAATAGTGGTTGATGACGTGTGGAGTGAGAACTATGACGAATGGGAAAACCTAGTGCGCCCATTTCATTCAGGTGCTCCTGAAAGTAGGATAATCATGACAACTCGAAAGGAGCAATTGCTCATAAAACTAGGTTTTGGTCATCTAGATCATCTCGAGAGTTTGTCGCCTAAAGGTGCTTTGTCTTTATTAGCTTTGCATGCATTAGATGTAGATGATAACTTCGACTCCCACACAACACTTAAACCTTGTGCTGAAGGTATTGTGAAAAAGTGTGCTGGTTTGCCTTTGGCTATTAAGGCAATTGGAAGGTTATTAAGAACAAAAGCACATCGAGAAGACTGGGATTATGTGTTAAATAGTGAGATATGGGATATAAATGATGGTGATGTTATTGTTCCGGCCCTTAAGCTAAGCTACCATGAGATCTCTGCAGATCTAAAGCGGTTGTTTGCATATTGTTCCTTGTTCCCTAAGGATTTTTTGTTTGATAAGGAGGAGTTGGTCCTATTGTGGATGGGAGAAGGGTTTTTGAACACATCAAAGTCACCAGAACGCTTAGGCCGTGAGTATTTTGAAATTTTGTTATCCAGATCATTTTTTCAACGTGCGCCTAATGATGAATCATTGTTTACAATGCATGACCTTATGAATGACTTGGCCACCTTTGTAGCAGCGGAAATTTTTCTAAGGTTTGATAGTCATGTGAAAATAGAGAAGGGGGATTTGGTAAAGCATCGCCATATGTCATTTATTCGAGAGGAATATGTTGGTTACCAAAAGTTTGAGGCATTTAAAGGAGCTAGGAGTTTAAGAACATTGTTAGCAGTGTCGATGGATCAAAGCTTGAAGCACTCTTACTTATCTAATAAAATTTTAGTTGACTTAATTCCTAAGTTACCATTGTTAAGAGTTGTCTCTTTAAGTGGTTTTGAGATAAGTGAGGTACCCGGTTTAATTGGTAGTTTGAAACACTTGCGGTATCTTAACCTATCTCAAACTAACATCAGCGAGTTATCAGAGGATATTGGTAATCTTTATAATTTAGAGACGCTGATTGTTTTTGGTTGTCGGTTGCTAACTAAGTTGCCTAAAAGCTTCTTAAAGCTTAAAAAGTTAAGGCATTTTGATATCCGAAATACTCCGCTTTTGGAGAAGCTCCCCTTGGGGACTGGTGAGTTGAGAAGCCTACAAACTCTCACAAGGATAATCATTGAAGGAGGTGATGCTTTCGCAATAACCAAGATCAAAGACTTAAAGTATCTCCATGGGAAAGCTTCCATTGAAGGGTTGCATAAAGTGCAAAGCGCAATGCATGCACGGGTTGCAAACTTATCTATAAAAAGGATTACTGAACTAGAGCTGAAATGGGCTGATGTGTTTGATGGTTCACGTAGAGGTACACTTGAAAAGGAGGTTCTTGATGAGCTGAAGCCTGATAGTGATGGGTTGAAAGAGCTTGCAATTGTATCATATGGAGGCATAGAGTATTCAAACTGGGTTGGCGATCCCTCTTTTCATCAGTTGGTTAATGTGTCCATACATGAATGTAGGAAATGTACATATCTTCCGCCACTTGGGCAACTATCTTCACTTCAGAAGTTGTCTATTAGAGGTATGGATGAGGTGAAATTCATAGGTTTGGAGTTAAGTGGGAGCGCAATTGATGCCTTCCCTTCACTTGAAACTCTATCGTTTGAAGATATGTCGGGGTGGGAGGTATGGTCAACGGATTGCAAGGTACTGTTTCCATGCCTTCAAAAGCTTCGAATAGAAAACTGTCCCAACTTGGTTAACGTATCACTTAAAGCACTACCTTTACTCAAGAATCTAGAAATAAGTACATGTGGTGATGGTGTGTTGAGAAGTGTGGTTGAGGTAGCTTCATTAATCACCAGTTTGAAAATAGTATCTATTTCAGGACTTACAAACAAGGTGTGGAGAGGTGTTATTGGGTACCTTGGGACAGTTGAAGAAATATCAATGGTATGCTGTAATGAAATAAGATACTTATGGGAATCGGAAGCAATGGCTAGTAAGGTTCTTGTGAATTTAAAGACCTTGAATTTATATCAATGTGACAATCTGGTGAGTTTAGGAGAGAGAGAGGAGGATAATTTTAGGGGAAACCTCCTCCTATCATCTCTTACGGGGATGTCTGTATGGAAATGTGAGAGTATGAAGCATGTTTGGTGTCCAAATAGCAATAGCATTGAGAATTTGATAATTGATTCTTGTGATAATATGGAGCGTGTCTTCTTCCCAACAACGGGAGGAGGAGGAGGAGGAGGAGAAGGAGGGGGACAGAAGCTCAAGTCACTTTGTTTATCTGATTTTAGTGTGGAGCTAATGGAAAAGATCAACAACACAAGCATGCCAATGCTTGAAACAGTATATATAAGTGGTTTCAAAAATCTGAAATCAATCAATAAATTGATTAACTTCATTCACCTCACCCATTTGTTCCTATTGGATTGTCCAAGTATGGAGTCATTTCCTGACCTTCAACTAAAGAACCTTACCTTGTTAAAATCTCTTTGTATCATAAAGTGTCCAAACATAGATGATTCCTTTCCTCGTGGGCTTTGGCCTCCCAAATTAGTAATGCTTGGAATAGGGGGGTTGAAAAAGCCCATCTTAGAATGGGGCCATCAAAATTTTCCAGCTTCCCTTGTTGACCTAACATTAGTTGGTGAACCTAATGTGAGAAATTTTAGCGCATTGTCTCATCTTCTTCCTTTGTCTCTTACCGAAATTAGCATACAAGAATTTGATGAGGTTGAATCACTTTCAGTGGGACTCCAACACCTCACGTCCCTTCAACATCTGGAAATTGAGAAATGCCCGAAGATGAAACATCTACCAGAGACGTTGTTACCCTCACTTTTGAGTTTGCAAATCAAAGGATGCCCAAATTTGAAAGAAAGATGTAATGGAAGAGGCTCCCACTACTGGCCCCACATCTCTCATATCCCCCGCATCAACATAACCGACCGGTAACTTGTTTATTTGTGAGGTTATGTTTTTTTTTAATTTATTAGAATAGTGTTTTACTTTGATGTTATATCTAGTGGACTTTTAAATTGATAAATTCGGGATCTACTCTGATGATGTCTGACTTCTTTTCTTATCCATTTTTTAAAGTTTCTTGAGTTAAGTTTGTTTAATGATTTTTCTAGGACTTTCATTAAACACCCGGTCTTTATACTTGAAGATCATACATTCATACCAACTGATTTGATTTGGCAAAACATGTAAATCAATTTTTTTCATCATTATCTTAGATCAGAAGTTTCAATATAGTAGAACACTTGATTAACTTATGTATTACAGTTAAACTTTGCCGGGATTTATGTGACATTCTAAATGATCTTATGGGTGATGGGACATTCACAGTTAAAAAAGGGGTATAATTAATGTTTGACTTAGCTCCCGCTTTGAGCAGGGTATGGGATGGGACGCTTGAATCATTAATTGAAGCCCCATCTTTGACAGGATCCAGCTCCGATCAGATCGAGTCGTTTGCTTTCATCGTGAAAAAAATCGTTAAAAGGATCAGAGATCTCAGTCTCTCGACCGCCCTCCGACACTCAAGTAAGTGTTGCATTCACTATTGATAACTCATATGTTTATGATAGAGAGATCATTAGATAAAGTGTGAGAGAAGATTACGGAAAATAAACCTGAAAGAAAGAGGGGAAGCCTCCTTTATTCAGGCTATGTGAATTAGAGTTTTGACTATTAAAACCAACACCATTGAGTTAGGACTATTTTCTACATTTTTATGAGGCTAAGTTAAATGACCAGATGATTTTCTACATTCTTATTAGTTATTACTGATTACTGATTTACGTTTCAACAATCATTACAAAAATTGTAACTGTTTTTAATAGTGCTTTTCAAAGGTTTTTGCAGATTATATTTTTAAGCATTTGTAAAATGTATTGCAGCCTTGTTCTTGTTCCTATGCTTTTGTAAGCTTTGGGGAAAAATGTAAACAAGGTCCCTTACTAATAATTTTTTTTTATTTTTTTTTTGTCTACACAAGTACATTACAATAAAAAGGTCACTCAAACTATCATAGAATTATATTAAATAAACACAGTCTGCACATATGTATATATTTGGTTAAGTCCATACTTGTATATACTTTTATATATAATTTAAAATAACATATTTTACTATGTTTTTTTAGGAAGGATCAAGTTTGACGATGCACACGCGAGTTTAAACCAGAGATACGGTTTCATCAAACTGTTAAAAGCTTACAGCTTTTCGGGTTAGTATAGTGCAACCCATATAATCCATTTCAGTTTCATTTATATCATGCAACTAAACACTCATAGTTTTGTCATTTGACCAAAGCAAAAGTATCTAGATTATCGAAAATGTGTGTTGCCAGAGTATGGTTTTGACATGATTCACTGTTTTGATATAGAAAACACAAGGACTGACAGAGAATTTGTTTGAGCTGATCCATGATTTAGCGTACTATATTTGGAGCAACTAAAATGAGGCTAGAAAAGGGTTCAGCCTAAAACCGATTTGGAGAAGGAGGCGGTACCACCGAGTCTGGGATAGCAGAACATCTGGAGCTCTGATTGGAGAATGGAGGAATGAGAAGGCAGGAGGCAGTCACAGAGTTTGGGATATCAAGCGATAAGGCTACTCTATTCTAGTAATTCGATTCGAATTTCTTGCGGGCTACACAACATGTCATTCAATACTAGGGTAACCGAATTTGAACACCCTTAAATATATGCAACTATTTTTACTGACAAAATTTCTCATCAATGAAACAAATACCTTTCATATGCACCTAATTTTATATTTGTATTTACAATTGTTTGTTAGTCATGGACTACTGTACATTTCATTTGTAGGTTGATGAACTTGTGGATACATACGGTGTTGGATCAGCCCTTTAATTTGCGATGTAAACAGAAACAGAAGTCTTATGTTGTTTGAAACAATCGTAAAAACAGAAGATGGGTTCGTAACTTTCTGCTCGAACACCTTTCATTTAACCCAGACATATATTAAATATAACCAAACAACTCTTGCTCCTGAAGGAAAAGGGACCACTTAATATGCAAATTCCCCCACATTTTGATGGTTCTAAATTCAAGGTTTACGATACTGATTTGTGGAAAACTCGAGTTTGCAGGTTTAACTACGATCTCATGAAAGTTTGGAAGAAAACTGACTAAAAAGGTGCAATTTGCTCGGCTGGAAAACTGAAGTAAAGATTCTGTGAAAAGCAATGATATGGTCGTATGACATTATATGACCTGATGAAGGCTGATATGACACAGACTGAATAGTGGATCGACTTCCTGGATTAGCTGCAATACAACCGTATGACCTCAAATGTTATACGGCCATATGGTATAGTCGGCATAATCCTAAACTATTCTTATTTAAAGAGCCCGACGACTGAAAAATTACGTCATCGAATTCTTGAAGCAAGGGTCCACGATTTTCCGTTATTGTTGGAGAAGAAATCATGCATCCTAAAGGTGTTTGTGATCAAGATTGAAGATCGCAGCTTTCAGTTTGCGTTTTTACCGTTAAGTGTTGATTTTAATCATTGAATTTATCTTTTTTCTGCAAATACGAACTTCTACACTTCTGATTAGCATGCTTTGCTAATTTTTTGCAATCACCTAAATTAGATGATTCTTTACATACTTTGACTTTTCAAAATGACTTGTTGTATGAATACGTATTCATTGCACTACAATTCTGAATTGATTCACTTATGATGATTATGTGTGACTCTTTTGCTTCTTTTATTATCATATCATGTGGTTTAATCGCCTATGGCCTGTTGTACTACTCCCGTAGGTTAATTGGATTATTATTAAATGGTTGAATTTTAGGTTTTCGGTTTAGTGCATGACACTAGAACTTGTGAATGATGATTTTGATAACGATAGCTTTTTGATTTAGTGCGCATCTATATGGAATAGGTTTGAACAAACTGTTTCATATACATTGATTGTCTCAGCATGGTTTGGTTGATTAGTTGTCTTATGGGCATAAAGTAGGATCTATATGGAATAGGTTTGAACAAACTGTTTCATATACATTGATTGTCTCAGCATGGTTTGGTTGATTAGTTGTCTTATGGGCATAAAGTAGGAGGTTGCTTATTCACTATTAGAGATCTCTAGTTAGTGTTATTGCATGTTTAGGAGTTGCTTAGATTGATCTTTCTTCCATGAGTATGTTTAGATTGTCTTGATCGAGGTGTTTAGACCATTTAAGAAATATTGCATAGTTTAACTAGTATTACACACAAGCCTCGTACATGCTCAGATTGCTTGAATTCCCGATTAAACGTAATTATGGGTGCGTTCACGGTAAAATCTAAAATTATGATAAATCGAACATCAAATCGAACAACGAACATCATAATTGATCCAATAACATAGAATTAGGTTAATAAACATCAAAATCGATCAGTACCCATATATTTGATTATCTATCATCGGATCGGGTTACAAAACGGATACAACTGGACAACGGAAAATCATAAATGTTACACCCATCTCCACAAGATCCGTATGTTTTTCAACCTCCTCAAATTGAATTCGACTTAATCTCCGAGGGTGTTCCTCAAGAATGAGATTCTTAGTGAAGAAGTTTGTTTGATTTTCGATTTTTAGTGTAGTTTCTATTTCTAGTGTAATTTTCAATTCTTGATGTAATTTTTAATTTCTAATATATTTCTGTTATCTAATTTCCATTATACTAAAATTTGCATTTCCTTTTTAGACGATAAACAAATATTTGAAATAAATGTATTATGGAAATACAATAAACAACAAAATAAAATGGTAATGAACTATCTACATCAAAATTTAAGTGTATACATCAACATACATCAAAAGATAAATAACGTAAATCAAAAGATAGATAACATAGAATTATGGTGTTGGAAGATCGTCTACATCACCTGCATCGTCGAATGACACATAGAACTCTAGGTCTCGGAAGGGAAGACCCTGCTGGGTAGCCCAGTCATGAAGCACACAGTCCACTGCATCATAGCATGTGACTCCTGGTATAAATAAATCACAGGACGATGCATATGAAGTGCCTAATGGTGCATATCAAGTGCCCGATGAAGCTCCATATCAGGGGGGGGGGGGGGTAGGCATGTCACACCCCCAAATTAACCACTAACGGAGTTTATACCGTTAAGGGGTGCGACCAGACCAGGACCACAACCATTAGTTACAAATACTAAACAAATCAGAGTTAGTCCAAAGATATATCATAAAAACAATCTCAAGTTACGCAGCGGAACAAAATATCATCTTAGGACTAACCACGTGCTTTACAAATCTGTGTATTAAATTCCCAATTAGTTTAATTAAAATAAAAGTCTTCACGTGCCATGCCAACCCGCTCCGGATACTCCTCAGCGATCTGCAAAAGTTTAAACCACGCAAGTGTCAACCTAACGGTTGGTGAGTTCACAGTGGGCTTGTCATGCAGTGGCCCGGTCTCATAATTCGTGATCGTGTAAACGTATCCTTATGTACAATTTATTTGTGAAAAGCAATGCTTGTGATAACCAAAATCATAGTATCGTGGTTTAGTAAAAGTATTGTCCGTAACCTACGTTATCGGGTATGTACTAGTTTTGTATAGTTAAAGTGCTCAACCGATATCGCGGGTAGCTAATCCGTTGTTCCATGCACTAAGGAAGTTTGTACCAAAGCTGACCATAAATTATTGTAGTGGCCGTGCCATCAGGTTCTGCGGACCTACGTCATCGCGGATTTGCCTCCCCCGTGTCCTCTCGGGATCACGGTCAGAATAGGCTGATATTGTACCTCCGTGCACTCCTCGTGCCACGGGGCGGAGTTTGTCAAACTCCAGTAGATCTACCCAACATCCCCTCGCTTTACAATTAATGGTACAATTTAGTTGAGGACTTTTAAGTTTCAAGGCATCCTTAGAAATCATGTGATATCATGTGGTTTAGACTTTAACCTACACTAGCCATATTAAAAAGGTTTACTGGATTCTCATAAATCTCAAAAGTGTTTTCAGTTTCGTTTCAGAAATATTTGTTTAAGTAATTCACAAGTGCTTCCCATAAAGCACTTCAAGTTCATCAAGTGGGTGCCGAGCACTCCAAGTTTTCACGTTCATCAGGGAGGTGCATAGCACTCTCGAGACTGTCAGCATTGTTCTACTTTTAGTTATTCGGTGTGACCCAAACGGGTTCACGGTAATTGGGTTAGTGACACTCACCTTGGGTTGCACTGCTACACTTGCTATATAATCCAAGTTTGCTTAATGAAGACCTATGAACACGTTTAGGTCTTAAGTATTAGTTTTGTGTCTAATCTTTACTTAACGTCACTATGGCCCATAGCATAGCACGTTGGAACTATGACTCGACATACAGACACACGACACCGATGGTTGATCATAAACAAGGGTTCATATACATCAGAAATCAAAGCATGTATCATCATGGCATAATCATGTAAGTCATGGCATAACATTCAAATAAATTGCACAAGTTTGGATTTAGGTCTGGTCACAGTTTCGCTAGCATAGATTCGCTAGGCAGTTTCGCTGTGTGCACGGGCAGCACTTTCGCTAGGCAATACCCGATGACACAGTTTCGCTAGGCTAGTTTCGCTCAAAACTGTTGGCACAGTTTCGCTAGCCTAGTTTCGCCCGAAACTGGTTTGAACTTTCGTTCAGGAAATTTCGCTCGGTAGTTTCGTTCGGACATGTCTGGTTGGTTTACCCGGCGACACTACAGTTTCGCTTCATAGTGTCGCTGGATGAAGATATACATAGTTTCGCTACATAGTTTCGCCCAGAGAACAGTACAGTTTCGCTGGTCGCGAAAAACTCACAAATCAGCCTAAAAATCAATCTAACAGCTTTCATATTTCATGTTATTCAATATCTAGCATGCATAATCATTTACCAACATAAATCAGTAAGCTTTAACACCTTTAGCATGCATTTTCATCATCAAATCACCAAAAACACATTTTAACCTAAAATGACCTAATCTAGCATAAATCTTCATCATGGATGGATTTCACACGTAAAGTTACTGACTTTATAACAGATCTAGCAATCCTAAGCAACATATCAGAAGATCAAGTGATTCCATGGAGGTTTGGTCATGCTTTTTAAGTAAAACACATAAAAAACATAAAAATGGTGGTTTTGGGACTCACGGTTCGATCTCCAAGCTTGATGGATGATGGTTCGGGGCTGAGATCTCGATGGCTCGGTGTGAATCTCGACTGACCAGATTTCCAGGAGAAAGATAGAGTGTGTGTGTGTGTTTTTGTGTAAAGGAGGCAAATGGAGAAACTAGGGTTTATTAAGATATTATATATCAGAGGCTAGTTTCGCTGGCAGTTTCGCTGGCCAGGCGAAACTGGCTCTGGTAGTCAGAGGGTAGACTAGCCGGGCGACACTATAGTTTTGCCCGGTAGTTTCGCTGGGAACCCGAAAGTGACTAGTTTACATTTTAAACAAGTTAAGTACAGTTCATGGGTTGTCAAACTATTCACAATACTAAATCATGTATTTAAATCACATTGCACATAATGACTATAAGTAAATGAACACATAACACATATGGGCGGGTTTGGTGATCAACCAAAGGTCGTGGACGTATTCGGCCTAGTTAAGCATTAGTTACTAAGTTAACACTTATAACGTAACTAACGGAATTGTCTAACGGAAGTAAACCTTGAAATTCTCGGATGTCACATCATCCCCTTGTAATTGGAATTTTCGTCCCGAAAATTATTCTTGCGTCGTAGCGTTCGCAGCCTCGGCTGTCGTCGTTGCTATATTTGCTGGGGAAACAAAGCAAAAGTTTTAGGGTCGTCACATCCTCCTCCTGTTAAAGGAATTTTGGTCCCCAAAATTAAATCATACCTTGAGTTTCTGTGGACGTTTGCCCGAACAAGTGAGGATACTTTTTCTTCATTTGATCCTCTCGTTCCCATGTATATTCAGGTCCACGCTTTGAGTTCCATCGAACCTTGACGATCGGAATCTTGCTACGTTTGAGGGCTTTCTCCTCGCGTCCCATGATTTCTACTGGTTGCTCAATGAATCTCAAATGTTCATTAATTTCCAATTCCTCCAAAGGGATTATTTCGGTGTCTTCAGCCAGACATTTCTTTAGGTTAGAAACGTGAAACACGTTGTGAACTCCATCGAGTTCGGCAGGGAGTTTTAATCGGTAGGCCACCGGGCCTACTTCCCCAATAATTTCAAATGGACCGATATAGCGAGGATTTAGCTTTCCACGCTTCCCGAAGCGTATCACTCCTTTCCAGGGAGATACCTTTAATAGCACCCTGTCGCCCACCTCGAACTTCAAAGGTTTATGGCGTTTGTCGGCATAGCTCTTTTGTCTGTCCCGTGCTGCGGCTATCCGTTTTCTGATTTGAATAATTCGCTCGGTTGTATCATGAATGATTTCCGGTACAGTGAGTCCTTTCTCACCCGTTTCGGCCCAACACACGGGCGATCTACATTTTCTGCCATAAAGAGCTTCAAAAGGTGCAGCACCGATACTTGAATGATAACTGTTGTTGTAGGAGAACTCCACCAACGGAAGGTGAGCTTCCCAGTCCTTACCAAAGTCGAGAACGCAAGCTCGGAGCATGTCTTCCAAAGTCTGAATAGTTCGTTCCGTCTGACCGTCGGTCTGCGGGTGATAGGCTGTACTCATATCCAGTCTGGTTCCTAGTGATTCTTGCATAGATTGCCACAGCCGGGAAGTAAATCGAGGATCTCGGTCAGAGATGATGGTCTTAGGCACTCCATGACGTGCCACAATTCGGTCAATGTACAACTTAGTTAACTTATCCATATTGTCACTTTCCTTCATCGGGATAAAATGTGCAGACTTGGTTAATCGATCAATGATAACCCAAATCGCATCCGGTCGATTCGATCGATGAGGTAATCCTGTTACGAAATCCATGGAGATATCCTCCCATTTCCATTCTGGGATCTTTGGTTGCTGCAATAATCCAGAAGGCTTTTGGTATTCGATCTTAACCCTTGAGCATGTTAAACACTTAGCCACATATCGCGCGATGTCAGCTTTCATATTCGGCCACCAATACAAACCCTTTAAATCTTGGTACATTTTATCCGATCCAGGGTGCACCGAATACCTTGACTTGTGAGCCTCGTCCATCACGAGTTCACGGAGATTTCCAAGTAAAGGAACCCAAATTCTGTCATTATAATACCTGAGTCCGTCAGTCTTAACTTCAGAGTTACCATCTACACCACGCAGTGCTTCAGCTGTGAAGTTTTCTTCTCTTAGAGCTTCTCGTTGGGCATCGCGGATCCGATCCGGCAATCCCGTGTGAATGGTAAGTTGCAGCGCTCGTACTCGTCGAGGCTTTTCGTACTCCTTTCGACTTAATGCATCAGCCACAACATTGGCTTTTCCCGGGTGATATTTGATTGCTAAGTCATAATCATTCAGTAGCTCGACCCACCGTCGTTGTCGCATATTGAGATCCTTCTGTTCAAAGATGTGTTGTAAGCTCTTGTGGTCGGTAAATATTATGCACTTTGTTCCGTAGAGGTAATGTCTCCAAATCTTGAGTGCATGAACAACGGCTCCCAATTCCAAATCATGCGTTGTATAATTCTTCTCAGTATCCTTCAGTTGCCTGGACCCGTAGGCAATCACTTTGTCTCTTTGCATCAACACACAACCGAGTCCTTGAATGGATGCATCACAGTAGACTACAAAGTCGTCAATTCCATCGGGCAACGCGAGAATCGGAGCTGAACATAACATATCCTTAAGAGTTTGAAATGCGCGTTCTTCTTTTTCACCCCATCTATATTGCACTCCTTTATGCGTTAAAGCTGTTAAGGGTTGAGCCAATTGCGAGAAACCCTTAATGAACCTTCGGTAATATCCGGCAAGTCCCAAAAATTGTCGGATTTCGGTCGGCGCTCTTGGAGTAGGCCAATTCTTGATAGCTTCCACTTTAGCTGGGTCGACATGAATTCCATTCTGATCAACAATGTGTCCAAGAAACTGGACTTCGCGAATCCAAAAATCGCATTTCGAAAACTTGGCGTAAAGCTGTTCCTTGCGGAGCAATTCCAAGATAAGTCGCAGGTGCTCCTCGTGTTCCTCCTTTGTCTTGGAGTAGATCAAAATATCATCAATGAAAACTATCACAAACTTATCGAGGTACGGCTTGCACACTCGATTCATCAGATCCATAAATACGGCAGGTGCATTGGTTAGCCCAAACGGCATAACCAGGAATTCGTAGTGACCATACCGAGTTCTGAAAGCAGTCTTGGGGACATCCTCATCTCGAACGCGAAGCTGGTGATATCCAGACCGTAGATCAATCTTTGAAAAGTAGCTCGAACCTTGCAGTTGGTCGAAGAGATCGTCGATTCGAGGAAGTGGATACCGATTCTTGATCGTAACCTTGTTAAGCTCTCGGTAGTCAATACACATTCGGAACGTCCCATCTTTCTTCTTAACAAACAATACCGGTGCTCCCCATGGAGACGAACTTGGACGAATAAACCCTTTGTCGAGTAACTCTTGAAGTTGTGCGGAGAGTTCATTGAGTTCGCTTACTGCCAAACGATAAGGTGCGCGTGCAATCGGAGCGGCTCCAGGAGCTAGGTCGATCCCAAACTCTACTTGTCGAAATGGAGGCAAACCAGGCAGATCTTCAGGAAATACATCTTGGAAGTCGCGGACTATCGGGTAGTCATCGATTCTACGCTCGGGAAGTGTCGAATCGGTGACGCTTGCAAGAATCGCGAAGTGACCTTTACGAAGGCACTTTTGAGCTTTGAGAAACGAAATAATACCGGTTACTGACCCACCTTTTTCACCTTGAACTGTTAACACTTCACCGTCCTTGAGTGGAATACAAACCACTTTTTCTTGACATAAAATTTCAGCTCGGTTTTTGGATAACCAATCCATTCCTACTATAACATCAAAACTACCAATCGGGAAAGGCATAAGATTGATTCCTAATGTATGGCCAGCTAGCTCTATCTTACAGTCCCTAACTATCTGAGTCGTATCATGAAGTTTACCATTCGCTAGCTCTACCACATACTTAGCATCTAAGGCAATTGGTTTAGCATTAATCAACTTAGCAAATTTAGTGGAAATAAAGCTTCTTTCAGCACCAGAATCAAACAATACGGTAGCAAAGAAACCATTAAGGATGAATTTACCGTTAATCACGTTGGCGTCGTTGCGAGCTTCACCTTGACCCATGACGAAGGCGCGACCTCTACCATTTCCACCATTCCCGTTGTTACCATTCCCGTTGCCATTTCCTCCACCATTACCATTCCCACCATTGTTTCCTTGATTACCATTTCCCTGTCTTCTTAACTGCGGGCAGTCCCTTTTAATGTGGCCTTGATCACCACATTCAAAACAGCCACGGGCTCCACCATTGTTGTTCTGATTGTTTCCTTGCCCGTTACGGTTGTTCCCATAGTTGTTGCCATGATTGTTGTTGTTTTGCCTTTGGCGGTTTTGTTGTTCAGGTAGAGTTGCCCAACAGTCTTTTGCTTCGTGGCCTTTCTTTCCACACCTTTCACAGCTCAGGTTCTTTCTACAAACACCAGCATGATGTTTCCCACACTTGTTGCACAGAGGCAGGTTACCCCTGTAGTTGCTTTGACCATTTCCGCCCTGGCGGTTGTTTCCACTGTTGTTTCCAGACCTCTTACTTTGACCTTGGGAGTTATAGGACCTACCAATGCTGTTTCCCACACTCTGATTGTTCATTGAGTTTTCAGGAGCTTCATCATCAGCTTTTCTCTTGCCACTTAAGGCAGTCTTCTCAGTGGCCTTTGCAGGTAGAGTACCCTTCTCAACTTCCTGATCAGTAAGCTTGTGAGCCAAACGGATGGCTTGCTGCACGGTTGCGGGGTTGCTGGCAGTCACTAATCCTTTGATTTGAGGCGCGAGGCCTTCCAGATAACGCTCAACGCGTTTGAACTCAGCATCCACCATTGTGGGGCACAAGACCGCGTACTCATGGTAACGCGCAGTATATTGCTCAACCTCAGACCCAATCATTTTCAGATTCAAGAATTCACCCTCCAATTTCTTCACTTGGTCACGGGGACAGTACTCTTCCATAATCAGCTCCTTAAACGCTTCCCATTGCATGTTATTAGCCGCGTCTAACCCAATCATCTGAATTTCAGCGTTCCACCAGGAGAGAGCAACTCCCTCAAAGGTACCGGTAGCATACTTCACTTTGTCTCCAGCAGGGCAGTTGCACATAGAGAAGACCTTCTCAGACTTCTCAATCCACCTGAGGAGTCCCACCGCTCCTTCTTCGCCGGAAAACGTCATCGGCTTGCAGTCCATGAAGGACTTGAACGTGCAGTGGTGGTGGTTTCCTGATGCATAAATAGCTCGAATTTCAAATTTAAACAGGTCAAAATATAATTCGCTTTGTGCCTTAACTGGCATAATAATTACCCTGAGCGGCGTATGCAGCTTGGACGGCTGCCACCGCGGCTTGCACGTGTTCGTTAATCATAGCTTGTAGTTGTGCAGGCGTCATGTTAATGTTGTTCCTTCCGTGTCCTCTTCCAGACATCTTACTGAACAGTTAAAGTAGCCAGTGTTCAGTCATAAATATACTTTATATATATCCCATAATATGCATAATAACAATTTCCCGTTATCCCACTATTAGTCCAGAAAAATTTTGTGCAAAATCGTGGCGTCGTCGGAGTACGTCGTAAGTCGTAAGTGGCTATCGTTGAAAGTCGGCTTTCCCATAAAAGTCACCGTCGGCGTAGTCATCGTAGTAGAAATCAGGACGTAGCGCGTAGCATCGTTTCGTTGTTGCTTTCCCCCGGCATAGTGCGTGTATTAGCGTTCGCATCTCGTATTCGTGTGTGAAAATTTTCCCTAAGGTTTTCCGTTAGACTTCCTAGACACGGTCTATATATATCTACATATATATATATATATATATATATATATATATATACGTACGTACTAAGCTTTTACTTACACAGCAGAGCGAGTATCCCAGGTTGGCACGTAAAAATTTTGTTTTGGGAATTTGTTTGTTCGTTTGTAACTAAGGTTTCAAGTTGCAGTTTCCAAATCGTTTTCAAAATTGATTCCAGTTCTCTGCAACTTATGGCTCTGATACCAATCTGTCACACCCCCAAATTAACCACTAACGGAGTTTATACCGTTAAGGGGTGCGACCAGACCAGGACCACAACCATTAGTTACAAATACTAAACGAATCAGAGTTAGTCCAAAGATATATCATAAAAACAATCTCAAGTTACGCAGCGGAACAAAATATCATCTTAGCACTAACCACGTGCTTTACAAATCTGTGTATCAAATTCCCAATTAGTTTAATTAAAATAAAAGTCTTCACGTGCCATGCCAACCCGCTCCGGATACTCCTCAGCGATCTGCAAAAGTTTAAACCACGCAAGTGTCAACCTAACGGTTGGTGAGTTCACAGTGGGCTTGTCATGCAGTGGCCCGGTCTCATAATTCGTGATCGTGTAAACGTATCCTTATGTACAATTTATTTGTGAAAAGCAATGCTTGTGATAACCAAAATCATAGTATCGTGGTTTAGTAAAAGTATTGTCCGTAACCTACGTTATCGGGTATGTACTAGTTTTGTATAGTTAAAGTGCTCAACCGATATCGCGGGTAGCTAATCCGTTGTTCCATGCACTAAGGAAGTTTGTACCAAAGCTGACCATAAATTATTGTAGTGGCCGTGCCATCAGGTTCTGCGGACCTACGTCATCGCGGATTTGCCTCCCCCGTGTCCTCTCGGGATCACGGTTAGAATAGGCTGATATTGTACCTCCATGCACTCCCCGTGCCACGGGGCGGAGTTTGTCAAACTCCAGTAGATCTACCCAACATCCCCTCGCTTTACAATTAATGGTACAATTTAGTTGAGGACTTTTAAGTTTCAAGGCATCCTTAGAAATCATGTGATATCATGTGGTTTAGACTTTAACCTACACTAGCCATATTAAAAAGGTTTACTGGATTCTCATGAATCTCAAAAGTGTTTTCAGTTTCGTTTCAGAAATAGTTGTTTAAGTAATTCACAAGTGCTTCCCATAAAGCACTTCAAGTTCATCAAGTGGGTGCCGAGCACTCCAAGTTTTCACGTTCATCAGGGAGGTGCATAGCACTCTCGAGACTGTCAGCATTGTTCTACTTTTAGTTATTCGGTGTGACCCAAACGGGTTCACGGTAATTGGGTTAGTGACACTCACCTTGGGTTACACTGCTACACTTGCTATATAATCCAAGTTTGCTTAATGAAGACCTATGAACACGTTTAGGTCTTAAGTATTAGTTTTGTGTCTAATCTTTACTTAACGTCACTATGGCCCATAGCATAGCACGTTGGAACTATGACTCGACATACAGACACACGACACCGATGGTTGATCATAAACAAGGGTTCATATACATCAGAAATCAAAGCATGTATCATCATGGCATAATCATGTAAGTCATGGCATAACATTCAAATAAATTGCACAAGTTTGGATTTAGGTCTGGTCACAGTTTCGCTAGCATAGATTCGCTAGGCAGTTTCGCTGTGTGCACGGGCAGCACTTTCGCTAGGCAATACCCGATGACACAGTTTCGCTAGGCTAGTTTCGCTCAAAACTGTTGGTACAGTTTCGCTAGCCTAGTTTCGCCCGAAACTGGTTTGAACTTTCGTTCAGGAAATTTCGCTCGGTAGTTTCGTTCGGACATGTCTGGTTGGTTTACCCGGCGACACTACAGTTTCGCTTCATAGTGTCGCTGGATGAAGATATACATAGTTTCGCTACATAGTTTCGCCCAGAGAACAGTACAGTTTCGCTGGTCGCGAAAAACTCACAAATCAGCCTAAAAATCAATCTAACAACTTTCATATTTCATGTTATTCAATATCTAGCATGCATAATCATTTACCAACATAAATCAGTAAGCTTTAACACCTTTAGCATGCATTTTCATCATCAAATCACCAAAAATACATTTTAACCTAAAATGACCTAATCTAGCATAAATCTTCATCATGGATGGATTTCACACGTAAAGTTACTGACTTTATAACAGATCTAGCAATCCTAAGCAACATATCAGAAGATCAAGTGATTCCATGGAGGTTTGGTCATGCTTTTTAAGTAAAACACATAGAAAACATAAAAATGGTGGTTTTGGGACTCACGGTTCGATCTCCAAGCTTGATGGATGATGGTTCGGGGCTGAGATCTCGATGGCTCGGTGTGAATCTCGACTGACCAGATTTCCAGGAGAAAGATGGAGTGTGTGTGTGTGTTTTTGTGTAAAGGAGGCAAATGGAGAAACTAGGGTTTATTAAGATATTATATATCAGAGGCTAGTTTCGCTGGCCAGGCGAAACTGGCTCTGGTAGTCAGAGGGTAGACTAGCCGGGCGACACTATAGTTTCGCCCGGTAGTTTCGCTGGGAACCCGAAAGTGACTAGTTTACATTTTAAACAAGTTAAGTACAGTTCATGGGTTGTCAAACTATTCACAATACTAAATCATGTATTTAAATCACATTGCACATAATGACTATAAGTAAATGAACACATAACACATATGGGCGGGTTTGGTGATCAACCAAAGGTCGTGGACGTATTCGGCCTAGTTAAGCATTAGTTACTAAGTTAACACTTATAACGTAACTAACAGAATTGTCTAACGGAAGTAAACCTTGAAATTCTCGGATGTCACAAGGCAGCACCGGTCTAACCACAAGGGGCGGTGAGGGCGGCGATGATTCTAGTGTATGTTGATGCATCATCGGCTTGGGCTCTCCCTCAAAATGTAGTTGTCATATAGTCGCCCCTTTATCAAAGACCAATGGAGCTCCCAATTAACCTTGGTTGCAATCGTCATGGCAACAACTGTCGAACTCTCAATATAAGTAAGGGCGTGGAAGATTGTCTACCTCTAAAAAATCTCTTTTGTATAAAGCCCAGACTACGAGCAAGGACAACCAGGTAAGCCCCACAAGTGATATGGTTGTCAAGCTGAAAAATGGTATCATTATTAAATGAAATATAAGTAAAACAATGACAGAATAAATACATAAAATTACATATGTTCCCTTAGGTGAAGTGTGGAGAAGTAAAGGCCATATAATATGCCATGTTCGCCCTCCTAGGCGGAAATAGTAATCTCAAATAGAATAAATCATGTAAATTCACCTGCTCCTGGCTCTTTATACACCATGCCATCGTCTACATAACGTAACGATGTAGATATCGATGTAGAGGGTCTCTGGTAGAATGCACCCTAATGGCCCCCGACCAACCCTGATCAGTAATCGCCCACCATCACGCTATAAGGGGAGTCGGCTTGGACGCCAATTCATCAGTGTAAAATCATGGGCCCAACGTCTCCTCAACAATATAAAAATCCCACACACACAACTAGGGTTATTAACCGGATCAACATGATCAGGTTTTGTTATAAAAAATCTAACCTTCAACCCAACCCAATCAAGATTCAGGTTAGTAGGCTTATGGTTAGTCGGTTTCAGTTTATTAGGGTCGAGCGAGTCAGGTTGGTCGTGAGATTGTGAATACTCCACACCAATTAGTGTAGGAGGGGTATCTATAAGTACACAAATAAGTTACATACACATACACAAAGAATAAAATAAATACAACAAAGTACTTATAGTTTAACATCCCCCCTGAAGCGAAGCGACGGAGGTACCAAAGTCCGCATAGCAAAAAAAGATTCAAATTGAGTCCTTGGAATTCTTTTAGTGAAGAAATTCGCAACTTGAAGCTTGGTATGCACAAACTTGGTATAGAGTTTTCCAGACGCAACAAGTTCACGAACAAAGTGATAATCTAAGTCAATGTGTTTAGTTCGCTTATGTGCAACAAGGTTTTGAGACATAAAGACATCACTTTGGTTATCAAAAAGTAATGTTGGACGATTCGGCGGAAGAGCATGTAACTCAGGCAAAAGGTGAGCGAGCCATATAATCTCGGCCGCTGTGTTTGCCATAACACGATACTCTGACTCACAACTAGATCTTGCAACAGTTGGTTGTTTCTTTGCACTCCAGGAGACTAGATTACCGCCAAGTAAAATAGAGTACCCGTATGTAGAACGACGCGTTTCAATACACCAAGCCCAATCGACATCAAAATAACCAAGGATATGATGATTCGATTGTTTACAAAATGTCATCCCAAACAAGATAGCCCTTTAATGAAACATAAAATTCTTTTAACATGCTTAAAGTGATCGACTACAGGGTGTTGAAGAAACCGACTTACATGGTTTGTCGTATATGGAATATCGGGACGAGTGATAGTTAAGTACTGAAGAGCTCCAACAAGAGATCTATAAAAAGTAGAGTCAGAGTAGGACTCACCTTTTTTGTTTAACAAGATATTTGATGTAAGAGGTTTGGGTATGGGTTTGGCATCAAGAAGTTTAGACCGCTGAAGAAGCTCGTGAGCATATTTAGCTTGACTTAGAAAAATACCTTGAGAAGATTTAGTTACCTCTAGACCAATAAAATAACTAAGATCACCTAAGTCTTTGATTGCAAACTCTTTATTCAGCCTTGACACAAATGCTTTAATTACAGTTTCATCGTTGCCTGTGAGTATAAGATCGTCCACATAAAAAAGTAAATACATTAAGCATTTGTCACATTTAAATATAAAGAGTGAAGGATCGGTACGACTGCATATACACCCGTTGCTAGTCAAAAAATTGCTAAGTCGATGAAACGAAGCACGAGGGCTTGCTTGAGCTCGTAAAGGGCTTCGTCTAATCTGCAAATGTGATTTGGAAAAGTGGTGTTAGTAAACCCAGGTGGTTGCTCCATAAATACTTCTTCTTTTAGAGTGTCATGCAAGAAAGCATTATTAACATCGAGTTGGTGAAGGTCCCATCCATACACCATGGATAAAGCAAGAACGATTCGAATGGTGGTGGCTTTAACCACGGGGCTGAATGTGTGAGAAAAATCTAGAGCCGGGATTTGGTTAAATCCTTAAGCAAACAAACGTGCTTTATATCGATCAATGGAACCATTGGCACAAAATTTTGTCCGAAAGAGCCACTTCAAGCCAACGATATTAGCATTTAAGGGACGAGGAACTAACCTCGAGGTATTGTTCTTATGAAGAGCATCAAGCTCTTTATTCATTGCATCGTTCCCAATGTGTTTTACGAGCTGCGGCCGAGAATGTTTTAGGATCGAAGACGTGAGTAAAGCAGTGATGATGGGAGAGGAGTCAGTGGTGGATAGGTGAGATTGATGCTTGGGTTTCAAAATGCCGGCTGTGGCCCATGTTATCATAGAATGACCATCCGTTTGAGAGGTGTTGGGCAGCGAAGGAGGCTGGGCCACGGGTTGGCTGTTGTGGGGTGAAGTTGGGCCAGGATTGGTGAGCTCATCATCGGTCCCACTCTTAGAATCACTTAAGGAGGACATGGGCTAGGTTTCAATGTTTATTGGGTGGTCACAACATAAGATACACGGCTTGATACCTTTAGAAACAAATGGTAAATTGGGTGTAGGTGGATTTTTGTGGACAGGGATATGAGGGACAGATTCAAGAAATGTGGTTAAGAAATGTTGATCATAATTAGCAGCTCCTTCATTCCTGAAAAAGGAAAAGGACTTTCATCGAATCGAGCATGACGTGATATATAAATCCGATTCGATGATGGGTCAAGGCATTTATACCCTTTGTGCTGAGTGGAGTAGCCCATAAATATACACGGGAGACTTTGAGGAGCAATTTTATGTGTTGAATAACCCCAAAGATAAGGAAACACACGGCACCCAAAGGTTCGAAAGTTAAGATAATTGGGTGTTTGATTGAATAAAGTCTCAAATGGTGACTTTCCATGTAATACTTTGGTGGGTAGTCGATTTATAATATAAGTGGCACTACTAAAAACATCAACCCAATAATTTGTAGGAACCTTGGCATTAAAGAGGAGATAAAGATCCGTTTCAACCACGTGTCGATGTTTCCGTTCAACAACCATTTTGCTGCGGTGTGTACGGGCATGAAATCCGATGAATTGTGCCATTGGTGTCAAATATAGTTTTGACATGATGATTAATGAATTCTGTGCCCCCATCACTTTGGAATATCTTGATTTTTCGTGAAAGTTGATTATGAACAAGCCTCATAAATGAGGATAATACTCCATAAAATTTGGTTTTAGTTTTTAACGGATAGAGCCAAGTAAACCGGGAGTAATCATCAAGAAACGTAACATAGTACCGATATTCATTAATGTCCACCACCGGTGATAGGCCCCACAAGTCAGAATGAATCAAGTCAAGGGGGTATGAGGCCCGTTTAGAATTAAGATCAAAAGGGATTCTATGACTTTTAGCAAGTTGGCACGTAGTGCATATATTAGGCTTCGGTAAAATAGATGTTACATTTACAAGTCCCACTTTATTTTAAAAAGAAATAACATCAAAAGAGACATGCCATAAGCGGCGATGCCATAATTCAAAAGATGCATTGGAGTGTCACACCCCGGTCAACGGTTTGGGTGTGAGCGAGACGGAATCATAGTCGCAGATATACAGAACAACTTCTACTGAATTCAAACGTCATTTAAAACATAATACCATTCATGTTGAAACGGAAAGTCATGGTGAAATGATATTGTCTTACATTTGAATAAAAGTCTTAGTTTGACATTGAAATCATAAAGCAGTTTATTTAAGATAGGTCGGGACTACGACTCCGGTAAAGCAGGGTCGAAAGTTACAGTGAAGCCCCATTTGCACGTCTTCCATGATAAGCTTATATACCTGAGAAATCATGAGTTTAAAAGGTCAACATAAAGTTGGTGAGTTCACAGGTTTATGACTCTATGGTAAGCTTGTAAAAACAGTTTACAGTATGTTGGTAAAACAGTTTACGGTATACTTAAATGTTACGTTGGTTTACTGTCTTGGTTGTAAGATCTCCCATGAACCTCAAATTCGAATACTAACGGATTACCCACTCATGGCATTCTATCCCAAGAATACCGAACATGCTAGAATAACTGACGTGTACCTCTTGACAATGTACGAAGTCAGGATTGGAGCTACCAATCTGGGCAGGGTTGTCAACCCAAATATATCTATTCACTAGTTATCGTTTCGAGCAGAACTAATCGAATTCAATTAATAGTGGGATTCAGTTGTACTAACGTTGATAACGATAAAGTACCAGTTGTTTGGGATACAGAATGGAACATGTAGTCATACAGCTAACAGGTAAACCATAACATTAAGTAAAAAACATTTTATCAGTTCATGATTTCTCCCGATAAGTGTAAAACAGTTGTAAAGAAAAGGGGGGCGTGAAACTCACATGATTTAGTGATGATGATGGATTACCGAGTGTTACCCAAATGATAATCATAAGACAATATGCATAAGGGTCCACATAATCATTTGAGTAACGAACGTTACCCAAATGATACCGGTCAATTCTTGACGTATAATCCCGTTTGTAGCGTTTGAAAACCCGTTAGTTAATAAGTTTAAAATCAGTAAATGCTAATGTTCACGTATAAAGGCATTTAATGTAAATTGAATACAAGTAACGAACATGTGATAACATATCATGAAGACCAGTTCAATCAAGTCTTGAGCATTGTTTTAAATAATAATATTTATTATTATTTTTAAGTTCGCTCGATCGATTGAATAATTAATCGCGTTAAGTTATAATATATATAACTAGGGTTCAGAATTTATATCGAAATAATTATCATAACTTGTCAAAATAATTTTATTAAATTATTACAAGTTAAATGATTTAACACAAGTAGGTAAATATTAAAGGTCGTTTTAATATTTAAACTCATGTTATGAAAATTAGGGTTTTGAGTTAATATAAATATAATTATTATTAAAATAATTATATTAACAAAGCAAAATGATTTTAACTCAAATTAGGGTTTCTAAAATTCATACGAATAATTATTTGTCGAAATAATTATTTACGTTTTGATACATCGTAAAACGTTTTAAATCATTTAAAGATTTCATTTCAAGTCAAAACGTTTAAAATAAACATTCGATTCGGTTTAAATGTTTTGATTGTTTTGATTTATTTAAAATAATCAATAATGTTTAAAATATGATTTTCATAATTTCTATAAGTCTTTTGATTTTATTTTTATAAAATTATTTTTAAATAACTTTATTTATAAAATAAAGCTAAGGGTTTAAATTTAAATACTTTTTATGGAAAATTTCCAACATAAAACATTTTCCACTTTTTGTATAAAACCCAAGATTTATACTTTTTATGCCAAAGTCATAAATGTGATCTTTTACCATTTTTGATATAAAATATATATGTATATATTTTATTCCATAATTTTATAAAATCTATACAAGTCATTTAAGTCTTGTATTTTAGAAATTATATTTTTATAAAATGTGTCAATTTTATATAACAGATTCCATGATGAGATTTTTATGGTTTAATTTATCCAAGTAATTTTTATAAAATTACTAACTTTAATATTTTTCCATAAAATTCATTTAAATGGTTTTATGTTATCATTTTATGTCCAACATTTTTATATAATCATTCTAATGTCCAAAATAGTCCATATGTGTTTTTAAACACCAATTTAGTCCATGAATGTTTGTCATTAGCAATTATTAACCCATTAACAAAATGTTTAACAATATAAATCACAACTAATAATTCTAGCATTTTAGAACACTTTAAATCATGATAACCTACCAACATAACCAAACGACATTTCTAGTCACCATAACATACTAACAACAATATTTTCAATCCATCTAACCATGCAAAATATAGTAATTAACATGGAATCACTAGATGATTAAACCAACACATTAAGTTAGTTAAATGAACCATGTGTTTTTGTTTTTAAGCAAAACACACCTTGTTGTGTTAGTAACTTATGAGATGATCATGCTAAACAAAAGAAAACTTAAAGTTTTAGTGATTAGGTTGTCAAGACTTGAGGATCATTTGGAACGTTTAAACCTTATGAGAAACGTAAACGAGACAGGTAAAAGACTCACAACGAGGAGGTTAGAATAACCCGGAAGAAAGGTGGCGGGTGGCGGTTCTCGGTGGGGGACAGCAGCGGCAGCAGGAGCACCGCGACAGCAGTAGCGCTCCGGCAGCAGTAGTAGCGTGACAGTAGCAGCAGCAAGGTGGTGGTTCGTGGTGGTTCATGGCTGTTGCACGGCAGCGGTAGCAGCAGCAGACCAGGCAGCGGCAGCAGTGGCGGACTGCAGCAGCAGTGGAGACAGCAGTAGCAGCTCGCACAGCAGGGTGGTGGTGTGGTGGTCTTCTACCGGAAAAAAATAAAGGGAATGAAAAGGTGTTGGGTGTTGGTTGTTGTTGCTATTGTGCGCAGGGAAGAAAGTAGGTGCTACGGTGGCAGGTTACAGTGGTTGTGGCTGTGGCTACAAGTTGTGGTGGTGTGGTGCCGTGAGGGAGGAGAAAGAACAAGGGTGGCGGCTGTGGTGGTTGTTGTGGTTCCCGGCAGGAAGAGAGGGAGGAGGAGGAAGTTCATGGTGATGGTGTTGGGTTGTCTTGCTCACGTAAAAGAAGAAGGGAATGGGGTGCTTGGTGGTTGTTTTCTGCAGACAAGGAGAAGAGAATGAGGAGTAGTAGTTGAGGTGGGTTTAAGGTAGTTGGTAGAGTTTGTGGTCTCTAAATTGCCAAGGGAGGGCTAGAATTAGGGGGGTTGATAGGAGATGTGCCCAAGTGCTTATCACATTTCTTTACCAAGAACATCACCTACTAATTTAATTTTTTTTAACTTTCAACATGTAGGTGGTTTTATTTTATAAAAGTTTCTCGTGTTTTTATAAAATGGTTTGAGTAGTGTAAAGTTTTTATAAAATATATAAAGGATGGCAAGGGTGAAAATCATAACTTTTATAAATAATAAAAGTGTAAAATTTATACAAGATGGTGACAAATTTTTATAAAAATAAAAAGGTACAAGTTTTTATAAAAATTGCAAATTTCACGGGCCAATAAATTGAAAATTTATTCATTGGGCTTGGGATTTATATTGGGCCCAAATATTAAAAGAAAGAATGTATTTGGGCCGGTTCGTTAGATTTGGGTCGTACGGGTCCAAACGGGGCGCCAGTTCGAGGCCCGGGCCCGTTATGCATCGGTTGAGGTTATGGGTCGCCATGCACGATTGTTCGGATTATTAAGTTTGAGTAACGGGTCGAAGTTTCGGGCTCGGTTTAATTGTTTTAGGCTTATTGGGCCTAGTTGGGCCCAATTGGATGATCGGTTGGAGTTCGGCTTAAGTCTTGACAATGAGGTTGGTTTGTGATGTTTTTATTTCATAAAAAAAAATTGTTTAAGTCGGTTATAATAGTTTTTCAGAAATCTGTTGGAACTAAAATCTATGTGACTGACGCCATCAAGTCTGTTTACCGAGGCATTCGACTGAAGAATCCATGTGAATTGATTCAGAGACGCGGGTTGTAATGCTCGAGGCTTGCAGTTTGGACCGAAGACCGTTTTCCAGAAAAGTCAACCGTTCGGGTCAATGGCCAACGTAAAAGTCAACGGAAGATCGGTTCGGGCGAGTCAAGCTTCGGATTAATTAAATCAACTTTGATTTAATTAATATTTATGTTTATTTCATTTACTTGTAATTTTTGTTCATTTTTGTTTCTGTTGTTAGTCACCCTCACTATATATATAGTGAGGGTGCCCCATTCATTAGAAGAGAGTGTTAGAGGGAGAGAGTCTCCAAGATGGATGGATGATGATACTCTTTAGAATGTTGAGATTTCCATTCTAGAGAGAGAGTGAGTCATGGATTTCTAGAGAGAGAGTGTTGTCATGATTTCTTGATTATAATCATTCGATTAATTAAATCATTCGACTTGTTCATCATCTTTTTTGTCTTTGATTATCTTTGATTCTTCTTCATCTTCATCTTCATCTTTTTTTGGATTTTCGAATCTGAACCTTCATTCTTGCTCAAGATCAGGATTCTTGATGTGAGAATCGGTCCTGACAAATGGTATCAGAGCGGGTACCGATCAGATTCATCTCACTGTGAATCTGGTCACTCGAATCTGGATTTTGAGCTTAAATTAAGTGAAGATGAGAAAACCCACTTTTTGAGACTTTTTCATATTTTTCTTCATTTTTGGATGATTCTGGACATATTTGATGTTTTGAATGTTAGATCTGGGTCCATTGACTTCATCTTGATGTTATTTCATGTTTTACTTCTGCAAATCTGTGAGGAAAATGGAGATCAGAGCTGATTTTTCGTAACTGTGGAGTTCTTCACGTTTTTAGGGTTTTTTGAAGATTTTGGAGTTTGATTCTGCGTTTTTCGTGTTATTGTTGATGGATTTGGATGAAACGAAGCATGAATCTTAGTGGAAAACGCATTCCGAATCCATTGGAAGCATCCATTACGTCTGAATGTCAACCATTTTGTCAGATCTGGAAAAACACACACTAGTGCGTGTTTCGCGGTGTTCTTCATGTTCTTGAGAGATTTCCAGATTTTTGGGACTGATTCGATCTGATTTGTAGTTGTTTATGGATTGATTGTGGCCAGAACTATCTCGTAAATGGTTCATCTCATCATATCAGTCACGAATCTGTGATCTAAACTCGTTTGGGACATCGAATCTGCATCAGAGATGTGTTCTTCATTTTCTGAGTTTTCCTTGAAGATATGAAGATTGCCTGAACGATCTGACTCTGTTTGAAGATGTTCTAAACGACCAGGGTCGATCCTTCTTAATGATCTGACCTTGAAGATTGTCTTAACGACCTGCCCTTATTCTAAACGATCAGGTCACCTAAACCTAACGATCTGCTATTGTTCTTAACAATAAAGGTTCACTTGAGGCTTGTCTTAACGATTTGACCTTAAGTCTTAACGACTTGGTCCTAATCTTAACGACCTGGTGAGCTGATCGTTAAACATAATTTAACGACTTGATTTTTGGGTCTTCGTTCGAGGTCATTTCAAAGGATTTTGATCGACTAGGGTTGTAGAGGATGATCATACGAGTCCAAAGAGCTAAAAATCGAGAACTTTCGTCAAGTATTCGTTGAGTTATGATGAATTTACGATTTTCCGGTGAAGGTCTCGTAATTCCGGCGAGCTATTTCCGATCTGATTAGGGTTCGTGAGGTAGAAGAAGCAGGTGGGACACACTGTGACGTGGCAGGAGATTACTGGATGTATGGGAATGTCTTTCCTCCCTTGTCGATCAACACCTATCAGCCCTTTTTTGTTGTTAATTTTTTATTGGCTGCACATAAGAGCGCGTGGGTCTCGCCTAGAAAAGGATCCGTTAGATGTGTGTTTTCTGGCGTTCTCTGATTGGTGGAATTGCCTAGCACACAGATCGCGCCCTCCCACCGTAAGATTGATCAGATTAGCGCCGCTGGATCATTTTGAAAGGGTAATCTGATTGGCTAGAATTATTGGACACGGATTGTGGTCTTTCTCCAATGAAATCTGATTGGTCCTCAATATTTGACAAGGATTAAGGTTTTTTTGTGGAGATTTAATTGTAGTAATATTTTTAGCATTTTTCGTCAAATGCGGGTATTTCTTATCAATCTTTTACGAGATAAATGAGATGACGCCCGAATGGAATTGTGGAAAATAATTATTGGTCTGGGATTTATTCCATTTTATTGGGGTTCTCGTTTATTGGCGTCACGCGCAACGTTTGCTATCGACCACTGACGGGTTAGCTTTATTATTCGGTTAATTATGCAGCTTTCTCGCTATGTCTCACGGTTTTTATTTTTAGCTGATGCAACGCTGATGTCAGCTAATCGGATTAACTGGAATCTCAGTTAATTATGGAATTTATCCGTTAAATCTCTCGGAGAGCCGCCACTTGACGAAAATTGAAAGAATTTTTCAGATTGAGCCGTTTTCACCGATAATTCTCAGATATCTTCACAGAATTTATTTCCAAGCTCGTTTTTCTTCAATCAAAATTATGAAGACTCCGGTTATGATCATTTTTCGCTCGGGATCTCAGATTTTCACAGATTTGACACTTATCTTTATTTTCGCATCCAACCCAGTCATGCGGAACACAAGATTTATTTATGGATCATTCACAACTGTCAGCAGGCTTCCGGTTTTTCGCGAGATTCTCCGATTTCAAGATTATCTATCTGGTTTCTCTAGGCAACCGATCGCGATGGTTCGACTCTCCGCATCTGATTTTACGCTTCCGACTTGATGTTTTTGGAGAGATTTAGAGAAATAGGACGAATTATTATGGAACTGGATTATCGGGTCGATTATCAGAAGTTGGAGCATGTTCGATGATTGATTGGTTTATCTGATTCGGTTTGTTGAAGTTCTGACTCCGATGTTCAACATTTTCTCAGTATTGTACCCGACCGCGTGAACCGAGTGAATTGCAGCACTTGGCTCTCAACTGGAGCAACGAGAACAGAAGAAGCTTATTCAGATGGGGAATCTCTACAACAGATTGTCTCCGGTTTATCAGTTTCTCATTGAAGATGTACGACAGAGCGATTTCTTTAGCAGTTGAACAGATTAGAAAGCATCAGTCAAGGGGGAATTGTTGGAACTAAAATCTATGTGACTGACGCCATCAAATCTGTTTACCGAAGCATTCGACTAAAGAATCCATGTGAACTGATTCAGAGACGCGGGTTGTGATGCTCGAGGCTTACAGTTTGGACCGAAGACCGTTTTCCAGAAAAGTCAACCGTTCGGGTCAACGGTCAACGTAAAAGTCATGGATTTCTAGAGAGTCTCCAAGATGGATGGATGATGATACTCTTTAGAATGTTGAGATTTCCATTCTAGAGAGAGAGTGAGTCATGGATTTCTAGAGAGAGAGTGTTGTCATGATTTCTTGATTGTAATCATTCGATTAATGAAATCATTCGACTTGTTCATCATCTTTTTTGTCTTTGATTATCTTTGATTCTTCTTCATCTTCATCTTTTTTTGGGTTTTCGAATATGAACCTTTATTCTTGCTCAAGATCAGGATTCTTGATGTGAGAATCGGTCCTGACAAAATCAGTCATAGTTTTCAGTTTTTCTTACGGTTACGGTTAACATTTTCAGTTTTGTCAATTCGTGACAGTTTCAAGCTCGACCGTCCAGATTGTTTAGAACCGAATAATTTTAAACATATGATCGCTTATCAGTTTGTCGTGTCGGCTATTCAAGCGTACGACACCAGTTCTGGATAAAATATAAAAATACATTTTATATTTATTTTTCTTATTATTGAAATTCCATGATTAATCCATGGAATCTCTATGAAATTCACGGGTATACGCTTCTAGTGCAAACGCGAGATTAGGTTTACATCATTAGTTAACGGTCAGGCATAGTAATTAATAGTTTAAACTGTAATCAGATCGGTTAATGCACATTGAAACTTAATTAAAAAGTCAAAGCAAGGAGGTTTGACCTAGGTTTTCGGACGAGGTGTCACATGGAGGTAGAGGATGCCACCAAAGCTTTTGGTTCCGACTTCAAGACATAAAATCCATGCTCACATAGACCCCGTGCCAGTGGCTGTTTTGTTGCTCGGTCCTGAATAACAAAATTTTGATAAGAAAAGAGCACACCAGTGTTATTGTCACAAGTTAACTTACTAATAGAAAGTAAGTTTTTGGTGATGTTAGGAAAAAGTACCAATGTTGCAGAAATCGCGATTAATCGGTGATTAATAAGCGATTAATCGCTTGGCGGTCCCCCACCGTCTACGATTAATGGTTTAACGGTCAGTTGGTCAACGACGGTCAACATCGGTCCTTGGCGGCCTTGACGGTTAGCCAATTTTTTTAACTAAAAAAATAAAAACTTAAAAATTGTACTTTTTGACTTTAATATTGTAGTTTTTGAGTTAAACGTGTTTGTTTTTTGGGATTATTAAATGTATTCGACTTTATTATTGTAGCTTTTGACTTAAATGTTTATATAAGTACTTGTTTATTTCTTTTTAAGGTTATTTACTTATTTACTTATTAACTATACTAGGATATTGCCATGTATATAGGGCTGTCCAAAAAGTTCGAAACTCGAAACTCGTTCGAACTCGCTTGAAAAATATTCGGAAAATGCTTGTTCGATTGTCGCTCGCTTTAAAAACGAACCGAGCGGTTCGGTTCGATTTGTAAAACGAACCAAGTATGAGCATAGGTGCGCTCGCTCGAATTTATATATATACATTTAGTTATTTATTTTATATATTTTTATTATTTATCAATCTTAATTTTGTTATGTAAGGAATTAGGATTGGAATTAAGATTTTCCATTATTCCAAAAATTATTTGCACTTAATATTTGACTTTGGATGTAAGTTTAATATATTAGTTTATCATCTTTGTAGCTTTCATTCTCTACAGCCTCCTCCATTGTCATTGTTTTTATTAATATTTGTATAATTCTTTCTTATATAGAAAGTCTTTTCACAAAGAATCCAATGGTATCGAGACTTCTCATGTTGAATTAAGTGATGGTGAGAGTTTTGAGTTAGTTTATGAAGTAAAAATTGAGGAGAACGTAAGTAAAGATGTTAATGCAACTAGAAAGGGAAAGAGAAAGAATAGTTCTGAAGCACATCCAAATTTTGTAGATATTAAGGACATGTACAAAGGGAAAATGGTAAAAAAAGAAAGAGTGCATTCATTATAATTATATCAGTTCATATTAGCGTTTGTTGGTCTAATAAAATACAAACAAGACTAGTGTGTTAGTTATTGGACAAAATGTGTTATAATGAAAACATGGATGACTGTGTTATGTCAGATCACCACCCACGTCACTTTCCTTTTGTTCTGCGACGCTCGGAATTTGCTCGGTGATCGCTCGAAAAATACTCGGATCGAAAGTCGCTCGTTCGATTTTGGATCGGTTGAAAAAATGCTCGGTTCGGTTCGGTTCCGTTTGTAAACGAACCAAACACGAGCAAAGGTCCGTTCGGTTCGGTTCGGATCGTGAACAAACTTACATGTATATGTACATGTATTTATATATATATATATATATACATATATATTGAGAGATAAAAAGTAAAATTCAAATCAAAGTTGGACAACCAAACAATATTATATAGGTATTTTACTAAAATACACAGGTTTTCCAATATTTAGGAGGTTTTTCAATGATCCTCTACACACACACACACACACAATATATATATATATATATATATATATATATATTTGTAATAATTTAGGGTCTCCGATTAATCGCTGATTAATCACGATTAATCCGATTAATCGCTTAACACCAGTCGACCATCGAGCTACCGCCAAGCGATTTCTGCAACCTTGGTAAAAACTAAAACATCATGAAGATGAATATTGGGATGCACAAAAGAAGACCCTTTATGAGTTATAGGAAGGGTATCACCGTTACCAAAGGTGACACTAGGCTTACCCATGTAAGGATTGGCATTGTTAGTGTGAGAGGAGGAGCCAACCATGTGATCCGTTGCACCCGTATCAACATATCAATCTGGGTTAGATGTAGACATATGACATTGAGCTTTAAAGGCTTGAGCAATTTGAGCCTCTTTTTCAAGATATATATGGTTCTGAGAAGCAGTTTGGTTTAGCAAAACATAACAATTGTTCGCCTTATGCCCATGTTTTACCACACCACTGACATGGATTAGTTTGGAACCTGCCCCTATTATTTCGACCACCACGATCACCACAATTCCCCCCTTTATTGTTGGGACGATTTCCCCTGCCACGTCCAGAGTTGGGTCGGGTATTCTAAGTAGCAAACGCGACAGAGGGAGGGGTTGGATTCAAATTTTTGTGAAAAGTTCACAACTTTCTGCTTGAGACTGTAGTTCACGTAGAGAAATATCCGAGTGAGAAACCTGAAGAGCAATCGAAAACTTCTCAAAAGAGGGGCCAAGGTCACGATAGAACCAGTGGGTTTTGTCCGATTCAGAAACCGGGTGACCGATTACAGCAAGCTGATCCAATAAAGACTTGAAACGCCGATCGAAATCAGCCACATAAGGTGAACCTTTGGTGATGGATTGGAGTTGATCACGCAAATTCTGAGCACGTTCAATAGAAGCATTAGAGTAGGCGTTGGCAAGGGCGATCCATTTTTCTCGGGCAGTTGGAAACCAGTGACATCTACAAAAACCTCTTCAAATAGCGAGACATTGAGCAAAATCACAGCCTTCTGGTCGGCTGATTTCCAGGGGCAGAAAGGGGGTTAGGAACCTCCTTATTATCGACGGTGGTGGTGAGAGCAGAAGGAGGAGATGAACCATCTATGTGCCATAGGAGATCTTGATATTCAAATAAGGGGAGCATTTTGATTTACCCAAACCAAGTAGTTTGATGGGGTTAACTTGATCAAGATTGAGTGAAACAGGGAGTTCGAAGATAGGGAAGCATCATTCGAGGAAGAGGCAGCCATGGAGGAAGGGAGGGAAAACGAAAAAAAGAGGGGAGGGGAAAGGATCGATAGGGAAGAGGAAGAGAGATGGAGGATGAACATGCTCTATTATACTGTGGGATTGTGAATACTCCACACCAATTAATGTAGGAGAGGTATCTATAAATACACAAATAAATTACATAAACATACACAAAGAGTAAAATAAATACAACAAAGTACTTATAGTTTAACAAGTCGGTTTTAGACAAACACAATGGCAATAGTTTTGATGTTTTCCTTCTCTTTATAAAATATGTCACAAGGTCATTTCGTTTTTAAACAAATGTTTTTAAACTTTTCCAAATCTACACGTAAAATTGAAGCTTAGACTAAGAAATTAGTTGAAATGAATAAAACAAATGTTCGAGAGCTTGAGACTAGCTAAGAAAATGACTACTCCAAATCTATTATTTAGTTTTACATATAAATAAAACAAATGAGCTTTAGAGATGTGATAAAAAGTTAAAAAAAAATTTCATACACGTATGTTTTTATTGGGCCTAAATAACTAACAGATACGTATCACTATTTCGGTTAACGTTCGATGTGATTCTTTTAGAAAAATTTAACCCTAACCTAACTACGTTTTGGGTTTGTTGGGTTAACCCTGGTAGCCTAATTAAGAATTTTAGAGTCGACCCTAATTGTCTTATCAGTTATGGGTTTGACCAGATTAATCGGGTTCGAGTTTT
Source organism: Deinandra increscens subsp. villosa (assembly GCA_039602395.1). Taxonomy (NCBI): domain Eukaryota; kingdom Viridiplantae; phylum Streptophyta; class Magnoliopsida; order Asterales; family Asteraceae; genus Deinandra; species Deinandra increscens. The sequence goes on along the minus strand of JBCNJP010000008.1, from coordinate 45,479,686 downwards.
TTTTAACACCCTTACGCACAGCTCACTCGGCGAGTGTCATAGAATAACTCACTAATCCAATTTAAACTTCATTGAAGGGTAAGTAACTGGGTCTCTATATCCGATTCCATCGCATGGAGTGGGAGTGAAACAAAAAGTAGATAACTATTCAAATACAAATTCATGGTATGCCCTATCGAAACCGGAGTCAAACTGATGGGTTGTAAACACATCCCATTTTCAGGGTCTTTTGTATATTATTTGAGTCGGTTTTTAGTCCATTTTGAGTCATTTATTATGTTTTAAGTTAAGTTTGAGTCTTTGGGGTCTTGTTTATTTTTTTATGAGTTTTGTAGGAGTTTGATGAAATCCCGAGGCCGCGAAAGAAAGTTGGAAAGAAAAGAAGAAGAAGTGCTGAACAAGCTGTCCCAAGCGTATCGCCTGGGACTTCATCTTTGTAAGCGATACGCGCGGAAAGTGGAAGTCAACAGAAGTCATAAGTCGGTTTGACCGACTGTTTTGTCGCGACATAGGCAGTAGGCGTATCGCCTAGAAAGGATACACATCCAAGCGATACGCTTGGAGGTCTAAAACCCGCAGAAAAATGATTCGACTTATAAATTCGTCTTTAGGGTTTCAATTCGGCATTATTCGACTGGCAGACGAATTGGAGAGCGACTGAGGGCGATTTCAAGAGCAGAGGAAGCTAGGAATCAAGGGGAATTCAACGGTGGATCGATTCTTCATCCAAAATCATTAACCGGTTCATCTATTCTTCTTTGATTCTTAGGTTTGATCATTTTAGGGCTTAAAGCTTTGAACTTGACTATGATTTCTGTACTTGACATGATTATTGGCTAAACTTGTAGTGCCACCTAGACTCATTGTGATGACTTTGATCTTTTAATGACTTTTATTCGGTTTTGACTAGTTGATTGATGTTACACTTCTATTAAATTCCAATTGTTGCCATGTTTGATGCACTTGTGTGTTATGATCAGATTGTTTATTGATTATTGATGCATGATTTACCCGCGAATGTCTTTCGGTTTAGGTAGATTAACTAAAGTAGTTAAATTTAGGGTTAATTGCTAAAGTGTAGTTTAGGGTCACCTTGAACTATTGCATTGGCTGTTGATTGATTATTTGATTGTAATGTGCTGCTCTTTCTGAAACTCCCAAGGTAAGGAATTATCGGGTAGTTGGGTTGGTTAAAGTTCTAGAGTTGCATTATCTCAAAAGGAAGTGTCCTAGGGTTTTGATTAGCTTGTTATTCCGTGTCGGTCATGGTGGTTATTGGTAGCTCCTGTTAGGTCTAAGGTGCCCGAGATTAGGTTCAGAGGTGGTTAGGTCTAATTGAGGTAGGAAGTACCCAAAAGGTGAACTCCTGTTCGAGCGTTAGAAGTGTAGCTAGGAAGGACTTAAAAGGTGAACTAGCCACCATCAGATTAGTCATAACCGATTGAAGTTGTCATTAGTGATTAGGATTCCGAGTCTAGGTGGTATCTCTCCCTGCTTCTGACAGTTGTCTTTAGGTTTTCATGTGTTCGTCTGTTTACTCGTTATTTAGTTAAATCAAGTTCAATTCAAAAAAAAAAACCCAGATTTCTCAGTATTTCCATTTTCATAGGTCTAAGTTTAATTTTTTTTATAGAGTGTCTCTAGGGTTCGATATTCCCGGTCTTACCTTAGCTTTACTACAATCCGACAGGTACACTTGCCTTAGGGTTCGGTTTAGTTTAGGTAGTTTCGGTAAAATTAGGTGTGTCTAGGTCTAGGTTTAGGTCTAGGTTTTAATAGCATTTTTAGGTACGTTCCGAGCACATCACAAACATACGCTTCCATGAGGTCTGACCCTTAGCCCCAACGATATGGACGGCTAATGGTGTCTCCCCAGCGTTGTTGATGGTGTATTTTCAGGATGCTCACAGGAAGCTCAGACAGCTCAGGAACCCTATTGTCATCTGGGAATCTCGTACATTCAGGTATCCTGATCATATTATTTTAAATAACCTTCATATTTGCCACATGTCTATTTGACCAGGTATCACCGGAGTCATCAACAACCTCTGAAACTTACGCTCTAGCTGAAGAAGATCGTGGACCAAGTGAACGGAGAGGCCTCTAACGGTCGAATTAGTTGGACGATAGGATCCCGGGAATCCCGGAAAGTTAGTTATTATTGTATTTGTTATATAAATCGAGGATTCGATCAGTAGGAACACACGACTACACTCGCACACTAGCTTACTTATACAAATCATTGTATCACATAGTTCTGATCGATCAAACCTCCAACCCGTTGTAACGAATTGCTTGGTCATTAATAATATTGACTTGGTGGCGGTTTTCCAGCCGGCACCCGAGGTTTTTATCCAGGATTCCTAGAGGCAACTCGAAGGATTCTGGAGTTTTCCTCGCTAAAATCCTTGTGTTATTATCTTAGCTTGGATTGTTTACTCGTTTGAACGTTAAGCACTCTACCTCACAATCTATGTTTGGAATACAGGATTCCTAAGGGAATTTTTGACCAAAACAGTTTGGCGCCCACCGTGGGGCAAGTGGTGCTTAATCTTATCGAAATCCCATATCTCATTCATTTCGCTTGATCTCCAATCCCAAAGATGTCAAACCCACAGAAATCTGTTTCGGCCTCCACATCGTCCTCCATTCCTCCTCTTCCTTCCGCTCCAGGAAGCCAGAAGAAGAATATGGACCGCCAGAAGAAAGTGGACGAGCAGCCGAGAAAAACTGACTATCCTGTCTTCACAGGATCCCAGGTTCAATCTGTTGATCCCATTATTACTAACAATGATTTGTTTGCTTTGATTAGGCAGGTGAAAAATCAAATGGATCAGCAAGAAAAGACCAATCAAACGGTGATGAAGGAAATTGAAGAACTTAAGAAGTCCAAGAAACCTGTGGAGGAGCAAAGTCCCCTATTTCCCAGGCATCTCGACTTCAATGCTTCAGGATCCTCAGATTCGTCTCGCTACAGTTACAAATCAGCATCAGACTATACTACGGCCCCTACAACGACTTCTCAGGCCGCTGGATACACTGAGAGTACTGCTGGATTCTCAGGAGCTGTACCACCAGAATCCTCACAGTCATGCTACAAGGGTCCTTGGATTCCGCCACTGTCGGGATACTCGGCTGCGCCATCCCAAGGATATCCTTTTTCTGCAGGAAATCCGAGTCGGAATTCTCAAGGATATCAATACACTAACCCTTCAGTTTCTGCAGGAATCTTCAAAACCAGCTCCTCAGAAGTGCATGATGGCGACGACATCCCTATGCAGACAGCAGCCACTACAGAGCCAAGCTTCCCAGCGAACTATGGCTACAGCCCCAGGATTCCATTCCAGAATCCTACCTCTGGTAACGTGACCAATTCAATTCCTATTATTTCTAATCAGGGTGCTTCTTATGATGCAGGTATTCATCCAAGTATCGCTAGGGAGCTTTAGAAGTTGAAAGAGATGATATCGAATGTTCCAGGGATCCTGAAACCTATTCCTGAGGTTCCTTTGGAAAGCCACAAGATCTCTAGATTTACTTGGCCAATATCCCAAGTAAAGATCCCGAAGCGTTTCCAGACTCCAAGCATGAAGCTTTATGATGGAACCACGGATCCTGAAGAACACGTGGCACATTATCGGGAGCGTATGGAGATCAACCCCATTCCGATAGAAATCAAGGAAGCCTGTCTATGCAAGGGCTTCGGATCAACCTTAACAGGGCCAGCCATGAAATGGCTACTGAGCATTCCTCCTAACACTATTACATCGTTTTCTCAATTAGTTAACTTATTTAACAATCAATTTTCTTGCAGCAGGACCTTTGAGAAGCTCATAGGTGACCTGTACCGAATAATTCAGAAGCCTGATGAGCCTCTCAGAGACTACATTGCCAGATTCGGACGAGAATCTCTTGAGATTCCTAACCTGGATATGGCTGCAGCCGTGGAAGCCTTTAAGATGGGGCTCTCCAAAGATTCACGTTTTTATGATGACCTTGTCATGGCTCCTTGCAGGAACCTTGATGAAGTACGCAGTAGAGCTTTGAGATTTATTCGTTTGGAAGATGACAAGAGGATCCACCAAAGACTGGAGGTTCCTAAATATGATCCCAACAGCAAAAAGGTGGAATCCCCCGGGAAGCCGTATAGATCTCGTCCATATTCCAAACCGGAAAATCATAAAGTCAATGCCGTTGACCAAGACGATGATGATGAGGAGTATCCTAAGGTATCTGAATACTGTTTTTCCGTTGACATTGGTGGTTTGATGTGTGCTATGCAGGATCTAGGTGAAAAAGCAAGATGGCCCAGGAAGGATACCAAGCAAGGGTCCTGGAAAGACAAGACCAAGTGGTGTGCCTTCCACGAAGATTTCGGCCACCTGACAGACGAATGTATAGCACTCCGAAAGGAAATCAGCTATCTACTCAGCAAGGGGCATCTTAAAGAGTTGTTAGGCAGAAAGAAGGTCAAGACTCAAGAAGCCGACAAGGTGCCCCAGAGAGCAGCTTCTCCACCACAGGATGCTCAGATTATTAACTTCATCTCAGGAGGCTCAGACATCTGCGGCACTTCATATTCCTCAGCTAAGAAGCATGCTAAGGAATCCAAAACTGAACAGGGTGACAGACCTGTCCGGACGTCCACCCTAACTCAGGACAAGCTTATATCCTTTGATGAGAGTGACCGTTCTCATGTTCAGGATCCTCATCATGATAGTCTTGTGGTTACTTTATATATTGCTAACCATTTTGTTCGCAGGATTCTGGTTGATAATGGGAGCTCAGTAAACATAATCCGTCTTGATGTGCTAAAAAAGATGGGGATCCCAGAAACTGAAATAGTCCCAAGATCCTCAGTTCTGGTTGGCTTCAGCGGTGAAACTAAAAGCACCGTTGGGGATATCAGGTTGCCAGTATATATAGAGGGGGTAAACTCTATGCAAAAATTCGGTGTTATAGATTCTCTCTCTTGTTGCAATATTATTCTTGGCAGGCCTTGGATTCACGAGATGAAGGCAGTCCCTTCAACCTATCACCAATGTATCAAGCTTCCTACACCCTGGGGAGTTGTAAGAATTGAAAGTGATCAGCAGGAAGCCAAGAACTGTTATTCTACTTCAATGAAGAGCACCACTAAGGTGACGAAGGGATAGCAATTACAGAAAAAGGCACCCGAAGCACAGGAAAACAGGGAACTTGATGTCAAAGAAGTACCTCTAGACCCTGAGAATCCTGAGATCAAGGTGCTCATGGGAACAAGCATCCCAACCAATGTTGAGCAGGAATTATACCAGCTTCTCAAAGCAAGAACTTCAACTTTCGCCTGGAAGCATGAAGATATGACAGGTATCCCTAAACATGTAATTACTCATAAACTTGGTTTAGATCCTTCTTTCAGGCCTATACAGCAAAAAAGGAGGAAGTTCGCTCCAGAGAAGAATATAATCATCCAGGAGGAAGTTGACAAGCTTCTCAAAACAAAGATGATTAGAGAAGTCAAATATCCTAGGTGGCTAGCAAATGTGGTGGTGGTCCAGAAGAAGAATGGAAAGTGGAGAGTTTGTGTTGATTACACAGACTTGAACAAAGCCTGTCCTAAGGATCCGTTTCCACTTCCCCATATTGATGCTATGGTGGATGCTACGGCTGGTCACGAGATGCTCACCTTCATGGATGCTTCAGCAGGATTCCAACAAATTCAGATGGAACCATGTGATCAGGAGCATACGGCTTTCATGACTCCAACAGGTATATATTGTTACACTGCTATGCCCTTTGGTTTGAGAAATGCAGGTGCCACCTACCAGAGGCTCGTTAATATGATGTTCAAAAAGCAACTGGGGGACACAATGGAAGTCTACATAGATGACATGGTGGTGAAATCCAAGAAAGCTGAAGACCATGTCAGGGATCTCCAGACTGCCTTTGATATCCTTGATCAGTATAACATGAAGCTCAACCCCTCCAAATGCCACTTTGGGGTGCGAGCTGGAAAATTCTTAGGGTACATAGTTACCGAAAGAGGGATCGAAGCAAGCCCAGAGCAGATCAAGGCAATTCTGAATCTCAAGTCCCCATCAAATGTTAAAGAAGTACAGAGGTTGACAGGAAGAATCGCAGCACTGAACAGGTTTATCTCGAGATCCTCAGAAAAAAAGCAAGGATTTCTATGATATCCTGAGGAAAAACAAGAAGTTCGAGTGGACTGAGAAGCATGAAGAAGCCCTAAAGTGCCTGAAAGACTACTTGTCAGCAGCTCCACTACTGATGAAACCAGAAGATGGGGAGCCACTATATTTATATCTCGCTGTTTCCGGAAGCTCAATCAGTGCAGTCCTGGTAAAAAATCATCAAGGTCAGCAACATCCGGTATATTATGTAAGTAAAACTCTGCTAGACGCGGAATCCAGGTATTCTCACCTCGAAAAATTAATTCTAGCTCTTATAATGGCTTCCACTAAACTTAGACATTATTTCGAAACCCATACTATAGTTGTGATGTCTAATTATCCTATCAAGGCGGTTCTCAGGAAGCCGGAAATGTCAGGAAGGATGGCTAAGTAGGCAGTCAAGCAGAATGCCTATGACATCAAGTATGAACCAAGAACAGCAATCAAATCTCAAGCGTTAGCTGACTTTGTGGCGGATTTCAGCAGTGACATTGAACCAGAAGTTGAAAAGGAAGTCCAGCAACTTGAGAAGCTCAAGGAAGACTGGATCCTCTACACCGACGGCTCCTCAAATGTCAGAGGAACAGGGCTGGGAATCCTGCTAAAATCGCCACAGGGGGACATAATACCTCTATCCATATCCTGTGAATTCCAGGCTACCAACAATGAAGCCGAGTATGAGGCTTATTGCTGGATTACAGCTGGCTAGGGATATGGGAATCCTATCTATACAAGTGTTTGTTCATTCTCTCTTATTAACTAACCACTTTAATGGCTCTTATGCAGTGAGAGGGGAGAATCTAATTAAATATCTTGAAATTGTTAAAAAATTGTCTCTATTTTTCGAAAATTTTAACATTTCACAGGTACCAAGAGAAGATAATGCGGAAGCCGATGCTTTAGCAAACTTGGCTTCATCGCTCAGGATCCCTGAGGATGTCAAGATTCCAATAATTCACGTCTTGACACCGGCAATAGCTCAACAGGAAGCTCAGGCTGTTGACGATAACGCAGGTGCAAAGATTGAAAATCCTGAAGATGCCCAGGAATCCTGGACATATCCGATCCGGAAATATCTTGAAGACGGGGAGATCCCCAAGGGCGAAAACCCCAGAGCTTTTCGTGCAAAGGTAGTACCCTATACTATTATTAATAACATCCTATATAGAAGATCTCTTGCAGGTGTCTATCTAAGGTGCCTAGAGAAGTCGGAAGCTCTCGAGGTGCTCGAAGACATCCATAGTGGAGATTGTGAAAACCATACCGGGGGCAGGGCGCTGTTCTCTAAAGTTCTCAGATTCGGATATTATTGGCCAACTATGAAGAAGGATGTCGCGAGCTTCTCACAGAAATGTGATGCTTGTCAAAGGCATGGCAACATTCTCCACCAGCCCGCCGAGCATCTGCATCCTATAGTATCCCCATGGCCATTCATGAAATGGGGCATGGATATTGTGGGTAAGCTGCCAAAAGCTCCTGGAGGAAAGGTATTTATGCTTGCCATGATGGATTACTTCTCCAAGTGGATTGAAGCAGAAGCCTATGTTCAAGTGAGAGAAAAAGAAGTGATATCCTTCATCAAAAGAAACATCCTCACCAGATTTGGGATTCCGGTAGAAATTATATGCGACAATGGCTCCCAATTTATAGGCAAAAGAACTACAAGCTTTTGTGAAAGCTGGGGCATCAAGATGATCACTTCAACACCTGTCCACCCTCAGGCTAATGGGCAGGCAGAATCCAGCAATAAAATCATCATCAACAATCTCAAGAAGAAGTTGGGCTCCAAGAAAGGTAAATGGGCTGAGGAGCTGCCATATGTCCTTTGGGCAGATAGGACCACACCTAAAAATGCTACTGGCCAAACGCCATTCTCGTTAGTGTTTGGGGCAGAAGCCGTAATTCCTACAGAGATGGTACTCCCAACAGCCAGAGTCAACTGCCAGGATCCCGAAACCAATAGCCAGAATCTCCTTCAGGATCTCGAAACAGTTGAGGAGCTCAGAGACATGGCCAAAGTCCGGATGGCTTCTTACCAGCAACGAATAGCAAAGTCTTATAACAAGAACACCAGACTAAGAAGATTCCAAGTAGGTGACTTGGTCTTGAGGAAAGCTTTTCAGAATACCACTAACCCTGCTGATGGGAAGTTAGCACCCAAATGGGAAGGCCCTTACCTTATAGATTCTGAAGAGGGTAAGGGGGCATACCGTTTGGTGAATATGGAAGGAGAACCTCTGCCAAGAGCTTGGAACGCCATCCACCTTAAGGCGTATTTTATGTGAGAATCCCATCGAGAAACTCAGGAAGAATCCCAAGGATCCTCACTATGCAAATAATCTAAGGTACGTATACTGATCTTATTTCAATAACTTCCTATTATTTCTATGATAAGATTACTGACTTAAGCATCGGAGTGGTGTTAGCTAGGCTAACACCCACCCCTCACCAAGCATTGAGTGTTTTGCAGATTTTGAGAATCCTAGAGAATTTTGGGTATATCCCCAGTTAGAGGTTGGCCACCTCTCCTACGTTTAAGGTATCCTGCGTACCTTCTAAGGTTTGAGAGGCTGACTCCTCTCCTAAGTTTGGGTAATCGCCAGTAGCGCACGACCCTCGCCAGTAGCGCACGTTGTCCCCCGGTACGCTAAAGGTGGTCGGACCAGTCCACTCCAGGGGTGGCTGACAATCTTGTCACTGAAGGCTGCCGGGCGGATTCTCAAGGTTTATAACACTGACGTGTTATCTAAGGTTTTGGCATTTTCATGTCACTTACGTATGGGCTTGTCCCCAGTTTTGGCTTAGACCCAAGTTTATCGGGCTTGTCCCCAGTTTTGGCTTAGACCCAAGTTTATCGGGCTTGTCCCCAGTTTTGGCTTAGACCCAAGTTTATCGGGCTTGTCCCCAGTTTTGGCTTAGTCCCAAGAATCCCGGGTTTATCCCCAGTTTATTTAACTTGTTTGCTCTCGGAAATGTCGGCTTCGGCCGGAGGCCAAGAAGCTTTTCAGAATTATTTCAGGTTTTGGAAGAAACTGAAGCAAATACTGAGGAAACTGCGTTCAGGATTCCTATAGGAATCCCAATTCAGGTAGAAGAAGATATGATTATTTGGAATTGGAACATTTGGCTAAGGTAAAATTCAAAGGTCAGTTTTTACTATTTAATCTAACTTAACATATTATTCAAATTTCAAATGGTCTTCCAACTTGCAAGTTATTTTTTAGATATTTGATAAGTTTTTACAAACTAATTCTACCAACCAAAATTTCAATACAAAAGACAATATGAGAAGCCCAAAAGATACTGATATTATTTATAGCCACAAAAGGTTGTGAGCTTCTCAAGTTTCGTCCTGAAAACCTCAGGATCCCTCCGCTTGAGAAGCTCGAAGGTCAAAATATTGTTTTTGGGAATCCTGGTTTCGTCTTGTAAACACAAGATCCCTCCACCAGGACCCCCATCGTTGTTGCTTGTTGCTTGTTCATTACAGGAAAAGGGAAATTGTTTCAACTACAAGAACCACCAAAAAAAACCACCTAAAAACCTAAAAAGTGGGCTCAGACCGTTGCAATGTCCTCATCGCCCACTGTCTTCTCCTCCTCCACCGGCTTCACCACGTCCTCCAGCTTCTTGCCTGCTCCCAGCTCGATCACATAAGCCCTTGTTGGGGCAACCGGACAATCCGGAATCGCCTTTGAGGAGCCACCATCGGTCCCATCTTTTCCTTCCCCATCACCATCTCCTCCCAGCGATTCCAAGACCAGCCTCCAGCCTGCAATATCCCAACCTGGAACCTGAAAGCCAGCCGCTTCAGCCTCTTCTGCCATTTGAATCTTGCATTCTAGGACGCTCCGGGCAGCCGAGAGTTGGCCAATTTCAGCATCAGCAGCCATTTTGGCTTCCAGGGCTTAACGCTGTTCAGTGAGCTTATGCTCATAGAGAAGGGTCTTACCCTTGGCAGTTTCAGCTTGGGCCTGAATCTTCTCGTTGACTTCGGCGAGCTTCTTCTCCATGTCCATAGCCTGGAAGCTCAGCTTCTCGATACCCTGCACAAATAGGAACCCTATTCAGCAGCGGTAACAGGTATGATACTAATGTAATTATTACTTGAGCTTCTTACCAGGTTGATCATGGTCTGCATAGAGAGGATCTTGTTGCTGACCTCAGACGGGGCAAGATCTTCAAAGGATTCCAGGTACATGGTGGGAGCTGCTGAAGTCTCAGGGGCCTTCCTCTTCTTGGAAGCCGAGGCCTTTGGCCGGCTGACAGGTGGTTTGGGAACAGTGGGGTGCTCGAGCTGCTCCTTCTTAACCTTCAAAAGGCTATCAAGATCCTTCAGGGAGAATGAGGCGCTGGATTTGGGAGCTGCAAAAGGAAACAGGTTCTAAGTATCCAGGAAGTTCAAATAAACGAAGAAGTCGGAATCTTACAAGAACTTACCAGACATGCTGGGAGTGTGATCGGCTGAATAGCTGTTTTCACTGGTTGTTGCTTCAAGAATCAAAGCTCTCTCGCTGGCCGGAATCTGGTAGATAGCTTCAAGCTTCTTGAAATCAGGCTGCTTCTTGATGAGATTCTCAAACTTGGGTGCTGCAAAAAAGAAAAATAACAAAGAAGCTTAGCAATGTATAGAAAATTCAACGAAAAACAGGAAACTTTAATTTCCTACCCTTCTCAACCCACTTCAACGGTAACTCTGTCCCCCCAGGAATCGAGTCTCGTTTGACGAAGAAGAATCGCTTCTTCCAATCGTGATCGTTATGGGAAGCTCGGGGAATCAACTGGGAGTTAGAGGTACGAGCCTGAAGAACAAACCGGCTACAACCATGGGTTCTTAACTTGTAAGCTTCACAGATTTCAGGAATCCCGATGTCGAGATTCCTGGTTTGGTTCAACTGGTCCAAAGAATACAAGATTCTCCAGACCATCGGCATGGTTTGAGAGTAGGAAAGTCGGGTAGTCTTGAAGAATTGGGTGATAAGCTCCGGAAAGGGGAATGTCATTCCGAGCAAGAAAGGATAGTACATAAAACAAACCAAAGTTGTGGAGATGAAATCAGACTTGACAGGAGAACTATAAGGTCGGAAAACGGTCTCCGGCGGAAAAATGCCGGAGTTCTTCAGTTCGAGGATGTCGCGATCGTCGAAGGAACAACTTTCTTCCTCACAGGGGATGATGTACCCCTGATCATGGAATTCCTCGGCGACCGGAGAGCTTAACGTTGAAGAAGATCGAGTGTTTTTCTTGGCCATGGCCGAAAAACGCGAAGGAAAACGAGAAAGAAGGAAAGGGACTGACCTGGAATATCGGAGAAGCTCGAGAGGTTTTGCGAAGACGATGGTGAAGATCTCATAGATTTACTCTCTATTTAATGAGAAATATCCCATCTCTTGGACGCCGAGAAATCAGTCACTTCCCAACAGCTTTTACCGTCTACACGCCGTTAAAAAGGCATCTTTTTGAATTTTAACAGCTGTCAAACTTATCCACAACTGTTGAAATTCAAGGGGCAATTGTTGAGGGTGTATTTTCAGGATGCTCACAGGAAGCTCAGACAGCTCAGGAACCCTATTGTCATCTGGGAATCTCGTACATTCAGGTATCCTGATCATATTATTTTAACTAACCTTCATATTTGCCACATGTCTATTTGACCAGGTATCACCGGAGTCATCAACAACCTCCGAAACTTACGCTCTAGCTGAAGAAGATCGTGGACCAAGTGAACGGAGAGGCCTCTAACGGTCGAATTAGTTGGACGATAGGATCCCGGGAATCCCGGAAAGTTAGTTATTATTGTATTTGTTATATAAATCGAGGATTCGATCAGTAGGAACACACGACTACACTCGCACACTAGCTTACTTATACGAATCATTGTATCACATAGTTCTGATCGATCAAACCTCCAACCCGTTGTAACGAATTGCTTGGTCATTAATAATATTGACTTGGTGGCGGTTTTCCAGCCGGCACCCGAGGTTTTTATCCAGGATTCCTAGAGGCAACTCGAAGGATTCTGGAGTTTTCCTCGCTAAAATCCTTGTGTTATTATCTTAGCTTGGATTGTTTACTCGTTTGAACGTTAAGCACTCTACCTCACAATCTAAGTTTGGAATACAGGATTCCTAAGGGAATTTTTGACCAAAACAAGCGTCTATAACGGCTCCCAGCCAATGGTACGGGGAGGTCTTATCTTCCAACTCAATAGCTTCCAGAGTCGGATGCGGATCTAGAAATAAATACCAACAAATCCTCAGGCTTCGTGTTAGGACGAGTCGTCATCTGACTGTGACCATGTTTACGGGGTGGCATAATTTACAAACAATCTTTATGTTTAAATACATTGATAATTTGATAAAAATATTTTTCTTTTAAAAAAAAATATATATAGTAATACGAGCAGTCTAGCACAAATACGACTTGTATTCCATGATTCAAACCATAAGAAATGTGATCGTTCTATCCCCATGGATCCTATTCCTTTTTCATCTCCACGAAGTAATATGACTCGTATGACCACCATACAAACCATATTCCTTAATTTTTAACAGAGAATACAAGTCGTATTGCCTCAAACGAGCCCCAAACAGCTGAATTCCACCAAATTTCATAATTTAATATTTGTTTTTTCAACTAATCTAACAATTTTTAATTAAAATAGGAAATTTACGGTAATAAAAGTGATGAATATTGTATACTTACTAGATGGAATGAAAAAAAAAAAGAAGAAACGTCTTCGGGTTTAAGCATTAATGGGTAATCTCACGTGCATGTAAATGGGTTTTACTTTACTTGACAAAATAATATATGGCACATGTATATACTTGGATTTAATAGCTCGTATTGTTCAATATATCCCGTATTATTAATTTTAATTTTTTTATTTGTGGCTCGCATTGTTGAATACTTTCCCAATTATTATTTTTTATTTGTACATTGCTTTGATTTTTTAGTTCATTTTAAAATTTCCCATATTTTTTTTATTTTTACTTATATAAACAAATTTTGACACGTTTCGAATGGTTTACCTCAAGATATTAAAACAAAAATTCCGAACGCATAAACCTCATTTTATAAATAACAAGAAGCTTGTCGGCCGCGCGTTGCGGCGGCGAGGTTTGTTTTTGGTTGGCTTGTCGGTCGCGCGTTGCGGCGACGAAGTTTGTTTTTGGTTGACTGGAGGTTTTTTGAAGTACTGTCGGATACACAAAATACATAATTTTTTTGGTTTTCCCTTCAAATCCATGAAACTCTATACATTATATGTAAGTGTTTCATGGATTGATAGGTTTAAGTTGTGTTTCATTGTACAAAACAGTTGGTAATTACTAAGTTACTGCTTCTTCTAACTGCTAGGTTTCTGATTCTCCAAAATATGTGTCAAAATGTTAAGCTGCTGTTAGGGGTGTTCAAAACTGGATATCCGAAAATTCGGATATCTGAATTTTGGATATCCGAAATTTCGGATAGTTGATTTTTAGTATCCGAATCCGTATCCGAAATTTCGGATATCCGAAATTCGGATATCCGAATTTTCGGATACGGATTCGGATATCGAAACGGATATCCGAAATAAATTGTGAAGCAAACTAAAAAAGATTTAGAAGCCAATATCTTCATCAAATTTCATTATATTTCTAACCAAGTTGAAATGAAAATCACAGAAACCTGAAAATCATCCATCAAATTAGGCATGCGACTTGGTATGAATCAGAAATTCATAATCAACAAAGTTTAAAAGGATTTTATATTCTAAGGTCAACAAATTCAGAATCAACAATGTTCTAAAGGATTTTAAATTCAACAAAAAGATCAATGAAATTGAAGAATTCAAAAACAAAAGGAAACAATTTTTTGATAAGCAGGAAACAAAAACTTAAAATTTGAAGACAAAAGCCCTAAACAGAAATGAATGAGCAGAATAATCAGGAAATCGATGTTCTAACTTGAGCGAGTATACTTCTCTTCTGTCTTCACTCGATATTCGACATTGATCCTTCTTTCAAAACCCCAATCCACCTCGTTGTGATTGTTTACGATGATGTCGTTCAGGTGGGAGAGTGGAAGACGAGACAAGGATGAAAGAAATTGATGCTCGCGATTCACGAAGGTCTTTTTTATTCTATTGTGTACTGGATCCAGATTCAAGAATCGCAAAAGAAACCAGAGTGCAGATGTAGAAGATTGAAGAAATCGATGGGAGCTTGGGGAGGGTGCGCGATAGTTAGGGCTCCAAAATTAATTAAGTTAAGAATTAGGAACTTAAGGATGCTTCTCGACTTCCGAAAATTTAAAATATATAATAATTTTATATAATATTTCGGATATTTTCGGATATCCGAATATCCGAAAATTTTCAAAACTAATATCCGAATCCGAATCCGAATTTTCGGATATCCGAAATTCGGATATCCGAATTTTCGGATATCCGAATTTCGGATATTTCGACTTCGGATATTTTGGATATTTCGGATTCGGATTCGGATTCGGATTTTTTTGAACACCCCTAGCTGCTGTTAGCCAAAATGCCGAGGGTTAGCCAAAATGCTGAGATGTTTTGGCTTAAGATAGTACACCTGAAAAAGACAAATAAAAAAGGTAAAAGTGTCGCCAACACATGAGTAAACAGACTATAGAAATATCAAGAAACCTGATTTAAATGCCTCAATATTACAAAATCAGACGAGATTACATGGTAGAATCCGAAACACATAAACAATAAATGTGTTCTAACATAAGGCAGGTAAATCGGCCAATTGATAAATATATTATTCAAAAGACATACATGGATTCAACATGGAAGAGATATTGTTCATTTTGAATGGAAAATATCTCTTCACTAATAGCCTGACATTACAATGAAGGGATGCGAGTGGGCGGTGGTAGATCGTCAATCAAGGAAGAATAGGAAGGGTGCTTCGAGGGATAGAATAGAGGAGTGGGTTGCTTATTACGTGTTCAACTTGCCCGAGGGATGTGGATGTAGGGATTTGGAGAAGGAATGCTCACAGTTTGGAGTGGTGGAAGAGTTTTCATCTCTCGGAGACGTAACAAGGCCGGTGAGATTTTCGGGTTTGTAAAGTTTTCTGGTGTGGAGAACAAACGGGAGCTTGAAAGGGTGCTGAGCAAGATTAGGATCGGGGGTTTGAAAATCTGTGTCAATCTGGAAAAATACAACAGAGGTGGAGCTCCGGCGGTGGTGCACAAGCCGCCTATGGTGAAGAAGAAAGTGTCATGTTTTGCCCAGGCACCCCCTTTGGGGGGTGGGCTGTCCATGTCGGCTCCGGAGAGGTCCTTTGTGGTGGTGATCTCCAATAAATGTACTAGTGATCTGGAATCTGAGAAGGTTATCAATCTTGGAGAGTTTTCTTCGAAGGTGACGCATGCATGGTCGGGTAGTGCGTTGTTGGGGAGGGTCTCCGATTTGCAATCAATTTTGACATCAAGAACACGTCAAATTTGAGAAAATTTGATGAAAAATGACCAAAACCCACTTTCTCTCTCTAAAAACACTCGAAAATCACAGAATTCAATCAGCAAATGGAACCAGATAGCTCTGATACCACTTGTAAAGTCGTGGAGCGACGGATCGTTTGCTAATCAAGTGATAACGAGATAGAAACGAGATCAAACGTAAATACAAATGAGATTTGTATTGATAAAGCTTGAGAGCATACACACAGTAACACACACAGAATATAAGATGAATGACCAGAAGTTCTAAAAGTGTTTTTGCCCTCTACACAAGCTACCAATTTATAGGTGACTTACTCTGGCTAGCGTACCAACCAGTGTATCATCTGGTATGCTGGTCCGTACCAACTGGTATGGAGCCTGGTACGCTGCCAGCAAGACTCACTCTCATGCTCATTACATAGATACAATACATGAGACACAGCGTAGCATACGTATATGCTCTAACAATCTTGGATGAGCATAGGAAGACCACCAATGTATTTTTCAATGCACCGTTGTGTAGTGAGGACTGAATCAGGCAACAGGAGTTTCAGTCCTTGGAAACGATCGATATAGGCTTGGCTTTTTCCACTTTCTTGTTCCAGATCATGAAATTCATCTCCCAAATTCTTCATCTCACTACGCGCGCAGTACTCTTCCTTCATTATATCCTTGAGTTGATTCCAAGTCAAAGCTAGAGCGATATCAGAACACGAAGTCGTTTCTCGTCTTTCCACCAGGTAAGTGCTTTCTTGGTTAAAGAACTGGTAGCATGGCGGACTTTTAAATTCTCAGGACAATCACTGTTGGTGAAGGTGTTCTCCATACCCTCGTACCACTGAAGTAGACCAGTAGCCCCTTCAGATCCAGTAAATTTGGGAGGGTTACAGGCAGGGGCAGATTCATTAAGGGCTTAGGGGGGAGAGGACCCCGCTGAAAAATTTCCGAGAAGTGCTAAAATTTTTGATTTGAACTGAATATTATTATGGGCCCCTAACATTTTTTAGGCGGGCCCTTTAATTTTTTATATGAAAGAAGAAAGGCCCTTTTTAGAAAACCCAATACCCAATTATTTGTCGTTAGCAACAAGTAGGAAAACAAATCTGAAATCAAAACCTAATTGCATCGTATAGTCAAAATACGCCATTTGAGAATCGTTTCTTGAGTCTTGACCCTCGTTCAACCTCGAAGATGACTAGATGAGTGAAGTTTGAAGGCCTGAAGCTCTTGTTTAGCTGCCATCGTAACTCTCGGTAAGAATCTGCAGATCTGCTACTAACTCTCAAGAATCCTTTGTATTTCTTTCCACCACATGATAGGGCTCTAAAAGTTAAACCCCCTTTCAATTTTTTTCCGAATGCAGGAGATGAGGAGGAGGTTAGGAGCTTTAAAACTCCTTTACTCCATCTCTCTCTCTCTTCAATTGATGATACTTTATTTATTGTGTTTGTATAGGGTATATTTTGGGACCAACATTTGCTACTTTCCAAGCATCACACCTGTATAATTGAATTTGGTAAATGGATTTGGGGACCACCATTTGTATCTTTATGGCATGCCTATGAATGAACAAATAGATAAAGACTTAGATAGTTGGAAGCATTCATTGTATATTTGTATAAATTTAAGTCATTAAAGTATTGAACCATAACCATTTAATATAATATTGAGATGAACAAATCAACTGAGATCGAGACATATCGACATTTAATATAGTATTGAAGTATAGAACAGACAATTTACATTGAGATGATCTGATTAATATTCATGATATCTAGCCTATTTAGATGAAACTGATCTTTAATATTATTTGTTTGCTTTAATTTTTAATATTATTTGTTTCATCGTTTGCTTAATTACATTGTTTAATTCTTATTTATTAGGAGCTATGGAAAGATTTTATAAAGCACAATCTTCATCTTCGAAGGCTAAATTAATTGACTTAAACAAACTTCCCTGGGATCCGGCTGATAGGATAAAAATTATGGATTATCATCCCGATCAAAGAGATGAGATACGAAGAAAATAATTGGGTAATGGACTTGTCAACCTCGTGGTCATGACTTTCCCAAAAAAACAATTGGGAATAAGGAGCGACGTTTCATCCGAACTTGGTTTGATAAATATGGTAATTGGCTAGAGTATAGTGTAAAAAAGGACAAAGCATTTTGCTTGTGTTGCTACTTATTTGCAGATCATGTCGGAAACCAAGGTGGACGTGATGCATTTGTAGAAAAAGGATTCAACAGTTAGAATAAGACAGAGAGATTTGCTTTGCATATTGGTGATATCAATAGTATTCACAACAAGTCACTAAAAAATGCGATGATTTAATAAATCAAAATCAATCAATTGTGACCGCTCTTCATAAGCAAGATGATATTGTAAAAAGAGCAAATCGAATTCTACTAAATGCTACAATTAATTCTTGTAGATTTTGTTTGAAAAATGCACTATCATTCGGTGGTCATGATGAGGTCAAAACATCTATTTGCAAAGGAAACTTCTTGGAATTAATGGACTTAATCCTATCTCATCATCAGGAGCTTCGTCAATTACCAAAAGCTGCAGGTAATAATCAATATTTATCTCCATGTATTAAAAAAGATATTGCTAATTGCTTTGAAGAAGAAGTTCTAAAATCCATTTTCAAAGAAATTGGTGATGATGTGTTTGCTTTGTTAGTTGACGAGTCTAGTGATGTGTCAAAAAAAGAACAAATGGCAATTGTTTTGCAATATGGATTGAGTTTTAAACGGCTACGAGGTCAAGGATACGATGGAGCAAACAATATGCGAGGGGAGTACAATGGTTTAAAAGCAAATATTTTAGAAGAGAATAGCTCAGCATATTATGTACATTGTTTTGCTCATCAGCTTCAGTTAGTGGTTGTGACTGTTGCAAGGAAACATTTAGGTGTTGTGAACTTTTTCGACAATATAAGCATTTTGATGAATGTGGTTTGTTCTTCTTGTAAGCGATCAACAAATCTTCGAGAAGAAGAGAAAGAAAAGGTGGAAAAAGAAATTGGTAGTGGTATCCTTGAAACAGGAACCGGGTTAAACCAAGAGCTTTCTTTTATACGACCTGGAGATACAAGATGGAACTCTCATTACAAAACACTCACACGTTTGGTTGATAAGTTTAAATCCATCAATAAAGTACTTGAATATGTTAGAGATGAGTGCAACAACAACACTTCTTCCCAAAATCAAGCAATTAGCATGTTAAACTTTTTGAGCTCATTTGAATTTGTGTTTTATTTGCATTTGATGTTGAAGATATTGGGATATACAGATTCATTATCACAAGCTCTTCAAAGAAAAGATCAAGACATTTTGGAAGCTGTTAAAATGGTGGAAACGACTAAAGGAAAGTTGCAAAAGTTTAGAGAAAGTGGATATGATCGAATTTTAAAGAAGGTCCATTTATTTTGTGGAAAACATGATATCGAAATCTTGAAAATGGACGCAAACTATGTGAATGATTGAGCCAAAAGACAAAGGTACGATTTCACCAATCAACATCATTATAAGTTTGATTGTTTTAACACGGTTGTTGATATGGAAATTCAAGAGTTTGGTGATCGTTTTAATGAGATTAGCACGGAATTACTTAATAACATGACAACTTTTATTCCGTATGACTCGTTTTCTAAGTTTGATGCAACAAAGTTAACGAGATTATGTGAGTTCTATCCATATGTTTTTAATAATGGAGAAAAAATTGCTCTTGCACATCAACTCGACTTATATATTGATAATGTGCGTAAAGATGAAAGATTTGCTAATGTGAAGGGTATTTCCGATCTTGCTAGAGTTATGGTGGAAACAAGGAAACATATCACATTTCCTTTTGTTTATCGGTTATTAAAGCTAATATTAGTTTTGCCCGTTGCAACCGCAACAGTTGAGAGATGTTTTTCGGCAATGAAGATCGTGAATACAAATTTGCGTAATCGAAGTGGTGAAGACTTCTTGGATGCTTGTGTGATTTGCACGGTAGAAAAAGAAGCACTTCAAAGTGTAACAAATGAAATTGTAATTGACCGCTTTCAAAAGATGAAATCGCGTAGAGAACAATTATAATATGTATTTTGTTTTATTATTATTAATGAAGATTTTATGAAGTTACTTTAATTTGTTTTTTTGCCCCCGCTCACTAAAATTCCTGGATCCGCCACTGAGGGAAGCAGTGGGCGGTGGTAGATCGTCAATCAAAGAAGAATATGAAGGGTGCTTTGAGGGATAGAATGGAGCAGTGGGTTGCTTATTACGTGTCCAACTTGCCCGGGGGATGTGGATGTAGGGATTTGGAGAAGGAATGCTCACGGTTTGGAGTGGTGGAAGAGTTTTCATCTCCCGGAGACGTAACAAGGCCGGTGAGATTTTTGGGTTTGTAAAGTTTTCTGGTGTGGAGAACAAATGGGAGCTTGAAAGGGTGCTGAGCAAGATTTGGATCGGGGATTTGAAAATCTGTGTCAATATGGAAAAATACAACAGAGGTGGAGCTCCGGCGGTGGTGCACAAGCCGTCGGTGGTGAAGAAGAAAGTGCCATGTTTTGCCCAGGCACCCCCTTTGGGGGGTGGGCTGTCCATGTCGGCTCCGGAGAGGTCCTTTGTGGCGGTGGTCTCCAATAAATGTGCTCGTGATCTGGAATCTGAGAAGGTTATCAATCTTGGAGAGTTTTCTTTGAAGGTGATGCATGCATGGTCGGGTAGTTCGCTGTTGGGGAGGGTCTCCGATTTGCAATCAATTTTGACATCAAGAACACGTCAAATTTGAGAAAATTTGATGAAAAATGACCAAAACCCACTTTCTCTCTCTAAAAACACTCAAAAATCACAGAATTCGATCAGCAAATGGGACCAGATAGCTCTGATACCACTTGTAAAGTCGTGGAGCGACGGATCGTTTGCTAATCAAGTGATAACGAGATAGAAACGAGATCAAACGTAAATACAAATGAGATTTGTATTGATAAAGCTTGAGAGCATACACACAGTAACACACACAAAATATAAGATGAATGACCAGAAGTTCTAAAAGTGTTTTTGCCCTCTACACAAGCTACCAATTTATAGGTGACTTATTCTGAGCTTTGCAATTCGGCGGGTGATAACGGGTGTCGAGACTGCTACAAATAATCTTAAACTTAAACCTAAAGATAGGGTAAGTAGGGTGTCAATCCAGGGGAGTTGGTGCTCACTAGTGATTTAGATTTTAACTACCTAACTAAATTAACGACCTAAATCCAGATTATTGTCACTAATCTGGATTATGACTAAACTAGACTAATTTAATCTAATAAATTCAACTAAACTGTCTCTTGGCTGTTTTGATTGGATTTAGAAGTAAACTATCAACTTAAACTAAATGACCAATTAACTAAATGACTAATGCTAAAACTTAATTATAACTAGAACTCTTATGTGATGAAAGGTAACTACTTCAGCTGGATCCTGGTTGGCTACCGATCTGGGTAAAACTTAATTAATTGCTAATATCACATATATATGATCCCCAATTGCCTAATCGACCTAATAACCTAGTTTCCTAATGGACTGCTTAGTTCCTACCGCAAGGAAAGGCTGAAACACGACAGTAGACCACTAAAACCCTAGTTTACTAGTCAATCAAACGAATTCAGCATGCGGGTGCTCAACGGTTGCAAGAAAAACCGGAACAACTAACAACTAACAGTTAAAGACAGAATGAATCCACACAACCATTCACCAAAAGTAGTTACAAAAAAGATTAGCCAACAATCATCACGGTTAAGTCTAATACTGTCACTACAAGATTCATCGTTAACAATAATCGGCTAAAGTCTAAATCTTTAAACACAAATATTAAATTTTAAAGATGAATAAAAAAACAAACCAAACTCTCTTCTGCTTCCTTCCTTAACAGTATGAAATAATCTAGAAAAATTAGAAATTATTGTTGTCTTCGATCTCTCTGTGCACAACCGCCAAGAGGCTGCGCCTCTCTCCCCGTCTGCAGTCCTTCAGCCCTCCGGCTATTCTCCTGATGTCGAAGCCGTCATCATCATCCTCAGGCTCTCGAAAAAACTCAGGGATCTCCATCCCCTGCTGTGTCATCATGTACCTCATCGCCCTCTCCATCCAATCAAACCTCACATCCATATAATCCATCACCACATCCTGCACCATCTCCAATGTAACATGCCCAACCCTCGGCTTCCTCTCTGGCCTCTGCCTCAACGGTCTCTCTACCTGGTGGGCAAATCTACGCCTCCTCCTAGCTCGTGCTACCTCATCTCCCTGAACAACAACCTCTCTCACGGCCTCTCACTGTGGGGGATTAGTCATAGTAACCATAGTAGCCAGCCGCATATCACCTAACTCATAATGCAAGGTCTCAGCTCCCACCGTCAGATGTGTCTCTAGATACCTATCAAAAACTCCTAACCTCCTAGCCAACCGAGTCACATACGGCCCCATACTCAAATGCACACCAACTTCAGAAGCTCTCCTCCTCGCAAATGATGAAACAGAACATCCACAATGTTGAGGTTATGCCCCTCAACAAGCGATCTCAGCATCGCCATATCAAGTTTCGTGCATTTCTCTACACTGGACCGGCGTCCGAGTATAGTGCACGGTATAATCCTATGTAAATATCTGATCACTGGATCTCGAATCTGGGACTCCAACAAGTTATTCGTATACAAAACTGCCCCAATTATATCCCAAAAAGCTGCAATATGTACATCGGTCACCCCCTGTGGGTGAGCCCTGCTAAAGAAACCTCTCGGAAGAGTGGCAAACTCCGGCGCATGAACCTCCGCCTGCACGTAATATCCAGTCAAAACCGCAAACTGCGGGATGCTTATGTGATGGGTCCGTCTACCCAGTGCAAAAGAAAGCGCGTTCCCATTAGCAAATTTCCCCGGACCCACGCGAAACGTCACCAAAAACTCCGTCGTGGGCTCAACATACTGGTGCTCATCAGGTGCCAACACCCTCCTCCACCTCTCAGTAACCATACCCTCTATCCTCTTCTGCTGCCCCAGCTGTCCAATCAACACCCAGTCAATCGTCTGATGATGTAACAATGGCATCACCACAAACCGTCTCGCCTGCTGATCCTCCCGGGAACCTCGCTCAAACTTCAGCAGCGAGTGATGCATGTGATCTCTCCTCGAGACAGGAGGTGGTGGAATCTCACGATCGGGCAGAATCTCCCCCCCCCCCCCCCCAGTAGCTAATAACACGTCTCTTGAACGGAGGCACATGAACTGCTGGATCCGAATCACCTTGTTGCCTCTTCTTCGGCCCACGCTTGCCGGTACTCGATTCCGGTCGTTTCGACATCCTGATTCACACAAGTTAGCAGACGAAACAATAATAATAATAATAATTCCCGGTCCCTGCCTGCAACAAATTTCCAATTCAAATCACAAACAAACTATTTTTGTATTTTTCTGATTTTTAATTTTTTTTTGGGTTTTTAAATTTTTTTTAAAGAAAAACAAAATTAAAATGAAATTAAAAACTAAAACTAAAAATTAAAAACCAAAAATAAAACAAAAATGAATATTAAAGAAAAAATTGAAAAATCTGTCAATTAAGCCTCAGGGCGTACCGCCCTGAAATGAATCAAATTGGGCGGTACGCCGCCCAATATTGTTGCAGAAACCCCAATTGCATTTTGGGGCATACCGCCTAAAAATTATGAGACCTAGGCGGTACGCCGCCCAATTGAGAATCACAGAACCGATAATCGGCATTAACCGATCAATCCTAAACTAAGCCACCTCACTTTCAATTGGTTCTGTTATCGGTTAACTTACGCAAAGGAACACGAACTTAACCTAAAAATTGAAAACCAAAGCTACGCTATCACAAATTAAACAAAAATGAGAACCTGGAAAGCTTGGTAAGAACTACGAATGATCGGTGGTGATGTGCGTCAGTGGTCTCAGTCCAGACGGCGGTGGTGAATTTAGATAGGTGACGGTGCGTGTGTGTAACCCCTCGAAATGGCAACGTAGTGCGAGGATGGTGTTCGGTGGAGATTCCGACAGTCTCAAATGGTAGCGGTGGTCGAGAACCGTGATGGCGGTAGTTTACGGTGGTGGATGTAGGTCGGTAATGGTGGTGGATGGATGTTGTGAGAGTGGAGATGGGTTTGTGAGCCGACCCGTAAGGGTTTTATTTTTTTCATCGTTCAAATATCGGGCGTACCGCGTACCGCCCAATTAAAAACCGAATTCTTTTAAAAATATTGGGGCGTACCGCGCTGAAGTGAACATTTATGGGCGTACCTCCCATCCCCATTTTTGACAAAAATTTTGGAAAATTTTGGGGACTTAAAAAGTAATCTATCTCCTAGAAATTGCTTGTTTCGCACCACCGAACATTTCTACTACAAATTTTTTTATAAAACATACCTGGAACGCAGTAAATGGCACAGTTTCACTCCCGAGCTTCCCGATTTCCTGAAAACAAACCAAAAACATAAAATCTAACAAAACTACGAAAACACACGAAAATCAAAAAGAAAACAAACCCTTGGGTTGCCTCCCAGTTAGCGCTAAGTTTTTGAGGTCTTCAGCCAGACCGTACTTCCCTTTCACGTTTCGTTGTTTTCAGATGCGGACGCCAAGAAATAATCCTCTTTGTCCACTTGCCCGTGAATATTCGCTGAATCCAAATAAGGCTTCAATTTATGCCCATTCACTACCTGCCCCTCAGGTGGTCATCTAGATCTTCAATCTCAAAATTACCATACCCCCCCCCCCCCCCCACACACACACACACACACTTGTGATGAGGTACGGCCCCGTCCACTTGTTTTTCAACTTACCAGGAAACAATTTAGTCTTGAATTATATAACCATACCTTCTGACCTACCTGGAAGTTTATCCGCTTCAGCTTGGCATCATGAACCTTCTTCATCTTGTGCTTATAAGCCGATGCACATTCATACGCCTCATCGCGTAATTCTTCCAATTCTCCTAGTTGAAGATTCCTTTCTCTACCTACATCATCGTAACTCAAGTTAACTTCTTTCACAACCCATAATGCTCGGTGAGCTAACTTAACACGTAAATGACAACCCTTTCCATAGACCAACTGATATGTAGTGGTTCCGATAAACGCTTTAAAGGCGGTGCGATACGCCCACAATGCATCATTCAATTTGGTTGACCAATCCTTGCGGTCGGTTCGCACTGTTTTTTGTAAAATTTCTTTGATTTGCCTATTGGAAACCTCCACTTGTCCACTTGTTTGCGGATGACATGGGGTTGCAATACGGTGGTCTATGCCTTATTTTTAAAGCAATTTGCCAAATTGAAATTTTTTGAATTGGGATCCCCCATCACTAATGATCACTCAAGGGATTCCAAATCTAGTGAAAATGTTTTGTTAGACAAATTTGCAAACGACACTATGGTCGTTGGTCTTAGTGGCAATGGCTTCTATCCATTTTGACATATAATCTACAGCCACTAATATATAAATAAAACCATTAGAGATAGAAAAAGGGCCCATGAAGTCAATGCCCTAATCATAAAAAATCTCCACAACCAAAATTGGTTGAAAAGGCATCTCAGTCCTCTTCGTGATGCTCCCCATCTGTTGACATCTCACACAATGTTTCACAAAGTCGAACGCATCCCTAAAGATCGTGGGCCAAAACAAACCGGATGAAAGAGCCCGGTAGCCCGTCTTTTGCCCACTAAAGTGCCCTCCACATGCAGATGCATGTATCAATTCTAGAACCGCTTGCGCCTCCGACTTGAGTACACATATCCGGATCAAGTGATCCGACCCTACCTTGAACAAATCTGGTCCGTCCCAAATGTATTGACTCGCTTGAGCCTTCAACTGCATCTTTCGTCTCTTGGACCAATGTTCCGGAATTGTACCTGCAGCTGTAACATACCAAATTTCATAGATACATGATATATATATAGTAAATAAGTGTTTAAATTATAAATACGTTAGCTTAATTGATAAATATGGTAAACTATGCATTAGATAGGTTGCATGCGTTAGAAATGTGCGTTTTATAGCTAACGTGATGAAATATGCATAAACGGATGTGTTAAACGTTAAAGAAAGTAAAAATATGAGATGGATATGTGTTTATATGAATAACATGATGATACATGTGTGAATTGATAGATATATACATGTAAATACTTGTGTTAATAGTTAACGGAAAAGTAAAAGGACTAAAAGTGTAAATTATGTAAAGATATTATAAACGTATACGTATTTATATTTATTATAAGTATCCCGAGGCTTAGAAATTAGTAAAAACATATCCTAATATGATTGGTAACATTAAATAATAAGTATTGAAAAGTTTGAGGGGCTAGAACGTAAACTAGTGAAAGAATATATATATATATATATATATATATATATATATATATATATATATATACGTATGTGTACGTATATCATCGAGCATGTCCCGAGCCTTAGAAACCTTTATAAATATGCCCCATAATGTTTTTATGCATAAAATGATAGAAAGGTAGAAGTTCAGGGGGTTAAAATGCAAATATAAAGCCCAGGGACCAATTATGCCAAACGGTGAAAGTACCCCCGCGGTACATGAAGGTCTCCTCGCGATACGCGCTGGGTTGCAAGTCGGGATTTAGCCACAAATTCGACTGGCAACTCACGATTAGCCAACCTACGCGCCATTTCTCTGCAATTAGTCACCCCTACACGTGTTAGCAGCCATTTGCGACCCTCCCAGTATAAATAGCAGCCCCATTCCTTCGATTTTAAGCACCAATTCACGAAAATCATCTCCTAAAAACCCTAGAACATGTATGGAACCTCTTCTGCAAAATTGGAGCAATCGATGAGGAATTAGAAGGCCATCTTCTACAGTCCCACGTTTTTAGGTATGCTTTACAATATAGCCCCATGGTAATTTCAGTTATTATGATGTCTAGATTAAAGGTTTAAAACTATGCTAAAATTAGGGTTCCTAATCTTGTTTTGATGAAATTGGATAATCGGGTGGGAATTAGGGTCTGAATTTTTGTAGCTAATACTAAAATTATGTGTTTTAAGAAAGCCCTAAGTTTATTTCGCAATTGGAAAAGGTTTGGTTAAGGTTTTGTTAACGGGTCAAAATTAGGGTTTTCGTAATGTTGTTCTGCCCAAATTGAGCAATCAGTGTTGAATTAAGCTTTGATATCTTAAAGTATATTATAAAATGTTATAATGGATAATACCCTAAGTTGGTTTGAAAAGAAAAGGAGTTTTAATAAAGAAACAAGAAATACGTGAAATTAGGTATTCTAAATATGATTATTTAATATAAAATAATCCGGAGTTGAATTTTGGTAGGGTAACTTGTTTATATATATATATATATATATATATATATATAGGGTAAGGATCATGTGAAAACAACTTTTATTGCGAAAACACGAAAATAAATATTAAAACCTTTATAACTTTTTCATACGTAAATATTTTTTAAAAAATTTTGCACCAAAATCCTTAAAATTATGTTAACTTTATTTCTGGAATTTTTTTTAAAAAAAATCAAAATTTTTTAAAAAATTATTATTGCACAGGTGCAATAATTTTATTATTATTATTATTGCACATATGCAATAATATTAAAACCTTTATAACTTTTTCATATGTTAAAATTTTTTATAAAAAATTGCACTATAAATCTTATAATTCTTTTATCTTTAATTCTGGAGAAAATTAAAAAAAAAATTCTACGTTTTTAAATTTTTTTTATTATTGCACATGTGCAATAAAAAATTATTATTGCACATGTGCAATAATATTATAACCTCTATAATTTTTTCATACGTTAATATTTTTGATAAAAAACTATACCATAGATCTTATAATTCTGTTATCTTTAATTGTTGAAAAAATTTAAAAAAAATTAATGTTTTTTTGTTAATATTGCACATGTGTAATATAATTAATACGTATTATTGCACATGTGCAATAATAAAAAAAAATCACGAAATTTTATATGTTTAATTTTTTTTTCCCAGAATTAAAGGTGACATAATTTTAAGACTTTTGGTGCAAATTTTTAAAAAATTATTAACGTATGAGGAAGTTATAGAGGTTTTAATATTTGTTTTCGTATTTTCGCAATAACATCTTGTTTTTATTTGATTCTTCCCCTATATATATATATATATATATATATATATATATATATATATATATATATATATATTAAGTATATATGAAGTTAAAATGGATAAAATATCAAGTATTTAAAATACCGAGTTAATCGGATATTTAGAAGTTCGTGCGGACCGGAAGGGTAAGCGCCCGTACACTGGGGTTTCTGGAAAAGCAGAGGTGTCGCATAAATCCCAACTGGAACCTAGCATACCTCACTGGACGATTCTGGGGTGAACGTTTACTTATAGGAATGCGCATCTTCGTATTACCAATTAAAAAAGGATAATATACCTATAGGGGTATTTTGGTCATTAAGTAAACCTTAATAAATAGATATTATTAAGATAATATAAGAGATGAATAAACATAGGTTATTTTTATAATGTTAAACCTTGCGTTAATGCCATACGATACGCGAATTAGGTTTACCAAGGATTTTGTCGGAGGTTCTGTCCGAGTTTAACGAATAAAGAGATAAGGTGAGTTCTACGAGCCCACTTTTTAATGTTTTAAATGTTTTAATGTTTTCGGGCTCATATATATACAATTTTCAAATGTTTACTTGAAAAGTATTTGAAATGCTTTTATCTGAAAGTTTGCTTATCTTAATTGATGAATTGATGAACTGTTTGAAGTGATACGTGTTATGTTATGAAGATGCTTATGAATGATTATACGTATTAGTAATGTACATAAAATGATTATGATAGAATAATGTATATGAAATGATTATTAGGGTTATGTGCTATATTTGCTTTCAAACTAGGTACCCAAATGATAAGAGTTTGTTAATAAACGCACAAGTGAGAATGTATGATTATATGGAAACAGGTGATGCATTTGCTATATTATTATGTGGTGGATATGCCGTTGGTACATCCTCTATACAATCATGGTAGTATAGTTACCCGGTATATCGAAAGTGTGGAGGATACGCCGCTGGTACATCCGGTATACATACACTTAGGTAAATTGGGGGATGTTCATTTGTTGCAGTATATGAGTACATTATCATGTTTATTAGCACACGTAAGTCATCTGGATATCTAACTAGGGGCGGGTAGTAGTTTTATGGTGATTAAGGAGATGTTCGATAGAATATAATGTCTTAAGAGTTAAGGTTACGAGAACAGTTGTCAGTACTGAGGTTGGGGTTTCCAGATGAAGTCACCTAAGCAGTATTTAAAACTGGAAAGACGAAATGTAGGACGGTTGTCAGTACTGAGGTTGGGGGCTTCCAGATGAAGTCACCTGAGCAGTATTTGAGACCGGGAAAGGTATAGAAGAAATAGAACGGTTGTCAGTACTGAGATTGGGGGCTTCCTGATGAAGTCACCTGAGCAGTATACGAAACTAGAAGGTATAGAGGTATATGGAATTCATGTCATAGGAGCTAAATGTTATCGAGGTACATGTTTTCTAGAGAAACATGTTTGATTATGATGTTATGTTATGTATGACTTTGTTATGTGTTATACTTGATAAATGTTTGTAAAAAGGGTTTTTGCAAGTTCAAAGGTTTTAACCTCACGAACGAGGTAATGTTTTTAAAATGTAGAACTCACCAGCATAAGCTGATCTTTTCCCAAAACCGTATGTATGTCAGGTGTAGGTGAGACATCTGGGAGCAAGGGCGGAGCCCTCGTGATAAGAGATTGATTGGACAAGCTATAGAGGAAGCTGATGAACGTGATGGCTAGTTGTAGATAAATAAAGGCGGATATAGTTAGTCGCTATATAGATAGATTATAAATTATCTCAGTTACTTTACGTACTTGGCTTTATAATAAATAAAAGTTTTAATTTGCCCGCTGCTTATCTCTGTTGTGCCACGTGTTCATGAGTAAATCCGATGCGTGACCCTTCCTAGTGCCAAGTCTAGGAGTGGGCGTCACAAGTTGGTATTAGAGCTTTGGTTTAAGAGATTTAGGTACAACCGCGGTATCTAAACTTAAACTAGAACTCTAGGTAGAGTAAGTTCAGATAAGAAATGTAGATGCCAGCCAGGATAGCTTGTGCCCAAAATGACGAATATGCATAAGGATCATAATAGTTGGGACTTGCGATATCCGTATATGGAAAATACACGATTACAATTAGCTATTACAATTTGGTAATTTCCATGTAAGCAGATCATAAGTACTAATGTTGTGTGGCCAAGTTCAAGGAGAAGAAGAACGTTTAGAAATATAATCTAGGAATCGGTTTGAGTTGATGATGAAAATAGAGAGGCGAGGTGTGGACATTAGGGAAATGTGTGATAGAAGTAACTGGGTTTTGAACGCATCATAATTATATAATTGTATTGGATCCTGCATTTATATACTTATCGTGAATTCAAAATTTAGAGACTCTACGTCACACAAGTTCTGAAATGTCATCCATCTTAATTTAGGATATGGAAATGGCTGCGAGAGGCGATCGTGCGAATGGGGAACCAGAGAATAACGCCGGAGCTAATGCGTTCACTAACGAGCAGAGATCGGCTATGGCTGCAGAGATGACACGCTTGTTGCAGACGACACTACCTGGTTTATTAGTTCAACTTCAAGGAGCTGCGAGAGCTGGTGCTAGTGGTGCCCGTGGAGCTGCAGGAAGAGATGTCGGAACTGGCCAACCTAGAATAGGATGTTCGTTTAAATCGTTTAGCGGTTGTCGACCTCATTTGTTTGACGACAATCAAGATGCGTTAGCTACGTTCCAGTGGATTCATAAGATATAAGCGGTCATAGAAATTAGTGAGTGTAGTGAGGCCCAAGCAGTGAAGTATGCTGCCCACTCGTTTGTCTCAGAAGCGTTGCACTGGGGGGGTGTAGGTCCGAGATCAAACCACCTACACGATATCTAGCCAAATACGAGTGCGGAATCCTCGTACAAGCTTGATTCAAGAGAGATAGTAGAAGAATAGACTAGATCTATGATAAAGATGAAGTCTTGAATGATAAATCTCTACTAGAAGCTGATCGTAAATAGCAATAAACCAGAAATCGTAAACTGCCTTGATTAGATTGAAAAGCTTGCATACAACTACACAAAAAGAGGTTTATATACTACCTCTACACATAATCGTAAACCTAGCAGGCCCAAGAAGCCCAAATCGTAAACTAGACTAGTCCAATTACAAGATAAATAACTAGCCCAAATCAAAACTAAGATAGCCCAATCACAAATGTTCATGCCTTAAATAAGCCTAGCCCAACAATCTTCCCCTAGGCATGAAGCATTTGAACTTCTCTTCTATGGCAGCAGGAGGTCAAACCTGAAGGAGTTCTGAACGTTGTTTGACCACCACTTGTTCGCTACAATCCGCTCTGCAGTCCCATGAAAAATTCCCACCCTCACAGCATTCTCCATATCATTTTCATCACCAAGTATAGGCTGTGAGGCGAGTAGCTTTATGTCTCTTTCTCCAAAACGCAGCAGATCAACTGGATCATAGAAACGAAACTGCCTGAGACCTTTGCATAGAACCACCACCTCGTGAGTTGTTGGATCATAGCACCAGCAGTCAAAGTTTTTGACCAATGTACCGTCTTCGATTTCATCCAACATATTGATCACTCGTGTACGCTTGGTAGGTGGTCTTCTAGCTTCACCAATTGGATCCCCAGTCACAGGGTCAGTACCTGTCTCAACCCATCTCACCTGCTTCAGGTCAAAGTCAGCAAAATTGTTCTCCAGATGGCTTAAAAGGTTGTTTCTGATAAGTTCCCCATCTGTGCTGTTCCACCTGTTGATGAAGGGAGCTCGGAGCAAACTTCTGATCTCAGGCTCAGTCCATGAGTGGAATTGTCCACGAGTTCTGTAATACTCAACTGGACTGTAGCCGTCACGGATCACAGCAAACAGTTTCTTCTCCGTATCATAGTGCCAGCACAAGATGGCTTCACGACTCCCCCTTTTGTCAATGGAGCTTTCACCAACATCGAGTGCGTATTTCGAGGGGGCTGGTCCTTGATAGAATTCACGGAACCAGTTGTCGTGTCCTGCAGGGGCTTTAGAGATGACTCTGCCACTTCGGGCGTAATCTGGCATCTCTATGTTTTCATCTCCATCATCTGCCTCCACAGCTTCTGCAGCTTGAGATGAACTCTGACCTGAGGCACCTGTGTTGCCAGGCCCTGCACCACCTGTCAGTTCATTAATCTTCTTTCTCGGCCCCTTTATCATATTGTAGAGATATTCCATCCTTTCCTTGTCAGCTACCTCATATCCTTTCATATACTTGCTGTTTGCCTCCTCTTTCTCTCTCAAACGCTGATTTTCTTCCAAGAGAGCCTTGATCTCATTTTGTCTCATCCTATTCTGAGATATCAGGAAGTTAATCTGAGGATCAGAACTAATCCTCAGATCAACTGGAAGCTCAGTAGCCATTAAAGGGCGGAAACCTGGAGCTGCGAGAGGTTGGCTTGTCACGGTAGAGAGGCTTATTCTAACCGGACTAGGAACAACGAAGGTGCTATCAACCTCCAGAAATTGCCTATCTTCACGTACAGGGCTTTGCACGTTCAGAATCGGACTATTGTGCTGCACAAGGGTAGGTTGAACTAGCACCGCTTCTGTCTGAGTAGCAGAAGGTTGTTCTTGACTGGCTTCTTCATTTGTTTCTTCCCGTCCAGTGAGTCCCTCAGAATTTGGTTCAGTTGGTTCTATAAGCATTATACTGGAGCTCTTCTTGGTGAGCTTGAACCGAACGTTTCTTGGATCAGATTTTCTACGAGGAGATGGCTCACGGACAGGCGCAGGTTCCTCAACAAGAACATCATCGACAGTTAAATTTATCTCAGGAGGCGTATCATCACTACCAGACGACCCAACCATATCTTCTCTTGACCTTTTGTGGATTAGAGGCTCCACGTCTCTATAGATATCATCTTCAGCTATGTCTTGTCCAGCGAGAATGTCATCCATTATATTTTCTTCGTCGGACGGAATGACATCATCCTCCTGAACATTGACAGCAGTAATTGCCGTTACATCTTGTTCCTCAGCAATGGATGCATTAACAACAGGAACATCTGCCTCAGGCTCGGATTCATCCATAACTTGCTCCCGTGCAACTTCTGGAAATGCACCCCTCTTAACCCACTCCAGTCTACCTTCAAAAGACTTTTTACCTGGTCTATCCTGGGTTTGCAACCCAAACACCCCAATGTCCATTACTTTCACATCCAGCTTCTCAATCCTCTCCTCTATCGTTGGGTACTTCTTCATAACCACCATTTGTACAAACCTTGGAGTCATCAGAAACTGCTCTCTGGCACTCATCATGGCATTGCCTGCCCAATCCAGCAGCATCATCTTTGAAAAGTTAAATTTCCAATCCAATGCCAGTGCTACAAGAGCAGTTCCGTGAATGGAATTCAACTGATCGAAGCTGGTTCTCTTGCCTAGAAACGACTTCTGCATATAATGAGCCAAGCACCTCCAGTAGTGCGGCAGAAGTTTCTTGAAGATTGGCGGGAACTTTCCTTCGTAACCCAACAACTGAGCACCCGCCAGAACAACCTCCTTTGTGTAAGTGATAGGGTCAGCAGCTTCATCTGTGATGTTCAGGCCCTGCCTAATATCCTCTTCCTCAATCACAATTGGCCTGTTTTGGATTGTCGCAGTAATCCTTGTTTTGTCTGAATTGACTCTGGCAGACCCCCAAAATTCTCTAACCAGCATCTCGTCAATCAGAACATTCGTCCTTAGAGCATAGTTGATCTTGCACGTGTTCATTCCAGCCACCAATGAATAGAACAGCTCCATATGTTTCTCAGGTGGGTCCTCCAGAAAAGCCGGCATACAGTGGTCTGGTTCATATTTTATATCTTGAATTAGCATCTCTTCAGCCATCTGAGAAAGACAAGGCATATGCATCAGATTCGTTCATAAAGAGCAATTATAATTATTAACCCTTAACATTGTTCAATTTGAAGATCACATTTTACTATTGAAGAACACATAATTCAATTTGAACTTTTAGGGAAAAATAATTGATTTAAGCATAAGCTCACAAGCATCGACAAATTTTATCTTAAAAAACGTTCAATTTTAATGACATCTCAAAATTATTAAGAGTTTAAGTTTTTAATTTTCATCTCATGTGTGTTTACGACTTCTACAATGAGTTTACGATCCATCATATGGGTTTACGATTTTATAACCGGGTTTACGATCCCTTAAACTTTGGTCCAATCGTAAACTATTAGATCCAGTCGTAAACAGCAGTTACACGACCAGGCCCAATCGTAAACACCTAATCACCCTTTGTCGTTTTCCTCGATCGTAAACACGGATCGCAAACGGCTGTCGTAAACACCGATCGCAATCGCTGATCGTAATCAGCGATCGTAAACACATATCGGAAAGACCAACAGTCGCCTTCTTCACACAGATTGTCGTAAACGCCCACTTCCGCCATAGCCAAACCTGCAATTTCTCGTAAACACGTTACACACCACAAAAATCATAAAACACGGGGTTATCACTACCTTTAGCGAGTTCTAAACACGAAATCGACTTCTAAACTTGTAAGAATGACACGAAAACAGAGGAAATCTTGGTTTAGGGTTTACACCGTAAAACCTATAATGGGTCCTTGAAAACTCGCCAAAATAGACGATTGAGAAGGGGTTAATGGTCGGAAATGAAAGATGGTCACGGTGGTGAAGATAGATGGTGATTTGGTGGTCGGAGGCGGGCTCGGTGACAGTTTCCGGTGACGAGGATGGCGGAGGTTAGGGTTTCTCGGCGGAGGTCGTAATCAGTGAGTTTGAGTAGAAATGAGTATCGCAAACTGAAATTGGGTTTTTATACCCTCATTTGAAAATTTTTCATATTTACCCCCTTGAGATTCAAACAATGTTTAAACACCTCCCAAACTCTTTATAAAAGCAATTCTCACTTAAAAAAAATTTAACATTGAGACACAAACTGAGAATTTTACGAAGCTTCCCCTCAGATTTAGCCCCGAGTATCCGATCAAGATCAAAAAAAAAATAAAAAAAATATTTACATGCACAAAATGATCAGATCATTCCTCAAAGGCAATCATCCGAAGGCCTTCGACGCACATTTCAAAATTTGGTCGTGGGAGGGGTTTTGTGAAGATATCAGACACGTTTTGGTCTGAGCTTACCTTCTGAAGCTGAATCAACTCCCGATCATAACAATCACGTATGAAGTGTACCTTGATGTCTATGTGCTTTGTTTTAGAGTGATGAACGGGGTTTTTCACAATTTCCAGAGCAGCAGCATTATCACAGAAAATTGGAGTGTTAACGAATTCCATACCGTAATCCGTGAGCTGATTTTGGATCCACACTACCTGTGAGGTACCGGCAGATGCGGCCACGTACTCAGCTTCTGCAGTTGATTTGGATACGGTATGCTGCTTCTTGCTCTGCCATGAGATGAGTCGATCGCCCAAATATTGACATCCTCCCGTTGTTGACTTCCGATCCAAGTCACTGCCTCCATAGTCACTGTCAGTATAAGCATACAATTGAAAGTCAGTGTTTTTTGGGTACCAAAGACCAAGCCGAGGCCTGCCCTTTAGATACCGAAATATACGTTTAACAGCATTCAAATGAGAAAGTTTAGGGTTAGCCTGATAACGAGCACACAAGCAAACTGCATGCATAATATCTGGCCGACTTGCTGTTAGGTACATCAGAGAACCAATCATGGAGCGATACATGAACTCGCTTACTGACTCCCCGTCTGCATCTGCTGACAAAAGAGGTCGGGATGCCATTGGAGTTGAGATCGGCTTTGAGTCTTGCATCTTGAATTTCTTTAGGATCTCATTCACATACTTGGCTTGATGAATAAGAATCCCAGATTCATCTTGTTTAACCTGCAAGGCTAGGAAGAAACTCATTTCCCCCTGATCGCTCATCTCAAACTTCTTCCTCATAATCTCTTCAAATTCGGTGCATAGATCTTCATTCGTTGATCCATAAATGATGTCATCCACATATACTTGCACCATTATAATGTGATCGTCCACCCGTTTTCTGAACAACGTCTGATCCACCACCCCTCTAGTATACCCATTTTCCACCAGGTGAGTTGACAACGTCTCATACCACGTTCTTGGAGCTTGATGTAAACCATACAATGCTTTATCCAGCAGATACACATGATCTGGATGCTCCTCATCTATGAACCCAGGTGGTTGAGTCACATACACCTCTTCATTCATCTCAGCATACAGAAATGCTGTCTTCACATCCATCTGGTGCACCGTAAAATTCAGATAAGATGCAACCGCAAGAAATATCCGGATGGCTTCCAATCTTGCTACAGGGGCATACACCTCATCATAGTCAATTCCATGTATCTGACGGTGACCTTGGACAATTAACCTTGCCTTGTTTCGAACGATTACACCCGTGTCATCCTTTTTGTTCTTGTACAACCAACGGGTGGGTATAACCTTCTTGTTATCTGGCCTCTTGACTAGCCGCCACACTCCCAGCTTTGAGAATTGATTCAATTCGTTGTGCATGGCCTCGATCCAGTTCGGATCTCTGAGAGCTACCATCACATTTGGAGGCTCAATCTGGGAGATAAAGCACGAGAACATGCAGACATTGATGTCTCCTGTGCGGCTTCTAGTTCTAACTCCTGACGTCACTGGTCCAAGAATATTGCTGACCGGATGGTCCTTGTTGATCCTTGAAACCTGAATATCTGGCACAGACACTGAAACAGGCAGATTAGAATTTACAAGATTATCATTTATATCACTAATACCTGAACCTTGTTGAATTTCATCACACGTTCCTGAAGTTCCTGAAGCATCTGCGTTGACATCTGCGGTGACAGTTGTTGGAACTGGAACTGGGGCTTTATCACAGACTTTTTCAACAGAGGGTCTTGATTCAGAAGGCTGTGTGATAATTTCTTCTTCTTCCCCCAAATTATGAAGATCATTTGAAAACTTGAACCCTTCAAACAGTGACCCATAGTTAAAAATCCAATCTGGTCCGGTCCCTGCATCCGTCGGGTTGTCTTCAAGCCAGTCCACATTGAATGCTTCAATAATCAAGCCGGTGGTCTTGTTATAGACTCGATAAGCACTATTCCCTGAGTAACCAACGAAATAACACTCATCCGCTTTCGCCTCGAATTTCCCTACGTCGGACTGAATCAGCACCGTGCACGGACACCCGAAAGTCTTGAAATAACCCACTGTCGGCTTCTCTTTGTAGATAATCTGATATGGAGTTTTCTCATGACGTTTGTTCAATAAAACCCGATTTTGCACATAGCATGCTGTGTTGACTGCT
Organism: Deinandra increscens subsp. villosa; assembly: GCA_039602395.1. Taxonomy (NCBI): domain Eukaryota; kingdom Viridiplantae; phylum Streptophyta; class Magnoliopsida; order Asterales; family Asteraceae; genus Deinandra; species Deinandra increscens. The sequence continues at coordinate 45,442,602 of JBCNJP010000008.1, read as the reverse complement.
TCAGCCCAGAAGAAGATTGGTAGTTTTGCTTCACACATCATCGTCCTTGCAGCTTCAATGAGTGTCCTATTCCTTCTCTCGGCTACTCCATTCTGTTGTGGAGTGTAGGGAGCACTAAACTGTCTCTCTATGCCTTTAGCCCCACAAAACATATTCAACTCAGCATTCTTGAACTCCGTTCCATTATCTGATCTGATAGCTTTGACCTTCTTGTTCAGCTGGTTCTCTATAAGCGTGACAAACTGCTTCACTAGGGCTGGAGTTTCATACTTGTTTGACAAAAAATAGACCCAAGTGAATCGTGAGTAGTCATCTACAATCACGAGGCAGTAAGAGAACTTGCTGATGCTCTGAACTTGCATAGGTCCAAATAAATCCATGTGTAAGAGTTGTAGAACTGACGATGCAGAATTAGCTATCTTTGGCCGATGTGGCAACTTGTGCTGCTTCCCCTTCGCACATGCCACACATTTTTCAACCGTTGAGAAGTCTTTAATCGGCAGCTTTCTGACATGCTCTCCCTTCGCGAGCTTGGTCAAATTCTTCATATTAGCATGCCCTAGTCGTCGATGCCACAACATAGCCAAATTTTCATTCTGCTTCGATATGAGGCATGCTTCCTCCGACGTTGGAGGTTTGCTCATGTTGAGAAGATATGAATTTGATCGTCTTGGAGTACGCATCAGTACGCACTCCTCGGGAATCTTCACACCAGGCTTCAAAATAATACATTCTTTTCGATTGAACATCACAGAATAGTCCTTGTCACAGATCTGAGACACACTCAGCAAACTGTGAGACAGTTCCTCCACATAGTGTACGTCAGAAAATGACAGATTTCCACTTCTCACCACTCCCTTCTTACTGATTCTTCCACCAACACCACCTGCAAATGATACACCACCTCCATTGAAGTCCTCTACATCTTCCAAAAGTGACAGATCTCCGGTCATGTGTCGGGAGCAACCACTATCAACGTACCAGAGATTGTTGATAGACCGTCTTGGCTGTCCCTACAAAAATCAGATATCATTGAGATCCAGGTACCCAGGCCATAACAGATCTGGGCACACCTTTAGCATCAATGTAGTTAACTAGTTGGTGGATCATTTCAGTTTTGGATTCAGACACATTTCCATTCTGAATGTTGACTTTTGGTTTCCAGGTGGTTGGTTTCTCTGGTTTCAACACAGTTGTTGATTTGTTCACAAACACATGTTTCTTCTGTGGAGAAGTGACCTTTTTACCAGCAGGCTTTTTAACCGGTGTCCACTCAAGTTTTAACTTTGTATACACAAGTTGTTTCGTTTGGGTGACATTGTTTTGTTTCAAGACCTGTTGCTCGGCTTTCGCTTTGCCATTAGGTTGATTAATTCTTTTCACTTTAGCCACTTGTTTTTCAACAAATTCTGGTTTTGTCTTTTGGTAGACTCCTTTAGTTTGAAAAGTTTGTTTTGGAGTTCTGGTCACTTTCCACTTATCCACAACAGGCTTTGTCACAGGTGCCTTTGCGTTTGATACCTTAGACTGTTCAGTCTTCATTGGTTCAACACGCTGCTTCCCCTGAAACACAGCTTGTTGCTTCTGCTTTTGTTTCTGTTTTTCACCTGTCATCATCTTTTCCAACATACTAGTCCGTGGATTTTGTGGATAGTATGGTTGGTAAGGTCTGTTCACACAGTTAGCTGCAAAATGTCCTGGCTTTCCACATTGAAAGCAATTCATGAGTCTAGGCCCATTGACATGACTACAGAGGTATGAACGTCTTGGGTAAGACGACTTCCACTCTGGCTTATCATCCCATTTGTGTATGACGTGTTGTTTTTCCTTATCAGATTGTGTAATTAAACAAAATTGATCCGATTTGGATTTGTTGGTTCTATTAAAAGCTGACACAACCTGGGGATAAGCAACGAAGTCTTTGGGCTTAGTCTCACGACCAATTTTTGTGTTAGGCACACGAATTTTAAAACCAGACACTTTTTCATTAGATTCTGAAACATTTTTTAACATCGATACAGCTACTTGTTTTGACTTGGATGTTTCTAGTTCTGACACAAGTGCCATTACATCATCCTTAGGTAAACATAAACTAGAACTATTAGAACTACTAGACGCATGACTCTCATCCACTCTCCGACACTCTTCATCCTCCTCAGAAATGTCATTGATTTCTACTTCATCTGCACAAGAAACAGATACATCAGAAGTGCTCACACAGTTATTCATTGAAGTATTGGATGGGCCTGCTTCACATGGGTCTGTCATCACTCTATTCATTTTACCCAACCCATAAGTCATGTGTTTTTCATTCTCAATTTCCTCCTCAGTCAAAGGCTTCACTCCAACCAAGACACTATCTAAGGGAGGTCCTTCTTCATGCATTTCCGATGCCGATCTATCTATCTGATCCTCCTCTAAGATCATTCCTATGACATCTCTAGTTTTGTCTTGAGGAACAACATTCTTGGTTGCAAAGCTGATTCCTATTCCACCTTTGTCCTTTCCCATTCTCACCTCAGTTATGCAATTGTCTAAGGATTTACTAGCCTGCAACATCCTTTTGCTTCTCATAAAGTTGATATCAAGTTTAACCTGCATCTCATTGTTCTTATGCTTAAGTTCTTCTATCTGTTTACTTAGCTCAGCTATTTCTAACTTAGCATTGTCATACAAATAGGCATTTTCAGTTGCAAGGTTCTTATACTTAGCTATATCTAGTTTCTGGGCTTTAACCTTTTCTTCATTCTTATGCCATCTACCCTTAAAAGAACTCTTTTCACATTTTACTTCAAACAATTCAGATTCAAAGTTTTTGCAATATTCTCTAAGAGTAGTAATTATACGATCACAAACAGAATTAGAACATACCTTGGTGTGATCTGCAGCCATGGCTTCATTCTCCTCAGGTTCCTCTGGTTCATCATCAGTGACCACAAAAGCATGCTCCTTTTCATCCTCATCATCATCCAAAGTTGTCATCATAGCATGCGTCAAACTCAGATCCTTCAGCTGTGGGGTCCAGTCATAGCCACCACCTTCTTGCACAACTAAAGCACTTGTCTCTGCCTTTCCCTTCCCATCAGCTGGCTTCTTCATCTCTGCTCTCTCCTTCCTTGGTTTGCTGCATTCCCTAGCAAAGTGCCCATATTCATCACAATTGTAGCACCTAAGCTTCGTCTTATCAAACCCCATCCTGATCTTATCTTGATCTTTCCAAACATTTCGCCCCGTAGTAGCCATGAACTTTTTAGCCCTGAACACTGCCATTGCCATTTGCCAAGAGACGTCCAGCATTTCCACGTCTTCTGGATTGATCTGATTAAGCTCCCCCGAAAGAATCTCAGAAGGAATTAGTGTTCCAGCCATTAACGCATGATAACTATTCATGAATCCCATACCCAGAGCAAAATTGGGATCGTTGTTAGCTTCAGAAGTATCACCTCCACTTGAACCTGATTGGGGTTGTGCCACAAATGCCTTCGTTTGACTCATTGAACTTGATCCACCTGCTACAGCCTTTCCTTTTGCTTCTCATCAACCTCTTCAGACAACAAAGCTTGATTCAACTTCCCTGCCAAACTCAGTGAACTTATATGATTCAACTCACGCTGCTTATCATCAATCATTTTGGACTTCAACTTGTTGATCATTTCATCCAAAGACAGCTCACTCAGTCTGTTGTTGTCCTTAATGATTGAAATGTTGGTGTTCCATGACTTTGGCAAGCTGTTTAGGAGCTTCAAATTTTTATCTTCCAATTCCGGTTCCACTCCATAACTTGACATCTCGGCCATTAGAGAGACAAATCTTTGCACTTGAGCTTCGAAGGATTCACCCTGAATATGATTAAACAAATTGAACTTTTGCTTCAACATCTGCTTTCGACTTGCCTTGATGTCTGGGTTTCCCTCATAAGCCACTATCAATGCATTCCACAGTTCCTTTGCCGTCTTGCAATGCTTAAACCCTTGAGCAATGTCCGGTGTCAATGCCATGGTCATTATCGCAAAGGCCCTCTCAGCCTTGTTACACCTCTCCCAGTCATCATCCTCAAATTCATCTTCAGTCTTTTTCTTTCCTGATTTAGGTCCTGCTTGATGTATAGGTATGTGTGGTCCATTTAGAACTGCTCTCCACAACCTTAAATCAACACTCTTCAAATGGTTCTCGAATCTATATTTCCACTCTAAGAAGTTATCTGCTGAAGTTAGTCTTGCTGGACGAGTTATAGATCCGATCTCAAAGTCCAATTTCTGGTACATACTTGGTTCAAAGTCCATCCCGATAGCTTAGGAAACTAAAAACTAAAGTCCGAAAGTTCACAAAGTCTTGATTACGATAAAACAGTCCCGATTACGATTACAGAAGCTGATTACGATCGGAAACCCCTGTTTACGATCTGATGAAATCGAGAACACCGAATCCGATAGAATAACTCGTAAATACCGATTACGATAAGAGATTACGACTCCGGATGTCGTAACCTTGATTCCGATAAGCAACACTCGTAAACTCTAATTACGATCAGTCCTGATCGTAAACACCGATTGCGATCAGCCGATTCCGATAAGCAGAATCGTAAACCTTGATTACGACAAGGAAATGTCGTAATCTCCAAATGTACGACTCGTAATCACCAAAAGAACTGATCTTGAAGTCGTAAACCCCCTAAATGATGAAGATCTTCAACTGGAACACACGTAAACGTCAAGAAACCCAGAAAAGGTGATCGTAAACACCAAATCTTGATGAACACAGCAGCTGCGATGATCGTAAACCCTTGAAACACCTTCAAAACTTCGAAAACAGCTCAGAAAACTTGAAAACCTGCTTGAATCTATATCGTGTGAGCCTCGAATCGATGATTCTTAGCTCTGATACCAATTGTAGGTCCGAGATCAAACCACCTACACGATATCTAGCCAAATACGAGTGCGGAATCCTCGTACAAGCTTGATTCAAGAGAAATAGTAGAAGAATAGACTAGATCTATGATAAAGATGAAGTCTTGAATGATAAATCTCTACTAGAAGCTGATCGTAAATAGCAATAAACCAGAAATCGTAAACTGCCTTGATTAGATTGAAAAGCTTGCATACAACTACACAAAAAGAGGTTTATATACTACCTCTACACATAATCGTAAACCTAGCAGGCCCAAGAAGCCCAAATCGTAAACTAGACTAGTCCAATTACAAGATAAATAACTAGCCCAAATCAAAACTAAGATAGCCCAATCACAAATGTTCATGCCTTAAATAAGCCTAGCCCAACAGGGGGGAATGATCAAATAGACTGAAGAAGATGGAGTCATCGTTGCAATGAAATGGGACGATATGAAGGAGTCAGTTCTTGAAGATTTCTGCCCTAAAGGTGAGCTGGAGCAACTGCAGAGGAGCTTTATGATGTTAGAAGCTAGGAACATGACGCACCGGGAATACACTTCGAAGTTCAACGCAATGGCGAGACTCCTACCTACCTTAGTCACTCCCGAAGCTGAAAGGGTGAAGCGTTACGTGCAGGGATTTTCAAGTAGAGTTAGGGTATTAATCAAAGCGACTGAACCAAAGACATTCAAGGCAACGGTGAACTCGAGTTCCAATCTATACAGCGAGATGTTTGGCGCAAACGATAGACCAGAAGGAGCAAAGAGGAAGGAGTCGGAGTCGGAAATAATTTCGAGGAAGGACAACGGGAATCACAATAAGAAGGCGAAAAATGATTCGAAAGACATTTATACCTTTCTTAATCTTAAACCCTTCTTAATCTTAAACCCTTCTCAGCTGACTTTTTAGGGTTATTGTGGTCATTTACTCTAAATCCTCCAATGTATACACGCATGCTTTCCCTGCACCTCGATCCTCCCTTCAGACGCATGCTTTCTCACACTTCTCCAGCCATCTCTCTCCTTCGATTGGCAAACTCTTCATCGGAGTTTTTTCCCAAAAGAGTGTTGGTGGAAAACTTATTTACCAAAATGGGTGATTTAAAAAATATTTACCAAAATGGGTATTTTCTTGAAAATAACATTTTTATCTCTCCTAACTTTATTAGAAAGATAATCCTATTTAAATTTAAAATAATTAATAAACAAATCAATTTTATTAATATTTTGTTTCATAAATAATACTTAGAAACTTCTTTTTTAACATTTTTTTTCTCAAATATAAACATTAACTGTTTTTCATAAATATATATATTTCAACTTTTTTAAAAAAAAACATTTATATTTCGACTTCTTTAGTTACAACGTTTTTGCTTTTTTCCTTTTCAAAAATGTTTTTTGTTTATTATATTTAAAATATGAAAATATTTTTTCAGATATATTATATACTTTTGTTTTTATTATAAAATTACTATTTAGTTGCTACAAACTATTAATTTAAACTATTATAAAATTATAAAATCAATATTTAGTTTCAAAAATGTTTTTTAACACTTTTTTACCTGTTATTTTTTTATCCCCAGTTTTTTTTAATATGACGTCTGAATTTTCCATCCGAGTCAGGTTGATCACATTAATAATGTTAACTTGTTGTTCCAACCTATACAACTAAGAATTACACGTTATCATATTCACGCAGCCGACCGACCTGGATTGAAAACTCAAATGTCGTGTTAAGAGACCTTCGAGCACCAAAGATAACTGACCCTAATAAAAAAGAATAAACCTACCTGATTTGTCAAAATCTAACTAATAAATTTAAACTTAAAAAGAAGTTTAAATTGTAGTTCACACGTTAAACTCTTTTTAATTTATAAAATATTACTTTAAACTAATAATATTAATTTATAGAAACTAAAAAATAATTTTATATAACAAAAATATTTAATACATGTTGACGGAGTTCTTTCTCTCAAAAACGATTTTTATATTTTAAATATAACTAAAAATTTTGAAAAAGGAAAAAACAAAAACATTATAACTAAAGAAGTTCAAATGTATGTTTACGTAAAACAGTAACAAATATTTACATTTAAAAAAAAGTGTAAAAAAGAAGTTTCAAGTATTATTTATTAAACAAATATTAATAAAATTGATTTGCTCCTTAATTATTTTAAATAGGATTATTATTTTATAAAGTTAGGAGGGAGAAAAATGTTATTTTCAAGAAAAAACCCATTTTGGTAAATATTTTTCAAATCACCCATTTTGGTAAATAAATTTTCCACCAACACTCTTTTGTGAAAAAACTCCTCTTCATCGTTCCTCATATTTGATATGGACAACCGTGAGATTTCAAGGATGATTAATTGTAAGGCCACGATTAGAGTTGGGATTCAAATTGAAGGTGCCCAATACCGATTTCAGACTCTATAAATTCGATAGTTTATCCGTCATTACGTTACCCCGATTACACATATATGTGAAGTTCTCGACACCGATTACATATATTTGTGAATCTCCGTCATCGAATCTCTCTTATCTGCTCTTTGATCTTGATGAATCTCGGCAGTGATTCCCTTACAATATTTGACATGTATGTTCATTGTCTTCAATTTCTTACATTTTATCGTACAGGAGAATTAGGGTTTTAGTTTGATTTGTGTGTTTGCAGGGCTCAACTGGGCTTGTTGAAAGTAACTTGAAAATATCCCTAACAAACTGAGCCGTTTAAACCATAAGTAACTGTTTTATGACATTTATTTTATATGAAATTTTGATTTATATTGCAGATGGTAGTGGTTGTTGATGAAGACCGAGAAAATAAAGAGATTTAATAATGGAAGCACCATGTTACACCAGAAGCTATGGCTTTTTTGTAATGCTTTTTTATCTTGATTTTTATAGCATTTCCTGATCTAAATTAGTAATGTCCTGTATAAGCTGTTTTGAAAATGTTTTTACCACTTTGAATCACAATTTGATTTACTATAACATCTCTGATGGTGACTTGAGTCTTGTGCTTGTAAATTCTATTCTCCCACAAATTAAGGTTGTTTATTTGTGATCACCCCAAAAGTTAGTACAAAGGTCCTGAGTTTGCCCATATAAAGATGAGCACAAGTTTAAGCTTCAAAGCATATTAGGGAATAACATTGGATTTAACTATTAAATTGTTACTTAATCATCAATATAACCTTATTTGATTTTAGTGATTTTAGTTAGGCTTCATTATTTAATATGATTCGTATACCATTAAATTTATGGTTTGGACCATTTTACATGTAAAAATCAGAAAATGAAAATTTTAGTGGTTAGATTAACTGTGTTTAATAATTTATTAGAAATAATGGGTTGTTTGGTTTAGAATGTGTTTAGAAAAACAAATAATTAAACAGTTTTAGTTTAAATAAAGTACATCAAAGATGTAATCCTCTTTACAGTTTCATGACATACTTTATAGTTACAATTATTTTGGTTATATTTATTTGTAGTTACAATTATCATTTTTTCCATTCAATACATATTCTGCATACATGAGAACTAAAAATGTCATCTATAACTAAAAAAGCTACACATCTGTGTATATTACAAACTTTCACTATGTACACATGTCTATTTGTTCTAATTGGTGTGCTTATTTATCTATGTGTTTGATGCAGGATTAGAAGAAGTACAATGATATAAATCCTTTTGCTTTCACTTTCCTAGCTCTACAGTTAGTTGAACGTTCAAGAAATCCAAGCTTCGTTTATTTGAAAACTTCTATTATTTCACACTTTCCATCGTTGTGCTTGCTTTTAGTTAGAAAAGGTATTCTCTTGATTACCCACCCCTTGAAAATTTGTCAGTGTGTACAAGAAATGGAATTAGATAGAAAAGGGCGGCTTTGATTTGTAGACACACCTGATTTGTTTGCCCCTTCTTTCCTAATTCAAGACGGTTTATATTGATTATTGATAACCCATCCCCAGATATTTTCGTTGTTTCTATGACTTGGGATTTTGATCTATAAGTACATTGATTGGATTACTTTTTAGTGTAAGATCAAAGTCACTGCCTTCTACTATGATGGTTCTCATACAGGCTGCAACTAAATCTAAATGAATCCTCTCAACCTATTTTGGAATCTAAAAGCATTTGATTGACAAAAAAGTCATATTCGGTTTTTAAATATGTGACTTCATTTATACAGAATGACTATTACATTAATAGAACTTAAAAAGTGCCCATCATCACAGTACAACATATATACCTTGCTAATCTATCTATCTATCTATATATATAAAAGAAAAGTTTGTGGCCACCACTTGGGTCAAGCATGCCACGTGTCCCGAATGAACCCGACCCACTTTCAATTTAAACAAATCATTGACCCGTTCAATTACCCGAATGAACCCGACCCATTTTTTTAACCCTACCTGAATACCCCCTTTTTCATCGGCCGTTGTTTACAAAACACACATTGCAAACCCTAGGTCTCTCATCCTCACCATATGTCGATCTTCTTCGTCGAAATCTGAATCGCTTTCAAGGTAATGGTAAACTACTGATTTCTTTCTAAGAATCATCTGTTCATCCTTTAAATTTTCGATTTTATGTGTCATTTTTTGCTGATTGTTTGATTCTTCTTTCTCATCATGAAATAACGATCGACACCTGCCGACCTCCATATCTTAGTATCCAATCGTCTTTCGATCTTCAAAATCAGGTATGCGACCTCCATTAAAGAACTGTTTTCGTTTTTTATTACTGTTTTTCAAATTCTTAGAGACTGAAATCACGATTCATCCCTGAGTTTTTGAAAAACAGTTTAGGGTTTATTTCTCTTTTTTCGTTTTACTATGAAATTGTTCATTACTGACTTTTCTGTGCTAACTGTTTAGAGACTGAAATCACGATTCATCCCTGACTTTTCTGTGCCAACTGTTTAGAGACGGATTGAGCCCTAATATTTTTTGTTCGATTTTTATTTCAAAAGATCGTTCTTTCCTTTCTGTTACCTTTTGTTAATTGATACGTTGGTATTATTTTATATGTTGTACAATATTTTTTTTCTTTGTTTATGAATCGTGTGCAGAATCTTTGTTCTATAGCAATAATTTAATTTTCTTACCCAATGGTATGAAAACAATTCAGTGATTATCATCGTTAATTTATCATGTGAACTAAATGGTTAATATCATATAAATCTGTGCTTTTAGCAAAAATTTTTGCCTATGAAGAGTTAAATTATTATCTGTATACAAACTCATATATTTGGTTTCATAATTTCTAATATATTTTGTTTTTAAATTGATGTAGAATTCTTGGTGATGAGAAGACAATATTTTAGGAATTTTTATGCTAAAAAGGCAATACATAGGGCTTCTCATGGATGTATTTCTTCCTTATTAAAATACACAATTAGTAATATGAAATAGTCAAGTTTTGATGGAGCAACCGGGTCTTAAAATGAAAATCGTCGATTCAAACACCATCGTTTCCATTAGTTGAGCTAAATAAGATGACCATTATTTCGATTACGTGTAGAATTGCAAGTTTAGTTTTTGATTCATATATCTGATTCATTCATATTCTGATGTTCATTTGCAATTGGTCCTGAATCGATTATTTGATATTTGATTCATCCATGTATAGAGCAATATGATTTTGGAGTTTTATGTTCTAAAGTAGCATGTTTAATATTTTAATTCATCCCTATGTATAGCAATCTGATGATGAAGAAGGATTCATATAAATATCATGTTGTCTTTAAGCTTTTACTGTATTTTTTCCCCCTTCCAATGGGAAATTATTTATTCAAATTCTATTGATCTTGATCTTATCAATCAAAGTGGCGACCAGGTGAGCTGTACACTACAAATCACAACTGGGTTGACTGAATTGACTTTTGTTATATTATTATTTACCTTTTACTAAATCTTGATTATGTTATCTTTGATTTTTAACGTTCATTTAGCGCGCAATTGTATATTGGAGAGAATTTGGTCAAGTATCATTAGGTAGTGCCTCATTTAAGAGGAAAAGTTATGCTTCCAGCAGATCAAACTCTTAGCTTCATTCCCCACTCTTGGAGTAAATATGTGGTTTCTCTATTCCTATTCGAGGTATGATCCAATATCTCAGTCATATGAGGTACTTAACATATAACTTTCCTTTTATCTCAAATTTGGAAATGGGTCCATTTTTAATAGCCTTTAATATTAGACAAGGATATATACCCTAATTTGATTTTTATAGCCTTTAATTTTGTATTTCAGATTGTGAAGAAGATGAAGATGACAATGACGTTGAATAGGATTTTATGAGTTTCATTGCAGTTTATCGATTTGGTTGACCTCTTTCATTCCTTAGCGTGACCGTCTCTTCATAAGGTACGCCAACTTTTTTTGGTAGCGATAAGGTTTGAATTCCTTTCCTCTTTTTTGTCGATTTTGATATGGTCATAAACAAAATGCATGAAAATTTATTATCTAAGCTGGTTGTTTTCTTTCTTAATTTGTTCCAGCTAATGTTAGGTCCATTGTCATGCATATGAAGCTTATATCATTGTCATGTATTTGAAAGATTTAATATGTGCACTGTTATTTTTAGGCTATAATTATGTATTTTTTTTTTATTTCAACTCATTTACTTAGTTTGGATAATGGACTATTCTCAAAACTATTTGCAGAAATCTCTGTGTAATGTGAAATGCAAATTCAATATGAGGTTTCAAAAACATGATCTTTGATAGTCTTTATTCTATGAAAGATTCTATGAAATTCGTTTTTTTCTCTGTTTATGTAGTTTGTTAGCCATGAATGATGTTGGCCCTCCCGATGAACCGTCATAGAAACCTGAGGTTTGTGCTAATATACCTTTTCATTTGACCAACTCCACAAATTTTGGAGCAAGAATTTGGGAAACTATTGTAGTTTCATCTTTAAATATTTTAGTTTTAGTTTGTGATACCTTCTCTAAATTTTCAGTGGGAAGGACTTGAAATTGTAGTATTATGGATTCTTTTCATTATTATGATTCACTGATACTATTGATTATTTAAATTTTCATATATTTGACCCATTGGGAGGAAAAAAGAACCTAAGCAATGGGTGTGTGTTTGGTTATGTTATAATGCTAATCTACATTTAGGTGGTGTTTGTTTTTCTGCAAAAGCTCTTCCTGTCCTCTTCTGTCTGCGCCGCGCAGACCACGCGCAGACATTTAGGTCTGCAGACTGTTTGTTTTCTCGAAGACATTTCATTAAAAAATGTCTGCGCAGGCTCTTCTTGGTGCAGATGTGACCCAGTCACTTCTGACATCTTCTAACATCTTCTAACCTTCTCTTTAAACTGTTTTTACATTAAAAAAACATTTTTAAACAGTTTTTTTTTTAATTCTTTTATAAAAAAACATTTTATTAAGTCCTTTTTAAAAAACTTTTTCTAAAAAAACTTTTTTAAAAGTTTTTAATATATTAAAAAACTTTTAAGAAACTTCTTTAACCACTTTTTTTTAAATCGTCTTTTAAAAAAGTAAAAAAAACATTTTAAACAATTAAAATTAAAAAAATAAATTTTAAAATGTTTTTTTAAAATTGTTTTTTAAAAAGTTTTGTTTTTAAAAAACGTTTTTAAACAATTATTTTAAGAAAAAATATTTTAAACAATTATTAAACAAAACTTTTTAAACATTTATTTAAAAACGTTTTTAAACTGTTTAAAAAACATTTTTTTGAACATTTTTTATAAAATATTTTTGATATTTTATTTAAAAGAAAATTGTTTAAAAAACAATTGTTTGCTAAAATATACGGAAAGAAATAAATTGATTGAATTATGTATAAGTTTAAAAAATGATTTATTTAAATTTCAGTTTATTTTAGCAGTCTGCATAAGTTAAAAAACAAACACTCTTCTTCTTACAGACTGCAGAGGTTTAGTCCACCTCTTCTGCTACAGATGTCTGCAGATGTGGTCCGCAGACTGCAGACATTTTACCTTTTAAAAAACAAACAGCACCTTAATGTCATTGTTAGCTGCTATAATATCTGCTATCTATGAGCAAAATAAGGTTTAAGACGATTCTGTCTACATGACATATAGTGATGACAACACACTTCGATTGGTGTGAAGATGTTTGGAAGACATGTAGAACATACAGTGTAAACGGTCTTTGTAATGGCACGCGACTTCAAATAACATATCTTGAAAAACGTGTAATAGAAGCCGAAGTTATTTCTGGAAATAATGTCGGTCATCGTACGTTTATTCCACAGATTACTATGTCTCCTTCAGATAAAAAATACCCTTTTAAATTTACATATTGGAAGTATCCAATTGCGGTATGCTTGGGAATGACCGTTAATAAGAGTTAGGGGCAGTCACTGTCAAAACTTGGATTGTATCTAAAAAATCCATGCTTCAGTCACGGACAGCTTTATGTAGCATTGTCAAGAGTGAAGAGTATAGATGGACTTAAACTTTTGATACTGGATGAAGATGGCAACGTGGCTAACAAGACATTGAACGTTGTTTATAAATCTGTATCTTCCAATATGTAATTTCCTTTTATAACTTATTATATGTTTCGACTTACTTTTAATTCAAATGATTGAATTTTATTTTCATTATGTACATCATACTTTATACTATTCTTTTTTATATTTTCATAAACTGCCGTGCGATGCACGGGTTTCAAAAACTTGTAAAAGCATATATACAAAATGGTTAGAGTTTTGGTTGCCTTACAACCAAAAGGTTGTGGGTTCAAATCCTACTAAATGCAGGTGTGGAGATTTAGCCGTTCAAAAAAAAAAAAAGAATTTCCTGGAATATTAAGGGTGGTGCTGTTGCTGTTCATGTCGCATTTCGTTGTGGTTCCTTAGTCTCTGGGTCATACACTTCGGTGATGTTGAATATTCCTACTGTAGTGCTTGCTTCATAGTGGTGTTTCATCAAATACCTGTATTTTTTTTCCTTCACTGCATAGAGTAGTGCTGGTATTATCATCTAATTTGTGTAGCTGTCCTGTATCACCCACTCTGACCATCTTTTTTTTCTAATTTGATTTCCATTGCATGTTTGTTTTTTCTTTATTTGATTTGTATACATGTAGAAACTGGCTTTGTTTTTTCCGATTCATGAATTAAATGTTATTACAGTTCATTTTAAAAAGTCAGCAACTGTTTAACAATTAAAAGCTTATGTCATTAAGTAATTATATTTTTTTCGTTTGAAGACTATTGTTTAAAAAATTATTTTTTTTAAATTTTTGTTTGATAAATGAGGTACATATTTGGTTATATTTTTGGTATCACTAATATTATAACTCTGGGTAATTAAATGAAAAAATTGAACTTTATAGCTCTCTCTTATTCTTTTTCTTCTACTGTAGTGTACCATTATTATTTTTTGTTATATTAATCAAAATTATTCTTTTAGATCATTTGCTATGCTTTGACAGTTCTCACTGTCTTGAAGTCACACTAATTAGATCATCAGTTAAGCAATCCAAATACAAACATCCCTGCTACGTGCTCTTGATTGGCTTTATTTCTAGGATACGACAATCTTTGAAGATTACATACCAAATCCAAACATCCCTACTAAAGTTCTTTTTACCCATTAGTGTGCTTTATAACTGTATATATAATTTTTCAACTTGTTTTAATATTCTATTATAGGTATCCAAGTTAAGCTCAACGGCTGTGATTATCTAGCTCTCTTGAGGTAATCTCAAATCGTGAATTCTTATGTTATTATTTCGCTGTAATTGTTATTTGGGTTGATGTTGGGGATAGGTTAATGGTTAAAACCTTAAAATATGACTTGGTGTATGTGATAGGTGAATACACCGCCACATCACTCTCAACCCGTTTGACCCATTTCGTTTTTAACCATGTTTTTGGTATTAGAATAAACTGATTCTGAATATATCTGATATGATGATTATTCAGCATAAATAAAAATGGAGAATTGTAAGGGGTATTTTTGTAAAAAAATATTTGAAGGGATGACTGCAAATCAGTTGCCTATTACACCTCATCAGGCTGCAAATGAGTTGCCTCTTACACCTCATAAGGCTGATTTTTATAGTTCATTCAGAAATCCTTTATGCTCACCTTCATCTGCCCTTTGTTGTTTGTATACATTGATTGTAAGTGTTGTCTTAAGTTTTTGGTGTTGTATGTTTGATTTTGGGGACTTAATATACTAATTGTTGGTTTAGTCATATAGATTCTTATTGGTGAAAATCAATATCTTCTTTTGCCCTTCAATAACCAGGTTTGTCTATACTAACAAGGTCTTCACAAGTTATAAACTAGACTATATTATTGTTTTTTCTTATGTTTTTATGTTCTAGATTATTATTACTATAGTAACAGGAATATATACCCATGGCTTTGATGAACCAGAAGCTAATAAATCTTTCTTTTTTCTGTTACATATTAACATAATGGAGGGTTGATATTTACATGATTGTTGTGCTTTTATATACCAACTGAGATGAGATTTTAATCGTAACAGCTACGAAATAGACCATTGATCTTCTGTTCCTCTAATATGTAATGTGAAGTTACCTAATGTAAGCTACTTAATTTGAAATTTCAAGACCCTATTACATAACTGAAAGTTACATTAGTGCCAAGCTAAAACAAGAAAAATCGAACATGCGTTTATTTCTTTGAATTCTCTTAGGAATTTTTTAATGCTATGTTTTATGTGTTACTTTTGAATTCTTCTCATATACACCTTCTTCAGGTTCTAAAGCACCCCATTCAATGGAATGAAGTTCTCTGTCCCAAGCATCTACTACTTACCTATTTGGTTGTAAAATAGCTTCTACCTACACCATGATTTTTCTTTTCTTCGTGCAACTTTTATTTTTTCTCCAAACTATCCCGACCATAGTTTTTATAACCTATAGACTTAAACTTACTGTTGTTATTTTCTACTTAGAGAACATATTTGTTATAGATTCAAATTTAGATATAATCAGCTAACTGCAGCAACGCGCGGTTGACCTATAGTATATAACAGTAGTAGACAATTTCATACGAAAGTTATCTAAACTCACTTTATATATTTTCAGAATCTCTGCTACATCTATGTGCTTCGAAACACTTTTTTTAGTGGGGCTTAGGTTCGAGCCGTGCTTTCTCAAGGCTTCTCACATAAATTTTTTTAAACATACGTGGCAATCTGATTTGCAGTCACCCCTTCCATTTTTTACAATGTTACACGTGGAACCACTTTTCTTTACCAAATTGTTGAAGGGGTATTTTGTCATAATAAAAATATGGAGAATTGTAAGGGGTACACCTTATACCAAATTGTATTGTCAACCAAATTGAATCATTATTATTTATTGGACCATCTATAAAGAACACATTCGGTAAATCATGATCAACATGCATCATGATCTCTCATACATGATTGTAGTTTGTTGTTGTCGAACACACATGTACCGCATTTGCGCTAAGAGAAACGAATATCGCATTGGAAATTGTTGCCGTCGCCGAACGCGTGAAAATAAGACAAATAACACGCTATAAACCGTCGTCTGTCGCAACGCACGGGTACCCCACTAGTATATATATATATATATATATATATATATATATATATATATATATATATATATAAGGGATGGTTATGGTGAAAACCACTCCGAGTTGGGAAAAGTTTCGAAACTCTTTAAAAACGGGGTCAAAAAGTTTTTTTTTCATTCAATTTTTTTATGGTGATTCTTTAGGTTATAAGCTACCCCTAGGTGGAAAAAAAAATCAAAAAAAAACGCCCCGGCAATTTTTTTTAAAAAATATCTCAAAAAACGGTTGTTACATATGTAACCAATATATGTATACAATGTTACATATGTAACAAGACCGTTTTTTTGACATTTAAAAAAAATACCCGAGGCGTTTTTTTGATTTTTTTCCACCTATGGGTAGCCTATAACCTAAAGAATCACCATAAAAAAGTTGAATGAAAAAAAAACTTTTTGACCCCGTTTTTGAAGAGTTTTGAAAGTTTTCCCAACTCGGATGGTTTTCATTTTACCCTTTCTCTCTCTCTGTCTCTCTCTCTCTCTCTCTCTATATATATATATATATATATATATATATATAGGAATGGGAACCATTATTAACTCCCCCGTAAAGGAATAACCAAATAACCAGATCTGGTCCATCCATTATTTGATCCAAGGGGTGTAAACTAATCACACTTTTTTAAAAAAAAAATCTATGGCTTAGATTAAAAGAAGGACCAAATGGTAATTTCACCAACCCCCACAATAATATCTGACTTTATTATTCTCTCTCTCACATTTGAAATTCACAAAACCAGATCTCGATCTCAGGCACCCCCAAATCGACCGAAGCCTCAATCTTCCTTCCGGCGACCCTAAATCCTCGACGTACTACAACCACCGCCACCAACACATCCGCCGATTCAACCCGTGTTAATCTGCGCCTCCACCATCGGTCTTCTACCCAACACATCCGCCGACCACCGCCACCAACACATCCGCCGTCAATGACCCCGAGATCCACCGTCACGACCACCTCTCCTAATGGCGCTGACCTCCGTTCGAACGAACCCACCGCTTGCTACCCTTCCGGCGACCTGCGAGAAACGAGCCGACGTCCCAGAATTGACGAGTTAGGTTTTTTTTCGACATTTTCCTACTCGATTTCCACTCGGCGATTTTCACTGCCCTAGAACTGGCGAAGAGAGGCCATTCCGTCATTGGCTGCTCTCGTTCTCAAGATAAACTCCAATCTCTCCAATCGGAACTCTCCTCTGGACCTTCTTCTTCCTCCAAGAAACACCTCTCCTTGAATGTTGACATGGCTAGTTCTCCTCACCTCCTCCCTACATTTATTTTCATTTAAGGATTCACTATGGATCTGAACTAGTTTTATGTAAAATCCTCTTTTTGTTCTTCGTATGAATTTAGTGTAGAAGTTGTTGCAAGTGTACTGGATTTGATTAAAACCTTGATTTCTTTTATTATCCGAAATGAGGTCACTTTTGCAATTCAATTCACACTAGATATTCATTCTCTGGTTACAAATCTTGGCATTGTATTTCTTTAAATTTATGCTTTTTTTACATGGTTTTTTTTTGTTGAGAATTTCTACTGCAGGTATTAAAGTGCATTGCTGACTTGTAATTTATGCATCAAAAGTTGTATATTTGTCTTTTTTAACAAATATCTGATAGATTGTAAATAGCACCGGTATTAATAATCTTCACACCACTATTAATGGTTGTAATCTGTGTATATTTAGTTATATATTTGTTTTTTTTTTGTTTTATCTTGATAGCATCAGTGTTTACTGATTATCACACCACTGTTAATGGTTATAGCATTAGTGTTTTATATGCATATTGATGCATTTTAAAGTTTTATAGGTTGTAATACATGCATATGCAGTTGTACCTAAGTAGAAACATGGATGCTACTGGTTATGAATGTATGGATTGTATGTTAACAGTTATAACAACGATGTTAGTAGTTGTAACACTAGTGCTACATCGCACGTCTGAGAAAACGATAATAAAAAACGTCGAGACTATACTTGAATTAAAGATAAAATTGCGATGAGTTTAATGGTGCAATTTTTATAAAAATCCGACAATGTATAAAAAAGTTATGGGCTTTTTAAAATGAGAGGGGGGTTTTATATGATTATGTAAATTGACAGATTTGCCCTTTTGAATTAAAAAAAAAGGGGGGACACATGGCAAAATCTGGTGGCTTCTTGCTTTTATCAACCATTGGATGATGGTTATTTAGTTAATTCTCTAAGGGATGGTTAATAATCATTCCATTCCCTATATATATATATATATGTATGTATATATATATATATACACACACACTAGCCGTGTGCCCGCACGTTGCGACGGCGACATTGTATAGCGTGTTATTCATCTTCTGTTCGCACATTCAGCAGCGATGACAATTTACAACGCAGTACTCATTTTATTTATGTGTTATGAGGTGACAACGATTCAGAAATCCACTAAATAGTCACTTCAGTAGAGGTGATAATTCAATAAATCATTAGTTAATTTAAGATACACTAATAGTTTGACGTAACGCATATGCAACTTTTCAAAACCAATGAATGAATTATAGAAGTTTCCTATGAGCTCGCTCTGCGTGCGACGTGCTTTTTAAATCGAGCGTAGGTTTTGTTTGGCATATAACACGTGCTTTATTTTCTAAAACAACAATTTTGATACTATAATCCTTGGTAAAGTCGATTATGATTTATCAAAAACATCCACAACAACCACTATAAAATCATAGTATATAAACAGTAGTAAACATTAGCCTCACTCACCAACACACTACAACCAAAATTCCAAGTTAAAAGAAGGTTTAGTTTGAAGAATTAGAGAAGACACCAACAACCACAACAGTTTCCAAAAACACAACCATACCTAAATTAAAACAATAGAAAAAAAAAACAGAACCACCCCCAAACTAAATTAGAAGCCCAAATCAAAAGGAAAAGACAATCTTCTTCCATAGCAACACAGCCAGGAAAAAATCTGGAAAAATTAAAAACATCTTTCAATATTAATAAAAAAGAAACAACAATACATAACAGTAATAATTCAGACTATTAAAAAATCTGAAAAAGAAGGGAAAACATACAAAAAAATGGGTACGCAAGCAGCAAAAATTAAGGATATAAATAAATTAAAAGATCAAATCAAGTATCAATCGATCGAACTCGAATCGAATAATAAATTAAGGTAATTAATCATGCAACTTTAGTTAAAGTAAGGATACTTACAACATGGAGTAGAGAAACAGAAAATGGGACAGCACGTCACAAATCTGCAGTAGTAGAAGTTATATTAAAGAGTTTGAGAAGCAAGAATTTTACGAAGATCGAGCTACGGATCAGAAGACATATTTTTTTTTATTTTTTTTTTTTTTTTTTTTTTTGAGTCACTTGTATTATGTCTTTTTCATTAAAAACCGAAAAGTAGCATACACGACTTAAGTCAACACGCCGGGAAGACGGGCAACAAGCTGCGCCGCCAATCCCTTTTGAATAGCAAACCCTAGACGTATAAAAACAACATTCTTCAATCTAGAGGTCGCACTATTCCCACGCATGACTTTTTGGATCCGGTTCAACATGGCCACCGCCTCTGTCTCAAGATGGCCGAATGTATCGAAAGCGAAAGGAACAAACACATGCTGATTTTCAATACACGCTTTCTCATGTTTGTTAACCTTTCCAGCAGCTGCCCTGGACGCCGCCTGGCCCGCTGTGAAGGTGCTAGCCCTCAGCCCCACAAGAGGGGAAACCCCTGTTAAATCGACACAAGCGTGCTTCCCATTCTGCCACCCAAAAACGAGTATGTCGGCCGGCCGGAGAGTTGAGCGCCCATCCAGGGGGTCAGACAGGAAATTAACAGGAGCTTCCTTCCTGGCCGAGATCCCAGCCCGCCTGAAGATGTCAAACAGAACGTCCCGTACCACATCATGTCGATATTTAAACCCCGGGAGCTCTTTGCAGTGGACGGCGTGCTCCCCGAACGAGTCTAAACATGCCTTGTTGCATACGGGGCATTTTTCATCCACAGGGAACATGGGGACCATGAGGCGATATTTGAGAATGGCCCGGTATTCGACAGACGACATGTGTTGCCCCAACCCGTCAATAGGGAGAGCATGGAGAAAATCCTGCGCATGTGGTTGTCTGAGGCATTCCCAAACGGCCTTTTGCCTGACTGTCATCCCATAACTTGCTTCCATCTCGAGCATGCATTTACCAAAGAGGGTATTCGCCAAAACGTGTTGGGCTTTTGGTGGGGCGGTGTCCTTATTGGTGAAACCGCTCAAATCAAAGCCCGGAATAATGTCATGGAGACCAGCCAGAGCATTCTCGAGGTCGGGGCCCATACCACAAACCCCACACTCCCGAAGAATATGGTCTTGCAGAACCCAAGTTTGGGCACGCGAGGCCACAAAGGCGTACGACGTCGCCTCGACCGCCGAATAAACCCCAAGACCCCCATGCCGAATCGGCAAAGAGGCAAGTCGCCATTGCAAGTCCCCAAAGAAGGGACCCCCACACACGACAATGTCCTCGACGGCCGTCCGCAAATCTTTATCAAAAGCAACCGCAGCCGCCATCATATGAGTGGGAGGACAAGTTCTTAGGCCAAAGAGAAGCTTGGCGAGCCCCATGCACGAACGAAGCAAGAGGAGTTCGCATTGCGGGTCGTCAAGTGCAGGGAGGAGGCGCATAAGATCAGCAGCACTAGAGGCCCTCCTCGCAGCCAGCCCCTGAATAAACTGGTCATCCCGACTAACAGCCCCCCCAAGGAGCTTCACCCCCTTGGTGAGTCTGCTAATGTCAGCAGGGAAGAGGCCTGGGCGAACCTTCGCACCATCACAGGATGGCCAAAAGAGTTCCGTCTTCCGAATATTAAGGGTCAACCCCAACGACGGCCCCCTCTCGTTGATGATCCCGAGGGCCTTAGCAACCTCCCCAGTATCCTCAATAATCGTCCCATCGTCAAGGTACCAAGCATGAAGCAGCAGGTTGCATTTGTCACGGATATGATGCACAAGCGGGTGAAGGGCGAGGGCAAACAGGAGGGGCCCCAATGGGTCGCCCTACTGAACCCCAGTAGTGGCCCATATATGGTCATCTCCCAGGTATAAGCGGGCAGGTTGCCCGTATAAGAAGTCAACCCAATGCGAAATGGACGGGCACCTAAGCCTGACCTCATGAAGAAGGGACGACCGATCAACCAGGTTGAACGCATTGGAGAAATCGACCGTAAGCATGGCGAGCCCCCCATCACGATGTCGTTCCTCCACCAGGCGGTTAACGCTATGGAGAATTGCTTCAGCACCACCCGACATACCGAGAAAAGAAAGATGAAAACCGAGAGAGTGCAGCAACAGAAATGGGAGACATTCCCGAGTAAAAGCTAGCTCTTGGGCGGGTCCTTGGCAAGGTTAGATAATTTCAACAATTTAAAAGCAACTAATTGTGCACTCTGGCTTCCAAAACTTAACATCTCTAAGCTTTACTTGCCCACACTCATCAATGAAAAATAGCATAAGAAAGAATGACTTGTAATGAAACTTTTATACAAATAAAAGCATTTGCAAATTAGACCAAGTAGCAAGGAAGCAAAGCATTCCTGTAGTGTCATACAAAACATAGGCAAAGACCCAGAATGGAAGCTACATGTTCCTTTAATATAAGTTTGGTCTGGGATAACTTTCACCATACTAAAGCATACATATGCTTACCAAAAGCTTCCTAAAACATACTTACCAAAAGATTCTAAAGCCATAGGATTAAAGTTTATCCTACTTTTATATGTACATATGAAGGCGCATTACTACTTATCTATACTACTATATAATACATATTGAACATAATGACATTTTCGTAAATAAGGCGTCTTAAAATTAAGACGCATTCCTATTTGAGTTCTATCTGATCATCGATCCATACTCGCTCCACTTTTATTTCCCGTTCCATGTTTGCAGCAATTCAACCTTACCTATGCCTCTCAAAATAAGCCCTAAGTCTATACGAGAAGTGATTCTGCAGAGTTGCAGGATCCGAACTTGGAAAAGCAACAAACAAATGTCCTCTTGGAGAATGATTTTTCCGTTCTTTTGATAATTGAAGTGCACGCCAACATAAATTGGGAAATCGGATTTGAATCTTCTGTCACCATTTGAAATTTGAAATTCACATGCGGATTAAGGGAAGAAAGGTACCTTTCTCTTTCAATTTTAAAATTTGAATCCACATCTGCTTTATCTGCGATCGTTTTCACTTCTCGCATACCCTCAAACATGAAATTTCGATCGTTCTTCCTATTGGAGCAGGTTACAGATAAAATCAAAAATCCATGTTCGTTGTTTCATCTACGGAAAGGTAAACCCCAAATCTCGACTACCAATCTCTAATGATTTCCACGATGTTCTTCTATCTTCTTGATTACCACCAAATCTGTGGTATTTCACCGCAGATTTTGTTTATGTTAGGCCAAATCTGTGGTATTTCACCGCAGATTCTTACTTATAACATATTTGTAAAGCTGCTAAGGTTTGCTATTGTTTAAATTGGTATGGTTTATGAGGGACTCATAAAAAGTTTTTATGCAATGTACCATGTTTAACTTTGTAAAGCTGCTAAGGTTTTCTATTGTTAATTAAGTTGTTAGAGAATCCTTTATAAACAAGCTAAAACACCTACCTTTATGTTCTTTTGTATAGAATTTGCAGGCTGTTAAAGCCATTTCTGCCACTATTTGCAGGTTGATTTTGCTATTCATTCTGGTATGCAACATCTTTTTGGGACATAGTTTAGATTCAGTTCGCTTTTTAGGGCTTCAGTGGTATGAGTTTGTAAGGATGTGTAATGTTGTTTAGTTTCGTGTTTTTCTTCTTCTGTGCAGGACTCTTATATGAAATCGAATTTTATCTATGTCTTCCCCGATTTGTGGTACGTGTTCTACTAAGAAACAACACACCCTGAGTTTGGATTGTGGCTAAGCGATATGTGAGTTCTTTTGTTTAATGACAAGTAGAAGTGTAGATACATAAGGTTGTTTCTTTGAAATTTGTTTGTGATATATAATGAAATTAGCATGTAGCATCTACCAAGCTGATACGCAGCAAGCAAACCAGTCAATCACAGCATCATTGCTTCATTGAGTTCCATACTCATGAACCTGTTGTTACATCATTGCTATGGTTTTTTTTAAACTGAAATTTGGCAAAATATAGTTAGGTATGGAAGCCCTATATCAAACAACAACTGACATCAACTCTCACCTATGAGAGGCCAAACCTAATTACAACTGATAAGCATATTGTTCGGATTTAAGATACCCAAGATAATTCTATGGGGATGTTAATCGTCTCATGGTATTCTGTATATTATTTGTATCATGAGACATTTTTTTTTGAGCAAAAAAATTGACTTTTTCTTGTACTTATTCAGCTTGAAGCAAGATTAAGAAATCATGAAGGCGGTGAGCTTGGTCGTTCTGCTGGATCAACTAAAGGCAAGCCTAAGGTCGAAGCTTAAAACAGGGAATTTGAAAAAGGAGGTGGAGCAATGGTCACTCAAGAAAGACGAGTCATATGAGACCCCACATAAGAGAAGGTAACTTCAATGTTATGAAATAAAATCTGATGTTGATATTTAATAAGCTCAATATCAAATACTGTAATATAAATTTTAATAATCAGATAGCAAAGTTTAAATTAACAGTATATGAGTTATATTTTAATAATCAGATAGCATAGCTTAGTGTCAGATGGGACTTTTTATCTTATACAATTTGAGTTATTTTTTGGAATGGTTAGAAAAATTTCTACCCAATATATGGTCAGAACTTTTAGTTATTTTTTTGGAATGGTTAGTTTCATAACCCAAGTGTAAGTAAACTGAAGTAAGAATTTATGTATATTGACCTTAAGAACTTAGGTATACTGACCCATTACTACCACTGCAATTGTATGAGTGAATTTATGGGTCTTATTCATGGAGCGTATGAGGTACTTTTTCGATTAGAGGCAGCCCTTTTGACTCATAAGGGTCTAATGGGTCAAAAGTTACCCATTGTGTACTTTTAATTAATCAAAGCATGAAATCTGTAAAATTATTTTATTAAAAAAATTATAACCGAGATGATACAATATATATAAATCAGTTTGAGGTTCTGATGTTCAAGCAACATAGGTTTACAAGCAAAACACAGGTTTACGAAACAATGTACGGATACTGATTTGTAGAGTTGTTCATGATCATATAAACCTGGAATTCTGATGTTTTCCCAAATGATGCAAGTTAAATGATAAATCATGTCTGTAAATGAAGCATATGTAATAATCATGTAGGGGATTACAGAGACTATGCTATTTCAATAATAGCATAGTTGAAATAAAATAATTTAGGAGGTTTTTTGCAATAAGCACTCATTTTGGACAACTTTCAGATGATTTGCTTTCAACTGTTTTATTTAAACCCGTTTTTTAAACTCTTTTTACTAAAAGAAAAAACTTAACCTGAATTGACCCATCCATAGGTAAATGGATCAAAATTGCTATCTTTATGATACTAATGTTAGTCACAACATGTCTTCTCATTGTAGCTTTTCAATTTTGTAGGTACAAATGGAGCTTCTCTGGCCTGAGTTTGAATAAAAGATTTGACTTTTTTTTAGTCAAAATGGGCATTCTTAAATGGAGCTTCTTCGGCATGAGTTTGAATAAAAGATTTGACTTTATTTAGTCAAATTGGGCATTCTTGATGGTTCGGTATTTTCCGGGAGTTTTTTATGTTGAGCTTCATGTCAGGTGTTTAATGCAACAATTATTTGGTTTCAACTGTATCATACACCTAACTAAATTGAGATTTGAACCAGAGATGCCAATCCTATTTTCCTATTTCCTAAATTCTAAGATCCTTTAATTTCTCATTTGTTATGATTCAAGACTATATTATTTTATTGTTTTTGTTGTTATATATAAATCTTTATAATGGTAATTTTTTTTTTCTAACAGAGATCAAATGATCAAATGACCCATTAGCTATATGTAAGTAGCTATATGTAGTAAGAGATAAGTACACTTCTACTTCTAATTATTTATTTAATAGTAATGTTAAGACTAACTTTACAACCTTAAAGTTTGTAGTTTCAAGTAAAATTCATTTGTTATGATTAAAGAGTCCAAAGATTAAAACAAGATATATAAGTTATTCTATTATGATAACCGAATCTTATATAAATAACCAAGTAGACTCTGTCCAATCCCACTCACTACGTTAAAGAATCCTTGGTATGGTGAACAATGTTTATGATCTTAAATCAACCATTTACTACAATTTACAAACATAATGATGTTTTTGAATTTGTGCTATTAATTGTCTTGTACATTTAATACTATGAATGAGAAAAAACTAACTGACATACAATACAATATATCCCGAGACGATTGCTAAACTAGCAGACCGGCTATGATCACTTGTGGTACCCATAAATATTGCTAAACTATGGATGCCAATTCACACTATGGATGAAGGCTAACATTGTTTATGGAATCAATATTTTTGAGTAGCACAAGTGTCGTTCCAAAATGCTTTTGTTTGTTTCTATTAGTTTCACCCATCAAAACTCTTATGCAAGAGAAATACCGTGTTGGTAGATTGTCATTACCGCATCATGATACCATCATACACAATGTAGTCAGCCGTAGCCGCATCGCCGAACACTCATGTACCGCATTATAAATTGTCGTCACCGCCGAACGCTCATGTACCGCATAATAAATTGTCGGCGCGTCACATCGCGCTAACGGAATCAAATATCGCGTTATAAATTGTCGTTGACACCTAACACGTGAACAAAAGAGAAATAAAATGCTATAAACGGTCGCCCGCCGCAACGAATATCTCGATGTAAATTGTCGTGCTGCCATAACAATCGAACAGAAGACGAATAACACGCTATACACTGTTGCCGCCGCAACGCGCGGGCACACGGCTAGTGCTTCTACTATAGAGGTTTTACATAGCAAAACAGATGAAGGTTAGACGAAATTTAAATTATTACATGTATACCCCAAAATCTTAGCTTTTTAACACATGACACAGACCGTGCACATTTGACTTTTAATATAAAAATTAATCAAAGTCAAACCTTCGTACCCAATATGTCAATTGTTGGTGACCACAAATAAAACCAACAGAAGCTTTTTAGAACCTTATGAATATTTGTAAATCCATTTGACAAAAAACATAAAAATGGTGTAATTATAAGTCAAAGATGACAGAAAAGTAAAAAAGTCAACATTTTTCAATCATGCTAGCAATATATCTATACATGGGCTAGCAAAAAGGGGTAGAAATCTACCAACTTAAGTACCAAATAAATCAAATTAGATGCAGAACCTCTTACCAAAGTTCGATTCTTCTGGTTTCCACCGAATTACGAAGCAAGCTCCAGAAATGCTTATAATAAATCAGACTCATCAGGACTGTCCTTTTAGGCTACAAAGCATGCTTCAAAACATGATATTAAAAGTTTATAAATGGGTCAGTTAGTTATAAATGGGATCTTCGCGTACTGTTTTAAAATAGGGAGCTGTAGTTTGATTTGAGAATTAGAGATCAAAGGAATTTTCTTTGGATCTCTGGGTAAGCACAAAAACACTAAACCAGATTTATATCATAACTATCATTATTAAAAATGGAAACTGAAACAATGAGTACCTTTTATTTCTTCATGAAGACCAATGGGAAAAACAAAATGCATTTCTAATGACTTCATATCTGTAACAAAATTGGGGTAAAAGATTCAAAAAATAGGTACATTAAATACAAAATATGACAGTAGCTACCTTAGGGTGAGAGCTTTCATTGAACATCCTGACTTAAATGATTTGAATATTGGTTGCCATCATAGTTCTAGTTGGGTACGAAGGTTGAGTACAAGTATGACCTAAAGCTACATTAGTTAATATTTTACATTTAGAATATAAATTTAAGATGATACATAGAAGGAAACAAAAGATGTTTCGGATGGTTTCATGACTGCTTACCTGAACAGTCATCAAATGATTTTATTTATACCTTTTCAATAAGATCTAAAATATCTTGGTTATCAACAAGCTCAATATAGTGGATGTAGAACCTATAAAAACCACAGAATCATAGAATCATAAGGTTATCTTGCACATAATATCGATTGCTCAATACACAGGTCATCCTAACCCTTTCAATAAAAAGGTTATTCCAACCCGTTCAATAAACGGGCCACTCTAGCTCGTTTAATAAACAGGCCATTCTAGGCAGATCATGCTTGATTGGTAGGATTCTTTAAAAAAATCATCTTTTGTACCCTTTTTTTTAATGTTGACACATACTGGGAATTGAAATTTGCATTAACTTGTTGTAGGTACCGTACCTTTGCACATTATATCCACCGAGCACTCTTTCTGCATCACATTCAGTCAATAGTATTGGTGGCGAAAGGTTCTGCATCAGGTTCTAAGATATCAGTTTGACCTGCATCACCGTAAACGGCAACACAGACTTATCATATACCTCATTAAGAAGAAACAACAATTCTAAAACTGCACCAGCTTTGGAACAGCAAGCAACTGCTGCAAATATAATCCCCTAAAAACAGCAGGATACTCCTAAACATGACCAGAAGACAATCTTTGCTATTAAAGGACTTCCATTAACAATTATAGCAAAAAAACTCACTAAAAAATTATATTTATCAATTCTCGACCTTTGAACTGGCTGACCCCTCAAAACATTACCAAAAGTCCCAGAATCCAGCCTAGCACCATGATTATTAGAACTCAACTTACTCCAAACATGCCACAAAATCATACATGAAGCAATACAAGCTGTTGTAAAGATGACCATACAAGAAAAGCTTATCTAAAGTATGAAGTAAACTGGATAATAGTGAATTTCTGTCTAGGTCAAAATCATACAAAGAGTGTTATTATTGTTAAAACCTTTAGTCAGATAGCCACAAAACCATTGCGAGTCTAAGCAAAAAGAGTGCATATAAGAACCTTCCTAAAAATGAGGCTAAGAACCTTCATAAAAATGAAATCATTAAACAAAAAGAGTGCATATAAGCAAAAAGAAAGCATATAAACAACTATGAATAAAAATGCAGATTATATAAAAAAATTATACACACTTCTTAATCATAAAATCATTTACACAAACCCAAAAAATCCTTGTGAACTCACTGAGGTTGAAATCACACTTCTTATTTGAGTTTTCTTAAAGCTATAGAGGTTGAAATCATTACCCAAACCCAAAATATAATCTTCTCTGATGGGGCAATTACTTACCACTGATCCAGTAACCGATTAACAAACCGATCTACAAACAGATCAACTGATAAAGGCTCAGACAAATGTAATAAACTGTAAGAGAGTGAGAGTGAGACCAACCTTTTCTTAGAAATTGGAAATAGAAGAACCCTAGCACCCTGCACAAAATTTTGGATCGAAATCAGTCTAATATGAATCATAAAATCCATTGTGATATAATGACCTTCAAACTTGTATATCAGTCAACAAATTGTAATATGTTTTGAAGATGAACATCATAGAAGCTTAGATATGAAATCAACGAACCAAAACGAAATAATTAAAACCCAAAACTAAAAATCAAGATCAATTTTCAGAAAATACCAAGAATTTGACTCTCTCTTACCACTCAACGCACCTTCATTTGACTGATTTCTTGTCGCCTTCATACCTTGAATTAATGATGGTTATGGAGGTAAAAGGAACCAGTGAGAGTTTTTAAGACTGAATTCGAATTTCAAATTCATCAGCCCAGCAAAGAAAGCGACGATTTCTCTTTGTTGCTTTTCCAGAATTGGGTGTCTGCATCTCTATCCCTCCGATAGATATTCAGTTAGGTCTTAAAATGACAAGGATCATGAATGGGGTAAGCAACGTCTTTGTAGAAGGAAAGCAATTGAAAAAAGACTCTCAAAAAGGGATGATACTGCACTCGTTTTTGTTTATTTCTTTCTGCGATCGCTGCAAACAAAAATGAAAAAGCAGGGCTTGCAAGTAATTAGGAACACATTAAGGACCCGTTTATAAATTTAAGATATTTAGGCTTTATATACTTGTACACAATGCTGTTTTTTTTGTACAACTCATAAAAATTCAACAATGTGATTTTCTCTCTCTTATATGTATATTAAAATAGTATATATATATATATATACGTATGTATACGTATATCATCGAGCGTGTCCCGAGCCTTAGAAACCTTTATAAATATGCCCCATAATGTTTTTATGCATAAAATGATCGAAAGGTAGAAGTTCAGGGGGTTAAAATGCAAATATAAAGCCCAGGGACCAATTCTGCCAAACTGTGAAAGTACCCCACGGTACGCGAGGGACTCCTCGCGATACGCGGAAGGTTACAGATCGGAATTTAGCCATGAATTCGACTTGCAACTCACGATTAGCCAACCTATGCGCGCACCATTTCTCTGCAATTAGTCACCCCTACACGTGTTAGCACCCATTTGCGACCCTCCCAGTATAAATAGCAGCCCCGTTCCTTCAATTTTGAGCACCAATTCACGAAAATCATCTCCTAAAAACCCTAGGACATGTCGGAAACCTCTTCTGCAAAATTGGAGCAATGGGTGAGGAATTAGAAGGCCATCTCCTGTAGTCCCACGTTTTTAGGTATGCTCTACAATAGCCCCATAGTAATTTCAGTTATTATGATGTCTAGATTAAAGATATAAAACTATGCTAAAATTAGGGTTCATAATCTTGTTTTGATGAAATTGGATAATCGGGTGGGAATTAGGGTCTGAATTTTTGTAGCTAATTCTAAAATAATATGTTTTAAGAAAGCACTAAGTTTATTTCACAATTGGAAAAGGTTTGGTTAAGGTTTTGTTAACGGGTCAAAATTAGGGATTTTATAACGTTGTTCTGCCCAAATTGAGCAAACGATGTTGAATTCAGCTTTCATATTTTGAAGTATTTTATCAAATATTATAATGGATAATACCCTAAGTTGGTTTGAAAAGAAAATGAGTTTTAATAAAGAAACGAGAAATACGTGAAATTAGGGTTTCAAAATATGATTATTAAATACAAAATAATCCAGAGGGTATGGGGACTTGAATTTTGGTAGGGTAAGGTAACATGTTTTTATATATATTAAGTATATATGAAGTTCAAATGGATAAATGATCAAGTATTTAAAATTCCGAGTTAATCGGGTATTTAAAAGTTCGTGCGGACTAGAAGGGTAAGCGCCTGTACATTGGGGTTTCTGGCAAAGCAGGGGTGTCGCATAAATCCCAAATGGGACCTGGCATACCTCACTGGGCGATCCCGGGGTGAGCGTTTACTTATAGGAAAACGTGTCTTCGTATTATCAATTAAAAAGGGATATTATACCTATAGGGGTATTTTGGTCATTTTGAGCATAAAAGAAGTAAACCTTATTAAATATATATTATTAAGATAATATAAGAGATGAATAAACATAGGATATGTTTATAATGTTAAACCTTGCGTTAATGCCATACGATACCCGAATTAGGTTAACCAAGGATTCTGTCGGAGGTTCTGTCCGAGTTTAACGAGTAAAGTGATAAGGTGAGTTCTACGAGCCCACTTTTAAATGTTTTAATATTTTCGGGCTGATATACATACAATGTTCAACTGTTTACTTGAAAAATATTTGAAATGCTTTTATCTGAAAGTTTGCTTATCTTAATTGATGAATTAATGAACTGTTTGAAGTGATACGTGCTATGTTATGAAGATGCTTATGAATGATTATACGTATTAGTAATGTACATGAAATGATTATGATAGAAAATGCATATGAAATGATTATTAGGGTTATGTGTTATATTTGATTTGAAACTAGAAATCCTAATGATAAGGGTTTGTTAATAAACACACAAGTGAGAATGTATGATTGTATGAGAACAGTGATGCATTTGCTATATTATTATGTGGTGGATACGCCGCTGGTACATCCTGTATACAAGCATGGAAGTATAGTTACCCGGTTTATCGAAAGTGTGGAGGATACGCCGCTGGTACATTCTGTATACATACACCTAGGTAAATTGGGGGATGTTCATTTGTTGCAGTATATGAGTACATTATCATGTTTATTAGCACACGTAAGTCATCTGGATATCTAACTAGGGGCGGGTAGTAGTATTGTGGTGGTTAAGGAGATGTTCGATAGAATAGAACGTCTTAAGAGTTAAGGTTACGAGAACAGTTGTCAGTACTGAGGTTGGGGGTTTCCAGATGAAGTCACCTAAGCAGTATTTGAAACTGGAAGGACCGAATGTAGGACGGTTGTCAGTATTGAGGTTGGGGGCTTCCAGATGAAGTCACCTGAGCAGTATTTGAGACCGGGAAGGTATAAAAGAAATAGAACGGTTGTCAGTACTGAGTTTGGGGGCTTCTAGATGAAGTCACCTGAGCAGTATACGAAACTAGAAGGTATAGTAGAGGTATATGGAATTCAGGTCATAGGAGCTAAAGGTTATAGAGGTACATGTTTTCTAAGGAAACATGTTTGATTATGATGTTATGTTATGTACGACTTTGTTATGTGTTATACTTGATAAATGTTTGTAAAAAGGGATTTTGCAGGTTCAAAGGTTTTAACCTCACGAACAAGGTAATGTTTTTAAAATGTAGAACTCACCAGCATAAGCTGATCTTTTTCCAAAACCGTATGTATGTCAGGTGTAGGTGAGACGTCTGGGAGCAAGGGCGGAGCCCTCGTGATAGGAGATTGATCGGGCAAGCTATAGAGGAACCTGATGAGCGTGCTGGCTAGTTGTAGATAAATAAAGACGGATATAGTTAGTCGCTATATAGATAAATTGTAAATTATCTCAGTTACTTTACGTACTTGGCTTTATAATAAATAAAAGTTTTAATTTTTCCGTTGCTTATCTCTGTTGTGCCACGTGTTCATGAGTAAATCCGATGCGTGACCCCTCCTAGTGCCAAGTCTGGAAGTGGGCGTCACAAGTTGGTATCAGAGCCTAAAATCATCTTCTTTAGCCTGAATGTGGGGCAATCGGGATAGATGGTCCGCCACCACATTTTCACTCCCTTTCTTGTCTCGAATTTCCATGTTAAACTCCTGTAACAGAAGGATCCACCATATTAGCCTCGGCTTGGCATCCTTCTTCTCCATCAAGTAACGGACCGCACTATGGTCCGAGTAGACTATCAGTTTGCTCCCCCAGATGTAGGACCTGAATTTATTTAAAGCAAACACAATTGCAAGTAATTCCTTTTTAGTAGTAGTATAATTCAATTGAGCTCCATCTAAGGTTTTACTTGCATAATAGATCGCTGCCGGTTTCTTATCTACCCATTGACCCAAAACCGCCCCAAATGGTTGCATTCGGCGCGCACCGCGCGAATTCTTGATTTCGACTTCTTTCCTCACTTTTAGGGCGATACGCCCTGATATGCATCAATACTGGGCGTACCGTCCAGGTTTTGTTCTCAAGAATTTTTCTTCATTTTCTTCTTTCTTCACTCGTTTCCCGATCAATTCTCGACTTGGTACCGTTTAGCTTCCTTGATCTTCATAAAAGCTCAGATTTTAGCATTTTTAGCTCTATGTACCTTATAACATAAAACACCATAAATGTAATATAATACAACCAATAGTGTTACTAAAAATAAAGAATTAATAACAATAATGCACAACACTTTGGACTAACATCACATCCCCACACTTGACTTTTTTCGTCTCGTAAAAAACTGCAACGGGATCATAGCCAGGAACTAACTCAAACCAGTACAGATTCAAACAAATTTAATTTTGTTCCCATATACTTACCCTGATTGCAATCATAGGTATTTCGGTCCGACTAAACTCAACCACCGAATCATAGTCCCCCAATAGCATCAATTAATTTTTTTCCTTCTTTTTAATTACCGTATCAATCTACCCAATGTTTCCCACATTTAGAAAACTATAAGTCTACCTAATCCCGTCTCAAAGCCTCAAGGTAAAGGTTTCAACCGTTTAGATTGACCTACCACTTTAACCCAAATAGTCGTCTATATTGGAAATAATAGAAATGAATAATGATGGATGAAAAGATCTCTGAGCTTCATTATTTACTATGACTATTTTTTCTTCTTTTCCTTCTTTTTATATATATATAAATATCAAGCAACTAAGGTCGAAACCCAGAATCTCACCAGAGGCACCGTCAGAAAGTCATTGTCCCCCTTCTAGTACATTGGGTGTTGACTCTAAAACTTCATCCATAGACGCATCAAATAAGCTTGTAACCTGGGAGGTAGCACGTAGAGTATTGGCCCTTTCATTGCTACCTATTTATTTATTTAACTAACTGACTACTAAATAAAGCTCAAAGATGGACAAAATGGATTATATGCGGGGCACCATTATTTCTCAGATTTGTTTTCATATAAAGATCATAACGTGCCAAGTAATTTCGAATATATACGACTATTTAACCTAAAGTCGTCATCTCGTTCTAATTTTGACAGTTTCGGCGTCCCTATTAACCCCTAAGATGGAACCCACTATGGCTTCGTAATTTTATTCCAGTTATTCACAATTATTAACATGCTAAAGGATGTTTAAGCACTATGCTTAGCTGGGTCTACCATAGCATCACAACTCAGATATGTATTTAATTACACAAAAATCACAACTTTTTTATTTGTTTGAAAATTAGCTCCCAACTGTACTATCATTTCTCGTGTACTTGTAAATAATTCCAAAGACAGATTCGACTAAAACGACTAAAACTATAAAATAACTAAAAATGAAAAATCTTTTTTGATTTTCATATGTTTTTAATTTTTTTAATTTTTATATTTTTCAAAAATAATCAAAACTATCTAATAATTTAAAAACTGACGTCCTGTCCCCTTTCACACACTTGAGTTCAACATTGCCCTCAATGTGATAGAAGAAACACGCACATAACGAATATACAGACACGAACGAGAGAAAAAAATAAAAATAAAGCTAAAAAAATAAAGTGCAATGATAAATAAAAATAAAAAGATAAAAATACACAAGTTGGAACAGACTCCCCTGATATCACCGTGAAAGCAACTCGAAATTCGTGCCAATGCTGTCTCATGCTAGATCATGAATTCCAGAAATCGGATGGAATAAGTAATGTATGAATTGCACATCCCACACTTGTTCTACCAGCAATCAAACCATCATACCGATATATATAAACAAAAGCACAATCACCCAACCGGTTACCCCGTACATAACCCCCGAATAAAGTATAGTATAATATCATACAGACCATGATGAGATAAAAACAAAATAACCAGAAAGAGTATAGGGAATCATAAAATAAACTGATCAGTAGTGTTAGTGATATCAGCATCTAAACATCCTCTTCAGCGTCATCATCTCCGTCACCTCCTCCAGATCCACTAGCACCTGCTCCAGTATCCATCTCAGCATTGTCATCCTATTTTTGATTCTTTAAAGGTTACTTTTTTAGATTTCCTAGGGCTACTAGACTCGGTTTCAACCGAGTTTGGAAATGTTTCTGGTTAGTCATTTTTCGGCTCACTCTCACTATCACTTACCCAATCCTACACCACCCCATCAACTTGTGCTGAAGGTGTCCCCACCTTATTATCTATTGACTTACCTGAGCGTAAAGTGGTGATCTTGTTGATTGGCACATGTCTCGTGTTCTTTGAGTTGGATGACTGATGTTGCGGGTTGATATCGGTGTCACTAGGTAACTGCCCCTGATTTCTTCTTGATGCTTCTGCCGCAAATTGACCCACTTTTTTCTGCATAGCTCCCATCGCCTTGTCTTGAAGCTCGAACTTTCTATCAAACCCTTGAACCTTGTCAGTCAGCTGCTTTTGGCCATCGACTAAAGAGTTTATTTTTTCCAATATGCGCTCATCTGAGCTTGCATTCCGTCCTCCTGTTTCCGTTGAACTTGCTGGTAGGTTCTTTGTTGTTGTCCACCACCATGGTTGTATGTGTTTCGTTGGTATCCCACTTGATTGTACTCGGCTTGTCGGCCTTGATATTGCGTTTGAGCTCCACCCTGCACATTGGAACCTTGAAATTTAGGATTCAGTTGATTATTAGCGTTACCATACCTGAGAAGTGGATGATTGCGAAGGCGAAGGTTATAAGTGTTGGAATTCATGTTCCCTTGTATGAAATTTACATCTTCACCCTTCTTTGCTGTAGCGGGACAAAAATCTAGAAGATAGCCCAACTCCCCACAACCTATGCAAACCGAAATCTATGCACTCACTTTTACCTCCTCGGGTGCTCCACCCAACTTCATTTGAGCTACATGCTTCTCTAAAAGGAGAGTTTGTTGGCGGAGCTTCTCTATTCTCTCTTCCTCCTCATAGTCGATGGATTTTACCGATGAGGATTTCGACCTTCTTCCATTTTGAGCAAGTCTCTTTGAAGTCGCACTTATTCGCTCCATGTGCCCCCAATGCACAGCTTCCGAGTTAGTTAGAAAGGTACCGTTGCTGATGGAGTTTAAGTCTCTGTAAGTCCCGAAAATGGTACAAACACGATATCACACAACGATTACGAGTGCGGAATCCAAGTAATCGTTGGATTCAAGAATAGAGATGGAGAAATCGAAAAATAATGTAAACAACAATAAACGAAATACTTAAACCTTTAAATGATTATGCACACGATCAACTCTTGTGATCGTCTGGTACATAAACTTGATGCAAACCGAAAAGGCCTCCTTAGTCTCTCTCAACTAGCCAACCCCCAATATGAGTATTAAGATTTGTTTATATAGATAAACAAATCTTAAACCTAATTTTCGGATTAGGCTAAACAGGCCCACTAAACACCCCTTAAACTCTTTCTAATTGGGCCCAAACATGTCTAAATTGGCCCAATGACCCAATACAATGAAAACCCAACTATTTTACACCTATTCTATCACATAGGCCTTCAAAATAGTCCGCCAATGGATGATTTAATACACAAGCCACAAATTATTCCCTTACAATCTTCCCCTTGGCTTGTGATATTAAATGTCTTCTACTTTCCATCTTCAGACTTGCAGTCTTCTTCTTGGCATGAGCATGGGTTGATGAAGATTCTTTATCTTTGACAATCTTCATTGGGCAGCATGTGGGATGATTGATGGCTCTTTCTCTTTATCAGCATCAGCTTGAACTCCAACTGATAAGCATGTAATGAGAGGAGGATTCTCAAATACTTGCTCCTTGAACAATGTTGAGTCCTTGCTGAATCAGTAGTAACTGTCTTGACATTTTGAAAACCTCTATCTTGGCAATCTTTTGAGTAGTTCTTGAACTGACTTCATTTAGCTTCCCCTCAACATACGAACAGTGTCTTTTGAATCTTTGGAAGCTTTACTTGAACAACCAACAAACTTCCCCTAAGCATAGGGTAAGTCCTTTTCCGGCTGGTTCTTCAACTTGATCAGTCAGCAGAGTTCTTGCTTTGGACAACTGAGTCCTTGACCTTCTTGTCCATGAGTTGTCTTTTTCTGACTTAACCTGTCAAGCACAACATGGAACAAACACAAACACTAACCAGCATATGATACCTGGTTACTGGGTTAGCAGGAGAACAACATTCTTAATCACAAACCCAAACATTGATTGCTAGTTTCCTTTAAACACTTCCCCTGAACCCGAGGACTCTTCACATTATCTCCCCCTGAGATTCTGAGGAAGGACATACTTTCTTGCATAAAACCCATAAAACTTATTAAAACCTTTAAATTAACCTGGCCATGGTTGAAAAATAAACAATAAAAACTTAAGATGACTCAAAAGAGAAATAAAAATAAAAACAAACATACCAAATTACTAAACGCGAAGGTTTTATTTGGGATCAAACCGTATGAATTTGACTGAGGAACACTTTTCAGCTTCTGTTACTCGACCACGTCCAGGTGATTGCCAATATACTGATCCACTTTAAACTCAAACCCTTTTCTTATTCAGGCTGTTTGTCACTTTATTATCTTTTATTGGTGCATTAATTATGAACAGCAAGTGGGTTTCAACAAATCCTAGGTACATGTTATTACACACTATCAAGCACATAAATTCCCTACCATATATTTTCACAACCTGATCCAGAAGTTTGAAACTGAGCTCGAGACTTGATTGAGAAGAGAAAGAATAGATCACAAAGATTTTTGGGTATAATATACAAAGTCAACTGAATTTTTGAAACATTTTTGATAATGCTCTCATCAGTGACAAAGGCTGGGGGATTTGGACTCTTGAGGGTCTCTTTTGATGTGCTCTTTGGCATCTTTTGGGTGTATATTATTCATTTTTTTATATATATTATTTTAGATGATCTATAAGCACGTATGTATGGACAACTCCAGGTCATTGCTCACGCAAAGCAGAGGAGAGCCTTACATACATTCGAAGCATCCCCAGGTCATTGCTCACGCAAAGCAGAGGGGACACCGACTTTTTTAGCTCATTTTCACACTCTTGGAGACAAGCGTGTGTATCGGGAACTTGAACATACAGTCAAATAGAAATGCAATTAACCTAAGTGCTGTTACCCAACAAACTGCCATACGTTATCTTTAAGTTTGTAACGCATACCTTTTCAGATTTAAAGAGTCGAGCCTACCAGCATATCACCATGAATCATGTCTTTCACATCTGCCTTACGCGTGTCAGCCATCTCCAAAACGAAAATTTATTTCACTTCCCTCCTTCTCAAGCAAACAAACAAAAGATTAAATATTAAAAAGCACAATTTTTGAGAGGTCAACAATTTCACACTTTTTCATCTTTTCTATTCTTCCCCTTGCTTTTTGATTTTTAATAACGACATAATTTTTATTTTATTTTTTTTGGTTTTTTTTTATGTTTTTTTTTATAAGCACACACTGACACATTACTAAATAAGTACTAAAAATTGGCCAAGCTAACCTTCAAAGTTTATCTTTTGAGAAATTTCAGAAATGGTTTTTTTGTTGCAAACACTGCCATATCACATGCAATTTGATCAAGAAATATCCAAGTCAGACAATGTTACCTCTCTATGCTGATTTTGTTTTACCTCTCACAAGGAGAACATACTCTCCTTAAAAGTCTGCACGTCATGAAGTGAAGAGATGCCTCTTATCCTGTGCCTGGAACAATCACTTTCAAAAACAAATAAGTTAATGGAAGTCCTCCTTGACTGTTCCTGCACACTGTGAGAGATTAGTTAGCCATTAAGACCCAGGCCATTGTGGTTCTGGGTATGCCTGAAGATTCGGTGAATGAAATTTCTTTTAAAAACATTCCTTTGGTAACATCAGGGATTGGGGGTGTGGCTGCCTTGGTTTTGGGTTTTACCTGGTCATTTTTGGGAACATCTTTGTTCTTGACCTTCCAGGTTTTATGGTTCGGCTTTTCTTTTACCCGAGGACTCTTGGGTGGATTCTTCTGAAGATTTTGATTTTTAATCTTGACATTTTGAAATTGTTTGGAGTGTTTTTTATACACCCCTTTAGGCTGGTAATTCTGGTTTACCACCTTTGACTTATTCCACCTCTCTTCCTCACACTTCATATTTGGTTTTGAATAACCAGCTGATTTTGGAAAACTGACCGGTTTTGGAAAACTGACTGGTTTTGATTTAGAATGAAAAGCATTATCAGTTTTAAAACCATTTTTTGTTGGTTTTTGTGGTGACTTAGGCTTTTGATTCACCTTTTGTACCTTTGGCTGTTGAGGTACAGACTTCTGCACCTTAGGGTTCGAAGGCGCAGGCGTTTGTTTTGAACCAACATGTGTTTGAGTTTGTGGGACAGGTCTTTGATGAACCCTCTTAGGGTAATAGGGCTCATATGGTCTGTGCAAACAATTACGAGCAATGTGACCAGGGGTGCCACAGTTAAAGCAGGTCTGCTTCTTCAAGTAGAGGTCAGATGTGTGACCATTTGATTTGTATGACTTTGATGAAAAGGCATGAACACTTGGTTGCATCTTTGGGCATAATCCAGATCTCCAGTTGGTAGAAAATTGAGCTGAACCAGGCATTTCAGCTTTTTGACCCACTAGAAAGTTTGATGTCATAGCTGGATTGCCACTGCATGACCCACCTGATGAAATAGGAGACTTTGGAACCCCCTTTTGCTCACCTGTACTGTTCAAAGCAGCAGATGGCCCAGTTGAAGACGTGATGGTGGTTTTGGGTCGTTCAATCTTTATCGGGATGGAGGTTGGAGGCTTGATGGTGATCTTGGGTCTTACACT
The DNA here is from genome assembly GCA_039602395.1 of Deinandra increscens subsp. villosa. Taxonomy (NCBI): domain Eukaryota; kingdom Viridiplantae; phylum Streptophyta; class Magnoliopsida; order Asterales; family Asteraceae; genus Deinandra; species Deinandra increscens. The sequence goes on along the minus strand of JBCNJP010000008.1, from coordinate 45,402,861 downwards.
CTTAATGTCACATGACAAATTGTTGACGCATCCCAAGCCTTTGAACTTGGAGGAGAAGGATGGTAGTTCATAACCAGCATATGGTTCTTGGTCAAACATAGACCCAGATGTCATAAATATCTTTCCCTCGGGTCTTGTTGTCATGATCACCTTTTCCCGATGCACCTCATCTACAACTTTGAAATAAATAGTATCAATTTTTGGATACTGTTTCAATTTTTCATCTGCAACCGGAGTTTTCACCTCAGTAGTCTTCTTCACTTCAATAGACTTGGAACCTACACTCTCAGAAGCTTCTGTGGCTGTCTTTTTATCTTCACGCACAGGTTGAGGCCCATAAACCATGTTTGCTTCATTAAGGGACTCTTTCAACACTTCCTCTGCAGTTTGGGGCAGTTTGATGTACTCATGTTGTAGTGGGGGAGGGAAGTTTGCATCCCCGAGACCAGATGTTTCTTGCACATGCTTGAGACGATCTTCTGATTTAAATAAAGCATGGTGAGAGTCCATCATTTTCTTTTGGATAACTTGATGCTTCACCAATGCAATCTCAGTAGAATTAAACTTTGCCTTCAATTCAGTGAGTTCTTGTGTCAATTCTTCCACCTTGCTTTCAGCCACTCTTAAAAGGGCGCTTTTATCACTCTAATCTTGTTGACACTTAACTAGGTCCTGTTTAACCGCTTCAAACTTTTCTCTATAAACCCTTGCAATATCTTTATAGTTGTTGATTTCCCAAGTGGCTTTTGAATGATTCTTACATTCGTTTGTAAACTTGCTCTCCCATTCTTTAATCAAAGCACAGCATGTGGGATTTGAGCATTCCTCGCCATTACAAACCCATGATCCATCAGCATGATTGATCTTCCGCTTTTCCTCCTCTTCTTTGGCAATTTTTTCGCGGAATGTTTGGAAAAGATACTTCTGCCGACTGAGTTCTTCATCTACAGCCTCTAACTTCTTTTTGTTGGGTTCAACTTGTTTTAGATGATTCTCTAGTTTGTACTCTGCATTGATACGGTCTCTTTGTTCAATTCGAAACAGTTGCTTATATTGTTTGATTGATTCGGAACATGCGGAGTTTGAACATATCTGAGTTTGATCACTCACAAGAGGAGAAGCAACTTGAGTACTTGTCATTGTCTTCTTTGGATGAAACTTCTAGAGAAAATTCGAACTGAAAGACTTAAACGGACTGAAAAGGGATGGATCGAAAAGTCTCAACTGGATCGGAAAGTCAGCTTTTTGATCGGGCAGAGTTTCGGCTCGATCAAAAAGTGTAAGCAGATCGAAAAGTCACGAAGGACTTTCCGATCGAAATGCGAGCTGATCGAAAAGTCACGAAGGGACTTTCCGATCGAAGGGCGAGCTGATAGAAAAGTCACGAAGGGACTTTCCGATCGAAAGGCGAGGCAGATCGAAAAGTCACGAAGGGACTTTCCGATCGAAATGGAGCTGATCGAAAAGTCACGAAGGGACTTTCCGATCGAAACGGACCTGATCGAAAAGTCACGAGGGGACTTTCCGATCGAAAAGTGGGGAACCGGGAAGTACTCTCCGATCGAAAGTCACGAGGGGACTTTCCGATCCAAAAGTGTCCAAAAGGATCGAAAAGCCAAAAATTTCGATCGAAATAAGGGTCCAAGCCACAGATTTTCGATCGAATAGCTTATAGAACTCGGGCTTCTTGCTTCTGCAACACTTGTAACCTGCACAACAATCACAAAAAACTCACAGAAAAAAAAATCGTTAGTAACACCTTTGAAACACTTGGAACAAATAATTTGAAAATAAAAAAGATTTACTCCACAAGGTGGAAAAAATTCAACGATTAAAACCCCGTCAAAATAAATTTGCACCAACTTGAAATGAGTGGCCGTTTATTGCTTCAAAGACAGGACGATTTGAGCCACACACTCTAATTAAATAGCAATGGCACTTCTGTAAATATCTTAAACTTCAATTCATGTGCAATAAATTACGTATACTTCAATTTCCGTCCAAGTGCCGCCGAGAACTAAATGTCGAAAAGTCAAACTGAGGACGGCCGGAAACGTACGACCGGAAACCAAAATCTTCGAAGTCAGATCTGTCCCGAAACGAACGGCCGAGTACCAAATTGCTCACCTTAACCCCCACAATCTTTTATAAAATTTGAAATATTCAACAAATCAAATAGAATAATACTAGCAATTAATACCCCATCCTTCTAATAAAATAAAGCCAATAAAAATGTGAACCCGATCGTACGAATTGATTGGAATACAAAAATGAGACCTTTTTTTTATTATTATAAAAAAACGTTTTTTTTAACAAGATTTAGAGAGTTCAATCACCAAAATATGACACCAGACAAGAAAAATATATGAACCCTATATTGTTCTTCCCGACCGTCAACCACGAAAACCTGCTAAAAAACTTGATGAAAAACGTTAAATGCTTGAATCCAGATATCGTGTGAGCCTCGAAACTCTCGTTTCTTGGCTCTGATACCAATTGTAAGTCCCGAAAATGGTACAAACACGATATCACACAACGATTACGAGTGCGGAATCCAAGTAATCGTTGGATTCAAGAATAGAGATGGAGAAATCGAAAAATAATGTAAACAACAATAAATGAAATACTTAAACCTTTAATTGATTATGCACACGATCAACTCTTGTGATCGTCTGGTACATAAACTTGATGCAAACCGAAAAGGCCTCCTTAGTCTCTCTCAACTAGCCAACCCCCAATATGAGTATTAAGATTTGTTTATATAGATAAACAAATCTTAAACCTAATTTTCGGATTAGGCTAAACAGGCCCACTAAACACCCCTTAAACTCTTTCTAATTGGGCCCAAACATGTCTAAATTGGCCCAATGACCCAATACAATGAAAACCCAACTATTTTACACCTATTCTATCACATAGGCCTTCAAAATAGTCCGCCAATGGATGATTTAATACACAAGCCACAAATTATTCCCTTACAGTCTCATATATCCTCCGGAAGTAAGCCATCATAGAACGACTTGATTAGATCCCATGTTTGTATACCATGATGCGAGCACTTTCTCAACAAGTCCTTGAACCTGTTGAATGCTTTGTGGAATGGTTCTCTCGAGTGTTGTTGAAATGACCGAATTTCCTCATTAACTTCACTTGTCTTGCTCATGGGGTAGTATTCTTCTAGAAAAGCCTCTTGCATTTGCTCCCAAGTGTATATACTTCCCACGGGCAAACTCTCGAACCATCTCCTTGCCCGATCTTTTAGTGTGTACTAAAAGAGTATCAATTTAACATCTTCGGCTGTGAACTCAGTGCTCCAATGGTAATACAAATCGACGCGAAGGAACGGATGTGATGATAAGGTTCCTCTGTTCTATTCCCGTAGAATTCTAGCAAATGCCACAAATATTGAGGTCGGACCTCAAATGCTCGTCTGTAAGCTCCAATTGGGGTGACTACTGCTGATGAACTTGGAACTACCACCGGTTTGAAATGACTCACCACCCCTTGAACCAACACATTTGCTACAACCCTCGGAACTCATCCTTCCATTTGTATATGAGTTGCCCCATTATCCGGTTGATTGAATTGTGGGACTCCTCTTAGCGGTTGATCTCTTTGAACATTTGGAGCCACATTTTGAGGTGGTGCTCGTGCCCGGTTCCTTGGAGCTTCATTCTGCGTATCCGTTCTATAACCATACCTATCATCATCATCGGGGTCATACCTGTCTTGGTCCCACTGCTCAGCTTGTCTTTACGAATCTTTTTGCTCATACAATGGATTTTGTCTAAACTGAGGTTAGTTGGCATTTTGGTATGGTTGTGGTGGAGGTTGTTGTGGGGCTTGGCGGAATATGGGTGGTTGTTTTGGCGGTGGAAATGGTTGCCATCCTCGGTAATGACAGTCTCCCGCATCTTGATGTGGTGATTTGGGAGACAAAGAGGGGAGGTAATGATAATCCTCGGTGTGTTGCATGGGGGCAGGGAAATCTGTGTCGAAAATTGTTCCAGCAGCCCTAGGGAGGTGGCGCCGCTTGTGCATGGGGGTGGGTGATGTGCTGATAAGTGTTTATAAAAAGTAGGGTTCTACACTATCAAATTTTAAATTTATAAAACTGGTAATTCACCAGGGGACTATACCAACACACTAAGGCAAGTATACCTGTCGTGCGTAGCACAGTATTGGTAAACACCGGGTTGTCGAACCTCAAGGACACGGATTTTGTTGAAAACAGTCGATTAATAGTTGTTGCCGGGTTTTTGGATTTATTAAAATGAAGTTGAATAAAGATCACTAAAATAAAGCAATTGAAAGTAGCGGAGAAAATTCAGTATTTGAGAGAGGATCGCTTAGGCGTTGACTCCTCCACCTAGGTTTGATAGACGCACAGGTTACGTTTATGCCTTATCGTTATGGTGAATCAGGGTCCTAAGACAAGGCTACCTAATTCCTATGGATAGGTTCACGTTTAGGGTTATAGACACGCCCTACACGGTTACTACTGTTCCATGGTTAAGGACTGATAAGTTGGTTGTGTTTCAAGGTGCCCTAGGCTAAGTCCCGAGCTATCGGTGACTCAACTCACAACTGGTCGAAGGGTTAGGGTAAGAATGATCCTAACGGTTCTAGGGTTGTGAAGCGGTTGTATTCCTATTGTATGGTTGACCTAATAGGCCCTGGATACGACTGAGCAGCGGTAGACCCGACCTATCGGTGACTAATCGGTTACTAGACAATACCAAGGGTGGCTACTAGCAGAGGGTAGGTGATTTCTCACTCATCCCTACGGGTTGGACTCCTAATTGGATACTAGGGTTTCCTAACGATCACGACTATTTCTAGTTCGTGCGTACGCCGCAGATTCTGTGATTCGGCTATACGATAGATTCCTAACTCAAGATGGATTGCACACTAAGGCTAGGTTTCCACAAGGTTAAGAAGTGGGCTAGATTCAAAATGGAATTCAATTTCATCAACCAAACAATAAGAACATAACGTTTACTTTGAAAACACAATCATAAACGAAAACCGATACAAAACATAATCAAACCATAGTTGGATTCGTCTTAGCCTAAACGATCTTATGAGTTTAGCCAAGCATGTTCATAGTCATAAATAAATAAACAAGGTTCAAATTGAAATGCATAATCAAACTCAAACAAATACCGAGATGTAGCTCGAAATGATGAAAATTGAAGATTCTCGACTCGTCGAATGCTTCAAGTCTTCGAATGCTTCAAAAGGCTTCACTCTAGGCTTCTTCTCTGCTTCCTTGGACGAATTTTGGTGGTTGGAGAGGTCCCCTATTTATAATAATTCGAGAATTAGGGTTTCCAAAAAATTCTGGTCCGGCGCACCACTTGCAAGCCGTGGGAGGGGGTTTCACGGCCTGGGCAAGTGGTGCGCCATCGGCAAATCAGCTCTGATCCTGGTAACTGGGCTGCAGGGCGTGGGACAGTGTCGGCACATGGCATGGAGGCCGTGGGAGGCCCTTTCACGGCCTGGGCAAGTGGTGCGCTGGCCAAAATCAACTCTTCAAGTCATGGGAGCTTGTCCCATGACTTCCGATCACTGGTGACCTCCTGATTCCTGATCCCATGGCCTGGCAAGTCATGAAAAGGGGTCCCATGACTTCCAAGTCATGCGTTTTCTCAACTTCACTATTTTCTCCGTTTTTCGCCTCGTTTTCCGTGCCGACATCGTTTAAACCTGAAAACTCACGATAATCATCAGAAATAAATATAATTTGATATTTTCAAGTTTATTTTGACGTTTTTAGCCCGAAACCCGTTATATTTTCATATTCAAAACCACACACATCAAACATCCCCATACTTAAACATTGCTTGTCCCCAAGCAATCATTTTTTTAATCTCGACACTACTACGACTCTATCTTAACCACATAGACACTTAAGTGTACATATTCGGTCCGCAAGATTTACTATCAGTACTAGGGTTTACAACCTCAAAGTTTTAGCGGTTTGAAAACTCACAAAATCTCTCAACCAAATAATGCGAACCATTTTCTATTTCTTTTCACACATCTCACAAATTCACTCGACCTATGGGTTTGATTTGAAGTGAACACTCAAGTCAAGCATATCTAAGTGTTTCTTGGGTTTATATATACGATCGTGCCGCCGAGTTCGTTATGGGATCCGACCAAAAAATGGAGGGGGATACTCAAACGTTTGCTCACATATACGGGTGTGTGAGCTACCACCCTAAACGTATATCTTGGCGTATACGTACAGCCGTTTCACAATTTTTATTGTGATTTATTCATATTATTTTTTTCTTTAGCTTGATTTAGGGTTTTTCAACCTTTCAATCAAAGACTAAATTTTTTTGATTTTTTTTTTTTTAATACTGGAGTTATGCAGAAAGTCCAGTATCTTCGGGCAATTGACGACCCGGAGAAGATCCATAACGACTCAAGGCGATTAATTTGACACGGTCTCAACATAAACCTAGAACATGTTTTAGACATACGACATCCCTCATGACTATATATATATATATATATATATTTTATTTTTTATTTTTCGCCTAAATATATTTTTTTTCTTTTCTTTTGTAGGCTTAATCTCACAAGGGAAATCGGGTGAGTGGGTTTTTGTTGGTTCACAAAACTCGATCGAAAGACTTTGATCATGCGATTTTTATGAAAATAAACCTTTAAGGAAAACCTTTCTTGCGACTTGCAGACACGATAAGGCACAAATAAATTATCTATGATTTACGTTAAAAACGGTGTACTTTCGTGTCATGTGAGATTGGGAAAAAACTTCAAAATTTTGGGGGATTTTCAGACTTTTGATGTGGTGAGGGAGTTATGTTCAATTTGCTTAGCCAACCCTTGCCATCCCCATACTTAGAAGATTGCATTGTCCCCAATGCAGAAAAATAAAATCAAGCAAAAAGGGTTGGGTAAAAGGAACTCCCTGTTTGTCGTGATTGCCCATGATTCTCACTTCCACACACATCGAACACTTGGCACTTGCAACATTCCATGTCTCGAGCAGTCGAATTCCTGAAAACTAAAACACAAAAAACAAAACACACAAAAATAAAATTAAATTAAAAAGTAATTTAAAACATCGGGTTGCCTCCCGGAAGCGCTTAATTTATTAACGAGTCGTTAGCTAGACTCGACCCCCGTAACTCATTCAGGGGGCTTTTGGAAGTTCAGATCTTCCACAAAAGCTCTGCCAACGGGCCCTTCGATATATCGTTTAAGTCTGTGCCCGTTTACCTTGAATGGGTTCCCGTCTTCGCCCACTATCTCCACAGTTCCATATGAGAATACCTGTGTAACAGTGTAGGGACCACTCCATCTAGAGCGCAATTTTCCTGGAAATAACTTCAGACGTGAATTGTATAACAGCACACGATCCCCATACTTTAATTCTTTCTTCTCCTTGAGTTTTTGATCGTGTGTGTTTCGCCGTTTTGTCCTTGTATCGTCTGACGCTCTCGTACGCTGCGTCTCTCAATTCCTGAAGCTCGTTCAGTTGCAGAAGGCGCTCTTCGCCAGATTTCATCAAGTCTATGTTCACTGCGCGCATCGCCCAATACGATTTGTGCTCTAATTCAACGGGCAGATGACAGGACTTTCCGTATACGAGTCTAAAGGGAGTGGTGCCGATTGGTGTCTTATAGGCTGTGCGAAAAGCCCATAATGCGTCATCAAGCTTCTCGGACCAGTCTTTTCGATTAACGCTGCACGTCCTTTCCAGAATACGTTTAATTCCTCTGTTGGACACCTCGACCTGCCCACTAGTTTGCGGATGGTAGGGCGTTGCTAGCCTATGGTTAACACCGTATCTTTTCAAGAGCTTCTCCATTTGGGAATTGCAGAAATGAGTGCCTCGGTCGCTGATTAAGGCTTTTGGTGTACCAAAACGTGCAAACAACTTCTTCAAGAACTTTGTAACTACTCGTGCGTCATTCGTTGGGAGGGCTTGGGCCTCTACCCATTTCGAGACATAATCGACAGCGACGAGTATGTACTTGTTTCCATATGATGACGGAAACGGCCCCATGAAATCAATACCCCAGACGTCAAATATTTCGCAAGCCTGAATGGGGTTTTGTGGCATCTCATTTCTGGCTGAGATGTTTCCAGCCCTTTGGCATGCGTCACAACCTCTCACTAGTTCATGGGCGTCTTTGAAGATTGTGGGCCAGTAGAAACCGGAGTCTAGAACCTTTCTCGCCGTATTGTTGGCGGCATTGTGACCTCCGGTTGGCCCGTCATGACAATGATGCAGAATTTTACGCGCTTCCTCGCCGAAGATGCAACGACGAATGACTTGATCAGCTCCAGTGCGATAGAGGAATGGATCCTCCCAAATGTAGTATTTTACGTCCGTAAAGAATTTACGACGTTGCTGATGCGTCATGCCTTTCCTAACAACACCCCCGGCCAGATAGTTAGCAAAATCCGCGAACCAGGGGGTTCCATTGACAACGGCATAGCTTTCGTGAGCAGAGATGGCGAACAAGGATTCACATGGGAAGTTTTCGTTGATTTTTGGTTCCTTGTTCTGGACTTCAGGATTCTCTAAACGGGATAAGTGGTCTGCAGCGACATTCTCGGCTCCCTTCTTATCGATGATTTCGATATCGAATTCCTGGAGCAGCAAGATCCATCTGATTAAGCGTGGCTTTGCGTCCTGCTTGTTGAATAGGTATTTGATAGCTGCATGGTCAGTGAAAACTTTTGTTTTCGAGAGAACAAGGTAAGAGCGGAATTTATCAAACGCGTAGACCACAGCAAGCAGCTCCTTCTCAGTAGTGGTGTAGTTCTCTTGGGCATCATCAAGTGTTTTACTAGCGTAATAGATCGGATGGAATCGTTTATCCTTACGCTGCCCAAGGACTGCTCCGACGGCATGGTCGCTTGCGTCGCACATGAGTTCAAATGGCAACGACCAATCAGGCGCCATCATAATGGGAGCATTCACCAACTTTTCTTTTATTAGATCGAAGGCACGAATGCAGTCAGCGGAGAAGTTGAAAGGAACATCTTTTTCAAGCAATTGGGTCATGGGACGCGTGAGTTTAGAGAAATCTTTGATGAAGCGGCGATAGAATCCCGCATGACCCAGAAAGCTCCTGACAGCTTTGACATTGGTAGGATGAGGGAGTTTGCTAATCGTTTCGATTTTCGCTCTATCCACCTCAATCCCTGCTTTGGATATTTTATGACCAAGTACGATGCCCTCAGTGACCATGAAATGGCACTTTTCCCAATTGAGCACTAGATTTGTTTCCTCGCACCTGGCCATCATTCTGTCAAGGTTTCTCAAGCATGTGTCGAATGAGTCCCCATATACTGAAAAGTCATCCATGAAGACCTCCATGGAATCCTCGATCATTTCACTGAAGATTGCGACCATACAACGTTGAAAGGTTGCAGGCGCATTGCAGAGCCCAAAGGGCATACGCCTATAAGCAAAAGTTCCGACAGGGCATGTGAAAGTTGTCTTTTCTTGATCCTCCGGAGCGATGGGGATCTGAAAGTACCCTGAGAAACCATCAAGGAAACAGTAATATTGCTTTCCTGACAACCTTTCCAACATCTGGTCGATGAAGGGGAGAGGAAAGTGGTCCTTGCGAGTAGCGTCGTTTAACTTTCTGTAGTCAATGCATACTCGCCACCCAGTCACGGTGCGGGTGGGAACCAACTCGTTTTTCTCATTCGTTACAACTGTCATGCCACCTTTTTTAGGCACGACTTGTACTGGACTCACCCATTTAGAGTCTGAGATTGGGTAGATGAGTCCAGCGTCCATGAGCTTGATAACTTCTTTCTTCACGACCTCCTGCATGTTAGGATTCAACCTTCGTTGATGCTGTGCTACTGGTTTGAAATCTTCTTCCATCAGAATTTTGTGAGTACAGAACGCAGGATTTATCCCTTTGATGTCTGATATTTTCCAGGCGATGGCTTGCTGATGCTTCTTCAGAATCTCTAGAAGATTTTGCTTTTGATCGTCTTTGAGGTGGGAGGCTATAATCACAGGCCGCTTGCCTTGGTCGTCTAGGAAGGCGTACTCCAAATGCGATGGGAGTGGTTTTAGCTCGAGTGGCGCTTCCTCTACAACTGTCTCCTTGTGCTCTTGTCCTGATTCTGCTTCCTCGTTGAAATTGACTGCTGCTACCATCTCCACTTCTTGATAAACGTTGTTGAGGGTCTGGGAGTCTTCTTGATTCTTGCCACAAATATTGTGTAGCATGCTGCCAACAGTGGTCATGATGGAGTCAAGGAAATAGCAAGTGTCATCCTGACTGGCTGGGCGTTTCATAGAATCGTGGATGTTGAGAGTGACAGATTGATTTCCCATTCGAAGTGTGAGCTTTCCATCATACACGTCGACTATGGCACGAGAAGTGGCCAAAAATGGCCTTCCTAATATCAGCGGAATATGCTCATCCTCGTCCATGTCCAGGATGACGAAGTCGACCGGAAAGACGAAATTACCCACTTTTACCAACATGTTCTCCACTATGCCCCTGGGGTACTTCACTGATCGATCAGCGAGCTGAAGTGTCATGCGAGTAGGCGTGGGTTCCCCCAGGTCCAGTCTCTTGTAGACTGAATATGGCATCAAATTAATACTGGCTCCCAAATCAGCCAGGGCGTTACAAATTAATGTGTTACCTATTAGACAAGGAATTGTGAAACTCCCTGGGTCTCGCATCTTTGCAGGTAACTTCTGTTGGAGAACTGCAGAGCATTGTTCGTCGAGAGTTACTGTGGATAGCTCTTCAAGTTTCTTCTTATTGCTGAGAAGATCTTTTAAGAATTTGGCATATTTGGGCATTGATGCCAGAGCTTCCACGAAAGGAAGGTTGATGTGGAGTTGCTTGAATAATGATAGGAATTTACCATGCTGCTCTTCCATCTTTTCCTTCTCAAGCCTCTCAGGATACGGTATCCTAGGCTTGTATTCTCTTTGCTTCGGCTTTGCTGCTGTGGCTTGTGGTTCCTCAGGTTCCGTAGTAACTTCAGTGGCTTCCTTTGGGTCCTCTACAGGCTTGTCTTGAGTCACTGGCGTTTCTTGAGTTGACTTCCCACTACGCGTTGTGACTGCATTTGCGAACCCCTTAGGGTTTCCTTCGGTGTTAGATGGCAGTCCGCCTTGTGGTCTCCCTGAGAGTGATTGCGCGATTTGACCCACTTGACGCTCGAGTGCCTTCTGAGATGCCAGTTGATTCTGTAGTTGTTGGTTGATCTTTGCCATCTCCTGGTCATGTTTCTGGAATTGAGAGTTGATTTCTTGATCCCTCTTCTTTGTGTAGGAGTACATTTCTGTCATCATCTCTCGCATCGTGGGTTCTCGTTCCTGTCCTTGGGGCTGCTGAGGTTTGGCTGCAAACCCCGGTGGGTTTGAGCTTCCTGCCTGGTTCTTGTAGCTGAATCCGGCGTGATTCTTCCAGGAGGAGTTGTAGCGATCCCCGTAGACTGGACCTCTCTGTCCTTGACCCACAAAATCGACCGTCTCTGTGTTGTGCGGGCAGCTAGCAGTATTATGCAATTCTCCGCATATCTCGCACTCTTGTGGCTCCTTCGTTTGTGGCAAGACCACTTGACAAAGCGTGTCGAACTTCTTTGATAACGCCTCTAGCTGGGCGGCCACCATTGTGTCTTGACTCACCTGATGCACCCCTGCTTTGAGTGGAACGCTGCTTCTAATTGAGGGGTACTGATAGTCGTTGAGAGCCATCTCCTCTAGTAATTGCTCGGCCTCTTCAGCAGTTTTCTCGCCGAGTGCTCCTCCAGCCGTAATGTCCACCAATTGACGGGTTTGTGGGCTGAGCCCATTGTAGAATGTCTGAATCTGCTGATATTGCTCCAACCCGTGGTTAGGACATTTTCTCAGTAGTTCCTTGAAACGCTCCCATGTCTCAAAGAACGATTCTCCATGGTCCTGCTGATATGCGTATATCTTCAGTCGTAGCTTCGCTGTCTTACCAGGAGGGAAGAATCGGTAGAGGAACTTTTCTGCTAGGTCGTTCCATGTGGTGATCGAACCAGCAGATTGTCCATCGAGCCACGCCTTGGCTTTTGATCGGAGTGAGAATGGGAACAGGCGTAGCTTAGCTGCGTCACCGCTCAGGCCTGGGAGCTTGAATGTGTCACACACCTCTATGAAGGCCCTGATATGTGCGTTAGGGTCTTCGTCTGTCAATCCATCGAATTGGATTGAGTTCTTGATCATCGTGATGACCTGAGGTGGGATGGTGTATGACTCATTCCCAGCGGTTACAGCGATGCTCGGGCTTGCTCCCGCCAAGCTCGGCTTCGTGTAGGATGACAGTGTTCGTCGTGGCGGATTTGCGTCGCCCATCGGTTGCCTCTGCTGCTGACGTCTGCGTCGAAACTCTCGTTCAGGTTCGTCGAAAGGTATAAGTAGCTCAGATTGAGAACTTCGTCGCGTACACCAGCGCGTTGCAGGATTAGAAATTTTGGCTAAACTACAAATTTTGACTATTTAAAACGTTACCGTGTCCCCGGCAGCGGCGCCAAAAACTTGATGTGCTGATAAGTGTTTATAAAAAGTAGGGTTCTACACTATCAAATTTTAAATTTATAAAACTGGTAATTCACCAGGGGACTATACCAACACACTAAGGCAAGTATACCTGTCGTGCGTAGCACAGTATTGGTAAACACCGGGTTGTCGAACCTCAAGGACACGGATTTTGTTGAAAACAGTCGATTAATAGTTGTTGCCGGGTTTTTGGATTTATTAAAATGAAGTTGAATAAAGATCACTAAAATAAAGCAATTGAAAGTAGCGGAGAAAATTCAGTATTTGAGAGAGGATCGCTTAGGCGTTGACTCCTCCACCTAGGTTTGATAGACGCACAGGTTACGTTTATGCCTTATCGTTATGGTGAATCAGGGTCCTAAGACAAGGCTACCTAATTCCTATGGATAGGTTCACGTTTAGGGTTATAGACACGCCCTACACGGTTACTACTGTTCCATGGTTAAGGACTGATAAGTTGGTTGTGTTTCAAGGTGCCCTAGGCTAAGTCCCGAGCTATCGGTGACTCAACTCACAACTGGTCGAAGGGTTAGGGTAAGAATGATCCTAACGGTTCTAGGGTTGTGAAGCGGTTGTATTCCTATTGTATGGTTGACCTAATAGGCCCTGGATACGACTGAGCAGCGGTAGACCCGACCTATCGGTGACTAATCGGTTACTAGACAATACCAAGGGTGGTTACTAGCAGAGGGTAGGTGATTTCTCACTCATCCCTACGGGTTGGACTCCTAATTGGATACTAGGGTTTCCTAACGATCACAACTATTTCTAGTTCGTGCGTACGCCGCAGATTCTGTGATTCGGCTATACGATAGATTCCTAACTCAAGATGGATTGCACACTAAGGCTAGGTTTCCACAAGGTTAAGAAGTGGGCTAGATTCAAAATGGAATTCAATTTCATCAACCAAACAATAAGAACATAACGTTTACTTTGAAAACACAATCATAAACGAAAACCGATACAAAACATAATCAAACCATAGTTGGATTTGTCTTAGCCTAAACGATCTTATGAGTTTAGCCAAGCATGTTCATAGTCATAAATAAATAAACAAGGTTCAAATTGAAATGCATAATCAAACTCAAACAAATACCGAGATGTAGCTCGAAATGATGAAAATTGAAGATTCTCGACTCGTCGAATGCTTCAAGTCTTCGAATGCTTCAAAAGGCTTCACTCTAGGCTTCTTCTCTGCTTCCTTGGACGAATTTTGGTGGTTGGAGAGGTCCCCTATTTATAATAATTCGAGAACTAGGGTTTCCAAAAAATTCTGGTCCGGCGCACCACTTGCAAGCCGTGGGAGGGGGTTTCACGGCCTGGGCAAGTGGTGCGCCATCGGCAAATCAGCTCTGATCCTGGTAACTGGGCTGCAGGGCGTGGGACAGTGTCGGCACATGGCATGGAGGCCGTGGGAGGCCCTTTCACGGCCTGGGCAAGTGGTGCGCTGGCCAAAATCAACTCTTCAAGTCATGGGAGCTTGTCCCATGACTTCCGATCACTGGTGACCTCCTGATTCCTGATCCCATGGCCTGGCAAGTCATGAAAAGGGGTCCCATGACTTCCAAGTCATGCGTTTCCTCAACTTCACTATTTTCTCCGTTTTTCGCCTCGTTTTCCGTGCCGACATCGTTTAAACCTGAAAACTCACGATAATCATCAGAAATAAATATAATTTGATATTTTCAAGTTTATTTTGACGTTTTTAGCCCGAAACCCGTTATATTTTCATATTCAAAACCACACACATCAGTGGGCCCCTTGGGAACAATTAGATGGTGGACCCCTGAGGGGTGGGGTCAGGTTGGGTGGATTTTGTTGTGGGGGTTGAGGATGGGCCTTTGGGCCAGGGATCTAATGAAATTCATTATGGGCATGTTTTTTCAAATAGGTGCCATCCTTCGTCTAATTAGTCTTGGGCCTCGTTGGACTTGAATAGTGCCCCGCCTATTAAAGGTAAAAAGGGATCTAATAAAGGGGTTTCAGTGGAGTCTTTCTTCAGGGTGGAGCAGGACGAGAATGATCTTAGACTGGCCAACGAAGTAATTGAAGGGTATGATTGGAGGGTTGCGTCGGAGGGCTTGGTTGGAAGTGGAAGAGGTGAAGGTGGAGATTGCTAGATCCCATCGAAAAAGTCGAATAGAAGAGGAAGTGGCTAATACGGCGGATGTTGCTAGTTGCGTCAACATTGATTTACGAGGATTCCAGGATTTGGTTGGTGAGCAGATTGTAGGGGAGGCGTCCATCGTGGAGGTCTAATGGATATGCTGTCAGTGAACATTCGTGGGATGGGGATGCCAATAAAGGTTCTTGGATCTCAAAGATTAGAGCTAAGAACCGGGTGCAATTTTTATATTTTTAGGAAACTCAGTACCAAGAAGGGAGTCGTATTCCTTTTGAGCGGTTTTGGGGTAAAAGAGGTACCGTGTCGGAGTAGGTTGATGCTCGGGGCAGATCGGCGGGGTTCGCCTGTTCGTGGAACCCGGCTGTGTTTAGAGCCTTCAATGTCTTGAAGGAGGAGCATTTTATGGTTGTCTCGGGTATGGTGGTGGGTCTCCTGGTGCCTATTAATGTTGTTAATATCTACTCGCCTCATGATCTTAAAATAACACGGACGATTTGGGATACTTTAGTGGAGTTGAGGTGGTCCTTGGAAGGGTTGTGGGTCTTCGCTAGAGATTTTAATGAGGTTAGAGGCGAAGATGATAGGGTCAATTCGGAATTCCATCCGGTAGGGGCTCTGGCATTCAACACTTTTATCGATCGTGCGGGGCTGTTGGAGTATCATATGGGTGGGCTCCGATATACGTATTCCCACGAGAATGGAAAATCGTTCAGCAAGATTGACCGGATTTTGGTGTGTTCTTCGTTTATGGAGTGGTGGTCGTGTGCTTCGTTGTTGGCCTTTCGAGGCTTTGGTCGGATCATGCGCCTCTCGTGCTTAGGAATTCGGCGTTTGATTTCGGTCCTACCCCTTTCCGGTTCTCTTTGGCTTGGTTTAAATTAGAAGGTTTGGAGGAGGTGGTGGTTAAGGCGGCCAAGGGGGTGAGTGTTTTTGGAGAACCGGATGTTGTGTTGCTTCATAAATTGAGAGTTATTAAGGCTAAACTTAAGGTGTGGATTGCTGAAGCTAAATGTGTTAAGAAAAAGGAAAAAAATGGAGTTGGAACAGTGCAATTCTTGGTTTGACGAGGCTGGTGAGATGCGTCCTCTTTCGACCCAATAGGTGGAAGATTGGGCTGCTAAAAAAGTGGTTCTCAAAGACTTGGAGATGTTGAGTTTGGAGGAATACAAAATTAAAGCTAGAGATAAATGGTGCTCGGATGGTGATGGAAACTCTGCATATTTCCATGGTGTTGTAAATTAAAGGTTATCTGCGAATAGGATCAATGGGCTACGTATAGATGGGAATTGGGTGGAAGATCTGGGTATATTAAAAAAGGAAGTTTGGGGTTTTTTAAGTCCCGTTTTGAAGGGAGGAAAGGGAGTCGTCTGAGTATATTTTGCGAGGGTATTAATTCTTTTTCGGAGGCCGATAGGGACTTGCTCGTTGTTCCATTCACCTCTAAAGAAATTAAAGAGGCCGTCTGGATGTGTGGAAGTGATAAGACGCCTGCCCCGGATGGATTTTGTTTTAGATTTTTTAAACTGTTTTGGGGCTTGTTCGAGAAGGATTTTGTGGCTATTCTTAATAGGTTTTATGAGGATGGGAATATTAGCAAGGGGTGTGGTTCGTCTTTTATCCATCTTATCCCCAAACGTAGGGACCCTCAATCCCTTAACGACGTTAGGCCCATTAGTTTGGTGGGGGTGTTAGTAAGGTGATTTCGAAGGTGTTAGCAAATCGTATGAAGTCGGTTATTGGGAGAGTGGTGTCGGAAAATCAAATGGCTTTCGTCGTGGGGTGAAATATCATTGACGGAACACTTATTGTTAATAAAAATTATCTCGTGGAGTAAAAGGTCGGGGAGCAAGGTTTTAATGTTTAAGATCGATTTCGAGAAAGCTTATGATTCGGTTGATTGGGATTTCTTGCTCAACATTTTAAGTCAAATGAGGTTCCCAAAAAGATGGTGTGATTGGGTTCAGGGGTGGCTTGTGTCGTCGAGGGCCTCGGTGCTTGTTAATGAGTCGCCGACGTGGGGGTTCCAGTGCTCAAGGGGTCTCCGTCAAGGAGATCCTCTGTCTCCTTCTTCGTTCCTTTTAATCATGGAAGTTTTCTCGTGGATGCTGGGGAAGGTGGATAGGGTGGGTATTTTCAACGGGATCCTGCTTCTGAATGATGGCCCGATAGTGTCAAGTATTCTCTTCGCGGATGACGCTCTTGTGCTTGGGTTGTGGGATGAGTTGAATGTGATGAATTTGCTTCGGTTTTTGTGTGCCTTCTTTTTAGTCTCCGGATTGCGGGTTAATCTAAATAAATATGTGTTACAGACCAAACAGGAGAACTCAACCCAAAAGACTAGTCTGATGGGTGAGAGAGCCCACTTGGCCTATAAACCCCACATCAGTTGCCCATACAACCAATGTGGGACAAGTCCCATACCTTGCAATGTTACCGATCCATAACAATCGACCCTCCTTCAGGGCCAACGTCCTCGTTGGTCATGGTCACGTTGGTCACGGCTGGCTCTCTCCAGGCCACCACTCCGTGAGCCACCACTCCGAGGTCTCGTTGGTCACGGCCACGTTGGTCAAGGCTAGCTTCCTCTAGGCCACCACTCCGTGGGCCACCACTACGAGTCTGGCTCTGATACCATTGTTACAGACCAATCAGGAGAACTCAACCCAAAAGACTAGTCTGATGGGTGAGAGAGCCCACTTGGCCTATAAACCCCACACCAGTTGCCCATACAACCAATGTGGGTCAAGTCCCATACCTTGCAATGTTACCGATCCATAACAATATGCCTCAATTGCAAGGTGGGCGATGTCTCCGGGAAGGTTGTTTTGATGAGGTGCAAGGCTGGGGTGTTAACGTTTGATCACCTTGGGCTTAGAGTGGGTGAGAATATGAACCGGGTCGCTAGTTGGAAACCGGTGATTGATTGCTTCGAGAGAAAACTTTCGGAATGGAAGGCGTTGAGGCTGTCTTTGGCTGGGCGTCTTGTGTTGGCCAAGGCAGTTTTAGATAGTCTTCCCTTGTATTTCTTTTCGTTGTTCAAGGCCCCCTGAAAGTCATCAATCGTTTGGAGTGTATTTGGTTCAATTTTTTGTGGGGCGGGAGTCGGGAGAAGAGAAAGATCCATTGGGTCAAGAGGGATATCGTGTGTCTCCCCGTTAAGGAGGTTGGGCTGGGTATGGTTCCTTTGGAGATTAAAAACTTAGCGCTGATGTCGAAATGGCTTTGGAGGTTCAACGTGTAGGAGGATGCTTTGTGGAGACGGGTAATTGTTAGTATTCATGGTTCTGTGAAGGAGGGGACATGGCTGGTCCTAGTTAAGAAGGGTGCGGCTGGTGTGTGGGCTGCTGTGTCCAGGGTGGAGCGATGGGCCCTCAAAAAAGAGGTCCGTTTGGATGCCCTTATGCATCGGGAAGAAGGCGTGTGGAAATGGAGGGGGGACTCCTGGCGAAGTTTAGTGTGAAGGGTGTGAAAAACCTGTGCATGGGCTCAAGTGTGTCGAGGCGGTTCCTTTTCAGTGGTGTAATCATGTTCCTCTGAAGGTGAATCTTCACTTTTGGAGGGCTGCGAGAGGGAGGCTGCCAACAAAGTTGGGGCTTGCGAAAGAGGGGTTTTTGTGACATCCGAGAATTTCAAGGTTAACTTCCGTTAGACAATCTCCGTTAGTTACGTTATAAGTATTAACTTAGTAACTAATGCTTAACTAGGCCGAATACGTCCACGACTTTTGGTTGATCACCGAACCCGTCCATATGTGTTATGTGTTTATTTATTTATTACCACTATGTGTAATTATGTGCAACGTGATTTAAACGCATGATTATTATCAAAAGCATGACTATTTGTTTACTTGTTGAATTATGTGGCAAATTGTTTAAATTGCCTAGTTTAATGTTTAACCAAGTAATTAGAGTGTATGCATTTGTTCTAATCTTGGGCTAATCACTTGCTAATCATTGGGGCCCAAATCCCAATGATAAGCCCAAAGGAAGCTTTAGTATTCAAGGGAAATAAACCCTAATTCTTCCCATTTGCATGCTCCACCACAAAACACACACATACACTCTCCATCTTTTTTCTCTCTCTCGTGAACCACCTAGCCGCCACCACCTAGCCACTTCTGGCCAGCCGTGAACCACCAAGGACCACCGTGATCTCAGCCTTGAAGATCATCCATCGAGCTTGGAAACCCACCCGTAAGCCCCATGACCATTTCTATGCTTTTCTTTGTGTTTTCTTAAAAAGAATGTGTAAACCTTCATGGAATCGTTTGATCTTCTGATATGATGTTTAGAGATGTTAGATCTAGCCTAAAGTCTGCAACTTTACGTGTAAAATCATGCCATAATGAAGATCCATGCTAGTTAGGTCATTTTGTGCTTAAAAAGTGTTCTTGGTGATTTGATGATGAAAACCCATGTTTAAGGTGTTAAATTTGTTTGTGTAATGTTGGTAAATGTTTATGCATGCTAGATACTGAATTATATGAAGTATGGAAGCTGTTAGAATGATTTTTTGGTCAGATTTACGAGTTTTCTGCGACTAGCGAAACTAGCCATTCGTTAGGCGAAACTGTAGTGTCGCCTGTGAAAACTAAATGTATTGCTTGAACGAAACTACCGAGCGAAACAACTATAGACTCCTGAACGAAAGTTCAAATCAGTTTCGAGCGAACCTAGATAGCGAAACTGTGTCATCAGTTTCGAGCGAATCTATCTAGCGAAACTGTGCCTTCTATGAACGAAAGTTCAAACCAGTTTCGAGCGAATCTATGCTAGCGAAACTGTGTCATCAGCTTCGAGCGAATCTAGCTAGCGAAACTGTGTCATCGGGTATTCCCTAGCGAAAGTGCTGCCCATGCATATAGCGAAACTATGTAGCGAAACTGTGCCAGACCAAAACCCAAACTTGTGCAACTTATTTGAATGTTATGCCATGACTTACATGATTATGCAATAATGAAACATGTTTTGATTTCTGTGTTATGTGAACCCTCGTTTATGATCAACCATCGGTGTCATGTGTCGGTATGTCGAGTCGTAGTTCCAACGTGCTATGTTATGGGCCATAGTGACGTAGCTAAAGTTTAGACACAACCTAACACCTAAGACCTTAATGTGATTATTAGGTCTTCGTTAACAATCATAATTGGATTATTTGAAGTGTAAGCTGAGCAACCTAAGGTGAGTTTCACTAACCCTTTAATTGTGAGCCCGTTTGGGTCACGACGAATTTACTTAATGGAAAACAACGCTGACATTTTGAGGTATTGCCAAATGGGATATCTGTTATGGAAGTTGGAGTGTTTTATGGGAAGCACTTGCAACTGTCCATCCTTGGGGTTTCAAATGAAATCCGCAACCAACTATTTAATACTTAAACCCATTTGGGATTTCAAATGAAATCCAGAACAACCATTTTGACACTTAAACTCTTTTTAGGATTTCAAATGAAATCCAGAATAAACGGTTTTAATATGACTAGTGTAGGTTAAAGTCTAAACCAAATGATATCACATGATTTCTAAGGATGCCTTAAAACTTAAAAGTCCTCAACAATCTAGTACCATTAATTTGCGAAGCGAGGGGATGTTCGGTAGATCTACTGAGGGTTTGACAAACCCTGCTCCGCGGTACACAAATGTGTAGCCAACCGGTTGGAGGCCGAACGGAGTTCAATATCAGCCTATTTTAGTTGTGGGTCCCATGAGGAACACAACTGGAGGCACAAACCATCGGTAAATGTCGAACTCTGTTACCTCAGCTTTGGTACGAACTTCCTTAGTGCATGGAAACCGGATTAGCTACCCGCGATATCGGTTGACCGCTTTAATCTTTACTTAACTAGTCCATATTCGATAATTCAACACTTGGCATTGTTTCTGCAAAACTATTACTTATTTATATGTTGATACATACGCTTATGAGACCGGGCCACTGCATGACATGCCCACTGTGAACTCGCCAACCGTTAGGTTGACACTTGTGTGGTTTCCACTTTTGCAGATCGCTGAGGAGTATCCACCGGAGGTTGGCATGGCACCCGAAGTTACTTATTTCATTTTTGAACTTAAATTTGGGAATTGAACAACAATTAATGTTTTGTAATTAAAGCACGTGGTTAGTGCTAAGATACTCATGTTCTTCTTTCCGCTACAAACTTTCAAACTGTTTTATGATGAATGTTGGACTTTACTCTGATTCGTTTAGTATTTGTAACTAATGGTTGTGGTCCTGGTTTGCTCGCACCCCTTAACGGTATAAACTCCGTTAGTGGTTAATTGGGGGTGTGACAGTTTTGGTTCCTTCGATGGTCTGTCTTGTTTATGATGGGGCGGAGGAATCAGAATATCATTTATTCACGGGTTGCCCGGCGGCGGGAATGCTATGGACGTTGCTTTGGCAGTGGTGTAAGATCCCCCAGTTTTGGATGTTTGAGGATAGGGATTTAGAGTTGGTGGATAAGGTGAGCAAGGCTACAGTATTAAAACAGGTTATGATCAATGTGGTGGTTCGGGCTGCTGTGTGGATTCTTTGGAGTAATAGAAACGAATTGGTGTTCAAGAATAAAAAGGTTTCCCTCGAGAAGTCGCTCTCCGATGTCAAGTCTGGGTTTCCTTTGGGCAAAAAATAGAGTGAAAGGATGGAATGTCGAGTGGAAAGAGTGGTGTTCCTTCAATTTTTGATGGTTCTGTAATGGTTTTGGTAGGGTCGGTTTAGCGTCTTGCTGGCCGGTTTTCCTGTTGCTAATGAAATCGCCGTTTAAAAAAAATATATTTTCATTAAGGCCGCCTATGTATCAAAATAGGCTCACCGAAAATCATAATGAAGTAACACATTCCAAAAGCAAGAAAGCTAAAGTTATTCAAATTGCAATTCAGTATATTAAATTCTAACGTGTTTATAATTTTGAAAAAGCAAATACTTTTCAAATTACCTATCAAGTTGAGAAATTGAATAGAGCAAAAGTTAGCACCCCTGTTAAAGAGCAAATTGTACCTGTGAGTCCATAATTGAGGTCTGAGGAGTCGGTGAATCACTCAAATCAACTTGGTGAAAAAATGAGTAGTTAGCTTTCAATACAGATAATCTAAAAGAACTAAATAGATACACCTATACATGCCACATAAAAGAAATGAAATCAGCCATTACTATCTGATAAATTCGAAAAGAACACACATAATAGTTTTCTTAGATCTTCACTTAGTTAAACATATTCAACAGTCTTTGTAATGACATAAACATAACCTTCAGACATAATAAGTACACTAGATCTTCACTTAGTTAAACATATTCAACAGTCTTTGTAATGACATAAACATAACCTTCGGACATAATAAGTATTTGATATTAGGGATAACAAATAGAATAAAACTTTGGTTTGAAGTTTGGACAATGTTTACTTTAGAAGATCAGTCCAACTATCGCATAGAATAACATAAGAACTAATAAACCAATATAAAAGAGTACACACGAAGTTAAAATTGATAACAAAATAGTATGCTACACTAATCCAGAAATTAGCAATGCAATATCAACAAAATGTAGCCAATATGTTGCAGTAATCTAAATCTGAAAAACAAATAGTAGAATAAGAATAAGAGATACCTTTTAATACAATTCCTTAAAGATTGAGATAATGCAGATGCCACCTCTTCAGAATCCCCGGATGTTAACCATACTCAAGATACAAAAACCGCAACACGTTACATTCATACACTACAATGATTAAAATATCCAAAATTAGTAGAGTTAAAAGTAAAATAAGTGTTATAGAATAACTGGTGTACCTCTTAGTTTAGATGCAACAACTTTGGCCTTATCGACAACAAATAAGTGGCAGCCCGAAAATGGGAATAACCCTAAATCTGCTCAACTTCGAAAATGTGAATAACCTAAGCCAAAATCATGAATTAAATTTAAAATCACTTTGACGCATCATAGGTTTTGAATTTCAAAATCCAAGATTTTAAAGGAATGTCATATGTAAAATAAAAAATAAAAAAGAAATAAATAAAAAAAACTTATGAAATTACATGAAAAAATGGAGCAAATGTTTGTGGTTAGTTAGATGAATAATGAATTATGACAGGCTCAAATGATGAATGTTCTTTGTATCTTCCAAGAGCAGGACGATCCTAGGTGGAAGGAACCGTCTTTCAAAGAATCAAAGGATGTGGATCAAGATGAAAATCAACTGACATAATGTAGTAACCATCCAACTTTGAATACTTGGTGTTTATGGAATCAGTTGAACAAACTTGAAGTTGGTAGTGTTTGAGATATAATATGATGAAAGTAGACATACTATTTTTTTTTTCAAAATACTCTAGCTCAATAGATATGCCATGCGTTATATCAAGAACTTAGAAATCAAATATATCAATCATGGCTCACTTTACATAATCTGTTCAAACAACAACTAAAACTATTTTTTTTCATTGAGTCATTTCATCAAACATCTGGCATGGAGAAACAAAAAACTGTGTTGAAATTGATAATAATATACAAATGGTTTAAAAGGAACCTCTGATTCAAGAATGCATAACCGTCCAGATTGAAATTTACAATATATCATCATAAATTTGTAAGTTCAATTGTATCGGATCAGATGTGTACGAATATAATAAACCCCAGAAAGAGAAAGCGGACCAAGGTGGCGCCCTTTCGGTTGGAGTTCTACGGTGGAAAAGAAAGTAAGGACAGGGATAGCACAATATAAAAAAGAATAAAAAAGAGAATATGAGCTTACCTTTAAAAGCACTAAGAGAAGAAAATAATGAACCTGCATCATATAATCAGAATAGTAAATTCATTGATTAGAGCATACAACTACATTAACTATGGTTATGAGATGACACTGATATTTTAGAAGCACGTAAGTAACTTATGATATCATTTATTTATAAACATTAAAAGTTTCAAAGTTACTTCAAGAATTTAAGATATTATGTTGAATAGTATTTTAACTTTTTTAGACATGAGAACTAAAGTTGGATTTTTCTTTAGCAGGTCATCACAATATCACATATAATTATTACCTTTGTTAAAATTTATTTCCAGAATCTGAGATATTATAACGAATACTATCTTTAACTTTCTTATACATGAGGACCAAAACTGCAATAAGCTGAAATCAAAGTTTATGAGTAGAATACTGAAAATGTAGTTAGTAAAGAGTTGACAGTAAATATGTTTACAACCAAAAACAAAAAAGTTTTAAAACTTTTATCTCCTGTCTACATGCTGCAGATAATACAAATAGCTTTGAATTATAATATTTAACTTTAGTAAAAGACAGTAATAACCAAAATGGTCAGAGGAAAAACTTTTTAGGAACAACTAAAAGAAGTGGCATAGGACAATCTCATCAACATATTGTCAAGCATAAGCAAACCAAAAGACAGGATCAAAAGTAACCACACAGAACATTTTAAAAAAGTCTCAAAGTGCATACTCCTAACCCAAGTGTTGGATTCCTAAAAGTTACTCAATCATTAAATATTGTTCATTTACATTCTGTTGTTGAAAGTAAATGGTAAGGAATGAACATTAAACCCAAAATCACGAAACATGAATAAGAAGAAAGGAAGTGACCTAATTGTACAGACATGAAAATTAGAAATTTTAACTGTCAAAGTAAAAGAGCAAGCTGGAAACATGCTGTCAAGCATTAACAAACCTAAATACGTGATCAAAACTAACCACATAGAACATTTTCAAATAGTCTCAAAGTGCATACTCCTAATTCCAAGTGTTGGATTCCTAAAAGTTACTCAATTATTGAATATTGTTCATTTAGATTCTGTTGTGTAAGGAACGAACATAAAACCCAAAATCACGAAACAGGAATATTCAGAGAGCAAGTGACCTAATTGTACAGACATGAAAACTAAAAATTGTAACCGTCAAAGCAAAAAAAAAAAAAAAAAAAAATTGGAAACACAGTACTAACAACCAACAACTAATGACATACAATTTCATCAAAAAATAAGTAGAAGGTATTGAAAACACATGAATTTCTAAGAAAACGAAACATGCATAAAGAAGAAAACATACCGCCAAAACAAACGAACGGGAAGGTAAGAACGTTGAGAATCGAAGCTGCACAGTAAACACAGCATCGGCAGAAACTAAAATCATAGAAGAAGAGAAGAAATTATACTTAGAACGCCGCATAACACATACGTGGTCGCCGGCGAACAGAGATGGAGACGGAGGTCATGAACCGAAGAAAAGTGAAAAGAAAGAAAAGACCCTAAATTGGAATTACTAAAACTTGGTGTCAAGTAAAAAACAAAGACACGTGGCTACGTGCCACGTGTAAACAAAAGTAAAAAGAGAGGTTTTTTTTTTTTTTTTTTTTTTGAAAGGCAATTTTATACACCAACAGACAAAACAAACAACCAAAACAAAATAGCAAGCTAGAGGCTTGCTAAACACCAAGCCAACATAAAAAGGTTAGACTAACAAATTTTTTGACAATAGCCTCCCCCTCGATCTGATGCTACCCCAAAACAAACTCCAGTCTTTGATCTCGTTCAGAATCTCATTTGGCAACACCCGCTTACCCCGAAATATCTTTTCGTTACGTGCTCTCCAAATACACCACAACGTAACTAAAACAACCGCATGACAAACCTTCTTCTTATCCTGATTTCCCTCCACATAAGTATGCAACTGCAGGTAGTCCCCCACTGAAAACCCAAAGATAGGCGGTTGCCGTAGCCACTGCCCCACCCCCGACCAGATCTGATTCGCCATAGCACAATTACAAAAAAGATGCTCAACCGTTTCAGGCTAATCCTCACACAAGGAACACTCTGAAGAAGCTACGACAATCCCACGAGTTAACAAAGCATCCTTGGTAGGCAACCGATTAAGCCCCACCCTCCATGCATGAATATTGACCTTTATCGGAACCAAATCGTTCCAAACATGAATGTAACCAACGGGCCTCGTGCTCAACATATCCACTCGTCTTCTAATCACCCTCGTAGGAGCCCGATAATCTCTCATTGTCTCCTCTATCACAGTTTCCAAATCAATGTTCAACTTAAGTAAATCATTCTTGACTCTACCAATTGATTTCCAGTTACCACAAATGCCCCCATTAATGGGGATCCCCCTCTCTAAACATGGATGATGATGAATACTAATGATCACCTGTCTCCAAAGCGACTCGCCTTCATTATGAAATCTCCACCACCATCTACTTAGAAGACCCAAATTTGAAGCTTTGAGCGAAGATACTCCCAACCCGCCATTTTCTTTGGGTAAGGTAACCGTGGACCACGCAACCCAATTAATCTTTTTCCTAACCAAATCACCGCTCCACAAAAAATTTCGTCTAATTTTCTCAAGATCATCGATTACTTTAAGCGGTGCACGATATAACGAGAAATAATAGGAAGGTAGGGTAGATAACACCGCCTTGATCAAAGTTAATCTACCCCCCATAGACAAAGTCCTCGCTTTCCAAACCGACAACCTTTTATTGAAAACATTCTTAATCGGATCCCACCACTTAACCAAATTCATATTTGCACCGATAGGAACGCCTAGATACTTTAAAGGGAAAGAACCACCCTTACACCCAAACTCCTCCCCCAACCTCATAACTTCGGTGTCATCAACCCCAACACCAAAAACTTGAGATTTATGCAAATTCATTTTTAGTCCCGAAGCCAAGAAGAAACATCTCATGATTCTCATCAAGTTTAGAGCATTTTTGTTAGACCATTTACCGATCACCATAAGGTCGTCCGCATACATAAAATGTGAAATAGACGGTCCAAGACCGGGGAGAGATATACCATCAAAGATTCCCTTACTTACCGCCGCCTTTAACATTGCCGAGAAAGACTCCATCACAATAATAAAAAGAAACGGGGATAATGGGTCGCCTTGTCTAAGCCCTTTGGTGCACCCGAATTCCGATGTAGGAGACCCGTTAACTAACACCGAGACCCTAGACGACACAAGAATACCATGTATCCATTTGCACCACAACGAAGGAAAATTCATTTTTTGTAATACCTCCAAAAGATAACTCCAACACACACTATCATAAGCTTTTTCTAAGTCCAACTTAAGGAACATAGCCTCCTTTTTCTCTTTCTTCACCCAGGTGATTATCTCATTCACCATAAGAGGCCCATCGAGAATATACCTACCCGCGACAAACGCCGATTGTTCAAGCGAAATGACCGAACCAATGACCTTCCTCAGTCTAATAGCAAGCACCTTCGAGATAGTTTTAGCAATGATTCCCATAAGACTAATCGGACGGAAATCATTCAAGGAATTCGGGTCTGACACTTTGGGAATAAGGGTAAGGAAGGCCGAGTTGCAGCCGTCACTTATAGTACCGTTCATATGAAACCAATCAAACACAGCTTTAAAATCACCCACGGAATGATCCCAAAACTTTTTGATGAATAAAAAAGTAAACCCATCCGGTCCCGGGGCTTTTTCCGAACCACACTCCCAAACCGCATTTTTAATTTCCTCAACCGAAAAATGCTCAGTAATCCAAACAGCATCACTGTTAGTAACCTTCTTCAATCCCATGTCACCAATCCTAGGCCTAGGCCTACTGTTCTCAAAAATCTCTTTTTTTTTTTTTTTTGAACGGCTAAACTATTACAAACTTCTATTCTAACCCCATAAATCACCAAATAACTGTCATTGCCTGGGTTTGAACCCAGGACCTCCAGGTAGGCAAAGCCTTACCACCTCCCCCTTGACCACTAGGACAAGGGCTCATTAGGATCCGATGTCCAAACATCTCTTAGAAAAAAATTCTAAGGTTTCATGCTTGACCAAATTAGGATCCGATGTCCAAACACCTCCAATCACCAACCCATTAATACGGTTGTTAGCCATATGGTGCTTAAAGATGCCATGAAAAAACGTTGAATTCTCATCCCCCTCTAACCCCCATCGGATACGAGCTTTTTGTTTAACATCGAGACTTTTAGCTAACCCAATCTTTTTAATCTCCATTTTGGCCTCAATATAATTCTCCACCTCCGAATCCTCCAGACCGTCATCCTCCACCGCCATATTTTCCCAAAAGTTGACCTTGTTGATCAACCCTTTTAACCTATCAGCCTAAGAGAGGTACAAAAAAGAAACGGAGGGTAAAACCTGCGACGTGTAAATCACCGAAAGAAACACTAAACCACTCCAACCAATGAACCAACACAACATAAAAGATGTATATATAAAGTAACTAGTAATAGTAATGTACCCGAGCGTTGCGGCTATGACAGTTCTAAGGGTGTTATTCGTCATTTGTTCGTTTGTTTATAAGGGCGCGACAATTTACATCGCGGTATTCGTTTTTTTAGCGTGATGCGCTACGATGTTAACTTATAATGCGGTATATGCGCATTCATTGGTGACAACAACGTCTTATACTTGTTTTTTGTTAGTTTATCAATACTTTTGTCATATATTTTTCATCATAAGTCTGTTAGTATTCTAATTTATATCATCTATTTACTTTTCTACCCATGTAGAACTCAGACAAATAACAACAAACACCCGAATTTAAATATATATTGGTCACAAACATAGTAATTTAAAACTAAAAGAGTTTTAAGATAGCATTCATCAACATTGTTTTTAGATATCATTAATAACATAGTAGTTTTAAAATAAAAATCCGGGTGTCAATGAATTCCATTGTGAGGAGGTCAATATGCGCGTTGCGGCGACGGCAGTTCATAGGGCGTTATTCGTTTTTTTAGCACGACGGCAATTCATAGGGCGTTATTCGTTTTTTTTAGCGCGACGGCAGTTCATAGGGCGTTATTCTTTTTTTAGCGCGACGTCAGATAAAAACGCGGCGACGACAATCATGAGCCTTATAAATCTGTTAGTTTATCATTTGTGTATCAGTGTATTGTATCTATATCATGAGCCTTACAAATATCAATTAAATAATAACGAACACATGAGTCTTATCGTTATTGTTAACGATATTTTATCATGTTTAAACTTAGACTCCAATAAACAATAAACATAAAGATAACGATAACAACTAGAAGAAAAAAAAACTAGTTTCAACTTTTGGTTCTTGACTCCAAATCTCAATCTTCTATCAACCATTCCATTGCGTGCTTGAATGTGCCAAATTTTATTCTTCAATGTCACAGATCACGTAATCCTCTGGCCGAAGTCTTCAATCAACCGGTGCGATGACATAGTTTAGGACCGTAGTCCGATAGGCGGTGTCATGTCTAGCAATCAGTGGTCTCCTGGATACGTATATCAAGAGACAAGATTCATTGATAAAAAACGAAGAAAAAGAAGAAGAAAAAAACGATGGTGATGAGATCCGTAGATCAAAAAAGTAAAAGAAAAAAAAAACAAAGTAGTTGACCATGGCCAATGACGATCTCTTTAATCCGTAGATTAAGAGAGGGGATCCATAAATTAAAAAGAAGGGGGAAGAGATGGTGCTAGAAAAAGAGGCAACTCGGCAACCGGTGACCGTGGTCGTGCGACAGTTTGTCGAGGCTGACATGCAGCAATCTCTAAGATCCGTAGATCTAAAAGAAAAATAAAAGAAGAAGAAAAAGAAAGGCCGTTGACCGTGGTCAGGCGACAGTCTCTTCGTAAGAGATGAAAGAAAAGAAAGAGACCTGATTAAACCGTTACTAGGTCGACTAAGATCGGTGGCAACATTCAATCGTCAAGAGGATCCAAGCGACAAAAGAATGGCGGTACAGATAGGAATCATGAGTTACGTGTTCATAGGAAACCCTATCCATTGATAAGAATAAACAATCACACATGGCAAGTTTGTAAGCAAAATAATTATTTGTGGAACTAATATGTGCCTAAACATAAGGTAAGTTTGTGAAAATTACTTGCGTACAAGCAATTACAAATGACAAAAAATCGGAAAGTTAAATCTAATTAATCTCCACAAAAAATTATTACCGATTTTGCACCAAAAGAAAGAATGATGATCGGAATCTTGAACCAAAACGAAACTTTATTAGAAACAGAACGGGAAAAAAAGAGCAAGAAACTAAAATAAAAACGAAGTTGGGACAGGGCGGCGGCGGCAATGGCACACCGCCCTGTCTAGGGTTTGGACTTGGTGGTGACGACTAGGTTTTAGATCGTTTAGGCTGTGATACCATGTAAGAATGTGGAAAGACTCAATGATCTTATTGATAGAAACGGTTACAATATATAGAGAACAAACCTTAAACCCTAGATACCTAATGGGCACGTGGGCTCTACTAATAACCTTAATCATAATATAGTCTAATAGTTAGTTCCACATTAACCGTTTTGTGTTCCTCTTGATTCAGACAAGATAAGCTACCCTCGCTTCGCGGCGGGGTAGCTACATGTATTCTAAATAGAATAAACTTAATGATGTTCGAATGGATTTACTACTCCTAAGTTTGTCGATAATTATAGTGTTTCTTATGGATTTATATTTGACGATTCATGGCATTAGAACAATGACTATATAACTAGAACAGTCTAGAAAGTTGTATGATGGATTAATCATTTACAAAACATGTTTACATATTCTGAAATAAACTAATTAAAAGAAAAAAATTGTAGAACTCCTAACTTGAAAGATTAATGTGGATACATGTAGTAGACAAAAATAATAAGCTTGTTGCATACTACTGCTGCTTCGTGATCTTGTACAAAATGATGCACCTGCACTTTGGACTTGGTATTTCATCTTAGCTCAACCAAAAGAAAATATGTTTACAAACATTTAGAAACACACCATCCAATAGAATTAGCTTTCTAAACTATTGCTGAATGGATCATTGGAAGCATGAAAATAATTTTTTGTAGAAGTGTTCATTGGACATAAATTTGATCTCTATAATAAAGTTCATGCTTCAATAGCTAGCACACCCCAAATAGAAAAAAGATTGTAGCTGTCACTAAATATTAGTCAATATCAATTTTCGGTTACGGCCCAATGGCCCATGCCCGCTAATCCAGCCCGATTAGAGGCCCGACCCAGTTCCTTTAGCGACACGTTAAATCGGTTCGTGGCTCATTTCTTGGTTCACGACCGAATACCCGATCCCTGGTCAAATACCTGGCCCTAACCGAATACCTCTATCTCGGTATCTTCTTTTCTTCACCCGACCAACCCGAGTTCGAACCCCCTAGGCCACCGATTTCTGTTCCCTTATTCGGTTCCCTCTCCCATTCGGTCCTAACCGATTTCCTAGCCTAACTAACACAAGATTACTTCTTGGTTACACCTAAAACCTACACTAAGACCCTATAGATCCTAATCCCATCACCACCCAACATCCTTTTCCCCCATGGTACACTTTCTTCATATCCTATGGACAAAGATTTCCTACTAAATTGCTTGAACCTTGCCCCCCTCCTTCTCTTGTAAACCGATTCGGTGCACCTCTACATACACAAACACTTAAACACTAAACCAAGACACCCTCCTTCTCTAGATATTTTATTTCTCTCGGCTCAAGCAAACCCAACCGAACCACCTTTCATTCGGTTCACATCACTTAACCAAACCCAAGTCCCACTTCATTTAATATCAACCCATCTATCTCCATTCATTCTACACTTAAACGTTTCAAAGAAACACACAAACACTCTCATCTCTCTCTTTCTCTCGGACTCGTACCCAATCACCACCACCTCCACTGATTTTGTTCAACAACCAAACTCACTCAAGTGTTAGTGATCATCTTCTTCACATCTCTAGTAAGTCATGAACTTTCTTTTTCATTTAACCAAGTTATATTCTTTCTCCTAACCCTGAAGCTCATACACTTTCCATGATCTTGTTCTTCCTTTCCACCGATTTCTCTAATATATTCAAGACACATGATTGGGTTGGAGCTAAACATTGGAAGCTTACAACAAACCCATTTATCATTACCGATCCCATTGAAGCTTTAGTGAGTCATCTTCCTATCTTTACTCATGTTTATGTTCATAAACAAATATCATGTTCAAACCCATGTACCATACAAGTCTTGCTATATGTTATACTTTAACTAACTAATAAATGGTATTTCTAGACTAGACATATATTTGATGTGCTATAGTGTTATATTTTGTCATTCTTGTGTAAAATATATGCATATTCATGCTTGTATATTTAAACAAGTGGTTATTATGTTCATACTAAAATCTATGACAAAAGACATGATAGTATGTTATATTATGTTGATAATGAAAAATGATCACATGACAAGTATACATACATATTTTCGGCTATATAATTATGTGTGGTCAAAGTTAGTAAAAAATGTATATTGTTGGTATCTTAGTATTTAAAAGATGTCACATGTAACATAACCATGGAAATATTTCATAAAATATACTTATAAATTCATGACATAATTTTTATGGTTAGTATACTTATAAATGATTTTTCTAAATCATAATATTATAACAAAATGCCAATTTGTTAAAAGAGATGCTAAACATAAAGAAGTATAAAAATTCCTTGATTTTATTTCATAAATTCTATTTAATTTGAGTAAATGGTGAAAATACCTAACACTTGTCATATGGTGTGCTTGAGACTTTAAAAACATAAGTTAATAAATTACCCACAAGTTTCCAAAAGTCGCTTTTGATCCTAGCTAATTCCAAGTTCAAAAAACGGGGTTTTCGGGACCTGAAAACCTTAATTTTCCAAATAATTTATTTTAAAATTACGGGGACATATAGGTTCTGGTCTAGAACAGTAAAGAGACCCATTTTTTTGATAAATAAAATGAATGGTGACAATCAAAAGTGGAAAATAATGTTTTAAGAAGACACCAGACAAAAACTGTGACTCACGGTAACTTTAAAACGCTAATTTTAACAAGTTGGACTACCACTGACAAGCTTCGTAATTTAGAAACTAATATCATATTAAAACAGCCCCAAAACATGCTCCAAATGTTTAAGGAAACTCAAATCATCATAAAACAAGTCATAGACGCAAAACCGGTAAAACCGACACCGTTACCAGGTCAACCGGCACTCAAATTCATAAAATATAAATTCTTATATTTTAAAATTATTATTTTATAAAAATAAATATATTTTTATGTGTCTAAAATATTCCATGAAGAATCTATTCATATCACGTACTGTCGCACGGTAGAAATCCCGTATTTTGAACCTAATTAATGAAGTGATTTAATAATTATTTGTGGAGGTTCAAAACCTTATAATTATTTAATTAAATCAAATATTGAATTTATCATGTCGTCATGTGAAAAGAAACATATATTATTCAATATAAATACTTTTCTGTTGAATAACAACAGCCCATTAACATTCTATCTAAATATGTATAGAGATAAGATTATATGAAGAATAGGAGAAGAGAGAGTAGAGATTAGATAGAAGTATGGAACTCATATATTGTCTTCTTCATTACATCATATAGCCATATTTATAGGGCTAAGGTATTAATACAACATAATGATAAAAGAGAGTTAAGAATGTGGATAGTCACAATAATTGTTCATAATACTCCCCCTTGACTATCCATAGAACAATATACTATTATTTTAATATGCTTATGGATGCTGCCTCATTAAAAACTTTGCTAGGAAAACCTAATGGGACAAAACCATAGCTAAGGGAAAAAGAGTGCAGCGCGTATTGGTCTCCCTCTCATTTTGACATGTATAATTTATGCGAGTAGTATCGATCTTCTTGATCCCTTTAGGTGCAACTCCTTAAGCTCTTTGCTCAGTACTTTTGTAGTGGTTGATTTGCTTCTTAATCACTTGATGTGGAATTCCTTCAGCGACTAATGTTATATGATCATCATGTAAAACTCCCAAACTTTAGCGAAGTGTGTTTCAAAGCTAACCCAATAACCGATTGGGTAGAAAGCGACATTTCCAATGGTAGTGACTCTCATTTCTTAGCTCTGATTATCGTTCTTCTCAATATAGTTCCAACAAATTGAAACAAAACTCACTGCCTCTTGCCTTATCTCATAGATAAACGCCACAAGATCCAAAATTGTTTCTATAACCATGCTATAATACATTACCTGCATTTGAATAACTAACAAAACTTGTTTTGTTGGATTAGTAAAATATAAACTTATACCTTTATACCTTCAAAATATTCCAACGTCTCATCACTGGACATAGGTAATATCATACAAATAAATTTAAATAAATTAAAGTAAATGATATGTTAATGCAACAAGTGCACATAGTTGTAGTACTTTCACATCAATATTTTTTCATTCTCTAAAGTGACCATTTTATGTATCCAGTAATCCAACAATCTTTAGCATATATGATAGATGATTAATTCAGTATGTTTCCACACAATAGTCTCCAACATTTTAGATATGGCTTTATAGATGTGTATAAACATTTTTTTTATACAAACTCGGGACTGTCCTTCTGGCATATGGACCATTTGCATGATATTTGTATCCCGACATAATCATGCCTTCATATCAAACTTAACAACACTACTTTTAGTTCATACACAACCATCTTAAGTTTACACAATATATTCTCAAGGCTTTATACAAATGCATGCTTGAGACTTATAATCCATCTATAATCCATTATGAATTAATTTCTATCATGACTCATTATACATATGCATTCACTCATGAGGAGTTTGGATACATAAACTTAATCTTTTAACAAATCAATTTAAAACTGATAACATTATATCATTCTTATCCATGGTTTATTGACATATCATGTCATCATGTGATGTTTACTGGTGCAGAAGGATTCTTTATTAAGATATTTCAAATACCTTCAAACATTCCACTTCTTGGGGGTTTATATGGACCTTTATATTTAAGTATTCAATGTATACACATAATAGTAATGTATTCAAATCCGAATGTTTATACAACAATCATAACATTCTCGAGAACTTACTCTAAGTTATTGTGGCACTTTAAACCCTACAAAAATTTCATGTATCATCATCAAGTGAGCTATATACCTAGGATATCATAATTTTCATAAGACGCATATCAATTCTCTATAGTATTACCAGACTAATAAACTGTTGGAATCTCATTGCATCCACCACCGGAGAATATGTTTCCTCATAATCAAACTTAGGTCTTTACAAAAATCCTTGTGCCACCAGTTTTCTTTGTATTGCTTAATATTATTTTCACATCATGCTTTTGTAAAATAGACCTGTTTATGTCCAACATTTAGAGAATTTCACTCTGCCTGGATTACGTCTTTCTTTTTGGCCAATCATTTCGACTTTTCATCACAAGCATATCTTACTTCTTGATCCTTATCATTTTTATTATTTCTAGCGCTTATTATATTCAAAATATTATCGACGTCGATTTTTTTTCGATTCCATATATGCTTAGACATGATATATTTTATCGAGATATCTTCATAATTTTCAGGTACCTGAGGTTCTTCTGGAACCATCATGTCTAGCGTCTCTCTAAGAGACTCTTCTACTAGTACCTCGACTTCACCATCTTCATTAGTTGCTCCATTTTTTGAGGATATTTTATTATTGGAATCGACTAGTCTACCACGATTCAAACGTGCCATAGACTCATTATCAATATTAATTTGTCCTTCTAGGACACCAATCTTAATTGGAGCAGTAGCAACTGGTATATGTGATTTGGTCGCTTTTTAAGGTCAGTGAATGTGTCTGGTAATTGATACGTTAATCTTTATAAATGAATTATCATTTGAAATCTAGATTACAATGTTTAGTTCAAGGATCAAGATAATATAGCGATAATTCATTCTAGCTTATTTTATTTTCCAACTGCTTTTTATCTCCCCCTGATGTTGGTAATGTTGTTTCCTGAAAACATAAATCTAGGTCAAAAATAAATCTATCACTATTGGTAGTAATTTATACCCAACATTTATTCCCAACCTCCTTTGCCCATCTTTGTGCATCGTGGTGGAGCACTTTCAATATATATCACACAAAAAATATAAGATGAGAAATATTGTTACTGACCATAAACCACTATAACGGGGAGGAAGTATTATGACTTATTGGCCTGATGTGAATTAATGTGATTTCATGGAAAATCACATGCACTTTACATACAAATATAAACTTTTGCTCTCATGATTATTGGCTTTGCAATCAATCGCAGAGGTTTGGTAACCATCTGCAACAAAAGCAATTCGTGTACAAACTTAAACAACATGAAGTTCAACACTTATTCCAATAATCATTTGTAACTTGGGGATTATATTCACCATTAATATTACCAAAATAAATATGATTATTAGGAAGAGTGTGCTTGCTATCTCATTAGCTAAGCCACAAATCATGCAACCTTCAAGTTGTGAATTTGATAACCATTTAGACGATGCATCGATTTATAAGACTAAATGGTATATAACTTAGGCTATATATATATATATATATATATATATATATATATATATATATATCATTATATCCTTTATCACTTCCAGATCACTTATGGATTCACACCCATTTTAATCGGTAAATAGTTCCCTTAAGAGCAAACATTACATGTTCATTATCAATTTGAAAAATCTTCTAACATTCAATATGTTTCACATCATCATTGACTCGGTGTGGTCTAACCGGTCATGCCAATAAAATAATCATGATCTATAAACTTTCAGTTTATGATCGTATATGCTTTAGTCGCACCGATGCTTATTTAATAAGCGATTGAAATACAAGAGAATGATGTATCCATTCAAACATTCGTGTAATGTCACGTTTCTGATCTTCACACTTTATTTTCATATGATCATTCTCTTCTTTCTCCACTGTGATGGTCGATCACATTATCGTCATGAATATTATTACAATCTCTTAATTACATCTATGATCATCATCATTAATCTGATGGACATAAATTCACATTCACTTCAGGGAATGGAATAAAACCAAACATGTTTCATGATTTTCTTAACATATGGATATAAAATCATTTCATACTTTTACATACTATTGCTACTTCACGAGCATTCTAAATGTATGAAAATCATTTTGTCTGGTTTTTCCTCATAATAATATCAATTGAGAAGTATTTATACGTCTGAATCATTCAAGACTTACTGGCCTTCTATCTTATGGCCTTATATAGATCGGTAATGATATTTAAGGAGCATAAAACTTTAAGTATCATATTTTTTTATGAGAACGAAAATAAACCACAAATGGGTATTTTATTTGATTTATTATAATACCCGTTATACGTATAATTTAAAGCATCTAGAGGACATGCTATAATGGCAAAACATGTAATTCTCAAAGTTATTACATATCGATATGTAAAACATGTTTATACTTTTTCGCCCGATTGTGATAATAAAACACAACTTGTCTTTTAATTATTTTATCTAGTGCTATATATTTAATAGCATATTAACATTGAGATGCACAATAAAATCATATTGTACAGCACATGGTACTATAACATGTCATTATATAAACTTGAGCTTATAGTAAACCTGTATGATTCGAGATGCTCAAGTCTTATCATTTTGACTATTACATAACTTCCACCAAAATAAAATAGTTTTGGAATCTTAATGAAGGCATTTAATATGCAATATTCATCTTATACTCATTAAAGACATAAAAGAGTTATGATATGTTGTATACCACAAACATCTTGTTTAAAACCTACACATAATATGAATAAATTCATAACAAGTAGGTTATACAATATGTTAGTAATAATAAACCATAATTTTGGTTTAGTTATTCTATTCATTAGTAGCTAGAATAACATCATAAGGATCTTGTGTTTTTAATCCAAACACAATGATAATTTCTCCATATTTTTATATCATCCATGACCACAACCAAGACTTTTACTTTAGTAATTACATGAGGAGACCATAACCATGACTTCCACTTTGGTCATTATATGTTGTCACATGCCCATATTC
Organism: Deinandra increscens subsp. villosa; assembly: GCA_039602395.1. Classification (NCBI taxonomy): domain Eukaryota; kingdom Viridiplantae; phylum Streptophyta; class Magnoliopsida; order Asterales; family Asteraceae; genus Deinandra; species Deinandra increscens. Next base: position 45,365,259 of record JBCNJP010000008.1, on the reverse strand, counting down.
GCTTCTAGGAATGGGGTTTTACCAACGAGATGAGTCTCGTGATTTTTCATTAGGAGCTCTTATATTCTTCATATCCTTACCAATAATGTTTTCACAACATAGAACTAATTGTCACACCCCCAAAAATCCCACGCGCGACAACGCGCCGCAGGGAGCGTGACAAACCAGGATCGAACACATTAGCCATACGAACAGTCTATATGCAATGTAAAAGTAAAACCAGAGTAAATGCGGTTATTAAATGCGGAAGCGTAAACGACAAAGTTGTAATAATTGTTCATGCGCCAAAACATGCGCAAACCAAAAGTTAATAAGTTTGATAAATAAATAAGTCTATGATGCATGCATGGTAATAGTAATCCTTATGTGGTGCATCCTAGCTCGTGGCAGACAATCCAGTTTAGCGACCTGAGATATAACATGCTAAAGTGTCAACACAATGGTTGGTGAGTTCACAGGTTTATCAGTTCAATAACATTACAAGTTCAGTTTAAGATTGACCGTTTAATAACGTCAAGTTGTAAGAGCATAATCACTAATATATATCAAATAGCTAGCTAGGCTATATACATGAAACTTCACACGTTGATGGTCACCGAAGCTAACAGTTGTTCATAGTTTGCCTTGTTGTGTTTAGGACGAATATAACACCCGTTCGATATCCAATCGTGTCAGAGCGACTGACCCGGGTGGGGTTTGTCAGACCCAGTAGTACTACAATATATTTCCCGCTATCGTCATTAATACTAACGGTACCATAGGAAGGACTTTGTTGTATAGTGTGCTACAAGTACTTCAAGTGATATATAAAAGTCTAATTATCTCAGTTGTGTAAATCATGCATGTTAATCTCCCCCAAATGGATTAAAACAGTAAAATGGGGCCGTGAAACTCACCTTAGGTTGCTCGGCAAGGTTTCCAGTCAAACAGTTAATTCAAGTAGCAAGAACGAGTCTTGTGCAAGCAATCAATCACCTAACGAGCATAAACGTATAAGTGTGTGTTCTATAGGTTATTAAGTCTAACGTAAACGATAAAAACGAAGGATCGTGAAGTTCGGAGTAAGTCGAGGATGGCACGTGTGCCAAATCCGAGCGATTATCGAAATAACGCGAGAAAATCCAATATATAACTTTAATATATATTTTCTAAGTAAATACATATATATTATATATATATATTTAAATAGATGTTCAAGTGACGTTAATAATAAAGTTTCAACAAGTTATAAATGTATATATACATAAACATGTTAAATCCAATGATTTAAATATTTATTTTGAAAAGAAACAACAATTTATGGTGAAACATAATCCAAAACCGAGTATTTCGTGTTTCTAATCAAAACAACGCTTTTTAATAGTTTCCTAAAAACATTTAATGTTTACACAAAATATTATTTTGTTTCAACCCAACGTCTTGTATATATATATAAAATAGTTTACACAATGAATGTATATATATCTATTTATCCTTTTTAAATAAACCCAAAGTTTTATATCAATAAATATATATACATGGATGTTTTTTTTTAAAAAAAAACTATATTTTTAATTTAAATTGACAATTTAAACATGTTTTACAACTAAAATTATGGTTTACGAGTTTTAACATCTCAAATATATTTTTACGGGTTTTAGGTGTGTCGTGGGATGACTTTGGTACAAAATCTAGTGTTCAAAAGCTTGTACGAATGCAAAAATAATAAAAACAGCACATATGGGTGTCCTTGGGTTCAAACCCAAGACCTCACAGTTACGACCCCGTGAACAAACCACTCGGCCAGCGCTTGGTTGGTGTCATGGATCCGATTCATATAATTTTATGTATGAGCCGCGACTGGAATTTGGTTTACAAAATAGAACCAAAAAAAAGAAATGTGGAGGACGGGTTTCGAACCCCCGACCCTTCGCAACTCAACCCAACGCCCAAACCATTGTGCCAGATTGGCGTCTGAGTTATATCCAGGAATGAAACTATATAACTTGTACAAGCCTGACTTCATCTTCTTCATTATGAGCTCCGGTGGCCGGAGTTTATTCCGGTCACCGGAAAAACGCGAAAACATAAATAAACTCGAAAAAAGAATGCGACTAACGAAAAGGAACATTTACCTCGAATCGGATGTGAGATACCACGGGTTTTAAACACCGAAACCGAGTCCGAATGTTCCGACGACAACTCCGTGTGTTGCTCCGTTTCAAGAATTGAAACCTCCTGTTCGATCAGCGTCGAGAGGCGATTTCAGTGGATGCAAAATGGGAATAGATGGTGCAACGATTGGCCGGAATTTTGTAAGTTTCGGTGGCGTTTTAGTGGGTTTTCTTCGTGACGGCAGGGAGAGAACGAGAGGGTGAGAGCGACTGATAAGCAGGGATGATAATGATGTATTGTCTCAATGATATACGTATCATTGATCTCTCATTGATGGCCGACCAAGTAACCGACCGAGTAAAAAGGAATCGGTCGAAACCGAATTCCAGCTCTTGAATGGCTCGTAAATGCCATTTAATTAGGTTTTGGCAATTGACATTTTCAGTCCCTCCCTAACTTTCAAGAATGACACCAGGTTTAGGGTAATTACAACAACGGTCCCCACTAGTTTTGTAAAGGAAAAGATATTTAGAGATTGGCGGAAAAGTCCCTCAAGGTTATAAATCTTTAACGAGCTCTAACGGAGTTAACGGGAAATGTTTTTAACAACGAATATACGAGGTACGTCAAAGTATAAAGATCGTGTAACGTTTATAAGAGAGATATAATGTTAAACGACTACATAAAATCATAACTAATAATTCTACTTCTCCATTTAATTTCACATAAAATCATAGATTTTAATTCTATAACTTATATATTTAAAATACATAACTCTATGATTAATAACTTGTAATTAGAGTCCTTAAATTACATAAAATCATAAATGTGATTAAATTATGTTTTATATATATACATATATTTGTATTTATCACCTAAAATCATAAGATATAATTGTCACATAAAATGACGCAACGTTCACATGAAATCGTAACGTATGATTTACATAAATCATAGAACAAGAATATCAAACGTCGAACTTAAGTGCATGCTCGTTTAGTGATTACTACACAAAACCCTAATTGCTAGAGTCAACAAGTCAACAAATCAGCACATAAATGTTCGCACAACATTTAATACGGTTTTACGTTCAGTTAATGCTAGAAAGTGACCTGAAAAGTCGGATTGTCACAGTATCCCCTTGTTGAAGAATTTTCGTCCTCGAAAATTGTGTAACGCGGTAAAAGTTAATGAGCTAGACACAAAGAAAAGAAAAGAAAAATTCTCAGTCGTCACATCATCCCCTTGTTGAAGAATTTTCGTCCGCGAAAATTAAACCAGTACCTGAACTAGACGAAGGCTGATCCTTGAATAGTCTGGGATATTTCTTCATCATCTGATCTTCGCGTTCCCAGGTGAATTCAGGACCATGTCTTGAGTTCCAACGAACTTTAACGATTGGGATTTTGCTACGCTTTAACTGTTTAACCTCCCGGTCCATAATTTCTACCGGTTCTTCGATAAATCGAAGTTGTTCATCCACATGTAACTCCTCGAGTGGAGTGATCAATGTCTCATCTGCTAAACATTTCTTTAAATTCGACACATGGAAGACGTTATGGACCCCACTTAGTTCTGCTGGTAAGTTGAGTTCATATGCTGATAGACCAACTCTCTCAACGATCTCAAATGGCCCAATGTATCTTGGGTTTAACTTACCACGTTTACCAAAACGCACTACACCTTTCCAGGGTGAGACCTTTAACAAGACCTTGTCTCCTTCCTTAAATTCCAAAGGTCTACGCCGTTTATCCGCATAACTTTTCTGTCTATCCCGTGCGGCTGCCATACGATTACGAACTTGCACGATTTTCTCTGTTGTCTCGAGTACCAACTCAGGACCTGTGAGTTGACTGTCACCAACTTCGGCCCAACATAGAGGTGATCTACACTTTCGCCCGTAAAGTGCTTCAAACGGAGCTACACCAATACTGGTGTGGTAACTGTTGTTATACGAGAATTCCACCAAGGGTAAGTGTTTATCCCAACTTTCACCAAAATCGATAGCACATGCACGCAGCATGTCCTCAAGAGTTTGAATGGTCCTTTCACTTTGGCCATCGGTCTGAGGATGATATGCAGTACTCATATCCAGACGCGATCCCAATGCTTCATGTAGAGATTCCCAACATTTGGACGTAAATCGAGCATCTCGATCTGATATGATAGAAACAGGTACTCCATGTCGTGCGACGATCTCTTTAAGGTAGATTTTTCCTAACGTCTCGTAGGTATCAGTTTCCTTGATTGGTAGGAAATGCGCTGACTTGGTTAAACGATCAATAACTACCCAAATTGTATCACATTTGCTTGCTGTACGGGGTAATTTTGTGATAAAATCCATGGCGATACCCTCCCATTTCCACTCGGGAATTTTTGGTTGTTGGAGTAACCCTGCCGGTTTCTGGTATTCCGCCTTAACCTTGGAACAAGTCAAGCACTTGCTTACGTAAGTGGCAATGTCAGCTTTCATCTTAGGCCACCAGTAAATCAGTTTCAAATCTTGGTACATCTTATCCGAGCCTGGATGAATAGAGTAACGAGACTTATGGGCTTCATCCATAATCAATTCCCTCAAATTTCCATACACGGGAATCCATATTCGGTTCGCACAATACCGGATACCATCTGATCTGACTTCCAATAACTTATCCATACCCCGCAAGGATTCTAATTCAATGTTCTCATCTTTGAGTGCTTCGAGTTGTGCATTCCGGATCTGATCGGGTAAACCGGTATGGATAGTAAGTTGTAACGCACGAACTCTTCTAGGCTTGGGGTTGTCCTTCCGATTTAAGGCATCGGCTACTACATTAGCTTTGCCTGGATGGTATCTAATTGCGCAATCGTAGTCATTAAGAAGTTCCACCCAACGACGTTGTCTCATGTTCAACTCTTTCTGAGCAAAGATATGCTCGAGACTTTTGTGATCAGTGTAGATAGTACACTTTGTACCATATAGATAATGTCTCCAAATATTCAACGCGAAAATGACTGCTCCCAACTCCAAATCATGAGTTGTATAATTCTGCTCGTGAATCTTCAATTGACAAGAGGCATAAGCTATGACTTTTTCTCTTTGCATCAGCACGCAACCTAGTCCTTGCTTCGATGCGTCACAATACACCACGAAATCATCACTACCCTCAGGTAGAGATAATATTGGCGCGCTACAAAGTTTCTGCTTTAGTAGCTGAAAAGCGGCGTCATGCTTTTCATTCCAGTTATACGCTGTTCCTTTATGCGTTAGCGCCGTAAGAGGTTGGGCTATCTTCGAAAATCCCTCAATGAATCGTCTATAATAACCTGCTAAACCAAGAAATTGGCGAATCTCCGTTGGTGTCTTAGGCGCAGGCCAATTCTTAATTGCCTCAACTTTGATTGGATCAACGTGAATCCCCTGATCATTAACAATATGACCAAGAAATTGCACCTCACGCATCCAGAAATCACACTTTGAAAATTTTGCATACAATTGCTCCTTCTTGAGTAACTCTAAGATCAAACGAAGATGTTGTTCGTGCTCCTCTTTAGACTTAGAATATATCAGAATATCATCAATGAAGACGATGACGAATTTATCGAGATATGGCTTGCAAACGCGATTCATCAAGTCCATGAAAATCGCTGGTGCGTTGGTTAACCCAAATGGCATAACCATGAACTCATAATGACCATAACGAGTTCTAAACGCTGTTTTCGAGACATCCTCTTCACGGACTCTCAACTGATGATAACCTGATCTTAAATCGATTTTGGAATAGTAACTAGATCCCTGTAGTTGATCAAACAAATCATCGATTCGGGGCAAGGGATAACGATTCTTGACAGTCACCTTGTTGAGTTCTCTGTAATCGATGCACATTCGAAAGGTTCCATCCTTCTTCTTAACAAACAACACTGGAGCTCCCCAGGGTGATGAGCTGGGCCTAATAAATCCCTTTTCAAGTAGTTCTTGGAGTTGAGTATACAACTCTTGTAGCTCATTTGGTGCTAAACGATAAGGTGCACGAGCAATAGGCGCTGCTCCAGGAGCAAGATCAATCTGAAATTCGACTTCTCGATGAGGCGGTAGACCTGGTAGATCTTCCGGAAAGACTTCAGGAAAGTCCTTCACGATCGGAATATCTTCAATTCTCTTCTCCTCATTCGTTTTCTCTGAAATGTTCGCGAGAACAGCAAAATGTCCTTTACGCAGACACTTCTGTGCCTTGAGATAAGATATCACACCCATGACAGTACCACACTTTTCTCCTTGAACTGAGAGCAATTCTCCACTAGGTAACGGTATCCGAACAATCTTCTCATGACAAACGATTTCAGCACGATTCTTGGATAGCCAATCCATTCCCACAATGACATCAAAACTTCCCAAGGAGATGGGCATAAGGTCTATTTCTAATTTATGGCCAGCCAATTCCAATTTACAGTCTTTAACTAAATGGGTGGACTCAACAAGTTTACCATTAGCAAGTTCAACTACGTATTTAGCATCTAAAGGAGTCATGTTGGCATTTATCATATTGCTAAATTTAGTAGATATGAAGCTTCTATCGGCACCAGTGTCAAACAAGACTAGAGCATAATATCCGTTAAGAGAAAACTTACCGGTAACGACATTTGGATCTGCCCTAGCATCTCCCGAGCCTATGACAAAAGCTCTACCTCTGGCACCATTTCCACCGTTGTTCCCATTGTTGTTGTTATTATTGCCATTGCGATTGCCAGTGTTGGTGTTATTGTTGTTATAGTTGTTGTTGTTGTTGTTTCCACCGTTGAGCTGAGGACAATTCCTCTTTATGTGGCCTTCCTTACCACAATTAAAACAACCTTTAGGGGCTTCAGCATCCTGAACTTGTTTCCCATTGTTCTTAACCCTGCAGGTTTTGGACTGATGACCCTTCTTTCCACAATTTGCACACACATAAGAGTCACACGCACCATAGTGATGGAAACCACACTTATTACAACGTGGGGAATTTCCCATGTAAGATGATCCTCCTTGGCCGCCTCGGCCTTGATTGTTCTGCTTCTGGTTGTTTGAGGAGAAATTCCTAGAATGATCAAACTTGCGATTCTGGTTTTGGTGATTCTGCTGATTGGAAGACTTGTTTCCAGACTGATTCCCAGAATTATCCCACTTTCTTTTGTTATCAGAGGTTCCAGTAGTTCCTTTCTTAGGAGGTAAGACTCCTTGTTCAACTGCTTGATTGGTGAGCCTATTAGCAATCCTTACAGCATCACGAATAGTCACAGGGTTTGAAGCAGTCACCATTCCCTGGATTTGAGGTACCAAACCCTTGATATACAGCTCGATTCTTCGGTAAGCAGGTGTGGCGATTCTAGGACACAAATTCGCAAGAGAATTCGAGCGAGTAGTGTAAGCTTCAATGTCCGACCCCTCCATCTTGAGGTTATACAGCTCAGTTTCTAATTTCTGGATCTCGTCCCGTGGACAATACTCTTCTTGCAAAAGTTCCTTGAATTCAGCCCAAGGCATGGCATTAGCTTCTTCAATCCCCAGCATTTGCACCTCAGTCTTCCACCAGGTGAGAGCCGGTCCTTCCAAAGTACCCGTGGCAAATTTCACTTTGCTAGCCTCGGGACAGTTACACATTTCAAAAGCAGATTCCACTTTTTCAATCCAGTGGAGTAGGCTAACAGCTCCTTCAGTTCCTTTGAACTGATTAGGCTTACAGTCCATGAAAGTCTTAAATGTAGCATTACCTGTACATACGTTCATACAATCATTCAATCACAGATTACCAATATGTGTGATCACATCAAACAACAACACACGAATTTTGTGTTACCTTGGGGTGGCCCTGCATTGCCTGCACCTTGGACATGTGCTGCTAAAGCATCAGCCACATGTTGGTTGATTAGTGCAGCCAATTGAGCCGGTGTCATGTTTGGTACATTTCCGTCTGCCATTATCTTCAATTCACAATTACCCAAAATGAGAATAAGATATAACATGAATCACAACAACCATCACATAAGTAATAAGTTACTTCACAAGAGACAATCACATATTAAATAGTAAATCCCATTAAAATAAAATGCAACTCGTTCACAATTTATCCAACAAAATTCAAAATTCAAAATGCATAGTCTTGGGAACATCCTCCCGATAAAACAAACAACCAAACAAAACAAAAGTGAAAACAAATAACTCAAGAGCTATCATGATCACTGGATGCATCAGGCATCTCCTCCTCTGGTTCCTCTTCAGGATCCTCTTCAGGTTCTTCCTCGGGATCCTCTTCAGGTTCTTCCTCGGGATCCTCCTCAATAGGTTCATCAATAGGTTCTGCCGGAGCCGGAGGTGCAGCCAGAGCCGGAGCCGGAGATGCAGCCCCCCTAGCCAACTCAAGCTCAGCAACTCGAGCCGTGAGTTTCTCAACCAGCTCTGAGAGGTGATTCACCTGATAATATGTGTCACTCAGTCTTACTTGATACTCGGCCAGACGCTCATTAGCCCCTTTCAACTCTCCCCTAAGGATAGCAACTCTGAGACTGGTGTTGGCTCCATTATCTTGCAGCTCCCTGACCATATCAAACAGCCTCCTAATGTCCCTGAGCGCGCGGTCAAACATAGAGACCATTTCCGCGATGACCCTTTCAATAGCATACGGCAGTTCGGGTAGAAAGAATCGAGTTGACGACGGCTCTGTTGGAGTAGGTGGCACTTGCTCCCGATGAACCCAACTGGCCACAAGTGACTCATACCAGTTCCAGCTGCCGTTGTCTCTTCCACGAATGACAATAGGTTCTCCATAAACGTGGCCCTCGGAATTTATCCTCCGAACACCATGAGTCGGGGTAGTAGGACCCGTAGAAATCCGCCTGCTGGTGACGGATGGGGATGATGATGATGATGATGATTGGGAAGCGGATATCCATCCAGCCATGTCTGCATATATACCATATATATATACATATATAAGTACAAGTAACACGTAGTCAAATAGTCACATACTAGTGTGTGTGTTCGAGTGTATGACTAAGGTGTGTCTAAGGCTATAGTCGGTCTACTAAATGCAAACCTAGTTCACTATAACCAATGGCTCTGATACCAATCTGTCACACCCCCAAAAATCCCACGCGCGACAACGCGCCGCAGGGAGCGTGACAAACCAGGATCCAACACATTAGCCATACGAACAGTCTATATGCAATGTAAAAGTAAAACCAGAGTAAATGCGGTTATTAAATGCGGAAGCGTAAACGACAAAGTTGTAATAATTGTTCATGCGCCAAAACATGCGCAAACCAAAAGTTAATAAGTTTGATAAATAAATAAGTCTATGATGCATGCATGGTAATAGTAATCCTTATGTGGTGCATCCTAGCTCGTGGCAGACAATCCAGTTTAGCGACCTGAGATATAACATGCTAAAGTGTCAACACAATGGTTGGTGAGTTCACAGGTTTATCAGTTCAATAACATTACAAGTTCAGTTTAAGATTGACCGTTCAATAACGTCAAGTTGTAAGAGCATAATCACTAATATATATCAAATAGCTAGCTAGGCTATATACATGAAACTTCGCACGTTGATGGTCACCGAAGCTAACAGTTGTTCATAGTTTGCCTTGTTGTGTTTAGGACGAATATAACACCCGTTCGATATCCAATCGTGTCAGAGCGACTGACCCGGGTGGGGTTTGTCAGACCCAGTAGTACTACAATATATTTCCCGCTATCGTCATTAATACTAACGGTACCATAGGAAGGACTTTGTTGTATAGTGTGCTACAAGTACTTCAAGTGATATATAAAAGTCTAATTATCTTAGTTGTGTAAATCATGCATGTTAATCTCCCCCAAATGGATTAAAACAGTAAAATGGGGCCGTGAAACTCACCTTAGGTTGCTCGGCAAGGTTTCCAGTCAAACAGTTAATTCAAGTAGCAAGAACGAGTCTTGTGCAAGCAATCAATCACCTAACGAGCATAAACGTATAAGTGTGTGTTCTATAGGTTATTAAGTCTAACGTAAACGATAAAAACGAAGGATCGTGAAGTTCGGAGTAAGTCGAGGATGGCACGTGTGCCAAATCCGAGCGATTATCGAAATAACGCGAGAAAATCCAATATATAACTTTAATATATATTTTCTAAGTAAATACATATATATTATATATATATATTTAAATAGATGTTCAAGTGACGTTAATAATAAAGTTTCAACAAGTTATAAATGTATATATACATAAACATGTTAAATCCAATGATTTAAATATTTATTTTGAAAAGAAACAACAATTTATGGTGAAACATAATCCAAAACCGAGTATTTCGTGTTTCTAATCAAAACAACGCTTTTTAATAGTTTCCTAAAAACATTTAATGTTTACACAAAATATTATTTTGTTTCAACCCAACGTCTTGTATATATATATAAAATAGTTTACACAATGAATGTATATATATCTATTTATCCTTTTTAAATAAACCCAAAGTTTTATATCAATAAATATATATACATGGATGTTTTTTTAAAAAAAAAACTATATTTTTAATTTAAATTGACAATTTAAACATGTTTTACAACTAAAATTATGGTTTACGAGTTTTAACATCTCAAATATATTTTTACGGGTTTTAGGTGTGTCGTGGGATGACTTTGGTACAAAATCTAGTGTTCAAAAGCTTGTACGAATGCAAAAACAATAAAAACAGCACATATGGGGGTCCTTGGGTTCGAACCCAAGACCTCACAGTTACGACCCCGTGAACAAACCACTCGGCCAGCGCTTGGTTGGTGTCATGGATCCGATTCATATAATTTTATGTATGAGCCGCGACTGGAATTTGGTTTACAAAATAGAACCAAAAAAAAGAAATGTGGAGGACGGGTTTCGAACCCCCGACCCTTCGCAACTCAACCCAATGCCCAAACCATTGTGCCAGATTGGCGTCTGAGTTATATCCAGGAATGAAACTATATAACTTGTACAAGCCTGACTTCATCTTCTTCATTATGAGCTCCGGTGGCCGGAGTTTATTCCGGTCACCGGAAAAACGCGAAAACATAAATAAACTCGAAAAAAGAATGCGACTAACGAAAAGGAACATTTACCTCGAATCGGATGTGAGATACCACGGGTTTTAAACACCGAAACCGAGTCCGAATGTTCCGACGACAACTCCGCGTGTTGCTCCGTTTCAAGAATTGAAACCTCCTGTTCGATCAGCGTCGAGAGGCGATTTCAGTGGATGCAAAATGGGAATAGATGGTGCAACGATTGGCCAGAATTTTGTAAGTTTCGGTGGCGTTTTAGTGGGTTTTCTTCGCGACGGCAGGGAGAGAACGAGAGGGTGAGAGCGACTGATAAGCAGGGATGATAATGATGTATTGTCTCAATGATATACGTATCATTGATCTCTCATTGATGGCCGACCAAGTAACCGACCGAGTAAAAAGGAATCGGTCGAAACCGAATTCCAGCTCTTGAATGGCTCGTAAATGCCATTTAATTAGGTTTTGGCAATTGACATTTTCAGTCCCTCCCTAACTTTCAAGAATGACACCAGGTTTAGGGTAATTACAACAACGGTCCCCACTAGTTTTGTAAAGGAAAAGATATTTAGAGATTGGCGGAAAAGTCCCTCAAGGTTATAAATCTTTAACGAGCTCTAACGGAGTTAACGGAAAATGTTTTTAACAACGAATATACGAGGTACGTCAAAGTATAAAGATCGTGTAACGTTTATAAGAGAGATATAATGTTAAACGACTACATAAAATCATAACTAATAATTCAACTTCTCCATTTAATTTCACATAAAATCATAGATTTTAATTCTATAACTTATATATTTAAAATACATAACTCTATGATTAATAACTTGTAATTAGAGTCCTTAAATTACATAAAATCATAAATGTGATTAAATTATGTTTTATATATATACATATATTTGTATTTATCACCTAAAATCATAAGATATAATTGTCACATAAAATGACGCAACGTTCACATGAAATCGTAACGTATGATTTACATAAATCATAGAACAAGAATATCAAACGTCGAACTTAAGTGCATGCTCGTTTAGTGATTACTACACAAAACCCTAATTGCTAGAGTCAACAAGTCAACAAATCAGCACATAAATGTTCGCACAACATTTAATACGGTTTTACGTTCAGTTAATGCTAGAAAGTGACCTGAAAAGTCGGATTGTCACACTAATTGTGAGGGTGATTCTATATCTCACCGAGTTATATCCACGCATAGACTTGTAGTCTTGCAATCTTAAATGAATCTACTCATAATGAGCTTTGGTAGTATTACCATTCTCTAGTGGTCATGCCTCTTTATTAATTTGGTCCACATGACAAGTGTGGATAATAGTGAGGCATTCAATTTTCAAAGTCTTTGCATTTCCAAGTTTTTCACTCAATGCCTTCATATAACATGCAATGTAATATTACATGTCATTGTAATAGTTATAAAATGACCACTAGTTATCATATCTATAATATGATTCTATAGCCATTAAAAATTACTAATTTATAAGCTAGAAAACCAATAAAGTGTGACACTTTCAATAATCATTAATAATAAGAAATATGGTTAAACACACAAACAAAAAGATACGTAAACACATTAAAAGATAAATATTTACGTATAATCAATTGCTATCTATTAAATGACATCCAAACACAATGTCTGTATTTCTAGTTTAAAAATGATAATGTATAAAATTATAACTGCACCACACACATATATATACACATTATTTTATAACAACATAAAAATAATAATAATCTATACTGAGTTACGATGAGATAACCCAAATTATTTTTATTAGTTTATAGTATTAATAATTAAAAAGTTCCATAACGATATATACCGAAACACAAGTGTCTAAATATAATCTAACATTGATTTATACACAATTTATACCGATTAATTAAATTGATTAAGGCCATATTTAAGTTATCGATTGATTAGCAATTAACCCAATACAATGAGGATGAATGAAAAGACAACATATAAAAATGTATTAAGTTATACATTTATCATCCATAAAATAAATTTTGGTTAAATATATGAAAGAATGTGGGTGACTGAGTAGGTGTGTGAAATAAACAAAAAAAAAATTGTTTAATCCACTATACTAATCTTCCTCTCTTGGTATGATTTGATTTTGGTTGGGACCCTAGTCCGACATTATAACATGAAATATGAAACCAAATTCAAATTCCAGATTCTATTTGAAAGATTGTTCCAACAAGAATCACTAAGAGACATTACCTTAAATCAAGAAACAAAAGATACCAATTAGTAGTTCTGGACCGTTGTGTGATTTGATTATGCTCTACATGGTGGTTCATGATGAGAGAACATTTCGTGCTGATAACGTGTTGAATAACAACAGCCCATTAGCATTCTATCTAAATATGTATAGAGATAAGATTATATGAAGAATAGGAGAAGAGAGAGTAGAGATTAGATAGAAGTATAAAACTCATATATTGTCTTCTTCATTACATCATATAACCATATTTATAGGGCTTAGGTATTAATACAACATAATGATAAAAGAGAGTTAAGAATGTGGATAGTCACAATAATTGTTCATAATATTTTCTATTAATTTCCAGACGTGAAAATCCAATTTATATTTATTTATTCAAATAAATATATTTTTTAACCTAACTTATTTGTTTGACAACAAATAAATTTCAAAGATTTTTATTGATACAAATGGTTAACATTAGTCAACACTTGACCAAAGAACATTGGGTAACATGACATTTACCTAATGAGACCAACCCTAAATGTCTTAAATATTATATTGTAGACACCGTTAGGTCAACCATCAATATCTAGCACGATATATGTCATCCATCACCTAGCCAGGTGAGTCTCACGGCCCCATTTACTTATTTCTGTTTTCAAACATTGGGGGAGAATTTCAAGAATTCTATATTCAAATCATTTTGTCTGACACTGTGGATACTCGTAATATGTACTGATGGCATGTTCTTTTCATTTCCCATTCTTATATATTTCATGTTGATTCATGTTAATATGCCAATCCCACTATTAATTGAATTCGATTAGTTCAGTCTAGAACGATAACTAACGAGTAGATCTATATGGGCTGACAGCCCTGTCCTGATTGGTCGCTCCAATCCTGACTCCGTTCGGATATAGTCAAAGGGTACATGTCACTTATTCTGGTCATTCGGTATTCTTGGGGAAGAAAATCATGAGTGGGTAATCAGTTAGTGTGTGAATTCAAGGTTCATGTACAATCTTTACAACTTTAGTATCATTTACATTGTGTCAAGATGACCAAACTTTCAAACTGTTCAAACATTTTCATATGTCATTAAACCTGTGAACTTACCAACAATATGTTGCCTTTTCAAACTTTCTTGAATTCTTAGGTAACTAGTCGATGCACAATCATGAAGCTAAACTGTCAGATCCTGCTTTATGTCATGTTCTTGCTTGCTCGCGTGTTCATGCTTTCTTTTGAAGATTTATTTGCATTACGTCATTTGAAACGTTATGTTTTAAATCTCGAACAACTTATCTTTTGAAACTTTTAGACAATGTACTACCACTACTTATCCGATACACTCTTTATAGTTGTTTAAAAAACAAATGGCTATTTAAAATGTTCATTTAGAAGTCATTCATTCATAATCACGACCATGATGCCTCTCAGTCACGTGCCTCTATATCAGCCAATTTCAAGGTGCGACATACCTGGTATCAGAACCGTGGTTATAGTGAATTAGGATGCATCAGTTTGCACCTAGTCTATAACCTAAGCTCTGCATCATTTCATTTGTGTGCGCTTTCATGCATTGCCTTGTGCGTTTACCAACTTGCAACTTGTCTGTTTACTTACGTTTATAATTGCCCTATGTATATCTAATATATTATTATTGTTATGACCATGGATTTTGTCACAGCATGTCGAACGGAGATGTCATTGTGGTTCCTTCAAACTCAGACTCAGAGTACGAGTACTCACCGTCATCTCCGGACTACACGCCTGTACCCGAGCTTGTAGCTGACGAGGACGTGCCACACCCCTCATCTCCACGTAGCATTCTGGAGCCTATCGTATTGGATGACGATTATGATGGTGACGACAAGGACGAGGACGAGGACGACCCTCAGGAGATCATCCCCGAAACTGACGAGACCCTCTCTGTTATCCCTTATGTCCCTTCTATTGTTCCTCCTGCCCCCGTTTTAGACCCAACCACTATTCGTGTTCCTTCCTTTCGTTCTTTTCACCTTTCACCCACTGGTCCTAGGATGATGCACACTCCTAGGATGTCTGTTATCCACTATCATCGATGTTGTTCTGCTGATTTTGCACCCACTAATGAGCCTTCACCGAAAAGGCAGCGCCTGACTGATCCACTTTCTCTTCCTAGTATTCATGAGGTCAGCGATTCTTTTGCCACCGCCACCGCCCGATCGTCGGTTGTTCTGGATGGTGTTATACCATGAATTCTAACCCTGAATTTTACTAATGATCTCCGACAACTTAAGACCCTTGGATGTCAAGCATGCAGGGACTGCGCTTTCGGTAACCTAACCTAGGATTTCTACATATGTTTTATTTAATTACCATCCCAGGATGTAATATACTCTGTATTTATCTATTTACTTAATCCCAGCATGCACGGATACCCTGCATGTTAAGGCAGTGTTACTAATCTTCTCTTTGACTCTATGTGGTTAGGCCAGGAACGAGAAGATGGATAACGGTCATCTAGACTCAGTCAAAGTCAAGAGCACGTGTGGAAAAGGAGACCCGCCACCAAACTCGATCAAATAACGGTCGTAATTCATTGGAAGGAAGATCCCTGAAATATCGGAGTGTTAGTTAGACAACTTATGTATTTAAACGTGGCATAGGTTTTATTTTTGACACTCTCGATCACCTGTACGCACACTACCACTTAGCAAACAAGCCGCAAACACTTGTACTCGAATTATTGCTCATTGGAATAAACGGGCAACATGTGTTATCGTTGCCAAGGGGTTTTTTATGCCGACGATCCTTGGAGACATCCAAGGATTAAGGGCTTTTCCCCCTTACAAATCTCGGTGTTCTTAGTTGCATTCAGGGAAATCATTACTTGTGTCTCCATTAATCTCATTCAAACCTTGGATTTTGACAAGATAATCCGATTTTATAAACCTAGCATCCAGGGCACCATACCTCACAAACTTATTTGGTTACTGAATTTACACTTGTAATTTTTAGTTAAAACAATTTGGCGCCCACCGTGGGGCAATTGGTGTCAATCTTTTTCCTCACAAACTTATTCAGGTTTCTTGCTTGACGACGAAGTGGCACTAACATCAGAGGGCTTGTTCTCAGACGCTTTCTTGCCAAAATTTACACCTTGACGATTAGCTTGGTAAATGAGATTGTGTGCCATACGCACAGCATCCTGAAAGGTCTGAGGGCTCGAGGAAAGGACATTTCACTGAATGTGTGGTGCAAGTCCCCAGATGTAGAGTTCGATCTTCTTGTACGGTGGAGTGATCATTGTAGGACAGAGGTGCGCAAGCTCACGAAACCTCTTGGTGTATCCAGCAATGTCGGTTCCATTCATGGACAGATTCCAGAATTTAGATTCGAGTTTTCGCAGTTCCTCCCTAGGACAATACTCATCACGCAGCAGTTGTCTGAGTTCGTCCCATGACATTTCATAGGCTAAGTCAGTTCCCATAGCATCAGCATGGGAATTCCACCAAGTCAGTGCACTATCTGTAAACGTGCAGGTGGAGTACTTCACCATGTACTGTTCAGGGTAGTTGCTAATACTGAAGACTGACTCCAGCTTTTCAAACCAGCGAATTAGACTAACAGCGCCTTCAGAACCCTTAAAGTGAGTGGGTTTGCAATTCATGAAGTCCTTGTAAGAACATTCACGAGGGCCTGCATTGTTAAGTGAAAACGTTGATCACAATTTTGCGAAATTGTAGTCTAGTGTTTTCAAACATTGGTTAATTCGTTCTTACCGCGTGCTCCAGCGTCAGCGTGACGTTGGGTAGCAGCAGCAGCAACGGTTTCTGCAACGCGTTGAGCAATCATCTCCTCGATATCAGTAGCACTCATGGCTGGAGGAGGTGAAGTGTTTCTGGTGGCTCGGCGTCTAGGCGGCATGTTTTCGCTTTAAGTTATCAATGGCAACATAAATGGAAAAGTTAGATCATATGTAAGTGGGGTTATTACAGGCACGAGAATAACAGCCACGACATACATCTATAGTACCATGATATGACACGTGCAAGCACAACCAAGAAACATGAAATAGCAAGGAGTATGGTTCGCGAGTGAACAATCACGACGTAATGATAATAACAGAAATAACAGAAATTATAAACATGGCAAACATATACACGTCATAAACATAAACATACTACCATTACATTCCACCATATTATCCGATAAAACATACAACAATAAAAGAGGACAAGTTTTTAAGTGTCTTGGGCACGCAGTCCCATAATACATCACTACAAAATATATAAATATGTTTCATCGCTAAAATGGTGGGTCAAAAGCCTAGATGCTAGGTAAGTCATCTAAAGTGGTGGTGGTGGTCCAGGGGGTCCAGGGGGTCGGGTCAAGGAAGTAGTGATCCTGGAGGTGAGGTCCAAGAAAGTGAACACTCGCCCCGCGAATTCTTCCAAGACGCCAAGCCGGGCTTGGAAGGATTCGTTCGCCAACACTAGTGCAAAGTTGACCATGCACACATTGCTCATGTGAGCGTGCAGGGACTCCATGGCTCCCTGAGAAGCGACCAGAATGCGCTCTAGCTCAGCTACGCGGGCCACTAACACAGTGAATTCAGCCGCGTGGGGAGCCTAAAGATATCGTCGTTCAGAACGGCGAGACTCCGATCGTGGCTACGAACACGTGCCACGAGCAGCGGAACAGTATCCGCTATAGGCTCTCCTGTGAGGATGGAGCATCCTGCCCTAGGGTGGTCGGAGGCGCCATCCCTAGCAGAGGAGTCACCTGGCCCGTACAGGCTAGGTACTCCCTCAATGGTCCTCCACGAGGCTAGATGCCCTGGGATCCAGGCAAGGTGAGGGTGGTCAGACGCGCAGTGCCGCTTGGGCACAGGCACGTCTGCAGGACCCTCAGCTGCCCTGCGCCGGGAAGGGCCAGCTCCCCTCCCGGGGGTGAATCCTCGCCTACCGGCACCTCGAAAGGGTCGGTAGGTGCGTACAGA
This sequence comes from Deinandra increscens subsp. villosa, assembly GCA_039602395.1. Classification (NCBI taxonomy): domain Eukaryota; kingdom Viridiplantae; phylum Streptophyta; class Magnoliopsida; order Asterales; family Asteraceae; genus Deinandra; species Deinandra increscens. The sequence continues at coordinate 45,346,919 of JBCNJP010000008.1, read as the reverse complement.
ACGCTGTCTGCGTGCAAAGGGGTCCATGGTGCGTGTAGCACCGGCAGCAGTGGCAGCAGTAGCTGCAGCCGCAACGCTAGCAATAGCGGTTGGCGATGGGTGGTCAGATGAGTCGTCTGAGACCCTTGGTCGAAGGGGCCTCAGGAAGCTTGATGGTATGGTCGACAGTCGGACAGTACCAACCGTAGGTATCTCAGCCTCAGGGCTGGATGGCACATAGTCTTCTGGTGATGGAGAGTACTCCGGCACCACTTGATCGTCTCTGCTAGAATCAGAAATGCAGATAACCTCGTGTTGGAAATAGAGTGTCCTGACCCAACGAATTAACGAACCCGACCGATATTGACCCGTAAGAGTTACACCCGGGTCAACGGACTATTAAATATAATTAATTGTTAATTAGAAATAAACGAACTAAATGGTGAATTGAATAAATATTAATTATTTATTTAATTAAAACGACAAAATATATCGGTTCAAAATTACTTGGTAATTAAAAGACGGACCGATCAGTTGTTACCGGATTAACAGACTGATCGGTTGGTGGAGTAAAGGAGAATCGCGACCGGGCCCAGCTCACGGGCCCCGGTCCGCGATTTAATAATAAAAGAAGGAGGGAGGAAGAGGATTGCAACACAAGTCACAAACCCTAATCCCCTCCCTCTCTCTCTCTGCGCCGTGCCCCAGCCGAAGCCGGCTCCACCGCCGCCGCGCCATCCGTACGCCGCCACCACCTCCACCGCGATCCCTTTGTGATCTCCGATCCTCGTCCTGCCAGTATTTGCGCCCGACTCGAAAGCGAAGCCGTCGCAGCCCGAGCCGAAGCCGAAGCCGTAGCCCGAGCCGAAGCCGTAGCCCGAGCCGCCGCCGCCGCTGCCTCTCGCGCGCCGCCGCGCGACCACTGACCGGTGTTCCTCGCGCTGCCGGCGCAGCCGAGGCCACCGCGTTCGGTTCCGTCGTCGTGGCCCGCGCCCTTGTACCCACCGGCCGCCGCCACCGTGCCACCCCCGATCACCGGCGATTCGATCGTCGTGGGATCTGTTCCGGTGGCCATCCCGTCGGAGAAAGTTTTGTCACCACCACCGGTGGTATCCCTACCACCGCCGCCGCCACTACCGCCGCCGCCGCCCATGGCCGCCGCCGCCGATGCCGCCGTTGACGATCTATCTCGAAGGTTCGAGTCAGACGTCACTGCTCGTCCTAGCGTGAGCCCGTTGAATCCGGGTGTCTCGAGCGGTTGCTCGGATCCCGCCAAGGTATATCTAATTCGTTAGATATTTAATTTTAATTATTTATTTATTTAATCTTAAATAAATATATTTTCTGTGTTTGTCGTGTTCCGGTGATTGATCCTGTTACAGTTGCGTCCGCGTTTTAATTGTTTCCGCTGCCAAATTAATTTAGAATTAATTTAATTAATAAATCGGTTTTAATAAAATTAAAATCGGTAACCCGGATCCCACTGTAAATCCCAATAGTGGTATCAGAGCCATTATCACCGCGCGCAAACCAGAACCGGTGTTTTCGTAACCGGTAGTTCGCAATTTCGACTTAAATACAAATTGCGAATTAGAATTCTGTATATATTTTATTATGTGTTACGGCCGACCCCTCTATATTTTGTATTCATGTATGAATGTGTTTGGCGTGTTTTGTCTTTCTCTGTTTGGCCCAAGTTGTTGGCCCAATTGGTTGTATTTCGTCTTAGCTTATTGGACCCGGATTTTGGGTTTCAAAGTTGTACAAATTTAGAGCTAGTTACTAGAAGTAGTTTTGTAATTGTAAATTTGTATGTAACCATATGTCAAAGACTGGACACACGCCAGAGGGATGTCGAAGCAAGTGGGAGCTGAACAGGATTCTAGATCGCACAGAGTTGCCATCTCGATCGTTCACCGGTTTTATTTAAATTAATTATTTTAAATTTGTCCCTTATGATCTCGCTTGTATGGCTCGAGCGAGATCAAGACCTTATGCCGTTTAGCACACAATATGCCATTCGCGACAACTTAGTAATTTAATTAGGTTAAATTAATTTACTAGTCCCGAGTGGTGATAGGGTTTTATCGTTCGTGTCTGACGGTAATTAAATATTAAAAGTAATTAATATCCCTACTTGGTAATTCTTAAAACTGATAGTTCGTGCCATCCTATCTCAAGTCGAACTTGGAACGTATTTACCGGAGCATCAGTGTTGGAGTATTTCAACACCGCACTTGGTGCCGAGGGTACCTTCTAAGGTGAGGACATTGGAGTATTTCAACACCGTATCATCACATCGACCATTTAGGATTACTATCGCTTTAGACGTATATGTTCGTGGTGTTGGAGTATTTCAACACCGCGCCACAGATGTGTATTGCTAGAGTGGGCACGGATGAGGTTAAACGTATCGCAAAATAAAATTGTATGTATATAGCGGCCTCATACCGAGAATTGTGACTTGAGTCTCACAATTGACAACCGTTGTCAGTTTGTTTACACGACCTTGCTCCTGAGGCTCATTTGGCGGTCTCAAGTAATGTCGTCTAAACGAATTCTCGATTTCTTAAAAAATAAACTTTACCAACTTATTTTAAAGAAAAATAAACATCGAAAATACTGATTAAATTTACTTTGCTTGTTTTTAGAAGGCTAAAGAAAACTCACCTCCATTATGTTCAATGGTACAACTCGACCCCTTCACTGAGACTGGCTTTCTCGCATGGCAGACAACCCTGAGGAACCTTTTAAGGCTCTTCGGGAAACTCTATGTCATTGACCGACCGATCGCGAGTATTCCATCTTACTTGCTAAATGAGAACTCGCGGTCTGAGCTCCAAAAGCACACTGACGATGATAAGGACGTCACTGACCTGATGTTATCTAGCATGACTCAGGATTATTGGTACAATTTCATGGGGATGTCTGCTGATGACATCATTCGTAAACTCAAGGATTTATTTGAATTGAGTCAGAGGACTGAGCGAGCTGATGCACTTTCACAATTTGTGAACTGCTCTATGGCTAACGACTCCTCTCCATACGATCATGTCATGCTGATGAAAGCGTATCGCGACAGGCTGATCGACCTTGGCTACTCCATCTCTGACGGGATGGCTCTTGATGTAGTACTCAGATCTTTGCCTGAACATTATCGTATTCTTGCGATTAATTGTTCGGCTCAGTCGATCGAGGAGGTTATTCCGTTGATACCCAACGTGAAGATCAGGACCACGCCGGACGTGCTCAAAGTTGCTAATACAAAGATCTCCAAAGCTAAAAAGGTTAAAGAAGGCAAAGTCAAGAAACCACAGGTGCAGCCTCCCGAGGAGCGCTTGTGCTATGAGTGCAACAAAATGGGACACTGGCGTCGCAACTGTCCCGTTTATCTTGCAAAGCTGAAGATGACCAAGAACTCTAATAAGGGTTGCTCATCAGGTATGTCAATAAATGTTATTGAACTTTTCACTGTTTCCTCCAATTCATGGGTATTTGATACTGGATGTGGTTATCACATTGTTAATGTTTTGCAGGAACCTGAGAAGTGGAAGAAGACCGAACGAGGCTGCATGGACCTCATCGTTGGTGACGGGAAGAGGGTCCCAGTACTTGCTGATGGCACTTATTCTTTTTCATGCTCTTCTGGCCTTGTAGTTAATTTGATTAACTATTTATATGCACCTGGTTTATCCAGAAACATTATTTCTGTCTCTTCATTGTTTGAACAAGGATTTCGGTATAAATTTAATGGAAATGTGATTTCTGCTTACCTTAATGATATCTTTTATTTCGAGGCTAAACCTCGACATGGCATATATGAGATAGATGTTCAAACAAACGACCAGCTCTATCATGTTTCTAAAAGAAGCAAAACTGATAGTAACGAATCCTCGTTATGGCACCATAGACTTGGTCACATAAGCAAGGCCCGCATTAAGAAGTTGCAAACTGCTGGCATTCTCGAATCCCATGATGCAGATTCCTTCGATGAGTGCGAGTCGTGCTTATCTGGTAAATTAACCAAGTCACCCTTCACCCATACCGGTGAACGGGCCCAAGGCTTGTTAGGCATTATTCACACCGATGTGTGTGGACCCTTTCGAACCGAGACGAGAAATCGTGAACGGTACTTCGTAACTTTCATCGATGACTATAGCCGATATGCCTATGTCTATCTGATGAAACACAAACATGAAACTTTTGAAAAGTTCAAAGAGTTTCAAAACGAAGTACAAAATCAGTTAAATCGAACTATTAAAATACTTCGATCCGATAGAGGCGGAGAATACCTAAGCGCTGAATTCCTGAATTCCTGAATCATCTGAAGGAACGTGGAATCGTTTCACAACCTACTCCACCTGGCACACCCCAGTTAAATGGCGTTAGTGAAAGGAGGAATCGAACTCTGCTTAACATGGTTCGATCGATGATGTGCAGGACCACCTTGCCACATTCCTTTTGGGGATATGCCATCTTGACCGCTGCTCGCCTAATAAATCTGGCACCGACCAAGAAAGTAGGGAAGACCCCATATGAGATATGGCATGGTTCTCTTCCTAAACTATCATACCTCAGGGTATGGGGATGTGATGCTTATGTCACCAGTGAATCTGACAATAAGCTTGATCCCCGAGGCGAAAAGGTAACTTTCGTTGGATACTATTGTAATACCAGTTATTACTTTTACCATCCTGATGCAAACACTGTTTCCATCAAAAGGAAAGGTAAATTCCTTGAGAAAGAATTCCTTGCTCGAGGAACAAATAGTGATCCAGTGGATCTTGAAGAAATTCGAGATACACCTAACCCTGAGACGGTCGCTGCGTCTGACCGACAAGTTGTTGTCGCACTATCAGACCCAAACACAAGCACAAGCGTTCGTAGGAGCGAAAGAATACGATATGAGCCTGATAGATACCTTGGATATCATGAAGCCTTCGACGTTCTGTTGATAGCTGATTCTAACGATGAGCCTATTAATTATAAAGCTGCTATATCAGATCCGAAATCTAATAAATGGCTTGAAGCCATGAACGCTGAGATGCAATCCATGCGTGACAATCACGTCTAGGACTTGATTGAGCTACCCCCCGGCACACGGGCAGTAGGGAGCAAGTGGATCTTTAAAAGAAAAATTGACATGCATGGAAATGTGCAAACCTACAAGGCACGGCTTGTAGCGAAAGGTTTCACTCAAACTCAAGGGATTGACTATGATGAGACCTTTTCACCCGTTGTCATGATCAAATCGATCAGAATTCTCCTTGCCATAGCCGCATACCATGACTATGAGATATGGCAAATGGACGTTAAAACCGCCTTCCTGAACGGACAACTTGAAGAAGATGTCTATATGGTTCAGCCTGATGGTTTTGTCGATCCAGAGAATCCAAACAAGGTTTGCAAGCTAAGCAAGTCCATTTATGGACTCAAGCAAGCATCTCGAAGCTGGAATCTTCGTTTTGATCAAAAGGTCAAAGAGTTTGGCTTTGAACAAAATAAAGATGAGCCTTGTGTTTACAGAAAGGCATGTGGGAGCGCTGTATCGTTCCTCGTACTGTACGTAGACGATATACTGATCATAGGAAACAACATACCCATCCTTAACGATGTTAAGAAATGGCTTTCATCTTGTTTCGCTATGAAAGACCTTGGAGAAGCCGCTTACATTCCGGGAATTAAAATTCACAGAGATCGATCTAAGCGCCTTTTAGGACTCAGTCAAAGCACGTACGTTGATAAGATCATAGCTCGGTTCAACATGAGCAACTCCAAGAAAGGAGCCGTTCCCATGACTAAGGGAACAATTTTGGACAAATCTCAAGCACCTAAAACGGAGCGCGAGATAAGCCAAATGGCATCTATCCCATTTGCCTATGCTATTGGATCTATCATGTATGCCATGCTCTGTACACGACCGGATGTCTCGTATGCATTGAGCGTGACAAGTCGGTACCAACAGACGCCAGGACTAGCTCACTGGACGGCTGTAAAGAACATACTAAAATACTTGAGAAACACTGCTGATATGTTTCTCGTATACGGGGGTGTTGATGAGGAGCTCACTGTAAGATGTTACACTGACGCTAGTTTTCAGACTGACCGAGATGACTCTCGCTCACAGTCGGGATTCGTATTCACTCTTAACGGAGGGGCTGTTTCTTGGAGAAGCTCAAAACAGCCAGTAGTAGCTGATTCTACTACTGAATCCGAATACATAGCCGCCTCAGAAGCTGCTAAAGAAGCCGTGTGGATGAAGAAGTTCATATCCGATCTCGATGCTATGCCAAGTATTAGGCAGCCCATCGAGATGCTGTGCGATAACACATGCGCTATAGCTCAAGCCAAAGAGCAACGGTCTCATAAGATGGCCAAGCACGTCCTGAGGAAATTCCACTACATAAGAGAAGTAGTCGACAGAAATGAAATCAAGATAAGCAAAGTACACACAGATCAAAACTTAGCTGATCCCTTTACTAAGCCTATGACTCAGGAGACTCATATACGCCACAGAGAAGCGATAGGGCTTAGATTAGATAAAGACATGTTTTGATTCAGTATTTGGATGTATGAACACCAGCAGTTATCTATATTATTCTTATTCCATCTGTTCTATGCAATAATGAATGACATAACTGTGTTCAATATTTATACGTTTAATCCTTGGACAATAAGTTCTTGTCCTAAATTTCCGTAGTCGATTAGTTAGTGGGAGCTATACTAAAGAAAGACTATTGTGACTAATTGAACTTTAAAGTTGTTTAACATTCAAACTCACAGACCTCATTGGTGAATGACGTTGGACGTAACTCGCATCATGCAACGCAAACATGGAAGTTTTGCTTGCTTGATTAATGCATGCTCTAATGTTTCCTTAGACCTGAGACGCATATTCGAACTCCTTTCTACTAAAGAACATTCTTTGATTGTAGCCTAACGTTGTCGCGTAACTGCCAGCCATAACGGCTACTTTTGGGAATGGCTCTGAAGTTTAGTGGGAGCTGTATGCCTCAACAAGGAATTCTGTACTCTTGCTTCGGCAACGGTTAGACATAAAGGCGCCCTCGTTGGTTCCAAGTGATAAGTGTGAGGTCTCACCCAAACTTACTGTGTGTTTGTTGGAATCACTTCGAATTATATCGAGAACGAAAATCGATGAATAAAATATGAGAGTCCATGTCCCATAATTCATCAATGTCTTATACAGAAAGGAACATATGACAATGAATGCACAAGTCATGAGTCTTCTTGATGGTCAATCATATATACTTTGGCTGACGACTTAAAGTGTCAATGTTAGTTGGTGTAGCCATGCATAGCTAGAGTGCCTCTGACTGCGCTCGTTAAACTGTCGCGTTCAGTCAAAGTGGGAGACTGTTGGAAATAGAGTGTCCTGACCCGACGAATTAACGAACCCGACCGATATTGACCCCTAAAAGTTACACACGGGTCAACGGACTATTAAATCTAATTAATTGTTAATTAGAAATAAACGAACTAAATGGTGAATTAAATAAATATTAATTATTTATTTAATTAAAACGACAAAATATATCGGTTCAAAATTACTTGGTAATTAAAAGACGGACCGATCAGTTGTTACCGGATTAACAGACTGATCGGTTGGTGGATTAAAGGAGAATCGCGACCGGGCCCAGCTCACAGGCCCCGGTCCGCGATTTAATAATAAATGAAGGAGGGAGGAGGAGGATTGCAACACAAGTCACAAACCCTAATCCCCTCCCGATCTCTCTCTCTGCGCCGTGCCCCAGCCGAAGCCGGCTCCACCGCCGCCGCGCCATCCGTACGCCGCCACCACCTCCACCGCGATCCCTTCGTCATCTCCGATGGATCCTCGTCTTGCCAGTATTTGCGCTCGACTCGAAAGCGAAGCCGTCGCAGCCCGAGCCGAAGCCACAGCCCGAGCCGAAGCCGAAGCCGCAGCCCGAGCCGCCGCCGCGGTTCAACCTGCCGCCGCCGCTGCCTCTCGCGCGCCGCCGCGCGACCACCGACCGGTGGTCCTCGTGCTGCCGGCGCAGCCGAGGCCACCGCGTTCGGTTCCGTCGTCGTGGCCCGCGCCCTTGTACCCGCCGGCCGCCGCCACCGTGCCACCCCCGATCACCGGCGATTCGATCGTCGTGGGATCTGTTCCGGTGGCCATCCCGACGGAGAAAGTTTTGTCACCACCACCGGTGATATCCCTACCACCGCCGCCGCCACTACCGCCGCTGCTGCCCATGGCCGCCGCCGCCGATGCTGCCGTTGACGATCTATCTCGAAGGTTCGAGTCAGACGTCACTGTTCGTCCTAGCGCGAGCCCGTTGAATCCGGGTCTCTCGAGCGGTTTCTCGGATCCCGCCAAGGTATATCTAATTCGTTAGATATTTAATTTTAATTATTTATTTATTTATTTTAAATAAATATATTTTCTGTGTTTGTCGTGTTCCGGTGATTGATCCTGTTACAGTTGCGCCCGCGTTTTAATTGTTTCCGCTGCCAAATTAATTTAGAATTAATTTAATTAATAAATCGGTTTTAATAAAATTAAAATCGGTAACCCGGATCCCACTGTAAATCCCAACACCTCGTCCGAGGAGGAAGTCATCACTGCGATAATATTCCAACAGAGAACAAAGTTAGTACCATGATAATAGCATTTAAAACAAAGATATAAATGCATAACAAAATTAATAACTCATGTATATACAAAGCATAAGTTAACATAATCAATGAGTAAGGAAGTGGTCTTGTGCAAACGGAAGCGTCGGAGCCGGTCATAGTCCAGGTTTGGTTTTAGTTAAAGTGTTTAACCTGGTTCGCTATAACTGCGGCTCTGATACCAATCTGTCACACCCCGGACAAATGATTGGGTGTGAGCGAGATGGAATCATAGTCACAGATATACAGAACAACTACTACTAAATTCAAACGTTAATAAAAACATAATATCTTTAATTGTTGCAGCGGCAAGAGTGGTAAACGATATTGTCTTACAATTGAACTTTAAAAGTCAAGTTTCATTATTGAAAAACATAAAGTAGTTATTTAGGATAGATTGGGACTAGGACTCCAACGAAGCAGGTCCGAATATAAAGGCGAAGTCCCATTTGCACGGCTTCCATAATCAGCTTAGTTACCTGAGAAATCATGAGTTTAAAAGGTCCATATAAAGTTGGTGAGGTTCACAGGTTTAGGACTCGATAGTAAGATTGTAAAGCAGTTTTCAGGAAACTCATAATGTTATAATAGCTTACTGTTGTAATTGTATGATCTCACCTGAACCTTGATTTCAAACAGAAATCGACTTTCAAGGTTTGCTTCCTTAATATGTGATGTGGAAATACCCAAGAGGTTCCAAAACCCCAGCATGAAGTTGTATGATCGTACTACTGACCCAGAAGAACACATGGCCCAGTATATGTAGAGGATGGAAGTAATCTACACGCCCCCTGAAATCAAGGAGGCATGCCTATGTAAAGGTTTCCCGTCAACACTCACAGGCTTGGCCTTAAAATGGTGCTGAGTGTTCCGCCCTTTTCTTTTAATTAACTTATTTAATAACCAATTTTCTTGTAGTCGCAGTTTCGAAAAATTGACGAGTGATCTTTACAGGGTAACCCAGAATGCTAACGAGTCTCTCAGGGATTATGTGAACAGGTTTGGCAGGGAAGCCCTGGATATCCCAAGCATGGACATGGCAACCGCTATCCAGGCATTCAAACTGGGCCTCAACAAGGACTCGCCCTCTTATGAAGACCTCGTGATGAACCCTTGTCACAAGCTTGATGAAGTAAGGCATAAAGCCCTATGATTCATCAGACTTGAAGAGGACAAGAAAGTGCAGGAAAAGATAGATAGTGTCCCAGGATACGACTCCTCCAACAGGAACTCGGAAGCAGTGCATCCTAGGTCCCAGAGGCCTAAACCCTATTATAAACCCGACAATCCCAGGGTTAATAGGGTCGACCAGGGCGAAGACGAGGATAACGAAGAATGTCCTACTTTTAATGAGTTCTGTTTTGCTACTGACGTTGCATGTGTTATTAATGCTATGCAGGATTTGGGGGACAAAGTAAGATGGCCCAGGAAGACGGATAAACAAGCATCCTGGAAGGATAAATCCAAATGGTGTGCATACCATGAAGACTTTGCCCACCTGACCGAGGATTGCATAGCTACGTGCAAATAGATCAGTTACCCGTTGAGCAAAGGCTTTTTGAAGGAGCTCTTAGGGAAAAAGAAAGACAAATCCAGGGGCGCTGACAAGTCTGCAAAATCCAGGGGCACTGACCAGACCCAGGATGTAGATAGATCACGAGGGCCCCCTGAGCGAGTAGCATCCACAGCTCCCGATGCAAAGGTAATTTATTTTATTTCTGGTGGATCTGATATATGTGGTACTTCTTACTCTGCAGCTAAAATGCATGCAAGGGAGGCGAAATCAGAAGTACCCAGGAAACCAGTCAAAGCTTTGATACAATCAGATGTAAAAGACGTAACATTTGGAGAAGACGACAGGTGCAATGTCATGGACCCTCATCATGATGGGATTGTGATTACTCTCTACATAGACAACCAATTTGTGAAGAGGATCCTGATTAATGGAGGCAGTTCCGTCAATATCATCCAACTTGAAGCATTGACCAAGATGGGAATACCCTAGGATGAAATCATAGCCAAATCCACGGTCCTTGTAGGTTTCAGTGGCGAAACAAAGAATACTCTGGGAGAGGTAAAACTCCCAGTATATGTTGAAGGAGTAAACTCGATGCAATGCTTTTGTGTCATGGATGCTCCGTCTGGATACAACATTATCCTGGGCAGACCCTGATTCATGACATGAAGGCTGTCCCCTCGACCTACCATCAATGTGTCAAACTGCCAACACCCTGGGGGGTAGTTACCATCAATAGCGACCAGCAAGAAGCGAAGGAATGCTACACATCGTCTATGAAGATCTCAGCAAAGGCCCGTCAAGGATATCAGTTAAAGAAGAAGGCCAGGGACGTCCTAGAGGCAAGGGATCAGGATGTCAAACAAGTAGTCCTCGATCCCTCGCATCCTGGGAAAAAAGTGTCAATTGGCACCAATATCCCTAGCCCTATTGAAAAAGAGCTGGTGGAGATCCAGAATGTCGACATTTGCATGGAATACTGAAGACATGTCAGGTATATTCAAAGATGTTATAACACATAAACTTGGTATTGATCCTTCTTACAAGCCCGTGCATCAAAAGAGAAGAAAGTATGCTCCTGAGAAGTATGTGATAATTCAAGAGGAGGTGGACCACCTACTGAAGAACAAGATGATCAGGTAAGTCAAGTTCACAAGATGGTTGGCCAATGTGGTGGCAGTGGAGAAGAAAAAAGGCAAATGGAGGGTCTGTGTAGATTACACGGACCTGAACCGAGCATGTCCTAAAGACCCTTTTCCCTTACCACACATTGACTCCATGGTAGATGCAATGGCAGACCATGAAATGTTAACATTCATGGACGCCACCTCAGGATTTCAACAAATCCAAATGGAGCCAAGTGATCAGGAGGACACATCGTTCATCACATCCACAGGTATTTATTGTTACGTTGTTATGCCCTTTGGATTGAAAAATGCAGGGGCAACCTATCAAAGATTGGTGAATATGATGCTCAAAGAAAAGCTGGGAGAAACTATGGAGGTGTATATAGACGATATGGTGGTAAAGTCCCTGAATGTCACTACCCACTTCCAGGATGTTAAAGAATCTTTTGACATCCTGGACAAATACAATATGAAGCTAAATCTAGAGAAATGTCATTTTGGAGTGGGTGCTGGCAAATTCCTGGGTTATATGGTGACCAAAAGAGGAATCGAAGCTAGTCCAGAACAAATTTATGCCATAATGAACCTAAAGTCACCAGAATCGACCAAGGATGTACAAAGGCTGACGGACGGGTCGCAGCCCTGAATAGGTTTATCTCCAAATCCTCAGAAAGATGCCGGGATGTGACATCCGAGAATTTCAAGGTTTACTTCCGTTAGACAAATCCGTTAGTTACGTTATAAGTGTTAACTTAGTAACTAATGCTTAACTAGGCCGAATACGTCCACGTCCTTTGGTTGATCACCGAACCCGCCCATATGTGCTATGTGTTCATTTATTATTGTCATTATGTGCAATGTGATTTAAATGCATGATTTAATATTATGAATAGCATGACAAATTGTAAATCCTTGATTATGTGACAAATTGTCTAAGTTGTAGGCTGCCAGCGAAACTACCGGGCGAAACTATAGTGTCGCCCGGTAGCCAGCTAAACTAACCAGATTAACTCGTGATCAGAGCCAGTTTCGCCTGGCCAGCGAAACTGCCAGCGAAACTAGCCCCTGATATAAATAATCTTAATAAACCCTAGTTCTCCTATTTGCCTCATTTACACCAAAAACACACACATTCTCCTCTGGAAATCTGGTCAGCCGAAAACCATCAAGAGAAACCAAGATCTCAGCCCAAGACAACATCCATTCGATTCCCTGATCGAATCGTGAGTCCCAAAACCTTCCTTTATGCCATTTTTATGTGTTTTTCTATGTGTTTCTTCATAAAGCATGCTTAAACCTTCATGATATCATTAGATCTTCTGTAGGAATGCTTAGGAATGCTAGATCTACCATAAAGTTGATAACTTTACGTGTGAAACTGATCCATGATAAAGATTTATGCTATTTTAGTCATTTTAGGGTTTTAAATGTATTTTGGTGATTTGATGATGAAAATGCATGTTTAAGGTGTTAAAGCTTACTGATTTATGTTGGTAAATGCTTATGTATGCTAGATAATGAATTGCATGTAATATGGAAACTGTTAGATTGATTTTTAGGCTGATTTATGTGTTTTTCGCGTCCAGCGAAACTGTACTGTTCTCTGGGCGAAACTATGTAGCGAAACTATGTATATCTTCATCCAGCGACACTATGCAGCGAAACTGCAGTGTCGCCGGGTAAACCAACCAGACCAGCTCGAGCGAATCTATCGAGCGAAATTCCCTGAACGAAAGTTCAAACCAGTTTCGGGCGAAACTAGGCTAGCGAAACTGTGTCAACAGTTTCGAGCGAAACTAGCCTAGCGAAACTGTGTCATCGGGTATTGCCTAGCGAAAGTGCTGCCCGTGCACACAGCGAAACTGACCTAGCGAAATTGCTAGCGAAACTGAGACCAGAACCCAAACTTGTGCAATTTGCTTGAATGTTATGCCATGACTTACATGATATTTGCCATGATGATACATGCTTTGATTTCTGATGAATGTGAACCCTTGTTTATGATCAACCATCGGTGTCGTGTGTCTGTATGTCGAGTCATAGTTCCAACGTGCTATGTTATGGGCCATAGTGACGTTAAGTAAAGATTAGACACAAAACTAATACTTAAGACCTAAACGTGTTCATAGGTCTTCGATAAGCAATACTTGGATTATTAGCAAGTGTAGCAGTGCAACCAAAGGTGAGTGTCACTAACCCGATTACCGTGAACCCGTTTGGGTCACACCGAACAACTAAACGTAAAACAATGCTGACAAACTTCGAGAGTGCTAGGCACCTCCCTGATAAACCTGAAAACTTGGAGTGCTCGGCACCCACTTGATGAACTTGAAGTGCTTTATGGGAAGCACTTGTGAATTACTTAAACAACTATTTCTGAAACGAAACTGAAAACACTTTTGAGATTCATGAGAATCCGGTAAACCGTTTTAATATGGCTAGTGTAGGTTAAAGTCTAAACCACATGATATCACATGATTTCTAAGGATGCCTTGAAAACTTAAAAGTCCTCAACTAAATTGTACCATTAATTGTAAAGCGAGGGGATGTTGGGTAGATCTACTGGAGTTTGACAAACTCCGCCCCGTGGCACGGGGAGTGCACGGAGGTACAATATCAGCCTATCTGACCGTGATCCCGAGAGGACACGGGGGAGGCAAATCCGCGATGACGTAGGTCCGCAGTACTAGATGGCACGGCCACTACAATAAATTATGGTCAGCTTTGGTACAAACTTCCTTAGTGCATGGAACAACGGATTAGCTACCCGCGATATCGGTTGAGCACTTTAACTATACAAAACTAGTACATACCCGATAACGTAGGTTACGGACAATACTTTTATTAAACCACGATACTATGATTTTGATTATCACAAGCATTGCTTTTCACAAATTAATATTATTCAAAGTATATGTTGAAACGTTTATGATTTATGAGACCGGGCCACTGCGTGACAAGCCCACTGTGAACTCACCAACCGTTAGGTTGACACTTGCGTGGTTTAAACTTTTGCAGATCGCTAAGGAGTATCCGCTGAGCAGGTTGGCATGGCACGAGAAGACTATTTACTTTTATTAAACTAAACTCGGGAATTTTAATTTGAAACAATGATTTGTAAAGCACGTGGTTAGTGCTAAGATACTATATCTTTGTTCCGCTGCGTAACTTTTGAAACTGTTTGTATATTATATGTTTTGGACTTAACTCTGATTCGTTTAGTATTTGTAACTAATGGTTGTGGTCCTGGTCTAGTCGCACCCCTTAACGGTATAAACTCCGTTAGTGGTTAATTTGGGGGTGTGACAGATTGGTATCAGAGCCATAAGTTGCAGAGAACTGGAATCATTTTTGAAAACGATTTGGAAACTGCAACTTGAAACCTTAGTTACAAACGAACAAACAAATTCCCAAAACCAAAATAATTACGTGCCAACCTGGGATACTCGCTCTGCTGTGTAAGTAAAAGCTTAGTACGTATGTATATATATATATATATATAAATATATATATAGACCGTGTCTAGGAAGTCTAACGGAAAACCTTAGGGGAAATTTTCACACACGAATACGAAACGCGAACGCTAATGCGCGCACTATGCTGGGGGAAAGCGACAACGAAACGATGCTACGCGCTACGTCCTGATTTCTACTACGATGACTACGCCGACGGTGACTTTTATGGGAAAGCCGACTTTCGACGATAGCTACTTACGACTTACGACGTTCTCCGACGACGCCTCGATTATGCACAAAATTTTTCTGGACTAATAGAGGGATAACGGGAACTGGCTAATATACATATTATGGGATATGTATAAAATATAACTGTGACTGAACATTGGCTACTTTAACTGTTCAGCAAGATGTCTGGAAGAGGAAACGGAAGAGGCAACATAAACATGACGCCTGCACAGCTGCAAGCAATGATTAATGAACATGTGCAAGCCGCGGTGGCAGCCGTCCAAGCTGCATACGCCGCACAGGGTAACTATTATGCCGGTTAAGGCACAAAGCGATTATATTTTGACCTGTTTAATTTTAAAACCCGAACTATTTATGCATCAGGAAACCACCACCACTGCACGTTCAAGTCCTTCATGGACTGCAAGCCGATGACGTTTTCCGGCGAAGAAGGAGCTGTAGGACTCCTCAGATGGATTGAGAAGTCTGAAAAGGTTTTCTCCATGTGTAATTGCCCGGCTGAAAGCAAGGTGAAGTTTGCTACTGGTACCTTTGAAGGAGCTGCACTCTCCTGGTGGAACGCTGAAATTCAGATGGTTGGGCTAGACGCGGCTAATAACATGCAGTGGGCAGCATTTAAGGAACTGATTATGGAGGAGTACTGTCCCCGTGACCAAGTGAAGAAGCTAGAAGGCGAATTCTTGAATCTGAAGATGATTGGGTCTGAAGTCGAACAGTACACTGCACGATATCATGAGTATGAGGTCTTGTGCCCCTCAATGGTTGATGCTGAGTTCAAACGCATTGAGCGTTATCTGGAAGGCCTCGCGCCTCAAATCAAGAGTTTGGTGACCGCCAGCAACCCCGCCACCGTGCAGCAAGCCATTCGTTTGGCTCACAAACTTACTGATCAGGAGGTTGAGAAGGGTACACTTCCTGCAAAGGCCACTGAGAAGACTGCCCTTAGTGGCAAGAGAAAAGCTGATGATGAAGCTCCTGAGAACTCAATGAATAATCAGAGTGTCGGAAACAGCACTGGGAGGTCCTACAACTCCCAAGGTCAAAGCAAGAGGTCTGGGAACAATAGTGGCAACTACCGCCAGGGTGGCAATGGTCAAGGCAACTACAGAGGTAACCTGCCTTTGTGTAACAAGTGTGGGAAGCATCATGCTGGTGTTTGTAGAAAGAATCTGAACTGTGAAAGATGTGGAAAGAAAGGCCACGAAGCAAAGGATTGTTGGGCAACTCTACCTGAGCAGCAGAACCGCCAAAGGCAAAACAACAACAACAACAATCATGGCAACAACTATGGGAACAACCGTAACGGGCAAGGAAACAATCAGAACAACAATGGTGGAGCCCGTGGCTGTTTCGAATGTGGTGCTCAAGGCCACATTAAGAGGGACTGCCCGCAGTTAAGAAGGCAAGGTAATGGTAACAATGGCAACGGTGGGAACCCGGGCAACGGGAATGGTAATGGTGGAAACGGTAATGGTGGGAATGGTAGAGGTCGTGCCTTCGTCATGGGCCAAGGTGAAGCTCGCAATGATGCCAACGTGATTAATGGTAAATTTATATTGAATGGTTTCTTTGCTACTGTGTTATTTGATTCTGGTGCTGAAAGAAGTTTTATTTCCACTAAATTTGCTAAGTTGATTAATGCTAAACCTATTGCCCTAGACGCTAAATATGTGGTAGAGCTAGCTAATGGTAAACTTCATGATACGACTCAGATAGTTAAGGACTGTAAGTTAGAACTAGCTGGCCATACATTAGGAATCAACCTTATGCCTTTCCCGATTGGTAGTTTCGATGTTATAGTAGGAATGGATTGGTTATCTGAGAATCGAGCTGAAATCTTATGTAAAGAAAAAGTGGTTCGTATCCCACTCGAAGGAGGTGAAATGTTAACGGTTCAAGGTGAAAAAGGTGGAGCAGTGACTGGCATTATCTCGTTTCTCAAAGCTCAAAAGTGCCTTCGTAAAGGTCACTTCGCGATTCTTGCAAACGTCACCGATTCGACACTTCCCGAGCGCAGAATCAACGACTACCCGATAGTTCGCGACTTCCAAGATGTATTTCCTGAAGATCTGCCTGGTTTGCCTCCATTTCGACAAGTAGAGTTTGGAATCGACTTAGCTCCTGGAGCCGCTCCGATTGCACGCGCACCTTATCGTTTGGCAGTAAGTGAACTCAACGAACTCTCCTCACAACTTCAAGAGCTACTCGACAAAGGGTTCATTCGTCCAAGTTCGTCTCCGTGGGGAGCACCGGTATTGTTTGTTAAGAAGAAGGATGGAACGTTCCGCATGTGCATTGACTACCGAGAGCTTAACAAGGTTACGATCAAGAATCGGTATCCACTTCCTCGAATCGACGATCTCTTCGACCAGCTGCAAGGTTCGAGCTACTTCTCAAAGATTGATCTACGGTCTGGATATCACCAACTCCGTGTTCGTGATGAAGATGTCCCCAAGACTGCTTTTAGGACTCGATATGGTCACTACGAATTCCTGGTTATGCCGTTTGGGCTAACTAATGCACCTGCTGTGTTTATGGATTTAATGAATCGAGTGTGCAAGCCGTACCTCGATAAGTTTGTGATAGTTTTCATTGATGATATTTTGATTTACTCCAAGACAAAGGAGGAACACGAGGAGCACCTACGACTGATTTTGGAGTTACTCCGTAAGGAACAGCTTTATGCTAAGTTTTCGAAGTGCGACTTTTGGATTCGCGAAGTCCAGTTCCTTGGACACATTGTCGATCAGAATGGAATTCATGTCGACCCAGCAAAAGTGGAAGCTATCAAGAATTGGCCTACCCCAAGAGCGCCGACCGAAATCCGACAATTTTTGGGACTTGCCGGATACTACCGAAGGTTTATCAAGGGTTTCTCGCAATTGGCTCAACCCTTAACGGCTTTAACGCACAAAGGAGTGCAATATAGATGGGGTGAAAAAGAAGAACGCGCGTTTCAAACTCTCAAAGATATGCTATGCTCAGCTCCAATTCTCGCGTTACCCGATGGGGTCGACGACTTTGTGGTTTACTGTGATGCATCCATCCAAGGACTCGGTTGCGTGTTGATGCAACGGGATAAAGTGATTGCCTATGGGTCCAGGCAACTGAAGGATACTGAGAAGAATTATACAACGCATGATTTGGAATTGGGAGCCGTTGTTCATGCACTCAAGATTTGGAGACATTACCTCTACGGAACAAAGTGCACAATATTTACTGACCACAAAAGCTTACAGCACATCTTTGATCAGAAGGATCTCAACATGCGACAACGACGGTGGGTCGAGCTACTGAATGATTATGACTTAGCAATCAAATATCACCCGGGAAAAGCCAATGTTGTGGCTGATGCATTGAGTCGGAAAGAGTATGAAAAGCCTCGACGGGTACGAGCGCTGCAACTTACCATCCACACGGGATTGCCGGACCGGATCCGCGATGCCCAACAAGAAGCTTTAAAGGAGGAAAACTTCGCAGCCGAAGCACTGCGAGGGGTGGATGGTAAATCTGAGGTGAAGTCCGATGGACTCCGATATTACAATGACAGAATTTGGGTTCCTCTACTTGGAAATCTCCGTGAGCTCGTGATGGACGAGGCTCACAAGTCAAGATATTCGGTGCACCCTGGATCAGATAAAATGTACCAAGATTTGAAGAACTTATATTGGTGGCCGAACATGAAAGCCGACATTGCTCGATATGTGGCTAAGTGTTTAACATGCTCAAGGGTTAAGATTGAATACCAAAAGCCTTCTGGGCTATTACAGCAACCAAAGATCCCAGAATGGAAATGGGAGGATATCTCTATGGACTTTGTAACGGGATTACCTCATCGATCGAATCGACCGGATGCGATTTGGGTTATCATTGATCGATTAACCAAATCTGCACACTTTATCCCGATGAGGGAAAACGATAATATGGATAAGTTAACGAAGCTGTACATTGACCGAATTGTGGCACGACATGGAGTGCCTAAGACTATTATCTCTGATCAGAGATCCTCGATTTACTTCCCGATTATGGCAATCTATGCAAGAAGCACTGGGAACCAGACTGGATATGAGTACAGCCTATCACCCGCAGACCGACGGTCAGACGGAACGAACTATTCAGACTTTAGAAGACATGCTCCGTGCTTGCGTTCTCGATTTTGGTAAAGACTGGGAAGCTCACCTTCCGTTGGTGGAGTTCTCCTACAACAACAGTTATCATTCAAGTATCGGTGCAGCACCTTTTGAAGCTCTTTATGGCAGAAAATGTCGATCGCCCGTGTGTTGGGCTGAAACGGGTGAGAAGGGACTCACCGGACCAGAACTCATTCACGATACGACAGAACGGATTATACAAATCAGAAAGCGGATAGCCGCAGCACGTGACAGACAAAAGAGCTATGCCGACAAACGCCGCAAACCTTTGAAGTTCGAGGTAGGCGACAAGGTGCTATTGAAGGTATCTCCCTGGAAGGGTGTGATACGCTTCGGAAAGCGTGGGAAGTTAAATCCTCGCTATATCGGACCGTTTGAAATCATTGGGGAAGTAGGCCCGGTGGCCTACCGATTACAACTCCCTGCTGAACTCGATGGAGTTCACAACGTGTTTCACGTATCTAATCTAAAGAAATGTCTGGCTGAAGACATCGAAATAATTCCTTTGGAGGAATTACAAATTGACGAACATCTGAGATTTATCGAACAACCGGTAGAAATCATGGGACGCGAGGAGAAAGCCCTCAAACGTAGCAAGATTCCGATCGTCAAGGTGCGATGGAACTCAAGGCGTGGACCTGAATATACTTGGGAACGAGAGGATCAGATGAAGAAAAAGTATCCTCACCTGTTCGAGCAAACGTCCACGGAAACCCAAGGTATGATTTAATTTTGGGGACCAAAATTCCTGTAACAGGAGGAGGATGTGACGACCCTAAAACTTTTGCTTTCTTTCCCCAGCGACGACAGCCGAGGCTGCGAACGCTACGACGCAAGAATAATTTTCGGGACGAAAATTCCAATTACAAGGGGATGATGTGACATCCGAGAATTTCAAGGTTTACTTCCGTTAGACAAATCCGTTAGTTACGTTATAAGTGTTAACTTAGTAACTAATGCTTAACTAGGCCGAATACGTCCACGTCCTTTGGTTGATCACCGAACCCGCCCATATGTGCTATGTGTTCATTTATTATTGTCATTATGTGCAATGTGATTTAAATGCATGATTTAATATTATGAATAGCATGACAAATTGTAAATCCTTGATTATGTGACAAATTGTCTAAGTTGTAGCTGTCCAGCGAAACTACCGGGCGAAACTATAGTGTCGCCCGGTAGCCAGCTAAACTAACCAGATTAACTCGTGATCAGAGCCAGTTTCGCCTGGCCAGCGAAACTGCCAGCGAAACTAGCCCCTGATATAAATAATCTTAATAAACCCTAGTTCTCCTATTTGCCTCATTTACACCAAAAACACACACATTCTCCTCTGGAAATCTGGTCAGCCGAAAACCATCAAGAGAAACCAAGATCTTAGCCCAAGACAACATCCATTCGATTCCCTGATCGAATCGTGAGTCCCAAAACCTTCCTTTATGCCATTTTTATGTGTTTTTCTATGTATTTCTTCATAAAGCATGCTTAAACCTTCATGATATCATTAGATCTTCTGTAGGAATGCTTAGGAATGCTAGATCTACCATAAAGTTGATAACTTTACGTGTGAAACTGATCCATGATAAAGATTTATGCTATTTTAGTCATTTTAGGGTTTTAAATGCATTTTGGTGATTTGGATGTGAAAACCCATGATTATGGTGTTAAAGCTTACTGATTTATGTTGGTAAAGGGTTATGTATGCTAGATAATGAATTGCATGTAATATGGAAACTGTTAGATTGATTTTTAGGCTGATTTATGTGTTTTTCGCGTCCAGCGAAACTGTACTGTTCTCTGGGCGAAACTATGTAGCGAAACTATGTATATCTTCATCCAGCGACACTATGCAGCGAAACTGCAGTGTCGCCGGGTAAACCAACCAGACCAGCTCGAGCGAATCTATCGAGCGAAATTCCCTGAACGAAAGTTCAAACCAGTTTCGGGCGAAACTAGGACTAGCGAAACTGTGTCAACAGTTTCGAGCGAAACTAGCCTAGCGAAACTGTGTCATCGGGTATTGCCTAGCGAAAGTGCTGCCCGTGCACACAGCGAAACTGACCTAGCGAAATTGCTAGCGAAACTGAGACCAGAACCCAAACTTGTGCAATTTGCTTGAATGTTATGCCATGACTTACATGATATTGCCATGATGATACATGCTTTGATTTCTGATGAATGTGAACCCTTGTTTATGATCAACCATCGGTGTCGTGTGTCTGTATGTCGAGTCATAGTTCCAACGTGCTATGTTATGGGCCATAGTGACGTTAAGTAAAGATTAGACACAAAACTAATACTTAAGACCTAAACGTGTTCATAGGTCTTCGATAAGCAATACTTGGATTATTAGCAAGTGTAGCAGTGCAACCAAAGGTGAGTGTCACTAACCCGATTACCGTGAACCCGTTTGGGTCACACCGAATAACTAAACGAAAACAATGCTGACAACTTCGAGAGTGCTAGGCACCTCCCTGATAAACCTGAAAACTTGGAGTGCTCGGCACCCACTTGATGAACTTGAAGTGCTTTATGGGAAGCACTTGTGAATTACTTAAACAACTATTTCTGAAACGAAACTGAAAACACTTTTGAGATTCATGAGAATCCGGTAAACCGTTTTAATATGGCTAGTGTAGGTTAAAGTCTAAACCACATGATATCACATGATTTCTAAGGATGCCTTGAAAACTTAAAAGTCCTCAACTAAATTGTACCATTAATTGTAAAGCGAGGGGATGTTGGGTAGATCTACTGGAGTTTGACAAACTCCGCCCCGTGGCACGGGGAGTGCACGGAGGTACAATATCAGCCTATCTGACCGTGATCCCGAGAGGACACGGGGGAGGCAAATCCGCGATGACGTAGGTCCGCAGTACTAGATGGCACGGCCACTACAATAAATTATGGTCAGCTTTGGTACAAACTTCCTTAGTGCATGGAACAACGGATTAGCTACCCGCGATATCGGTTGAGCACTTTAACTATACAAAACTAGTACATACCCGATAACGTAGGTTACGGACAATACTTTTATTAAACCACGATACTATGATTCTGATTATCACAAGCATTGCTTTTCACAAATTAATATTACTCAAAGCATATGTTGAAACGATCATGATTTATGAGACCGGGCCAATGCATGACAAGCCCACTGTGAACTCACCAACCGTTAGGTTGACACTTGCGTGGTTTAAACTTTTGCAGATCGCTGAAGGAGTATCCGGAGCAGGTTGACATGGCACAAGAAGATATTTACCTTTATTAAACTAAATTTGGGAATTTGAATTTGAAACAAAGATTTGTAAAGCACGTGGTTAGTGCTATGATACTTATGTCTTCATTCCGCTGCGTAACTTTTGAAACTGTTTTAAATGAATGTTTTGGACTTTACTCTGATTCGTTTAGTATTTGTAACTAATGGTTGTGGTCCTGGTCTAGTCGCACTCCTTAACGGTATAAACTCCGTTAGTGGTTAATTCGGGGGTGTGACACGGGATTTCTATGATATCCTGAGAAAGAATAAGAAGTTCGAATGGACATCCCATAATGAACTAGCCTTACAGGATTTGAAAGAATATCTATCCTCAGCACCTCTCCTGATGAAGCCAAATCCAGGGGAGCCATTATCATTATATCTTGCAGTTTCAAGGAGTACGGTAAGTGCAGTCCTAACCAAGGATGCAGAGGGTCAACAACACCCAGTGTATTACGTAAGTAAAAGTCTTCTTGACGCTGAATCCAGGTATTCACATTTAGAGAAACTTATACTAGCCCTAAGTATGGCTTCCACTAAACTTAGACACTATTTTGAGACTCATACTATACACGTGAAAACTAATTACCCTATAAAGTCTGTCTTGAGGAAACCTGAGATGTCAGGGAGGATGGCAAAATGGTCCCTGAAGTTGAGTGCTTACAACCTGGTCTATGAAGCAAGAACAATCATTAAATCACAAGCTCTAGCAGACTTTGTGGCTGATTTCCGTAGTGATATCCAAAATGAAGCAGATCAAGAATTCCAGAGCCTGCAGCAAGAAGAATTCTCAGGATGTTGGACCCTCTTTACAGATGGGGCATCTAATGTCTGAGGGACGGGCCTTGGAATCATACTAAGTGGCGTAACAACGGAGACATATATCATAGAATTCCAATCAAAAGGTTCTGCCTTGCAAGAAGACGAAACCGATGTAACTTCGATTTCATCCGTCGTACGTGGAAGCGACGGAGTGAGTGGCGTAATGGTGGCGACATAAAGTGGTGCCGGTCACTTGGAACTTTCACTAGATTGGACGATGGTGGCACACGAGGGCTCAAACATGGGCCTCGGTGGCACGGGTAAAGCGAGAACCACCTCAGGGTAGTCCTCGCCGAACAAATCGACGGCAATGGCATCACGAGTCGCCGCAGCAGCGACGGTGGCGGCGACCCGCTCCTCAGCGATGGCAGAGGCGGTGGTCTCGAGTTTCATCGCCGCGGCAATTAAAAGAGGGTCTCGTTTCACCATTGTATTGATCTAGAAAAAGTGACGGAGATGGTGGTGGTGGTTGCGCCAAAACCGAGAGGAGGAGAGGGATAGGGGAGGACAACGACAAGGAGAGGGGAGAGGAGGAGAATTTCGAGATTAGGGTTTTCCCCCTAATCTCCTCTCTTTTAATCCTTTTTATGGGCTTTAGGCAAGCTAAGCCCATTCCGCGGTCCGACACCCTAAAACCAATAATATTGCTAGTCCGTTAAACCGGTATCGACTAGACAATATTCCGTCGAATCTTACCGTAAACTATTTTATGATAAACTTTGTTTCGTTACATTTAATTAAGTAAATAACTAGCATTTATTTATTTTAACCATTTAAATTAATTAATTAACAAGTAATTAATTATTTAGTTCGTTGACACCGATGTATCTCTTCCGGGTTAAAACTGGGTCGATTACGTTAAATGTCGGGTCAGGACACCTAATATCCAACAGTCTCCCACTTGGACTGATCACGGAACTTTAGTGTTATAGTCAGTGGCACTCTAGCTATGCATGGCTACACCAACCAGTCTCGACACTTTAAGTCGATAGCCAAAGTACATCTGATTGTAAAGCAAGCAGATAGAGGACTTATGGTAATCGTTGTCATATGTTCCTTTCCGTTTTAGACATAGATAAATAATGAGACATGGACTCTCTTTTATTAGATTCATCGATTATAATCTCCTTCTCCGATCCAAAGTGAACCAATCAAACACAGTAAGTTTGGGTGAGGCCTCACACTTCACACTTGGAATCAACGAAGGCGCCTTTATGTCTATCTATTGTCGAAGCAATAGTACAAAATCCCGTCTTGAGGCATACAACTCCCACTGAACTTTAGATCCATTCCCAAAAGTAGTCTTATTGTTGGCAGTTACGCGACATGTTAGACTACAATCAAAGAACAGTCTTTAGTAAACGTGAGTTCTAGTATACGTCTCAGGTCTAAGGAAACATTAGAGCATACCATTAATCAAGCAGGCAAAGCTTCCATGATTGCATTGCTTGATGCGAGTTACATCCAACGTCATTCCCTAATGAGGTTGTTAGAGCATTTTATGTGTGACGTGTGTGTATCTCCGTTAGTTCCGTTAGTTGTTGGTTGGAATTGTTAAATAGTATATAGGGTAGAATGTGTAATAGTGTGATAGTGCAAGGGTTATTATATGTGAATATTATAAATCACAAAATTTGTGATTTATAACAATTTGGTTAACATTTGATGAAGGTAAATCCAGCAAACCAATTTGGAGATCAGCGTACCAGATATGGAGCAGCGTACCAGGGAGATACTATATATATCAGTTGGTTCGTGACATTCAAGAACAACTATCTCATAACCGTTTTCCCGAGTTCATCATCTAGAGAGAGGAATTTTTTGTGAATCTGTGAGAGTTTTTGTGTACTAGATCATTAATTAGGATCTTTCAACGAGTTCATTTCTTGTAATCACTGAATCAATTGAGCTATAAACATAGATTTATTTACGATTTTATGTTCTTCATTTTCGGTGATCTTTCGGTCCAAATTCGATGTACAAATCACTAGATCGGGACAAATCGGTTTTACAATTGGTATCAGAGCAATCCAGGCTGTGATTCTATGCGTTTTTGGATCGAATTTGAGCTTAAATCTGGAGAATTGGTTTGAGTTTGACTTTTTTGAAGTCAAACTGTTGTGTTTAATCCTGAAATTGAGCTTCAATTTGAGTTTGTTTGTGCTATTTCTTCATTGCAGTCGTTTTCGTTTATCAACACGCACCTATAGCAAGTCTTAGATCTCATTTTCATTGAGTTTAGATTGGAATCACATTTTCACAGGAAGTTCACGTGTTCTTCATACTCAACAATGGCAGATCTTCGATTTCTTGATGTTTTTGGATGAAATCAGTTGCTACACATTTAGGGGTTGTTTGATAACCTCTTACCGGGTCTAGTAAGAGCTGACCACTGACCCGGTAAGTGGTCCGTTCGTTTGATATTATTAAAGTTGTAAACTGACCGAGTCCCTTCACACTGACCGAGTCCCCCGAATTTAATTCACTGAACGAGCTGACCGAGGAATCTTTCATGTCTTACAATTTACACACAGCGTGAAACCCACCCCCACCCCACCCCAAACCCCACCACCTAATTTTAATAATTTGCGTTAAAAAAAAAACTAACTTTAATCAACTATTGCTTTTCCAAAACCGAAAGAATCTTGAAAATAAACTCACCGTTAAGCTCGAAATTGAAAAACGATTCAAACTAGACGTATATTGATATATTTTCGGTGAATGTTTGAAAAGTCGAGATGAACACGATGTCGATGACATTTAATTAAGCATAACTCCTCCAAACTGAAATTAATCTCGAAAATAAGCACACTGTTGCGCTCGAAATTAAAAAACGATTCAAACTAGACCAATATTGATATGCTTTCGGTGAATGTTTGAAAAGTCGAAATGAACACGACGTCGATGATGGCGAAGAACGTGATAAACTTTGGATCAAAATTCAACTAAAACTTGATTAAATCCAAATTTGAACCTAGCTAAGAATTCATGGAGTAAAACCGAATTGAGGAGAACCAAAAGTAATATTGGTTATTATTATTTTTATAGTTTTTATAAATAAAGATACAATTATAATTTTTAACATTAAAAATGTATTTCAGTATAATTTAAATGAATATTTTTTTTTCTTATTCTAAAAAATATGTTTCATTTATTTTTTAATACGTGCAACAAAAATTATTGTATTGGTTCTTTGTTTTCAAAAGTTCTTTCTTTAATTTTTTTTTTCATAAAACGTTTTTAACACATTAAAAACATATAGCTATATATATTTCTCAGTCAGCTCTTACCCAGTCAGCTACTATCAAACAGTCAAGTTTCACGCAAAGCTTCTTACTCAGTCAGACTCTTACCCAGACAACTCTAACTCAGTCAGCTCTTACCCAATCAGGAAGTATCAAACAACCCCTTAGTTTGATTATACGGAGCTAATGCAACAAGAATTTTTTATTTTCATCAACGTTTGGTTCGTTTACATATTTGAAGTTCACGTTCATTCGCCGGAGCAAGTTTTTCAGCTTGAAAATCAAATCGAAACATATCAACAATGGTGCTTGTTTGATTCGGTTAGTCGATACGAGTTCAATGCAACTTTCAGAATCGTTTTTCGTTGAGTATTGATCGAGATATCGTCGTTTGAAAATCTGTAAAACTTCACCGGAAAAACGTTTTCGGCACCGGAAGTTTCTGTTTTCGCTGGAAAATTCAGTTACACAGTTGTTTTGGTTCGGTGTAACCGCCCTCTAGTTCGCCGGTGGTCACGGTGGTGGTTAGGTTCGTCGAAGGCCGGAGTAAACTGGTTCGCCGGAATTATCGTTCGCTGGCGTTTGAATGTCTGCTTATTTCTGGTTCAACGTGATTTGGACTATTCTCTAGTTTTCTCCAGTTTAAATATAAAACGACTATTTTATCGTTTATTAAAAACAATTTTACATTTTAAGTCCTTGAAGCTTTTAAAATACTTTAGTTTGTGTTTCTGGTTTATTCTCGAGTACGGACCAACAAAACTCATAATATTCACATTCATTTTGATCAAAATTTGATCTCAAATTCTTCTCTTTCACATTCAAAATTTACTTCAATTAAAGTTTCAATTGCGAATCAGATTCACGGATCATCTTCATTCATTCTCGTTCCGTGCTCATCCGGTTTTTCAAATCCTCACCGAAACATATCAACATTACATCTTGTTTGAATTGTGGTTCGGTTTCGATCGCAACCGTGTCTTCAATTTCGTGTTTCGGTCAGATGTGAAAGGTTCAAGACAGTTGGATTTATTCATCGACGTGTTGAGGCACAAAAATATTATATGCGTGGTTTTTTTTTTTAAAGTTTGTTGATCAAAGAAGTTTTCATTTGATTATTTGAAGGTTCGAGTTTCTTCATCGAGGTTTTTGTTTACTAAAAAAAAAATTCGGATTACCATTTCAAGATTTAAGTGGTTCTTCAAAGAATTTGAGACAAACGAACATGGGTTACAACACTGGTTCTTCCATTTATTCATATTATTCTCTAGGAAAATTTCAATTGATTGAAAGCGAAGTTCCAATGCTTCTTCATTTTGACGATTATTGCAATTGGAAAGGTAAATTTGTAGAGTTCGTGGTGGGTGAATTAGGTGAATATGTCTGGAAATCAATTCAAGATGGATATGAGTTTCCTGTTCTAAATAATTTGGGTCAAAAAGTACCACCACCAAAGTTTTTATCAAGGTTGACTGAATATGAGGATAAATATCATGATAGTGAGAAGATAGCTTATTATGCTTTGATGAGAGCATTACCTAAAGAGATCTTTTGGCAATTCAAACAGTATAAAATTTCAAAAGAGGTATGGGATGCTCTTGCTCAGGAATGTGCTGATGCTGAGAATATAACTAAAGCAAATGCGAGCGATGCAAAAACAAATGAATCTGGAAAAGAGATCGATAATGAGCAAATTTATCAGAAACAAATTGAAGTTTTAAGAAAGGAAAAGGGTTTGTTAATTGAAGAGTGCAAATTTACAAAAGAGAATTTGGAGAATTGTAAACATGCGGTGAAAGAAGTTACTGAAGACTTCGATGCACTTTATTATAAAAGTGTGATTTTGAAAGAAAAATATGATGCACTTCAAAAGACTTGTGTAGAACTTGCTGATAAAGAACTTCGTCATCAAGAAGACAACACATAATTGCTTGATGCAAAGACTCGGTTGATAGATGAGAATACGTTATTGAAGGAAAATGTTGAGATTTATAAAAAGAGGTGGACAGATACAAAATTGGAGCTAACTAAGGAACATGCGTTCATGAGAAATCAAAAGATTGAGCTTGATTGTAAGTACGAGGAACTTATTCAATGTAAAAAACAATTGGCAGATTCACAAGCTATGTGTCGAAAGCAGTTTGATGATGCTCAAATTGAGATTTTGGAACTTCAATGGAAGTTAGATGGTTATCGAAATTCGCCTTCCACAATTAGTTTTATGTTCAATGCTCAGAAAGAAGTTGATTATTCTGACGTTCCTTCCCCACAAAATTTTACTTCTACTTCATCAATCAGATCATTTGAAGATGATATGTCTGAATTGAATATCAAATTCATGCATAAAGAAGAAGAAGTAAAGAAGCTTAGAGTTGAGTTAGACATGGTTAACAAAAGATTTGCTGAGGCACAAACAGAGATTTCAAATCTTAAAAGAAAACTTGATGAATTGCATGATTATTCAAAGTTTGCAAATCCTAGTTCAGAAAAAAAGAAGAAGTCAAAGTTTGAGAAGCAGAAGCTTGAAGGAGGAACAACGTCAACATTTTGTTCAGCTTCAACTTCTTTTGAAAAAGAAAAGGTGTATGATGAGGAAGTTGGTGAAAAGGTTAATAAAATTTCGTCTGAAGAGAAAATTGAAACAAACAATCTAAAGGAAATTAGGGCTTCGTTTACAAGAGTTGCTAAAATGGAAAAAGGAGAATCTAATTCTCAAGCTGAACTTTCAAAGCTACCTAGTTATAAAAAGAAAGGTTTGGGTTTTGAGAACAAAATTGACACAATGCATGAAGAATCAATGGTGGATCAGATTAAAAATTCATCTTCTGATACATCGCTTAAACTTTCTGAGAGAATTACATTGAAGCAAAAGGAGTTTGTCGACAAAATGGATGAAATTTTAAATGATGTTCAATATGAGAAAGTTAGTGCTGGAAATGCTGAGTTTTTGCCAAAGAAGAATTTTAAGTTAGAGCGTCAAGAGAGTGATCTTTCTTCAAAGTCTACAATGTCTACGGAATCCATGTCACCTCCTAAGAAGGTCGATGAAAGAGCTTTCTTTTACTGCAACAAGACGGGACATGTTATTCGTGATTGTGCTATTCGACGAAAATTTTCACGTGGTTCAAATCAATCATCATCATCTGATTTGGTGATTTTCAATGAGGTTCCAGTCAAGCGACATCAGAATCATCAACGGAAGTCAACTACCAAGAAGCCGTTTGTTGGTAAAACTTTACATTTTGATGATGATTTCCCACAGTTTTCAAACTCAAAACAAATTTTAAAAAGAAAACAATTTTTCAATAATGATTTTGAAATGCCTTACTCAAATGATTTTTCATATTGTGGACATAAAAAACGTTACTCAAAATCTGAGGAAATGTTGGTCGGTGAGTTGTTGAATATTGTTTCTAACATGTCAAAGTTTTTCAATGGTTCTGATTCGCATCGGGTGAAATCATCAAAACCATTCCGGTCTTGGAAAAAGAAAATTGCAACCTTTGCGGGAAACGGTTTTGTTGAGGATACGGGACGACCCAAGCTGATTTGGGTTCCCGTATTTAACTAAAAATTGTTTGAGGTTGTGTGCAGGATGCTTCAAGAAGACCTATTAGTGATTGCAAAGTTGCTGATAGTGGAGTATTTTTCTTAAGTTAGCGCTTCACCGAGTTGATATTTCACAAAAGTTTTGAGAAAAATGATTTTTCAAAATCTAAAAATTCGAGGTATCCGTGTTGGTCGATCAATTTTATTTTCTTTCCTTTTACTTTCTTTCGTATATTTTTAGGGGGAGAAAAATTTTAGAAAATTCAAAAAATAGAGTTTGTTGAATTTTAGGGGGAGAATATTTGAAAAAGCCAAAAATAGTGTGTTTTTCGTGTAAGGGGGAGAAAATGAAAAATATAAAAAAATGGAAAAGTAAAAAATGAGAAATTGATCCGACTATGTGAGAAATGATGGTACATCAGCATATACGTTATCTGCCATGGATAAAGTAGATGTAAAAGTTGTAGGTTATTGCTTGATATGTGTGATGCGCATGACAAATCTAATATATGCAAGTATGATATCAACATAATGTCTGCCTGATAACTGTGGTTTATCATCTTGATGAGTATTGTGTGATAAATTTGCAAAAATAGAATAAGAGATATCCTTGTGTATGCATGCGTTCTTTTGAAAGATTTAAACTTGTTTGATTTTCTTTATTTTGTCAAACGATCGGACTTTCTCTGCGTATCGAATGATCGACCTGATCGTTGTTCGTTTGACGTTCTGCTTTATTTTTCTTGGTGTTTCGTATAATTCATCGGACTTTCTCTGCGTGTCCACAAGACCGACCTGATTGTTGTTGAATTATACAACTTCAACTTGTTTTATTTTTCTTATTTTGTTAAATCCGAGGCCTTATCTGCGTATCGAAAGATCGACCTTAAGGTAGACGATTTAACATTCTGCTTTCTTTTTGCATGACACACATTGGATGTTTACATCTCTGAAAAATAAATTCTATAAAGCAAGCACAAAGATGTGTATGATTGAAAATATCTACATGATATGGCTTAGCTCGAAAAATGATGAGTTACCAATATCTTTGAAAAGTGTGAGGACCATGTTATCAGTGCATGAAAAATATACCCTTTAATATATCAGAAAGCTATAGAAATTGATTTGTGCATGCTGAAATAAATAAGAAATTATTTTATCTGCTATCATCTTTGCCTGCATGCTGACTAAGTTGAAATTGAAGTGTGCTAGATTCGTTATGACTGATATGATCTCACGTCGTGATCTTTCTCACAAAACCAAAAATGGAGTTCAATTCTGTATTGCATTTATGTTTTAGTTTCAGAAAATCCAAAAAGATTTTAGGTGTGTTTTGATATAAACTTTGTAAAATCCAAAAAGATTTTCTTTCTTATTTGTTTTCGATCTGATCGACACGTGATGCATCAAATATTCAAAAACCGATTTCAAATCATCTTGGTTCTCCAAAGGAGAAGGTTTCCAAGATTAAAGTTATGATTGGAAAAGAAAAGTTGCAACTTCTGTCTTCTGAAGGTTGCAGGTTGTAAAGATCAAAGTCTTTCGGATACAGATCTCAGAATGGAATTTATGCATGGTTATGAAGTTGTCAAAGAGTTTATTCCTTTAGCCAGTCAGATGACAAGATAACGAAGGATACTTTCACAAATGATTCAGTTGACTCAGTCTCGTTCCTCCCATGTCTACCCTACATCAACTAACAGCAGTTTCAAAGAGTTTGAAGATCTGATACAACATATGTCAAGGGGGAGTCTGTTAGAGAATTTTATGTGTGACGTGTGTGTATCTCCGTTAGTTCCGTTAGTTGTTGGTTGGAATTGTTAAATAGTATATAGGGTAGAATGTGTAATAGTGTGATAGTGCAAGGGTTATTATATGTGAATATTATAAATCACAAAATTTGTGATTTATAACAATTTGGTTAACATTCGATGAAGGTAAATCCAGCAAACCAATTTGGAGATCAGCGTACCAGATATGGAGCAGCGTACCAGGGAGATACTATATATATCAGTTGGTTCGTGACATTCAAGAACAACTATCTCATAACCGTTTTCCCGAGTTCATCATCTAGAGAGTGGAATTTTTGATTGTGAATCTGTGAGAGTTTTTGTGTACTAGATAATTGATTAGGATCTTTCAACGAGTTCATTTCTTGTAATCACTGAATCAATTGAGCTATAAACAGAGATTTATTTACAATTTTATGTTCTTCATTTTCGGTGATCTTTCGGTCCAAATTCGGTGTACAAATCACTAGATCGGGACAAATCGGTTTTACACGCAGCTCAGTTAGTGTCACCTATAAATAGGTTGACTAGCTAAGCATGTTAGAACCTCTGGTCATATCATCTCCACTAAGTGTGTGTTTCAAAGTGTGTTCTAGAGAGAGAAACTAAAGCTTTGTAATTGTTCTCTTTGTGAAATCAATAAAACAAAGCTTATTTACATTCTCGTGCACTAGATCAATCGGTTCATCCAGTAGTAAGATCGTTACTGTGTTTTACAGAGGTATGTGACTTTGAACATTAAACCCTTTTAAGGTTCAAAATCAGAATAGTCTTAATTTAGAGTCGTTCCCACGTCTCTTATCGACTACAGAAATTTAGAACAATATCAACAATTGTTCAGGAATGATTAAACGTATTAATATTGAACACAGTTATGAAATTCTATATTGTATTTACCTATGGAATATGAATATCAAGATAACTGTTATGTGTTCGTACACCAAAATACTAAATCAAAACATGTCTTTAGCTAATTTAAGCCCTATCACTTCTCTGTGACGATCATGAGTCTGGTGAGTCATGGGCTTCGTAAAGGGATTAGCTAAGTTTTGGTCTGTGTCTACTTTGAATATCATTATTTCATTTCTTTCAACTACTTCTCTTATGTAGTGAAATTTCCTCAGAATGTGCTTGACCTTCTTGTGAGACCTCGGCTCTTTGGCTTGAGCAATAGTGCCTGTATTATCGCACATCATCTCGATTAGTTGCTTGACGCTTGGAGCCACATCGAGATCTGTGATGAACTTCTTCATTCATACTGCTTCCTTGGTAGCTTCTGAGGCGGCTATGTATTCAGATTCAGTAGTGGAATGAGCCACTACTGGGTGTTTGGAACTACACCAAGAAACAACACCTTCATTGAGGGTGAATACGTATCCAGACTGTGAGCGGGAGTCATCTCGGTCACTCTGAAAACTAGCATCGGTGTAACGCTTTACAGCGAGCTCAATAGTTCCCCCATATACCAAAAACATCTCACGTGTTTCTCAGGTATTTCATGATGTTCTTCACAGCAGTCCAGTGAGCTAGACCAGGACTTTGTTGGTACCGACTTGTCAAGCCTAACGCAAACAAGACATCCGGTCGAGTGCAGAGCATGGCATACATAATCAAGCCTATAGCAGAAGCAAATGGGATCGAAGCCATTTGGTTGATCTCCTTCTCCGTTTGAGGAGATTGAGTTTTGTTAAAGACGACACCCTTTGTCATAGGGACGACTCCTCTCTTGGAGTTACACATGTTGAACCGTGCTATAATCTTGTCAATGTATGTACTTTGACTGAGACCCAGAAGCCGCTTCGATCGATCTCTGTGAATCTTAATTCCTAGAATGAAAACGACTTCCCCAAGATCCTTCATAGCGAAACAAGATGAAAGCCATTTCTTAACCTCGTTAAGCATGGGGATGTTGTTTCCTATGATTAGTATATCATCCATATACAAGATGAGGAATGATATAGCACTCCAACTTGTCTTTCTGTGAACACAAGGCTCATCTTCGTTTTGGGCAAAGCCAAACTCCTTGAATTTATGGTCGAAGCGAAGATTCCACCTTCGAAATGCTTGTTTAAATCCATAGATGGACTTATTCAGCTTGCAAACCATATTTGGATATTTTGGATCGAGAAAACCATTCGGCTGAACCATATAGACATCCTCGGTGAGTTGTTCGTTCAGAAATGCGGTTTTGACATCCATTTGCAATATCTCATAGTCGTAGTATGCGGCTATGGCAAGCAATATCCTGATCGATTTGATCATGGCCACATGCGAGAAGGTTTCTTCATAGTCAATCCCTTAGATTTGAGTGAAACCCTTCGCAACAAGCCGTGCCTTATAGGTTTGGACATTTCCATGCATGTCAGTTTTTCTTTTAAAGATCCACTTGCTCCCTACTGCCCGAGAAGCGGGGGGGGGGGGGGGTAGCTCAATCAAGTCCCATATTTGATTATCACGCATGGATTGCATCTCGACGTTCATGGCTTCAAGTCATTTGTCAGATTCAGGATCTAACACAGCATCTTTGTAATTAGTAGGTTCGTCATCAGAATCTACTACTAACAGGACATCGGAAGCTTCTAGATGACCTAGGTATCTATCAGGTTCCCTGCGTATCCATTCGCTCCTGCGAACGCTTGTGTTTTGGTCTGATTGTGTGACAACCATTAGTCGGTCAGTATAGCGACCGTCTCAGGGTTTTGAGTTTCTGGAATTTCTTCGAGATCCACTAGATCACTATTCGTTCCTATGTTGAGAAACTCCTTCTCAAGGAACTTACCCTTCCTTTTGATAGAAACATAGTTTCCATCAGGATGGCAAACGTAATAGCCGGTATTACAATAGTATCCGATGAAAATCACCTTTTCACCTCGAGGATCAAGCTTGTTGTCAGATTCGCTAGTGACATAAGCTTCGCATCCCTATACCATAAGGTGAGAAAGTTTAGGAGAAGAATTATGCCATATCTCATACGGGGTCTTATCCATTTTCTTGGGGTCGGTGCCGGATTTTTTAGGCGAGCGGCGGTTAAGAGAGCATAACCCCAAAAGGAGTGGGACAAGGTAGTCCTGCACATCAACGATCAGACCATGTTCAACAAGTTTCGATTCCTCCTTTCACTAACGCCATTTAACGGGGGTGTACCGGGAGGAGTGGGTTGTGAAATTATTCCACAAGCTTGAGATGATCATGGAACTCGTTGCTAAGATACTCACCACCTCTATTCGATCGAAGTATTTTGATAGTTCGACTTAGTTAATTCTCTACTTCGTTTTGAAACTCTTTGAACTTATCAAAAGTTTTGTGCTTGTGTTTAATCAGATAGACATAAGTATCTCTGGTATAGTCATCTATGAAAGATACAAAGTAGCGTTCACGATTTATCGTTTTGTCACACCCCAAAATATTTTTCTAGTTCTATTGTGGAAGCATTACGTGGTGGTGACGGAGGTTGGTTGCCCATGGTGTTTTAGTAAACGATATCTAAAAACATTTGAACATATTTATTTAATTGATGGATAAACCATCTAATAGATTAGGTCCCACAAACACATGTTCAATGTTTACTAAAACATAACATACTTATTAAGAAAAGACAAAGTCTTTCCCGTGCCGAATCCCGAGCCATCACCTACCTGAAAAATACGTAAAAACTAGGTCAACCAAAAGGTTGGTGAGTTCAAAACTAATAAAGCAAGATTTTTGTATTTTAAAATATCCAAGTAGTTTACTTATAAAACAACCATATGATTAAACTTCGAAAACCTCTTTTGACTTTTCGCGAAAGGTAATGAACACAAGTTTGAAAACAAGTTATAGTTATTTAAATTTTTGCAGACAACATGTGGTTCATAAACTAGCTAAGAATATAACATATATTAAGTATCATAAATTCCAAATCAACACGTGACCCCAATTCGAAGATACTTTTCACCATTAAGTGACCAGAGCGACTGGTCGGTGGCTAGGGTGATCAACCCGATAGATCTATCAATACTTCTCTTGTACTTTATTATGGTTAATGATTAGGACGGCCAGACTATTACCATGGCATACTCAACTTTCGTGAGTTTCCCGTTCCCTTACTTACGTCTAATATATCTACACTTCAGTTGTCAATTTAACATATCCATACAAATAAATAAACGTATTTTTCCCCCAAAAAATTTATAAATCATATAAAAAGTGGGGATAGTGAAACTCACCTTGATTAGTGGTGTGTGCTCAGGTGTTCTAAAAATATGGCAGTTTTTCCAACCTGTGTAGGAGCTGAAACTTTTTAATTTATAATACCTGATTTACTTGACAACTACCATTTCACCACATTACACGGGAAAATATACCCATCGTGGGCAGTATAGTAGTGGTAAGTTGAATCGGGTTCGATCAGGACACAATGGAAAATGAGAGCTCCCAATACTCAACCTTTGTTAACGTTTAACCAGAATCTATCTTTTGGTTTTTATTTAGAAAATAGGTCCATTTCTTCCATGCACCGCTCTCGCGCATGCACGTCCGGCGTAACCAGAGCCAAGTTCACAAACACGTACCATCTTGGCTTCCGTGAAGTGACAAAATATTACCAACCCTCATTCCCAACCAAATACTTTCACCCCACACTTGCGTGGTCAGCCGAGTTTGCTTACATAGACATAAGGACCTCGAACGTATCATGTAGCATGGGGCGCGAGTCACCTAATGGATCATGCATCATCCCCCGACCGGGTGTCACAAGTCCGGCCTTTGGGATTTCCGCTCCCCAAATGGTCTGTGATACGTAAAGCACGCTTGGTTCAGAAAATCAGTAATACACTTTCAATAAAAAGAGTTTTCACAAAGTCATTAAACACACCTTAAAACAACACTATAAAGACAACTCGAATACTTATTAAAAGTTGGTTACCTCCCATCAAGTGTAAGAATTGAACTAATCATTGATTAGCTTAAAGATGCGCCAAGTAGTAAACGAAGAATTTCATAGACAAAATGCTTTCATTTACTAATGATGGTTATAGTTTTTACAGACTCTGACATACTTAAAGACTCGAAAAAGCCAAGGGGCTTGACTAATCTAAAAGTGGAAGAGGATAGGAAAGAATTGAGCGAGTTGAGAAATGAGGTGAGGCAAGCTTTTATAGGCAAAGTCTGGTCAGTGGCACGGGGCATGCCAGGTTGGGCTGGACCGTTCCGTGTCAAACGACATGTTTTTTTCTTCTTCTGTCGTCAGTGGCACGGGCCGTGCTAGGCTGGGCACAGGCCGTGCCATGTCAAGGAGGTCAGCGGCATGGGACATGCTGTGTTAGAGGTGGATCCGGGTCGGGCACGAGGCGTGCTGGGTCAGGCACAGGCCGTGCTAACGCCATCTTTTCCAAAGTCTTGCATTTTTTTGCTTTTCTGCTAGATAATGCTCCTCTTGGTATTTTGGCTCTAGAAAACCTGAAAGACTAAAAAGAAAACAAAACTGCTTTGTTTTGGTGTTAGTAGTTAGGTTTTATCCCGGTTTGTGAGGATATTTTACTAAATAAATATGTATAATTTTGTATACATCAAATATCCCCACACTCAAACGTTTTCTTGTCCTCAAGCAAAACCTCATAATTAGGGGCTTGACACATCCCAAATTCTTCTTTCTGTGTTTTGCCAAGACCTGTGCCTTTAAAAGTTATACCTCCTTCATTTTTTTCACATTCTGTTCCATTAAATTATTTCCTACCTTTTTGATCTGAAATAGCTTAGTATTGACAAGCCTACTCAGAAATTTATTTAACTACTTACTCACATGCCTCACAAGTAGTCACTCGTCACTCTTGGTTGGAGATTCTTTTTAGGGTGGACACTCGTACCACGGTGAAATGAAATATTAGAGAGCATATGCTTGACATGGAATCGAACCGCCACCGATCTCACCAGAAATCACAGGATCATCATGAGGTCTTTAAATGGGTAGGCTTTGGGTAAGGGTATGATGGTTTTATTTGGAAAGGGGTAATAAGGTGTAAATAAAACGGTCTATTGTTTAAAAATTTCACGTTTTTCACTATTTTCGAAATAAATCTTCTAGAGGTAATTCACTTTTTTTTTTACTTCTAAGGGGCTTTTCCCTTTACTTTGACCATTGTTTTTATATAGACAACGGCTATAAAGTCTAAGGTCCGTCTAGACTTTATGCCTTATTATTGATTTTGAGAAAATAGTGAAAACTTTATTTTTGCAAAACTTTTTGAAATAACCGTTTATTTACTAAAATAAAAGGTGTAAAAAAAAGTTTTAGGGGTTTATAAGGTATTTTGCAGAGGGGGTTTATTCTGCAAATATGTTGGGGTTTTGAGAAACGAAAGGGTTTAGGCTCAACAAGGCTTACTAAGGGGTATGTTTAGGTAGAGAGTAAGATGAGAAAAAAAATCCTAGATGCCTCAATCCTTTGATGCCCTGGCTTCTGATTTTGTCCGTCTTGGGACGTATTGCCGTGTCAAGTTCTACCTTTATTGCATTTACCTGGTTTCTCTCAAAGAAAGGAAAAGAGCACGTTTTATAGTTGATCATGCTATAAAGGCTCAAATTCTTACTGTCAAGGGAAATGGGAAAATGTAAGTTCGTATTTAAATAAATTTGGTTTCCTCTTGTCAATACAATTTTACTTCAAATCTTTGAGATATTTGTAAATTAATGGATTAAAATCTGATAAATGGGAGGAGGAGAAACTTTTTAGACACATTTCTTTTTAAAAATAGCAGATTTTCAAAAAAAAAAAACATTTGGGCAGTACAGAAGCCAGTTTTCCAAGGAAGCTTTGTGTAAGGCTTGAGTTGGACAAAGCAAAAGTTTTAGTTCCCGGAGTTTACCCAAACTATTCCCATCCCCACACTCAAATTGCACATTATCCTCAATGTGGGAAATTGCATTCAAATTAAGGAAAATGTAAAAGAAGAATCAAGGGTTAGGAAAAATTGGGCAGAGTTTCCTCTGTAAACATGATGTTTTACCCGTGGAATGATTACCACGCCATACTGTTTTGACCTCCCGGTCCAGTCAGCTATAGAGCTTGCCATGTACATGTTTCTAAACTACTCAAATCACAACACATTTAAGCTAAATAAAACTGCTACTACTACTACTATTGTGCCATCATCCGATCATACATACCAAAATAAAAATGTACTGTAACATGACCACAAATAAAAATGTACCAACCACCAAATCTAATGTATCATGCACATCATCGTGCCATTAACCATACCTGGGTCACTCGGAGTCATCATCAAAGGCTGAACTGTTGCTGCCTCCACCACCATGTCCACCGTGACCACCAGAAGGTCCCTCCCCTGGCTGACCATAACGCCACCTGAACCTGTCCTGGATATCAGCAATCTCATCATGAATCCCCCAGATCTCTGTCGGCATCAGCTGGGTGCGGTTGTCAATGGCTCGGACTGTAGTGTGGGTTTGCTGGAGGGAATGATATAGGTCCACCATGGTCGGGAAGTTTGGGGGTCTGGGTGGTACTGGTGCTGCTCCTGTTGTTGCTGTGGCGGCTCCTCCTCCATGGGCTCGATCGGTAACGGATCCCATACCCTACGCTAGTTGTCCATCATCCTAAAAGGAGCATGGGGTGTGATCCTGAGGAGCCCGCGGGAATACTCCATGCCGTCGTACTGAATA
Organism: Deinandra increscens subsp. villosa; assembly: GCA_039602395.1. Classification (NCBI taxonomy): domain Eukaryota; kingdom Viridiplantae; phylum Streptophyta; class Magnoliopsida; order Asterales; family Asteraceae; genus Deinandra; species Deinandra increscens. The sequence continues at coordinate 45,307,457 of JBCNJP010000008.1, read as the reverse complement.
GTGGGGGATCAGACAAGGTCCGGAAGAATAACAACACCATAGGCGTGATAGATGGTAAAAATGAGGCCTCCATATAGCAGTGGGCTCCGGTCATCGGCATTGGCGGTGTGCTGAATGTGGCTTCATAAGGCATGGGCGAGGTTCCGAACGTCCCCCGTGGTGAAACAGTAAAAGGCCACCATATCCTTCAAACCGACAACGTCGTTTGAACTGCCCAGGGAAAACACTGATTGAGCAAAGCAGCGGTGGATATAATGGTGCAATGGGTCCTTCAACCTGGTTCTCTTGGTGCTACTCGGTTTGTACCCAACATTTTCGAAGCCAATGTTTTCCCAGAAGGCCTGACGGGGTATCTCGTGGGCTGTGTCCGATCGGTGCTCCTCGTTTGGCAAGCACCACCGAGAATTGACCAAGGTGGGTAACTCGTGTGCATGATAGACCCCTGTGTCAACCATGAACTGCGCCATCGTCCTCGAGTACCATCTCCTCCCTAAGCTGAACCGTACTCCTCCTTCGGTGTTTAATTCCGTCACCCTTTCTTCAAATGTGAATGCGGCTAGGAACTCGAGTGTACAATCGCGAACTCCTTTAGGCATGAATAGACCAAACAGCATCTTCATCGGGTCCGAGACGAAGTTGTTGTAGCGGTGGAGCTGGTTTAACTACTCCAAGGTGTCGGTATGAGGGATTCTGGCTATATTATCCTCACATGGGATTAGTCGTCGAAGCCGATCGTGGCTCCTTTTCTCAGTTCGTGAGTTGAACATGGTCCAATCATGCACTGGAATGGAAGACATGAAGATATGAGTACAAACTACACGAAAAAAATTGCAATTTTTTATGATCAGATAGGTTAGCACGGGGTCGTGCCTTACGGGGCACGGCCCGTGTTGATCAGGGACGAAAAAAATGACTTTCAATGAACAGCACGGGGCGTGCCAGATGGGGCATGGGTCGTGTTGTTCTTCATATTTTTAAACCTTTGTATTTATGAACAACATGGGGCGTGCTCACCCTAGCATGGCCCGTGTTGTTCTTTTTATTCGATGTTTGAGTACGAGGATCAGCAAGGGGCATGCTTGATGAGGCACGCCCTATGTTGTTCTTTCTGTAGAGCAGCACGAGGCATGCTTAATGGGGCACAGCCCGTGTTGTTATTCTGTTCTTCCAATTTTTTTTTGGAAAAATCAAGTTTTATGCGAAAATTTGAAATTTTTACAAGAACAAAAATCGCAAATCACCGATTTTAACATCCCTACTAACCGTTTTTCCATAACTTTATTTGTTCATTGTTAATATAAGTTTTTCTAACTTAGGTTTCTTGAGGAAAACTATAAAAAATTGTCTTAATCTGTGTATTTTGGCCTGAATTGATAACAAGGATGATGAAATGACACTTATTAGACCTAATCCTACAACAGGCTTCGTCCAATTTAGATTAAAATTTGCAGATTTGATTCTAGCCCCAAATTGGTAAAAACCTCACTAAACTAGAGATTTTTAAGAAGATTCGAGAAGTTAGAGATACATACATGATGATGGCGTGTAGGAGGAATACTTGTGACCGCGTGGAAGAAAATTTTTGCCCATTGAGAATCCAGCGACACCACCCGTGCCAAATGTCGTCACAAAAAGGAGACAACCCCTTTTGTCCGGCCGTGGTCCCGTCAGCACGGGGCGTGCTTGGTGGGCACGGTCCGTGTTGGACAGTTGTTCAACCATTTTTAGCAACCGTTATTGAGAAAAATGCGACATTTGTAATGTGGTGGGGTGTTGGTTTCTCTGGTGAGGCGGTGGTCATGTGAGTAACTTTAAAATCTCAAATTTTATTCAAAAATTATTTATTACTAAAACAGCTTGATTTATTTACAGGTCGAAAGTTAGACCTGGTTTATTGACGTTTTTATAAATTTCTAAACTTAAATTGATTAAACTCTTATTTAGCTTTATCGGGCGGGAATCCCGATAGTTTTCTTTTAAAAAAATTCAGATTGTCAAAATAAGTTTTCGAAATAAATCAGAACACTTACCTGGGCCGAGGGGTGTTATTTTCATAAAATTTACGAGAATAACTTCCCTGGCCTTTGATGATTTCTTCTTTCCTTTCTGATCACCAGTTCCTTCCCGATGATCCTTCCTGTGCCTGAGAGGAATGATTGCTGGCCAGACAATTTCTTCCGAAGGTGCAGCGTAGGTGGGAAAATCAAAAGTGAAAGGTTTTTTTTAATATAATATATACTACTATATACTAATTTACTAAATTACACTAATATAATATTTTTATTTAGATAGAAACTAAAAGGAAAATTTTGGTTAAGTCGTTAACGCGGATATTTCTTGGATTCCTCGTTTGTGTCCCCGAGAACGGCTCCAAAAAGTTTGGTGTATGCTGAGGTGTTCTAAAAATATGGCAGTTTTTCCAACCTGTGTAGTAGTTGAAGCTTTTAAATTTATAATACCTGATTTACTTGACAACTACCATTTCACCATATTACACGGGCAAGTATACCCATCGTAGGCTGTATAGTAGTGGTAAGTTGAATCGGGGTCGATCAGGACACAATGGAAAATGAGAGCTCCCAATACTCAACCTTTGTTAATGTTAACCAGACTCTATCTTTTGGTTTTTATTTAGAAAATAGGTTAGTAATATATATATATATATATATATATATATATATATATATATATATATATATAATGAGTTTTGAGATTTAAGTAGTCATTGTCAATATTGACTGGAGGACCATACCATTAACTTATAATCGAGTTGTTGCATTATAATTTTGCCTTAATATTGTTTATTAGCAGAAGACCAGCCACCTTTCGAAATCTTAGGCTGATTCACCATCTCCACGATCATTCGTCTACGAGGAGTACGGACGCCGTGGGAAGGTGCCACTGATAAACAAACGAAGTGGTTTAATGCCATTTACTTGCGGGGTCCCTCAAACCGGCCGACTTACAGTACCCGACACACCGTCATGAACCAGTAGGGGAACAACCCTGCATGCCGGATTATTTTATTATAAAAATGATCTATTTAAGGGACTAAGGTCCGTTTCTTCCATGCACCGCTCTCGTGCATGCACGTCCGGCGTAACCAGAGCCAAGTTCACAAACACGTACCATCTCGGCTTTCGTGAAGTGACAAAATATTACCAACCACATTCCCAACCAAATACTTTCAGTCCGCACTTGCGTGGTCAGCCGAGTTTGCTTACATAGACATAAGGACCTTGAACATATCATGTAGCATGGGAAGCGAGTCACCTTTCGGATCATGCATCATCCCCCAACCGGGTGTCACAAGTCCGGCCTTTGGGATTTCGACTCCCCAAATGGTCTGTGATGCTTAGAGCACGCTTGGTTCAGAAAATTAGTAATACAATTTCAATAAAAAAGGTTTTCACAAAATCATTAAACACACCTTAAAACAACATTATAAAGACAACCCGAATACGTATTAAAAGTTGGTTACCTCCCATCAAGTGTAAGAATTGAACTAATCATTGATTAGCTTAAAGATGTGCCAGGTAGTAAACGAAGAATTTCATAGACAAAAGCTTTCATTTACTAATGCTGGCTTTCTTACAAACTCTGACATACTTAAAGACTAAAAAACGCCAAGTGGCTCGACTAATCTAAAAGTGGGGGAGGAGAGGAAAGAATTGAGCGAGTTGAGAAATGAGGTGAGGCAAGCTTTTATAGGCAAAGTCTGGTCAGTCTCTTGAAGGTGGTAATCCAGGTAAATCTTCAGGAAAGATATCTGGATAATCTCGGACAACAGGGATCTCTTCTAGCTTGCGTACTTCTACTTTTGTATCTAAGACGTTGACCAAATATGCAGGATGTCTTTTACGCAACATCTTTTGCATCTTCATCACACTCACAATCTTCAACTTTGTGCCACATCGATCACCATGAAATTCTAGTGTTTCACCATTCGGGAGTGGTAGACGCACTAATTTTTCCAAGCATACGATTTCAGCATGAGTTTTCGAAAGCCAATCCATACCGACGACCACATCAAAGCTATCCATCTCAACGGGCAATAAATCAATACTGAAATTGTGGTTTTATAACAACAAGTTACAGTTACAAACTACTTCATTGGTTTCTATTAATTTTCCATTAGCTAGCTCTATTGAGTACCTTTTGTTTAATTTACTGGTTTTCGATACAAGGAAGGGTTTAAATATTTTGGAGACAAAACTGAAATCGGCTCCCGTATCAAAAAGCACAAAAGCATAATGGTCATTGAAAGGAAATGTACCGATAACCACCGAAGGGTGCTCACGTGCCTTTCCTGCGTTCAATTCAAAATCTTTTCCTCTGGCATCTTGATCTTTCGGCTTTGGGCAATTCCTGCTGAAATGTCCTTCACCACCACAATTGAAACAAGCTCGACCTTGTTTCTTCTCAACGAACGTTCGCCTAGCAAAACAATCATGAACCAAATGTCCAAACCTGTTGCACTTAGTGCACTTTTTACAAACCCTGCGTGATTCTTTCCATAGGTCTTGCATTGTGGGGATTGGTTTGGATTCTTTCTAGCCTCACTGGCGTTGGCTGAAAACATGCAACCTGATTCCTTATTCTTCTTATTTCCACCTCGTCTTTCTGAACCTCCAGACCTCTTTTTCGCTGAATCTTTAGATTTCAGATCGGCACTCGCCCCCTTCTTCTCTAGTCCAGTATCAACATACTTCTTAGTGGACTCACCCCTCTTAACTAACACCCCTTCACGCACTGCATCATCAGTTAGAGACTTTGCTAAAGATATAGCCTCTTGGATAGTCATGGGTTTAGCAAAGGTAAGCATGCTCCTGGTTTGAGGTGCCAAACCCCATATGTAACGCTCAATCTTGACATATTCCGATGTAACCATATGGGGAACTAATCTTGCCAACTCAGTGAATCGACACGTATATTCTCGAACCTCAGCGCCTTCCATCTTAAGATTCCAAAATCCCATCTCCAACTTCTGTAGTTCATGCCTAGGACAATATTCCCTTAATAACATGTCCCTTAGTTCATTCCAGGAAAGCTTATACGCAGCATCTTCTCCTAGAGCTTTCACTTGGGAATTCTACCATGATAACGCTTCATCTTGGAAAGGGCATGTGGCGTACATAACTCTTTGATCAACACTGTAACTACTGATGGCTCTGACAGACTCCATTTTCTCTATCCATCAAATAATGTCAAGTGGACCTTCGAGTCCAGAAAAAGACCTAGGGTTAAAACCCTAAAACGTTTTGTAAGTACATCCGTGTACTTGATCCTCTGTTCACATAGTTATCTATCAATTATGAATATTGATATAACCATTTAATGTGACACATGGAATTTTATCAAAAACGTTTTGGTCATTTTTTTACCTGAACCTTGACCACCTGCACCGCGTCCTTGATCGTGCCCAGTATTTTGGTTGGCAATGTGTTGTTCTAGAGCAGCGTTAACATGCTGGGAGATTAGTTGGGCTAACTCCTCAGAGGTTGCGGGTAGGCCAGCTTCTTGACCCCCAACATTTTGTCCAGTCTCAGTTGACATTTTTCTTGTCTATCATGATAGAATGATAATAATGAGACAATTTTCAAGATATTAATAGATGCATCAATAGATAAACATAATAATTTATACGAAATCATTTCAACATAAAAGAAAGGACTTTAATACATAGGTTCATATCATCCATAATTCAAGATAGTTTGTGTGAATACACATCACACCAAAATATAAGTTCCATAGTTTTCCAAAATATCATGGTTCAACAAAAGATAACAACCACAAACATAATCAAGGGAGCCCAAGTAACTCCTTTAGGCTCTTGTTGGCCTTCTCAAGATCTTGAATTCGATAATGCATTTTGCCAAAAGCATCATCATCCAAGGACTTGTATTCCTCGAGGAGGAACATGTGGCCAATGACATCGTTCAGAAGGTGTTTAATTTTTGCTATCTCTTCACGAATACCGGCCATTTAACGATCACATTTACAACACCGATTTACCCAAACTCCCTTCGACCTCTTCGATGATGGTCCAGTCATCTCCATAGGGGCCTTTCCCAAATCCACTCCACTAGATGCCCGCTTCCTTCGTCGGGTATAGACCTGTAGTGGGGCCTTGGAATCCCGCCCGAAAAGGGTAATAGTTGGGGGATAGGGTAAGACCAAGACTTCCTTAGCACTATCCATCAGTATTGCCTTCCCAGAGGGTCCTCCGGTCTCATGTATCGAGACAGGTATAGGTTCATCCTCATAACCAATCCACCCATTGCTTGTGTTGGCCCAACGTGGGTCCACCATAGCAACGAGTGAGAATAGGGCGGCATCGAGTGGTGATAAGTGATTGGGTTCAGGTGCATCAAAAATAGATTTTGGCAGAGATGTGTCCTCGGCCTCACTATCTGAATCATGGATCTCAAAGACCGTACGAGGAATAGACATCTGTGACAAAACTTATACGTACCAAGTTAGCAAAATATTGTTGCATGAATCAAAATATAATAATTAAACACGTAACTTGCAATTGTACCATAATACCAATTTTTAGTATTCTCTTGGCCTCGCGGATCGGAAAAACTTGAATTGTCGTATTCTTTTCAATATCTTTTTAAAAAAAAAAATTAGAAGTTATAGTCTAGAATTTTATTTGTCAAAACTTCTACTTCACTATAACCATTGGCTCTGATACCAATTTTTGTCACACCCCCAAAATAATTTTTTCTAGTTGTATTGCGGAAGCATTATGTGGTGTTGACGGAGGTTGGTTGCCCATGGTGCTTTAGTAAACGATATATAAAAATATTTGAACATATTTATTAATTGATGGATAAACCATCTAATACATTAGCTCCCACAAACACATGTTCAAAGTTTATTAAAACATAACATACTTATTAAGAAAACGATAAAGCCTTTCCCGTGCCGAATCCTGAGCCATCACCTACTTGAAAAATACGTTAAAACTAGGTCAACCAAAAGTTTGGTGAGTTCATAATTAATAAAGCACGATCTTGTATTTTAAAATATCCAAGTAGTTTACTTCTAAAACTACCATATTATTAAACTTCGAAATCCGCGTTTGACTTTTCGGAAAGGTAATGAACACAAGTTTGAAAACAAGTTATGGATATTTAAATTTTTGCAGACAACATGTGGTTCATAAACTAGCAAGGAATATGACATATATTAAGTATCATAAGTTCCAAATCAACACGTGACCCCAATTCAAAGATATTTTCCACCATTATGTGACCAGAGCGACTGGTCGATGGCTAGGGTGGTCAACTCGATAAATCTATCAATACTTCTCTTGTCCTTTATTATGGTTGATGATTAGGACGGCCAGACTATTACCATGGCATACTCAACTTTTGTGAGTTGCCCGTGCTCTTACTTACGTCTATCATATCCACACTTCAGTTGTCAATTTAACATATCTATATAAATAAATAAACGTTTTTCCCCCAAAAACATTTATAAATCATATAAAAAGTGGGGATAGTGAAACTCAACTTGATTAGTGTTTTCCAATAAATAACTAAGATTATCCGAAAGTGGGTTGAGTGATGTAAAACCGAGATACGATCTTACTACTTCTTGAATCAATCAATCGTAGTAAACGCGGATGTAATTAAGAGATTTGTATTGAATCACTTGAAGATTACAATGAACTCTCTCTGGTTTCTCTCTCTAGAATACACACACAGAAGGTGAAGAATGACTCAGAGTGTTACAAAATCATTCTAACACAACCTATTTATAGTTAGTGACAAACAACCTGCGTACCAAATGGTTCACCATCTGGTACGTGCGTACCATATGGTCCGGCGTGCCATTTGGAACGTCACCAATGATATTGTCACATCAACACACAAACTCACTCTAATCTAGATACAATACACGAGACACATCATAGCATAGGTATATGCTCTAACAAACTCCCCCTTAACGTGTAGTGTATCTATAGTCTAACTAAACTTCAGTCTTCAATCTTCAACATTGCTGCATCCGATCTTCAACTTGAAATTTTGTCAGAAATAGAGCTTGCATGGCTGGATCACTCTTGAATCATCTTTGGTCTTCAAGGTCCACTTGTGAAAGATATAACAACCCCCCCCCCCCCTTTCACCATGCTTGAGTCTTGACACACATAACCTGCAATTTCAGGAGACAGAAACGCGGTTTCCTTTTTCTTTTGAAAACTTAATTTAATCTTGGTGCAAAACTTCTCTTCGAGAATCCAGATAGGTTTTTGAAATTTGATTTCTTATCACATGTCGATTGGTCGAAAACAATTAAGAAATAAAATCTTTTTGGCTTTTTGAAATTTTATATCAACACACACCGAAAATCTTTTTTGGACTTTCCAGATATGAAACATAAATGCAATACAGAATCAGACACTATTTTTGTCTTTTGCGAGAAAGATCACAACTTGGGATCATATTGAACATGACATGCTGAACTACACTTCAATTTCATTTACTTCAGCACATAAGTCATGTCGATTACTGATATAATTTGTCCATTTTAAACTCAGGCACAATCATACTCATAACATCTGGATATGTTAATGTATTGATTAGTTTTGCTTTGACCGGTGTACCCCACACTATCAAACATACTCAGATATGTATTTTCTTTTATATCACACTTTGTGATTTCATTTGTGATTTGACACATAATGATTGTACTTATGATTTAGTCAACTTTTTTCCATGCAAAAAGAAATAAGAATGTTAAATCGTCTACCTTAAGGTCGATATTTCGATACGCAGATAAGGCCTCGGATTTAACAAAATAAGAAAATAAAACAAGTTGAATTTGTATAACTCAACAACAATCAGGTCGATACTTCCGTATACGCAGAGAAAGTCCGATGAGTTATACGAAACACCAAAGAAAATAAAGCAGAACGTCAAACGAACAACAATCAGGTCAATCTTTTATTACGCAAAGAAAGTCCGATCGTTTGATAAATTAAAGAAAATCAAACAAGTTTAAATATTTGCAAAATAAAAACATATATACACAGTGACTTCTCATTTTCTTTTTCACATATCTTTTCTTGATATATCATGAGATATGCATCAAGATGATGTCCATTTGGTCAAGCATTAGTATTTAATGTATATCACATTTGAATACTTTCTGATTTAATGCCGAGCCTACCAAGCACATCGAACAATGATCTTATGGCTTTTTCATCTAATTTATCCACGAGTCAGACACGTAAGCCAATGTACCATCATTTCCCAATCATGTCGGATACAATTTCTCATTTTTCAATGTTTTTGTATTTTCTGTTTCTCAATGTTTTTGTATTTTTCCTTTTTCTCCCCTTTAAAATGAAAACTCTATTTTTGGATTTTCATTTTAACAAAAACACAATAACACTATTTTTTAGTTTTTCAATTTTCTCCCCCTAAACTACATACGAAATACATAAAAGAAAGAAATTTGACCTCTCGACATGGATACCTTGCAGTTTTAGCTTTCAGAAAAATTGCAAGTTTGAAATTGATATCACATGTAATTTAACTTAAATCAGTAGAATACTTCTCCATCAGCAACTTTTCAATCACCGATAGGTCTTCTAAAAGTACCTGCACACTGGTCAAACACGTTAGTTTATAGATGACCCGAAGCGAATCGCTTCTGGTCGACCAGTATCTTGGTTACCCTTTGGAACCACTTTAGGCTTCCAGATTTGTTGTGGTGTTGGTGAATCAGTATTTGATGAATCCGTCATAGTTGATTGTGACGAACAACCTACAGAGGAGACATTTTGAAAACGAGGAATAAATCTTCCTTGAGTTTTGAAGAATGTAGGTTGTGGATATTCATCAAATACTCTGCCATATTCATCAATAAACCTTTGTTTGGCAGCTTTACCAACAAATGGAACCTTTTGTCTTCTTTGTGGAGAAGCAGCAGAAACCGGACAATCTTGTGCCATATGCCCTTTTTGTCGGCAATTGTAACACAAGCGATTGTTTACATTTTTCTTCTTTGGAACCTGCAAAGCTTCACAAAAATATTCATCTCCAAAATGATCATAAAAGGAATCGAATACCTGATATCGATGATCATGAACCCATTTCGAAGTCGGGCTCTTTGGAGTAGAATTTGAATTTCCAGAAGAATATTTGGCTGTTTGTTTCTTCTTGGTCTTTGGAGCAGCATCAGTTTTGATAAAGACCTCAGCAACTTTCTGAGAATCCACACAGTGAAGTGGAAACTCCTTATCAGAGAATATCTGATCGGAACCTTTGAGTTTATAAAATCTCTCAGGTTGAACTTTGTCAGCTTCAAACACATTCTTCTTGACTTGCTTCAGATTGACTTTCTTCAAATTTTGTTGCTGTTGAACCTTTGAAACATTCACTTTAACCTGTGTCTTCTGAAATCCCAAACCTGTATGTTTTCCAGAAACCTTCTCTTCTGAAACAGATGTTTTATGCCCGGTCTTTGCAAGACGAGAGAACTCTGCTTTGACCTTTTTGAGATCCTTTGGAGCATCAATAATAGTTTCAACAATGTCAGTTGTTGAACTTGCAGATTTCTCTTTGTCATCAGATGAAGCACCAGACACAACCTTTGTAACTTCAGAAATTTCAGCATCTTTGCCTTTGTTCTCTTTCTATTCTTCAACCGATTTGGAACCAACAAACTCAGAATAATCACCAGTCTCGACCTTGGCTTTCAAATCATGAAGTCCTTCTTTGAGACTTCCTGGTGGTGACACAGTTTTGTTGAACATCTTCTCAAAGTTCTCATCTTTGACCAAGAAACTTGTAAAAGATTGTGAATTAGTAACATTGTTCAAAAGACGTTTTGAATCAATGACTTCTACTTTCAGATCAGAAATCTTTTGTTGAGCTTTAGCCAACTCTTTTTCGGTTGCACTCAGCTTCTTTGCCACTTTATTATTTTCATACTTTTGCAATCGTAACTCATCTAGTCCAGCCCACAACTCCTTCAGCAGCTTATCTTCATTTCTTTTATGAATATCAAAATTTGCATTTTGCAACTTGTTCACTCTAACCAACTCCCTTTTCTCATCAAGTAACTTTTCCATAACAAGTTGATAGGATTGAATCTTAGTAGCTTGATCATCAGAAAGTTTAGTAAGAGTATCAAGTCTGGACTTTGACTTGTCAAAAAGATTTTGAAAATCATTTGCTGTATCTGCAGCATCATCCTTCCATTTCTTCACTTCTTGAACTAATGCAGTATTTTCTTCAGATAACTTTGTAATTTTCTGTTCAAACTCCTGTTTAACACTTTGAAATTTTGATTCTTTCTCAACAACCTCTGCTTGAAAATCTGAAAACTTTTCTTTCTGAGAAGAGAATTCTTGAATTAGATCTTCCAACTTTTGTTGTTCATTTGCCAATTCTTCTATCCGTCTTTTATTTTCCTCAATCAACAACCCATTTTCCTTTATCAATCCTTGAATCTTCTTGTCTTTTTGAGAACAAAACTCACAAACAGATTCATAGCCACTATTTCCAGAACCACTTATTTCAGATTCAAAATCAGTTACTTCTACTTCATCATCACTATGAACAACTTGAGCAATCAGAGCCCAAAATGCAGACTCATCAGGTTCATCAGCAGCCCAATCATAATCTACATGCCAGGGTTTTGATGCAGAAGTAATAGCAGTTAAATAAATTGGTTGAGAATCATCAGAAGTTCGTCCCCAGTTATATTGTTTATCAACTTGAGAAACTAAAGCTGTTGGAGGCTTGGATGAAGATGCATTTATTTTTGAACATTCACGAGCGAAATGTCCAAAATTAGAACATTTGAAGCATTTTGCCTTTGATTTATCTATTCCAACCTTGCCATCCGGATTTAAACTTTGAAATCCTGTCTTTTTTTGAATCTTTTAACTCTTTAAGCTAACATTGCCAATTGCCAATTGATATCCATTTGCTCAAGATTATCAGGATCAATCTAATCAAAATCTTCTTCAATCAAGATGTTGTCAAACCACCATTCAGCAATCCATAATATGAAGATAACAAGGCTGAAATTAATGCCAAGTGCTCATCCGGTGTTTTTGCTGAATATGAAGTCTGACTTGAATGATTTGGAACAGTGAAGTTACATCCTCTTGATGAATTTCCAGAATTTCCTGAACCATGACCAGCAACAAAAGCTGTTTGAGGTGGATTTGATGAATCAACACCAAATGATTTAGACTTCGCATTGATACTTGCAGAATTTTGACCATGATACAATTCCAGATTTTGGAATTGAGCAGTTGACTTGTTTGAGGTCATCATTTTCCATTTCTCTAGCATGAAGCTTTCCGATTAAATCATGAAATGATAATGCAGAATATTCTTTATCATGAGTAAGCAATAACACATAATTTTCCCACTTTTCCTGTAATGCTTCCATCAATTTCTCTTTCAATTCCTCCTCGGTCTTTTCAAATTTAACCACTTTCATCTCACTAATCAGATGTGAAAACCTTGAAACAAGAGCAGAAATATTTTCTTTTTCATATTGTTGAAAATTGTCAAATTCCTTGTTCAACACTTTTCGTCTACTCTTCTTATATTGGTCATTGCCCTCACATCGAGCAGATAAAGCATCCCATAACTGTTTAGCTTTCTTGCAAGTGTTGAATTGATGCAACAGCTCAGCAGGTAAAGCCATGGTAAGATAACCATAAACTTTTTGTTCAAGCTCATAACTTTTTCTTTCATCCTTATCAAAATCTTGAATTCCTTTATACTCTCCATCTGCAGTTGGACGTACATACAACTTTCGAATCGGAATCCATAAATCAATGTGATTTGTGCTGATGTATGCAGAAAAACGTTGCTTCCAATTTTGATAATCTTCCAACTTTAACAGCTTAGGAACTTTCTGACTTGTTCCTATTTCATTATGAAAATTGAGCATAGCTTGTACCGTGCTTTGCATAGCCGCAAACGCTTGAAAATCAGACATTTTTCCACCGAAAATGATACTTCAAAACTTCGAACTCAAAAACGAAGGTCTTCCAAGTAGATTTTGGGTGTCAAAACGGAGGGTACTAGCCGTTAGGTGAGTAAAAGTATATATCTCGTCGAGACAGACGTTTTGGCTGGTATTGGGTTCCGTAACTCTTAACAGTTCTCAAGTTACGTCAGTTTTAGTAAGTATCACTTTTCTGCCAACGAACCAACCAAATTCAACGGACCAAATTTATATCCAACGGACAAGTTATCTTCTACGGACCAGACGCGGACCAGATATCTCCTGCGGAACAGATTTTTCACGTACCAAACACGGACCAGAACTACAACAACGAACCACTTGCGAACCACCTTTCAACGTACCAAAAATACTGAACGAACAAAATGGTACGTTGAAACTGCCACGGACCAACTTGAAGATTGCCTTGCGAACCATTTTCAACGAACCAGAATTCGGATGAAGTTTCCCTTGCGGACCACCTGCAAACCAAAATTTCTTCGAACGGACCAGAACTGTTCGAAATTGATTTCGACTGATCTTCGTGAATTTCGACTTTTGGAGCTGAAATTTGATTCATTAAGGTGCAAAAACACTCTAGGAACACTCAGAAATCATTTTTAACATCAGAAACACTCAGAATGAAAAAAATTTGATGAAGAACGTAAGAAACCTAAACTTTCTCTCTCTAAAAATCCGAAAATTGATCAAAAACACAGCAGTAGAGCAACCAAATGCTCTGATACCACTTATAAAACCGAGATACGATCTTACTACTGCTTGAATCAATCAATCATAGTAAACGCGGATGTAATTAACAGATTTGTATTAAATCACTTGAAGATTACAATGAACTCTCTCTGGTTTCTCTCTCTAGAATACACACACAGAAGGTGAAGAATGACTCAGAGTGTTACAAAATCATTCTAACACAACCTATTTATAGTTAGTGACAAACAGCCTGCATACCAAATAGTTCACCATCTGGTACGTGCGTACCATATGGTCCGGCGTGCCATATGGTCCGGCGTGCCATTTGGTACGTCACCAATGATATTGTCACATCAACACACAAACTCACTCTAATCTAGATATAATACACGAGACACATCATAGCATAGGTATATGCTCTAACAAGTGATCCGGTCGATTTGTGTCCTAATTTATCGGAAACACTTTAGCGAACATTTTAAGTTAACTATTCATTTAGTTGATCACCCAACTTGAGATCTTCACACACGTGTTTTTAATTTATAAAAACACTTACATTTTATGAAAACAAATAAACTAGTTGTCTTGTTGGTGAATGGTCGGGGTAAGGTCCATAATTCCCATAGTAAACACATACATACTTAATGATCTATTATGCATGATTATTTATAATTCATATGTCACTTGTACATATTTATTTTAACTTAGAATATGCATAAAAATTTATTTCTATTATGCCTTATGAAAATTTCACAAGTCTTGTAGTCGGTTACATTATCCGGTTTCCGCATTACACACCGTACATACAAATGGTTTTTCATGCAAAAATTTCATTAAATTACTATTTTCTTATAAAATTCTCATAATATATGTTAAGTAATTTGTTTTAAACATACTTTAATAATGTGACACATATTTTGACAATTTCATAATTTCTTGAAAAATTATCGTATTTTAAGCGTTTCAGTGGCGGTTTTTCGTATAGTTCGCACATACGGTCCCCTTAACCATGCCACACTCTTTTATATTAAAAAAGGACTTAATTTTAATGATAAATATCATTTTAGCTACTGTTTTAAAAATAATTTTAGTAAAGTCATTCAAATCACATAAAAATGACGTTTTTTATGGCATAGTTTTGCTCCGACTTCTACCATAAGCTAAATTAATTATCAAAATTTTATATTTTACCCCTAAATGGGTTCGTTTCTGTCAAATATGATACAAATAATCATTTTGCATCAGACCTAAAATTCTTCATTAAAACACATGTTTTAACCTTTAATCCAAAGATTTTTAGGCTCTATTTTAGTCCATTTTTCTTCTCCAACCATCTATCAATTTTTATACATTTTAGTACATGATATTTTTATAAATTTTTACACTTTATAATGTGCTTTAAATCTTCACGTAATAGTCCTAATGAATTTTATATACAAGACATTAAATATTGTACTAATTACACACATTAAATAAATCTCACATGTGTTCATATTAAATTTATCTAATAAATGTTATGCCAAGAATAAAAATTAAATACTCTAATCATAACTCATTCATACATATTTTAAATGCATGAGTTTATTTATAACACATAATCCCTTTTACTTGCATTTTATAAAAATAATTTTATAAGGATCTTCCTACAATGAATAAATTTTACCACCATTTTAAAAACTCTTTTACTTTTTAATTTTTGTGATTATTAACTAAATATCTATGAATCATTCATACATGCATTATTTCTTATGTTTATTTGACAAAATATGTGATGGGTGCATTATACATTAGTAATATAGTTTATATTCTCATGTATATATGTATATATATACGAAATATATGCATGCATCATCATAAGATTTTCAAAAGCTATTTACACATCTATTGTCATCATTCTAGTATTTTCTACATGAATGATTATGGATACATGATAGTACATGGATTTTGAGATTAGATAGATGAGAGACACACATGCATGAACAAAAATCAAATCCAAACCCATATACATACACATTCACGACACACACACCCATACCCACATACTTTCTTTGAAAAATTCGACCCATCCACCCCTTTAATCACCAATTCTTTAAGTTTTTGGTAACTCTTTTGTTTTAAAAACACTTTTGTGTGAAGAATCCATGTTGATGAATAGCTAATCTCTTGAAAGAAAAATTTAAGTGAAAGAGTTTTGAGTTATTTATACCTCCAAAGCTTCTTCTTTACTTAAACACCTTCAAAAATCACCAAAAATCTTCACAATCTTCCTAGACTTCCATGGATTCACAAGTTCTTGAGTTTCTTGTTAAAAAAAATGGTGATTTGGGGGTGGAGGTATGTTGGCCGAATTTTTTTTAAAAGAGAGGGAGAAGATGGAGTGTTGAGGTGTGTTGGGAAGTGGTGAGATTATGTGTCATGATTAGTGGCCAAGCTAGTAGTGTTAGACTCACCATGCAAGCATATAGTCATGATTACTCATGCATTTATATTTTTATTGTCCATTATAAATAATAACTTTTGTTTAGGTTTTAATTTATTAGATGTAGGTAGTAAAAACACGGTATAATACCCGATGTCAAGTATTTTGTCGGATATTTTTAAGTACCGGTTTTTCTAACAAATTATGAGATTAATTATATTCATATTTATCTTATATAAATAAATAATTTTAGTGTCATTGGGAATTATTTTATGTTCGTAGACTGTAAAAGCATACGGTACACGAGTATTTTTACGCAACTTCAAATACGTGTCATAATATTATTAATAAAATGACCCCCTATTTTATCACACATAATATGATGTCTCAAGCTATTTTAAGGTTTACGGGAATTATTTTGGGACTTTTCACCATACTGGTTTTCACCAACGTTCGTATCCTAAATTTTTATGTTACGATATTTAAACATTCAAAATTTTACTACACACATATTAAGTGTAAAGCAAGCTTAGAAAAATATAAAACACTTTATTTATTCAAATAAAATAATGCTAACACTTTTATTTATTATTTTATACATTAAGTTAGTACGGATTCTATTCGGATTTTTCTCGGGTGTCACAGTCTCCCCTTGTTTAAGAAATTTCGTCCCGAAATTTATACTATGATGCACTCTTTCGCTTTCAACGAAATAAATGGGGATATTTTTGCTTCATTTGGTTGAGTCACTCCCAAGTAAACTCAGGACCATGCCTCGAATCCCATTGGACTTTTACCAGTTTTATCCGATTCCTCCTGAGCATCTGAGTCTTCCAATCCATAATTTCCATCGGCTCTTCGCTAAATCTGAGCTTATCGACAACCTGAATTTCACCAGGGGGTAAAATCAGTGTCTCATCTGACAGACACTTCTTAGGTTCGAAACATGGAATACATCATGAATACCACTTAGCTCGGGTGGTAACAGGAGTTTATAGGCAACAACCAACTCGAGCTAAGATCTCAAATGGTCCTATGTACCTAGGGCTCAACTTTCCCCTCCGACCGAACCTAATCATGCCTTTCCAAGGTGATACCTTCAACATTACCCGGTCACAAATTTGGAATTCCAATGGCTTTCTATGATTATCGGCATAACTCTTTTATTTGTCAACAGCTGCCTTCAGTCTTTCTCTAATAACCGCAATCTTATCAGTGGTTTCCTGAACAATCTCTAGTCCAGTCAATTGCTTTTCACCAATCTCAGCCCAACAAAGTGGTGATCGACACTTTCTTCCATACAGAGCTTCAAATGGTACGGCTTTGATGCTTGAGTGGTAGTTGTTATTATAAGAAAACTCAGCTAAGTGTAGATGAGTATCCCAACTATTCCCAAAATCAATTACGGATGCCCGCAACATATCTTCTAGCGTTTGGATGGTTCCTTCACTCTGACCATTCGTTTGCGGGTGATAAGTCGTGCTCATATCTAATTGAGTACCCAAAAGCTCTTGTAATGACCTCCATAATTCCGAAGTGAATCTACTATTTCTATCGGAGATTATTGAAACTGGCACTCCATGCTTTGCCACAATTTCTTTAAGATAAAGCTTCACTAATTTCTCCGTCTTCTCCATTTCCTTGATAGGCAGAAAATGAGCAGATTTCGTTAACTGATCTACAATCACCCATATAGTGTCGTAGCCACCAGGTGTGCATGGTAGTTTGGTATGAAATCCATGGCAATATGCTCCCATTTCCGGGTTTTGGGTTGTTGCAAAAGCTCTGCCGGTTTCTGGTGTTCTGCCTTAACTTGGGAACAAGTCAAGCATTTACCAACACACGTTGCAATGTCTCCCTTCATAATGGGTCACCAATAAAACTCTTCGAGATATTTGTACATCTTAGTAGCACCGGGATGAATGGAATATTGGGAGTTATGGGCTTCATCTATGATTATGCTACGTAGTTTCCATACTTAGGAACCCAAATTCTGTTCATGAAGTACAAGAATTCTATATTCAAATCAATTTTGTCTGACACTATGGATATTCGTAATACGTACTGATGGCATGTTCTTTTCATTTCCCATTCTTATATATTTCATGTTGATTCATGTTAATATGCCAATCCCACTATTAATTGAATTCGATTAGTTTAGTCTGAAACGATAACTAATGTGTAGATCTGTTGGGGTTGACGACCCTGTACTGATTGGTCGCTCCAATCTTGACTCCGTTTAGATATAGTCAAGGGGTACATGTAAGTTTTTCTGGTCATATCGTATTCTTGGGGAAGAAAACCATGAGTGGGTAATCAGTTAGTGTTTGAATTCAAGGTTCATGTACAATCTTTACAACTTCAGTATCATTTACATTATGTCAAGACGACCAAACTTTCTGTTAGAGCATATTCCTATGCTATGAGTGTCTCGTGTATTGTATCTATGTGAGTGAGTCTTAGAATGAATTGTAGTGACTATTTGGTTATGAGCGTACCACATGGTCCGCCGGACCATGTGGTCCAGCGTATCAGTTTGATACGCTGGGCGTTTAGTCACTTACTATAAATAGGTGTGTGTTAGAATGTTAGCTTAACCAGTTCAGCCATTCTACACCTTTCTGTGTGTGTTTCTAGAGAGAGAAACTAGAGAGAACTTCTTTGTATCTTCAAGTGATCAATAAGAATTCTCTTATTTACATCCGTTGTTACTATGATTGATTGATACACGCAGTAGTAAGATCGTATCTCGTTTCTAC